>JAVRQT010000015.1:0-600000 GCA_035926095.1 Elasticomyces elasticus
TAAGGATACGAAAGAAGACTAGAAAAGGTTAGGTTAAGATATAGAAACTCTAATACTAGTAGGAAAACCTCGACCTTTCTAGTTCCTATATATACCTTATTTACTCGAGGTTTTTTTAGAAGACCTAGACTTTTACTAGCTTAGCCCGACCTTTCCCTTCGATATAGAAGTACTAAAGGACTCTAGAAAAGTTTAAGCTAAGCTATAAAAACTCCTACCGTTATAGGAAAACCCTAAGAACTTAAGATACTCTATCTTCTTAACCTTAGATATTTTCTATTAAGATAGCTAGCTTTCTTTTCTTGAAACCGATTATTTTCTAGTATATCTAAGTTATATAAGAGACTTAAGAACGGATATAGAAAACTATAAACCTCGATATACTTTTCTTATAGATAAATATCTACTTACTATCTTCTCGAGGTTTTCCTATAAGATCTAGACTTTTCCTAGCTTAGTCCGACCTTTTCCTCGGCTCTATACGTACTAATAAAGCGTAGAAAAGGTCGGGCTAAGCTATAGAAACTTCGATACTAATAGAAAAACCTCGACGTTACTAGTCTTATATACCCTATCTACTCGAGGTTTTTTTTAGAGAACCTAGACTTTTCCTAGCTTAGCCTAATCTTTACTAGAGTTCTCTAGTACTTCTATTTTAAAGAAAAAGGTCGGGCTAAGCTATAAAAACTTCTATCGTTATAGGAGACCTCTCTAAACTTAAGGTACTATATTTTCTTAATCTTAAAGTTTTCTATTAAAGTAGCTAGCCTTCTTCTTCGATAGTAATTAGAGTCTAGTATATATAAGATACCTAAGAGGCTTAAAGGCGAGTACTCTAAGCTAGAGACCTCGATATACTTCTCTTATAGATAGATTTCCTCTTACTATCCTCTCGAGGTTTTCTTAGAAGATCGAGACTTTTCTAAGCTAAGCCCGACCTTTTCTTAGGATAGTAGATACCCTAGGATATCTATAAAAGGTCGAGCTAAGCGAGGAAAACTTCGAGAGCTAAGAAAAAACCTTAAGTCTTATATAAAATCGAGATTCGAGGTTTTCCTTAAAGATCTAGACTTTTCCCGGCTTAGCCCGACCTTTTCCCTAGCTTTCTTTCTACTCCCGAAGCCGAGAAAAGGTCGGGCGAAGCTATAAAAACCTCCGTTCCCGAGTAAAAACCTACCTTAAAAACCCCGATAGAAAAGGGACCCGATTCTAGTAAACCGTATTAGTAGAAGCTTCGCTCGCACACGCACACGCACACACAAGCTTCGTGGTTACCAGATTGAGCACACGGGGTCTGACCCCTTGCGTGATAGCCGATTCAGTGGTACACGACTTTCATATTAAGAATGTAGGCGCAACAAACATCAACTGCACCTGCTCTATCGGGCCGGCTCACGCCACTTCCAATACTCGATGACTTGACATTCGTTAAGAGGGTGTCTAGAGATGGGTTTGATGCTTTTGGGATAAGTATTCAGCATCTCGCGCTCTTCTTCCGAACTCTAACTTCGTCTACAGACAACGATGGCGCACTCACAAATGGCACAGTCCTACCGGACCCTTCTCACCATGATCATTGCTTCAGTCTCCGCCGCTCACCACCGTCCATACGGCTACAACCAACCCTATCCCCCACAAGCCTGCACAGTACGCGCCTCCCAATGCCCACCCGCCGCTACATGTTGCCCTACCGGTGTATGCTCGGACACCGGCTCGCTGATCGGAACCTGCGACTCCATTCTCACCAGCACAACCCTCACGAACACCTCCTCAACAATCTCCTACCTGCCGCCTACCATCGGGCCACCAGCAGCCGCATGCGTATTAGGAGCCACAAACAACGTATGCGATGCCGCGCACTGCCGTCTGGTTTCCGGGTGCGGAGGATTATGCCTCACTACTAACGGGACAACGGTGCAGGATGCGCTGACGCAGACTTGCGATCTGTTCAATATCAATCCGCTGGGCTGCGGGCCAGGAGCTACGTGTCTCCGTACGACGGCGTGCACAAGGAGGTGCGTCTACGACACTCCTACTGCGACAGCGACGCCGACTTCTTCGACGCTTGTTTCTCCATTGACGATGTCCGCAACAATTACGAGTAGTGGATCTGCGTCGGCGTCCATCACGCCGTGCATTCGTGGCGAGTACCCGAACAACTGCGCAGCGACGCAGACCTGCAGCCAAACCATTAGCTGCGGCGGGTTCTGCCTCGCAGAAGCTCTAGGAGGTGTGATGACGGTCCTACCTACCTCCACGGCACGTGCTAAGCGCGAACTTTCGAATGCCACAACGACTTCGTCTGCGACGCTGACGCCCTGTGTGGTTGGAGATGATGTATGCACAGAGTCGTACCAACATTGCTATCAGACCGTCACTTGTAGCGGGATGTGTGTCGACCGAAGCACCGCGACTTCATCGTCTCCCTCTTCGACAACACCCTCAATCACCACCACCACAAGCCCACCGGTCCCAACCACCGCCGAACCCAGAGCCTGCGGCGGCACCAACACCAACGCCTGCGCAGTGACTGAATATTGCAGCCGCACAACAACTTGTGGCGGTACCTGCGTCTACAAAGGCTTGGGCGCGATTCCAGCAACACCACAACCTATCACCACGGCGCCTGCCAAGCGCGACCTTTCAGCTTATGATTCGAGTGCCACAACGACGTCATCCGAGTCCGTGACGTCTTGTGATGCTGGACCCAGTGGTGCGGATATATGCACTGGGGAGATACACGTTGGAACGAGACTGAATGCGATTCAGTTGTGTTACCCAACCGCGGCGTGTGAGGGGATGTGCGTCAGATACTGATACGCATTGAGGGACGAATATGGAGAGTGCTGCGGCTACGAGTGGGATACCGATTCTTACCAGGTGTTGATGGAGTTGGGTGATGGGCGATTTGGTGGTGGTGGTGGTGCAACGGCCGTCGGGTAGTAGCGTAACTTGAGATATGATTGGACATGTTAGTCGTCCCTACTTGATTGGTTTGAAGGTGAGTGAAAGCCCGCGGAGAAGTCACATTGAGGCCTTGTCAGCATGCCTGTATCATTGCCAGACGCCATTAGACGACATTACCGACGGTGTAGATAACGGAGCTCGTGGCCAGGCCTGTATTCACTCCGAAGACGCCCAGTAAGCCGTACACAAGAGCTTCGCTACAGCTAACAAGCGCTAATGCCCGATGGATTGGATAGAGCTAGCGAAGCTGATTGACGCCCACTGAAGACAGAATCAGATGAACCTTGAGATGTGGGCAATGACAAGGGATGTTACAAGCAGTGAGTTCGCTATTTTCATTCTGCGTGGTCTCATACTAAGAAGTATGCACATTCTCCCTCAAGCCGAATTCGAACGGCTTCGCCAGGCTCTCTAGATGGGGTCGCAGCAGTACGAAATGCCAAAGTAGGCAGTGGGCCCAACAGCACAAGAACCACCCTGTTCGTAGCAGTTGCCGAACGCAGCACTTAGCGTATAGACAGCGGTTGGGGTGTAGCCATCCCCAGAGTTGCATTCGACCTTTGAACCATCGCTCCAGGTTGCTGTCCCGAGATTTAGCATCGGATCGCTTACTGATTTTGTCGGGATTCCAAGCAAACCAACTTACCATCGCAATACGCCGCCCGGCTGCTGCCGCCAGCGGTGGTCCCAGCGATGACGCCACAATCATTGTTGTACAGTTCGCCAGCGAGTCCACCGCAAGAGGATCCGCCCACCCCACTAGAAAAATGTCGTCAGTATCTGCTCATCAACAGACTCATCAACGATAATCTCACCTGCCGAGCTCTATTTGCGAAAGCGATGGTCAGCGTATGAACTCCATAATTTCAAGGGGTGATCCACTCACGGCACAGTTGACCGAGCCCAACGGCAACTGACCCAGGCTTGCAACCAGTCGAGGCGCGGGCTTCGAGTCTTGCCGCAGCAGGTGCTGCAAAAGCAGTGCTGGACATGGTCAAGGCCGTAGCCAGGAGAGTGGTGTAGAACTGCATGATGACTGGTTTCGTGGCGTGGCTGGAGCGGAAGTGATTGTGAATGCGCGAAGGTGGATGGTAGTTGGATATAGTTGAAGGCTGATGAGTGCCAGAGACTTACCGACCATAGCCATGGCTTTATACCCACGACGTTCTCAGCTCTTACCCGTCACCGGCCGCAAGATCAGCAAGCGTCGTCAAGCACGCCCACTACCCGGGCATTCTCCTGCCATAGGACCACGGGCGTGGTTCACCACTGAGTGCTCATTCGATGGGCCTTCTTGAAACGAGTGCGATCGACGGTGGTGCAGGGAAATATTGTGTCGAAGGAGGATCAACGCAGTCACAAGGACCTCAATGCGCCTGACTAGACCGATGGAGGAGTGCATTGCATTGGGCAGGCCCATGCCTGAGCTTGGTATATCGCCATGTTCGAGCGTACCGCCATTGCACTCTGTTGGTTGCTGATAGCGATTGTGCTGTTGGTCACGAGTGACACTGATTCGCAGGACAGCAACATTCCATGGCTTTACGGGAACATCTTAGGTGAGACCCTCTCCTACATCGCATGCTCCGAGTTCAAGCAGATCCTTTCAGCCCGCGCGATCACCAGCAGGCAAGATGCCGACAGAGCCTTTCAGTCGTGCCTATCTCTAGTGTAGTCTTGTGAATCGCTGCTTGAGCGGCTGGTAGTGTTAGTCTTCTGCGACTAAACCCTCCACTGCAACGTGTGCGGCTGGTAGTGTCGACGATCATGCTTCATCAGTCGTGCCAGACGGGATACCATTGCAACCTTGATAGCCTCAAGCAAGTGTATGGAGGAAGCAGTTTCGGACTGAGCTGGTCAGGATCAGCACAGTCACGGCGTAATTTACTTACCAAGGTGTATGCGTTCCCGGAAAGTGGACGACACAAGTTTGGGCATTGGCTAAGCATGGCAGTGGATCCCATCACGCGTGCCACGAGCTTAGGAACCCGCACATGTCCAATGAGATGCCGGTGAGAAGAGACACGCGTTTCTTGTGCAACAAGCAAGCATTGCCGCTGTAGCCAGGTTCACGGTACCCCTCTATATCTGTGGAATCTGCCTTTGGGGTAGGCAACCATCATGCTGTCATCTGTTCTGATACCAAGGCATATTGCGGAGGCGGAGGGCAGGCCGAAGAGCAAGGCGTACCGGTCCGTACTAGCGACTAGCGAACATAGACGCTTTACCCGTACCTTAAGGCTCGAGGGGGGTGCGGCAATAGGCGTGTAGTCAGAGAAGCACTTCATCTCAAAATGTCGACCGTGGAGACGCCATCTACCTGCCATCGTCAGCCTCGCAAACCCAATCTATGATTTTCCCGCCGCGCGCTGTCGATACCTCCCAGACACCTGTCGCATTGGGTGTCAGCGGACAAGGCAAAGTTGGTTACACAGGGAGCGTGAACACGGAAGAGGGGACTGACAGGGGTTTACTTGCCATGTGCGGTGTTCCTGGCTGAGAGGTGTTCGGGTCGTACGATGGCAGTCCATTGCGTCGAGACTACTGAGCAGCTTGGTTCAAGGTTAGCAACTGGTAGAGGCGGACCGGGAACGTGAATCATACAGCGCAGTTCCAGTTGTAGCAAGCTCTACAAGGCGCATCACTGGGCCCGCATAACTGGGCCCGCATAGCTGGGCCCAGACAGGGGATCGCGGTGGCCAGGTGCCACGGGTTGAAGATGTGTGGCTGTTTTATCGGATACAATACTCGAGATCCCACGGCAATGAAACCCTCAGATCCTTCGAGGGCTCAGCTACATGGTTTTGTATACCATTCAGCTAAAGTACCCAATCCTGCCTTAACTCATCTTGGTAGATGCACCAGCAGCTTACTTTGCATTGGCCTCTTTGAAGTTGGGACTGGGATGGATAGGACGAGCCCACCTTAGTTCTTCGTACGACTTCTCGGTAGGGTGTAGCCAGTTCTCCTGACCAGGTTTGCCACTGAGGATGACCACACTGGCCCATCTGGCGGCGGGATAGGCGCTGAATTCGCATCTGGGGCAGTACCAGTTGTCCCAGCAGTCATCATCTAGTCTTCGTCGTCCCTGGGCACCGTGTGCTTGTGGCCGTGATCTGATCTGCCCTTGGGTGTGTAATCTTTTCCATTTCTACCACCACGCTCTTCATCGTACTCCTCAACGTACTCATCACTGAACCCGGCATCGTGCTCTTCCGCACCTTCTTCTTCGGGTTCACTAGAATGGGCGTCGCCTGCCTCTTCTTCACAAATCGCTAAGTACGTGTCCGAAATGATGTCCTTTGCCACGATATGTCGAGTGCCGACGTTATTACGCATGATGCTAGCGAAGGGAAAGACGACGAACGTCCGATCGGCGCCATCGATCCCCACGACTACTTGCATGAAAGGGGGACGCAAATATGTGATTGGCGTCCCATGTGCTGTGATAACTGGTCCGGCGTTACTGTCACCTTTCCGGAAATAGAAGCCAGTACGAATTGAACCCAGTATCCGCGTTCCATGGGCATCGAATGTACCGTTCGTATTGTTTAGGTTCCTGATTGATGCTTTACACATGGCCATAGCGCGGAGCTTCGAGACGTCGCAAACAGGAGAGAAGGGACCCAGACAAGCCAAAGCGTCGATGGATTCGTCTTTCGTGACAGGCATGGGAAGCTTGTAACCGAATCCGTGTTTCGTTAGACGATTAGAGAACTGTCGTACTGTCTTGGTGTTGAACTCGAGTGGATCGCCTTGACTAGACTTCAGCATCTCAAAGGCCTTCTGAGACATCGTTTCTCCAAACATCCATGTCATCGGTTTTTGTTCAAGCCTGTGTAACATCTCCTGGAACGTATCCTCCTCCAACTCGTACTCCCACTCGACTTCCATATCTTGCTTGGGCTGTCCGAACACTATTCCTAGTTTACACGTCTCCTTTAGGGTGAGCATGGTATGATGACCTCCATCCAAGACCTGGGCGCTGGCGAATAAGATTCGGTCCTTCAGCAAGCCACAGCGATGTTGTGGGTTACCATATGCGGTGGAAGGGTCCCTGGGATTGAGCAGGACATGCCAGAGCATACTAGATTTGTGTAGGCTGAGCACATATAGGCAGGAAAGAGGACTGTCAACCTTCTCTCGTGCAGTAATCTCCGCAACGCCAATATAGATACAGTCTTGATCCGCGACTGGGGACTTGCGCCCGTCGAGGAAGGGCTTCGCGCCAAACACTACTGGACAGTCAAAGGGCTCAATTCGGATGATGCAGTGTTGCGCGGGACGCGCTTCAGACTCCTCGGTGAATGAAAGCTCCTCGACCTTGCAAAGATCGCTAGATGCGTGTAATACCTTCAACAGGTCCTCAGTGCCTTCTACAGTGACATGACTGGGTTCTTCGTCATCCCAGACGCGTCTGAGCGTCAATGTGTAAGGGGCCGTGGGCAGACCGTCGTGTAATGAAGGCACCAGAGCACTTGTGGAGGGAGGCTTGGACGGCATAGTGAGGGAACCGGGTCGTCACTAGGTTGAAGTGAGGTGGTGAAGGTATGAGCTTGTTTGCGTTCGTGATGATCGGTGTTCCAGGGGCGACTATTGATGACATGCTATAGTGTTTCCAGAAGTGGCACTCAAGGAGTAAGAAGTGCCTATTGTGTTGTGAGATGGAGGTGAGAGTCACGCTTGGTAGGTGGTTAGTAGTGGAAGATTCTCGGTTATGACTCTTGTGCAGTGACCCATTTTTGGCCGACCGTTGACATTGACATCACTTCATGAAAGGAAGATATCCACATGCTGCTCATCGAGAGGCCGCCTGCTTACGGTTTATTCATTCTCCCTCGTCGCAAGGTCATATTGACTTACCGTAACCTAGATTACGGGATGTACCTGAACTCAGGATTCCGGTATCCAAGATGCTGCACTTCCTCCGGCGACAAGCCGTCGAGTCTTGCATCGCGTTTACCACGAGCTCTCGCACGATTCTCCATAACGCAATACACGATACCGAATGTCGCGAGCAAGCTCACACATATTTGCGCGCAGAGGTTGATGGTGTGGCCGATGGGATAGTTCGGTGCATCGGGCAGGATATATGTCCACCTGATCGTTGTCAGTTCATCTCAGATATAGTGCTGCTTTACTTTCACTTACGTAGCCACAATCGCTCCGAGACTTCCTATGCTGACAATGTACGCTCCACTCACTGCTCGCACAGCTGGTCCGGAGGCATTGTTCAGTCCCCAGCTGAGGAAACCAGGTCCGCCAGGAAATGCACCGGCCGCACTGAAGAAGACGGCCATGTATTTTAGGTTTGGGTTGTCACTCGCTCTCAGGATCGAGAAGCCAACAACACAGAGCAGCGGGAAGGTGGCCAGATAGATGCCGCGGAGGTTGGTCCGGTCCGATACAAAAGCGACAGTAATAGCGACGACGACTGCAACACAGTACGGTGGCACGCTGTACAGCTGAGCCTTGGTTGCAGTCCAGCCTAGGTCTGCCAGTATGGACGGCAAAAACAGTGAGAAGGACTGAACGGTGATGTTCACGCAGAAGAATCCCATGGCGCAAACGATGTTGTTGACGTTGAAGACTGCACGCTTGAAGTGATGGGCCTTGACGACTTCGTGCGAGTCGGCCTTGTGCTCCCGTCTCAGCCGTTCGGCAGCAATCATACGCTCGCGAGGGCTGAGGAAGTTGCATTCTTCCGGCTTCGTCTGCATCCAGATGGGCGCAAGGCAAGCAACAATGATAGTGAACAACCCTTCGAAGAGGAAGATATTACGCCAAGTGTGGATTTTCATGCCCTCAGCGCCCCAAGGCGGTATCCTGGCCAGTCCAGTTGCCAGAAGTCCGCCGAACGCACCTGCCATGCTCGCTGCCGACACGAATATGCCTACGCGGAAGAGCAATTCGCGACGTTTGTAGAAGCACGACAAGAAGAACGCAATGCCTGGCATGGTGCCGCCTTCCGCAAGACCAAGGGCAGCTCGAGCAACGCACAAGCCTTTGAAGTCTTGCACGAAAGCCGTGCACATACTGACCAGTCCAAAAGCAGCCACCAGGAAAGGGATCCAGAAGCGAGGGCCGATGAGCTTGAGGACGGTGTTGGATGGTATCTCGACGCTGGAGAGGTCAGTCCAGGGCGATGAGCGGCGATGAGAGCGGGACGTACGCGACATAGGTGAAGTAGAACACTGTCAAAGCCCAGTTGAACCGGTATCCGACCAGTTCCAGGTCCTTCGCCATGCCTTGGATGCGGTTAGTGAGAACACTGTGGTGCTTATACATGAACAGCACTGACCTTGAATCCGAGCATTGCCAATGTTCGCACGATCAATGAAGCAGAGGAGGTATAACAGAGTGACTAGCGGTACGATGTGCCAGTCCAGCTTTCGTCGAATGCGAGTCTCTTCCTCCGTATCCCATGTGAGCGACTCGGCGTCACTGAGCTCGAGCTTCTCCGATCCGGATGGTGATGGTGAAGGCATTTCGATGTGACGAACATCTGGATGCTCGAACTTTGTCTGTTCCATGATGGCCAGCTGGGTGCAAGTTTGCTTAGCGTGAGACGAATTTTACCCACCAGCGTCCATGGCCCGCTTTATGCACTTTTCGTTCCCATGGGGCATCGAGGCTTGATCCCAAGCAAGCGGCAGATGTTGATGGCGGCAGGCACGAATGACAGGTGGGCTTGGTGTCTTGGTTACTTGGCTGCATGCTTGGTAGACCGGGGTAGCAACCACGCGCCTGCATCACCGTATACCAGGTGCGGGAGAGGCCGCTGAATCTAGGTCGTTCTGTTGTTGTGGCTTACGTTTCACCGTTAGAATTGTAGCACGGCCGAAACCACTTGCCTGCAGTGCGTCTGAGCAGACCAACAAGTAGGTACGCAAAAGGCGAGAAAGCGTGGCATTTCACTGTGATGTGTTGTTATCGTGTATAATGCTCTTATTCGAAGTTGAGGATGACAGCACTGCTCCGCGGTAGCTTCACAATGGCTTTGCCATTACGTCCGACCCTCAATCGCTCGCCGGTAGTAATATTGCTCAACCGCACCGGCTTGCCATTGTCCAGCTCTGCCGCATAGCTATACCCGTCGAATGTCACTCCAGCAATGGCATCACTTCCGTTGGCCATCAGTCGTTGCAGCTGTGCGCTCTTGTAACCACGCGGAAGCTGAAAGCTGTAGGTCTCCACCGGGCGCGAATAGTCGTCGACGTAGCCAACGTTGCTCGCGGTTGCGTTATACTCGTCCATGTTGATGACGATAAGCTTCTTCAGCTTGCCGTTGACATACGAAGCGAAAGCCGACTCGTCAAAGTTCGGCAATGCAAGATCAACAACATAAGGTCTCGACTCTGCGTTTGTCAGGTCCCCAAGAAATGCGGAGACAGCAACATTGCCATAGAACGGTGCTTTAGTTCCTTTGGTTGTGTTGCGGGTCTCAACCGGCTGCCATGCTTGGTACCTGTAATTGACGCCCTGGTGCATGTGCCACCTGCCAATGCCTGGAAGATGTTAGCGGCGACTCCAGATCTCAGTACTGGGCACGAACCATGAGACACGAGCGAGAGGGCGTAATCGAGACCCCAGAGTGCAGCACCGAACGAGTTGGATACTCCGCCAATGCCTTGCCGAGCAAGCGAATTGCCTTCTCCGAGAATGAATGACGCACTGGGAACCAGATTCTTGTCTGGGATTGCTTGGATTGAAGCCGAGATGTTGAGAAGATCGTTAACTGCCCTCAGATTGTTGGTGTGGTTCATTAGAGTCCCTCTAAGAGTCAAGCCCAAATCTCCACGAGCAGCGATATACCTTTCCAATGTCAGCGATCGAAGTTACTCGACCCTGCTTGAAACGAGAAACTTACTTGTGGGCGGAGATGTACCCAATATCGTGATCAGTGTTCAAGCCTGCCTCGAAGACTGGCTCGGCCGTGAATGCGCTGAGTCCTGCAGCACCGGCCAACGAGGGCGCAAAGAACTTGAAGCTAGCATTGGTCGCCAGATCTGGACACGCCTGCTGCATTTGTACATGGATAGTACGAGTCCAGTGCAGCCATTCCGCAACGTACTCTGCTGGGCTGTAGTCGGGTCCTCGCGGCGGGATAGGATTGACTACGGTCGGGTAAAGATCGGGCTCGTTACCCAGCTCCCATCCGTTCAACCTCCCACGAAGGGCTTCGCAAGCATACGACACCGAGTCCAGGAGTGCTGCTCTGGCCTCAGTCGAGTTCTCCGCAAGGTTGAAACCGTGGCTGAAGCGTACTCCGGGCCATGTCTGATACGACTCGAAGAAAGCAGGGCCGAAGGTCTGGTTCGCTGGGTAGTCCGGATTGGCGGCGGAGAAGTATTGAATGGTAGCCTGCTGCTGAGAGGCATTGAACAGGCTCAAATCCTGCGTATTGCCTCCAACCCTGATCAGAGGTTTGCTGCCTGCGTAGTGCGCGATGTTGTTGAGCAGATTGTCGGAATATGTGTTGGGCGCACTGAGATTGCCAGCAAATTGTGCGAAGGATGAAAATTCGATCGAGTATGACAGAAAGTGCTCCAGTGGTTGTTTGGCGGTGCTTGGTTGCTTGGCACTAACGGTCACGACCCTCCCAGATCCATAGCCTGGAGCAGCAGAGACATTGGCAACAAGCCCGCAGGCAGCGACGAATGACCAGGATCTCATCTCGACACGGGGCTGTGTGGTGATGTGGTTAACTGGTCGCGTGGCCTGTACTTACGACTTGTACGTCGTGCGTCGGCTTCTGCTTCCGCGTCGGTTTCTGTGGTGAGAACGTCCACTGTACTCGGCATCGGACGTTCTCCGTCGCTCGGAAAGGTTCTCGTGCGAGCATGACGAGCATCCGGGCGGGCAGGTTGGTATGCTTGGCACATCTCCGCACGACTGTCTCCGCATCTCCCTTGGCGAGCGACGGAGAGGCGTGGAGTAATGTGGAGTTCCAGGTAGGGGATCGGCAGTTCTGTGCGTCGACTTACCGCAAAGGTTCCGCTCTCGTCCTCCGGATTTTTGGCCACTCGAACCCGACCATAGCAGAGACCAGATGTGAAGCGCAGTAGGCAGTCCCGACGCGCGATGATCCCGTGCACGAGGAGACCGGCCAGGCGAGATATGGTATGCTGAAGCTGTACGCTCACGGTGACGAGACTTCCTACAACCGCGCCAGCATGGTAGTTGTTGCATCAACCTCAGGTATTGACGTCCACTCGCCCTCACCATAATCTGCGAAGTTCAACACCTTGTAGCTCCCACCCATGCGACCCTGTACATCCTTCCAGTCCCTCCCAACCGCAGTCTCCGGCCTCCACCTCCAAACCTTCGCCATCCGCGGCTCGAGCCTGCCTTCAAGGCAATCCACAATATACCCACCAATCGTCGGAATGTGCATGAACCCATGTCCACTTCCACCAACACCTAGCGTCAAGCTCTTGTACTCCGGGTGCTGGCAGATAAGGAACTCTCGATCCGGAGTATCTGCACACCAGCATATGCGCGCAAAGCTAAAAGGTCGCTCGGCGAGGTGAGGCATGCATTCACCCAAGAAGGTCCGAATGCCTTGCTCAGAGACAAGCGGTATCTGGTGTCTTGCGAATGGCTGGCTGAGATCAGTGTGAGGCGGCCAGTTGCAGTAGCCCGGATGCTCGTCGCAGATCTTGAGCTCGTGATTGTCCTCGTCCGGCTCCATGAAGAAGCCACACTCAACGTTGAAGAGCACAGGCAAATTCTTGTACAGCTTCACCTCTTCCGGGGTTATCTTGATGTGCGCCAATGTCCATGCCGTAGGGCGAAGTTGATCTTTCATGTCCAGCAGCTGCGGTGCATTGGCTCCTGCGCAGAGTATAGTGTGGTCTGCGCGATGCTCGATCCCATCCGCTGTTCTCGCACCTCTGACGTCGCCCTCTTCCCACAGCAGGCTGATCACTGTGCCTTGCGGACCTCCTGTACATATCTGGACGCCCAATCTTTCCGCTTCAGCGACAGCTGACATCAATGCTTTCCGTGCATGCACCCAACCACATCCCTTCTTCTTGAACCAACCCTCCCATTGAGGAAACTTACCAGTCAAGACACCCTTTGGCATCGTCTTCCGAAAATCCTCGGCCGTAATCAAGTACTCGAAGCCATTCTCAGGCTTATCAGCAACTTCGCTCAATCTCAACTCTTCTATGTTTTCGCGCTTGCTCGCTGCAATCACGTAGCCCGTATCATGGTAGTACGGGCTGAAAATTAGATCTTTCTCCCAAGCCTCCGTAGCTTCACGAACGAGCCTATCGGCAGTGTATGTCGCATCATCATCGTTACCACCGGAGAAGGATGCTGCGCGAGGGTAGCCTTTCTGTCAGGCTATCAGTAGTCGTAGTCTTGTTTCATGTAAATGTACCTGGATCTACAATCTTGTTCACGTCGTTGCCCGCTGAGATAGGAGATGGAACAGCATATGGGTCCAGTATCGTAACGTGCTTGTAGCCTCGCCGGGCGAGGTGGAGTGCGGTTGACGCGCCCCAGGTACCACAGCCGATGATTAGGATTGTATCAGATGTGGACAACATCGTGTATGGGTTGTCGAGAATTTGGTCACAGCATGGTCGAGTACAAAGCTCATCTCCAGGCTTCTGCGCGATTCTGCCGCTTCACTTGCTTCACGGACAAACGGAGTACTCCACCAACACTTGTCAGACTGCACTGCACTGTTGAGATTTTTGAGAAGCTCGTGCCATGACTGTCCGCTGCAGGGGCGTCCGCTTAGCTTGGAAACGAGCTTTGATCAAGGGCGATACAAGAGGTGAGGCCATGAGAAGATAGTAATGGGACAGCAATGGTGCCGTCCGAGGATCGAAGAGTGCATACAGTAATACAAGCCGAGCACCGTCTTTTCACGCCTTACAAGAGATTGCATCTCGCTGTCTGCCAAGGCTTCAGAGAGCAAGAGTCGGGTTATTCGTCGCTGTCAGATTCTTCCTCGATACTATGATTGGCGTCTTGCTGCGATGCCGACCAGACATCATATTGAATCTGTCCCACGTCTTTGAGTCGACAGCGCCAAGCGCTTGTCAAGGACACCAAGGTGTCAATGTTGCGAAGGTGTACAGTCTGCTCCAAGAATCCTTCTACCAAATGTAAGTCAGGGTTCGAGCTGACAGCATTGTTCCTCGCAGCAAGCACAAAACAAAACACCACAACGCCGGCTCGAGGCTCCACCTGACGCATACGGTACGTATGGGCTGCTCTCAAAGCTTCAGCTCAACTGCATACAAAGGTGCAGTCAGCTAAGGGAGGCGGACATCGTGGGGTGTGACGTGATCGAATATGCCTAGCATTGCTTTGGCATATCCAGCCGATTGACCATGCGTGCCTCAAGCCTGTGTGCAATGGTGATCAGGTCAGTTTCAAGCACAATTCACTGATCGTTGCTATGGAGTCCAAAGCCATGGAGAGCGCAACGATGTCGATGAAGCTATCTCATGGTTTTCAAAAGGACCACGTAGTCAATCGGTAAGCTTACCAGGTATCGCGAGCTGAGACACATTCGCACATGCTCTGGTCTACAATTTCATGGTCCCGTCATCTGAGAATGCGGTACCCTCATACGTCTGTAGGTCAGAGAACTCATGGGCCTTTGTGCAGAAGGTAAGTCTCTCAGGGTGCTGCAATCTGGCATAGGACCCCATGATCAGATACTGCAGCCCACTGGCAGCGTTACCCAAAACATCCTAGTATAGAGTGATGCCTCCCCTAGTATACATACATCTGTTCGAGCAACAATGCCTTCACTTTCCAGCTCAGCTCCCGCCTTCTCCCCCCAGTGAGTATCCAAACGTCGTAATATGCTTCGCGTGTGGACACACAGTATGCGATCGCATGGCTTATACCAAGGAAGGATGGCAATGAATCGTCAAGCATTGCGCCGAGTCTGTCCACTGAGCATATACCTCTCTCCCGTATGCGTCTGCATGGGTTGTCGTAAAGTTCAGCATCAAACTCTGCTACTCCAGTAATTATCCGTGCCGTTATTGGCCATTCAGGGCGGGGAGTCCCCTGGTCGTAGCGTATGTCAGGCGTGTTTCCATCCTCATCTAATAGTCCAACTTTACGAATGGTTCTGAACGCCTTCGTCACTTTTGCTGATCCGTCGTTATAGAGGGGCAAGGCAAACCAAGGCATACGCTTGCTAATATTCAATAAGGCCGCTATGTCCGCCTTGCGTACCGTGGTCCCGTAGTCGTCGTATTGGTACTCGGCAGCCGTCCCTCCATGGTAGAAGACGTGTATATCGATAAGCACGTAGGCATACGCGCATAGCTCGGCGTGGCTTGGGCGGCGTTTCACTTCGTCTGCATCCGGGAGTTGATAGCAAGCCTCTTGCCACAGCGTCACGAATGCGTGGACGTCTCTGATGCGGAGAGTTCGGTTTGCCTGGATACCACGGTGCGTCAGGAAGTTCGCCAAGCTTTGTACGAATGGGCTCGGGTGCTTCATAATTCTTAGCACGGGGATGTTTGTAAGTCTTCGGAGTGCGCTTTGGGCGTGATCGCGGAAAAGGGCAGCGTCAGAGTTGGACGCAGTAACCGTGTGGTAGAGTTTACGGTTCACGGCCTTGATACCGATAATCTCGTTTGTAGGTAGATGGACAATGATCTTGATCAAAAGCTCGAGCGGAAGTCTTGATATGTGGCTGGTATTCGAGTCCATTATGGCGGTTGCTATACATGCAAGATTATGAGCTGGAAGGCCGAAGGCACTTTATATATGCGATCGAGTAAGTGGGGCTTGTCGCGTGGAAAGTCAATTGCTTGTGATTACCACGAGCTTATGGCCTCGTTCGTCTGGCGAGATGGAGTGCGCTTGACGCGCCCCATGTCCCGGTGGTCAGGAAGGTATCAGTCGTGGAAGGCATGGTGTCTGGTTGATGAAAGAAGATTATTGAAGATGGGCAATCAGGAGTGGCTTCACCGCCCGGATAAGATTCTGCCACTTCGACTTCAAGGACTTCCATCCAAGCCATCTTCCACGCCTCAGAAGGCATCATGACCGACAACAACTCTCGATGGCGTGATCCGACTTTGGGTGGCTCTGAGAAGCGTGACGAGCAATTTCTGTTCCTAAGATGTTCGAACAGGCCGGAGTGAGAAGAGCGTGCGGCAACTCGAGACGACGAAATATCCGGAAAGACTTGGTGCGGCCGATAGAAAGTGAAGGACATCAGACGATTCATAGGCGGGTGAAGGACGTGGCTTGCCCGACAGAGAACCTCGCCGAGCACTTCAGTTGGCTTCTCAAGGCTTCTCAGGGCGTCGGTCTGGGTAGGATCACGAAATGAGTAGGTAAGTCACATTCAGCACAGTTCTGCAGAAAGTGGCATCTCGTGAGGCTACTGTAGTTCCCCAAGCACCCGCCAGTCCTGCTCCAAGACCGCACCACAGATCCAAGTGATTGATGCGCAGACCCGGAGGCCGGTTCATGAACAAGCCAGTGCTTCGGCAGTCCACAAGCGCAAGGGTGAGTATTGTGATGCGTTGTCCGTTGGTCTTCAAATGTGCTGGGTACCGACGTTTCCAGGATCGTGTTTGAAGACGGCTGATATGCTACAAGGGCCTCACCTGCTCCAATGCATTCACCCGTCGAGCTTCCTTCTATGCTGGTTACACAACTGTCGGGATCTACCGCGGCTCAGCAACGTCACTGCAAACGAAAAACGCATCGATCTCAACCTCATTTCCACCTCAGTTAACCAGCTTTCTTTTCAACACAGCTTTCCATCACATCACCTTTATCCTCAACCCTTTGCAGAGCTCCCTCACAATCAGCCAAGATGGTGTCGAAGAAGAAGCGCTCGAAGCAGCAAGGCCAAGTGAAGGGCATTGACGCAAAACCGGCCATCAAGAACCCCTCAAGCTCAGCGTCAGCCGCCACATTCAAGAGCCCGGTGGTGGACTCTGCTGCTGCAACGCCTAAGAAAGGCTGCTGCAACTGCAAAGCCTGCCTGAAAGGCTATGCGATCGCGGGCAGCGACTCCGACTCTCCGTTCTTGCGCCTGCCACGAGAAGTATGTGACAATCGTCTCCTCTCAACTCGGTCGAGACACTGACAGAAGTTGTCAACAGGTCCGCAACAAGATCTACCAGAAGCTCCTCATCTCACGTCTGCCTCCAAAGGAGCAAGCCCAGTACGAGCAAGTGAAGGCCGCCGCCGACACTCCCTTCGACGATTTCGGTCGTGAGAATGCGCTGGACTACTTCGAGCAAGGCCTGGCCATCATGCCCGGCGCGGAGGAGAAACATCGCTACCGCTTCATCGTGCAAGCCCTGGGTCTCCTTCTCGCCAACAACCAGATCCACGCCGAGGCCAACGAGATCCTCTTCTCCCAGAACATCTTCGTCGTCCGACCCGAATGGGAGCGCATCCATCCTTTTTGGCGGTGCGAAGGCGCCTGCACCGAGCCACGCGGCAAACCCTGCTGGGTCAAGCTTCACAACATTGCGCAGATCAAGCACCTCTACATCATCGTCAACAATGCCTGTCAGCTCGGCGACCCCATGCTGAAGGTCGAATCCGCCAGGCTCCTCGCCAACATCAAGACCGTCGTAGAGTGGTTCAAAGTTACCGGGAACAAGTTCAAGACCCTCAAGATCCGCTACAACTCTGCCTACGAAGGCCAGATCGAGGCTGTGCGCGACGCAACCGAGGGCCCTCAAGGACCCGACGCCTTCGAGCGCCCCATTATGCTGGCAGACAAGTACGGCAAGTACTGGCAGTTTGGGCGCTAGGAAGCGCAGGCGAAGCTCTTCATCCACTGCAAGATTCTCGCTCCTCTGATGGAGTTGAAAGGTGTCGCCGAGGACGTCAAGATCCGCGGCGACACACCACAGAAGATGATCGACGACATGACGGTTACCCTCTCATCGACCGACGTCTCGCCGCCTACAGTTAAGAAGAAGGCGGAGGCTGCGGCGAAGTAGAGTCGGCCCAAGAAGCCAGACGCGGAGGACTTTTGGCGTGAGATGCGCGACAAGAATTTGTTGCCAGGAGGGAACAAGGGCATTGCGGCCACGGCGGAGAAGATGATGCGCACGTCTGTCAAGTCGCCTGCCGTGATGGCGATGCTGATGGCGCCTCCGACACGGGAGGAAATGATGTGTTATGGTGGTGGGTACGGGCCCCCTCCGCCACCGCCGCCGCCTACTCACCAGCCTGGAATTGTCACGAAGGTGAGTGATGAGGAGAATGAAGCCGACGAGGATAATGATCTGCTCGCCACCGAAGCTCACACGGGTAGCATTGGCACGCTAAACGGCAAGCCCGTCTTCGGACCACCTCGTATCTTCCGCAGTAGCACTCCGGTACCGCCATCTCCGCTTCGATCGATCGCTTTATCACATACACCACCTAGTAGCTGTGGCGGCAATGTGCTGGACGATCGACTCATTATCGTTGGTTCTTTTGACGGCATTGCTAGTCGGCTGTGCAGGTCTGCTGGACTTCCTGGCCAGCTTGATGGGATGAGGCTGACTTGCGAAGACGCTTGCCGTTGGCGAAGCTCACTTATGGATTGAGTTGCGTGGGTAACCATGCAAGAAGGTATCACAGCTTGACGATGGACTGCAGCTAGGCTGCTGCCTATAACTGAGAGACAGTATGAACACAACGACTTAAGGCAGCCGTACTGATCCCCGTTTCATGCGTCTCATGCTCACGGCTGTTTATCAGGCATCCACGTAGCGAGACTGGTGCTGGCTTTGCTCTTCACTGTAGAGAATACCTGGCAACTGAGCATGTCGACCTGGATAGTGGCAACGATTGATTGGATATGTGCCACCCATCATTGGGCCGCCGATACTATGCCGATGTACGGCACGGGCTATGCACGTCGCAGATGAGGGGTCGTGTGCAAGCGAAGTCAACGCGCGCCCGAGCATTTACAGCACTGCATGAGATACCCTCGTCGACGCCCGTCTTCCGCACGCCTTCATCAGAGGACGAACTCCGTCGTCGGTCGCTTCTTCCTCATTCACTGAACGACTAAAAGGCGGGGCGTGACAGCTGACGCTTAAAGCATCAGTTGAACTTTCGAAGCAGAGCTGCAGCCTTCATTAACGATTCAACCACAAAACCCCAACCTGCCTTCCTTTTCTCTCTGCAGACCTACTACGTCCGGACCCAGTGATGGCGGATGTCATCGAGCAGCCTCTTCAGGAGTCGACCGCCATGTCCTTGACTGCTGCGCTAAGTGAGCTCAGTGTCGTCTCACACGATGCGATGCAGCACCCCATTCAAGACTCGACTGGTCAACCCATTCAACCCAGAATTGCAGAGATGAGCGGCACGCAAAGCACGGACAACGTCAACGAACCTCTTGCCGAAACGCACACAGGTCCTCCAGCTGTCATTTTCAAGTGCGCTCAGTGCAATCTCCACTTCAATACCGAGAAACGACTCAGGAACCACATCCGTTACTCACCAGCCCATACCACGGGCTCCGGCAGCGCAAAGAAGAACGGAAGAAGAAGCGACAGCAACCCGCAGAGGTTTCGCATTCAAGCTGATAGACGAGACTCGCACGCCTCCACCGCGTTCAATGGCGTCAACCGTAACTTCACCTTCGACCAGATCCTGCCAAATCTTCCAACTTCACCAGGACACACCATACGGCCCAAGATCCCAGTGACCGCCGATCTGTACGACATGAGACCCGACCTGCATGACGATGTGTTACGCTTGCTCGAACCCTATGGTCTGTCCTTCGGTTTCTTCACAACCGACAATCCGCAAGGTCAGCTCCAGGAGTACGACACAAGCATTGTGGGTAAATACACCTGCAGAAATGGTACTTGTTTTCGAATTTGGACGAGTGGGTTGGCCGCCATCACAATCCGGAAGTACCCTGAGAATCAGTACAACGCAAGGGTCTACCACCAACGCTGCAAATCCTGCAAGTCTGTCTGCCGGCCAGAGCTAGACAGCTCATATGCAGAAAGGGTCTCATATCGGCTGGCAGTGTGGTCCGGCGTTGCCGTAAAAGCGCCTCCATACACAGAAAAGTCAACCAAGCCACACGAAGAAGAGCTATGTGAAGGATGTAAGGCCGGGCATTGTATTGAGTTGGCGAGGCGCGTGAGAGGCTCCGGAGGAGCGTAGCGCGGACGGAAGACCAAGCCGACGGACGGGTTTGACGGAAGAACATGGAAGGACGTCGTTTCAAACGCTCGCCACCACGCGTGTGGAGCTTTGTTCATGATTTAGGGGCGATGCCTGATTGATGCGTGTGCGAAGCAGCAAATGTGTCAGCGTGTGGTGTAATGTCTTCGCATCGTTTCCTCTGAAGAAAGGTTGATGGTATAGACTGGGATGATACACGAAGGACATGGCGGTCAAGCCGTTCGCGAGTCAACCCGTAGCCAGAAAGCCTCGAATATCAGTTCGCGGTCTCAATGAACGACTCGATGTTGCAATAAGACGTTCAATGTACCATTACTCATCCAAACTACCTCCCTACCGCTCATGCTTAACAACCGCATTCCCCTCCACCACCTTGACCCCCTCCCTGATCCTCGGATCAAAGTGCAGCTTCAGCAGCTCACCTTCCCACACCGTCGCCGCGAAAGGATTACTGCTCTCCACAGCCCCGCCCTTCGCATCGAAAACGCCATTCCCTCTCCTCTCCTCCGTATTCCACAACGCTGCAACCTTCCCAGAATGCGTCTTCGTAACCTCCCTCAATAACCCCAACACAGCAATCGTAGACTTCTGCGGCAAATGCAGCGAAGCACTCATCAACTGCTTAGCAAACGCCGCGATCCTCACCGGCGGCACACTCTTCGTCGCCGTCGGCGGCAGCAACACACTATGCAAACTCCTCAACAACAGTACAGTAGTAGTCGCCACATTAACCTTCGTATCCTTGGCCGTTGGCGTCGCAAGTCCATTCGGGTCCAGCAAATGCGCACTCTTAGCACTGAGCTCAATATCCGTATTCAGCGCCAAAGGCAACAGCGTCCGATAAAGATGCGTAATGAAAAACTGCAGATCCAGACTCAACCCCGCCGCACTCTTCGCCACATCCACCTGCCCCTGCAACAGCGCGAAAGCAGTAATCACACAAAGCAGCGCCTCTCTCGTGACATTCCTCTCAGCAGCGGCATCAATCTCCATCTCGTCCTCCTCATCCTCATCTTCCGAGTCAGGTTGCAGCGCCGCTTCAGCCTCCGTGATGAGATCCTTCAACACCTCCAACACATCCCCGAAGAACTCCTGGTTGATAAGATGACTGTACTTAGCCAGTCCTTCGAGCACAGCACCCATAAGATGTTGCACCCGAGCTTTGAGAATGCGAAAGTAAGCCACGAAAACCAACTTCAACGTCTCCGCCTGATTCTTATCCCGATCCTCATACGACACCACTGCATCCGCCTCCTGCAATTCTTTCGCCACGACTTTGCGCTCCTTCATAACCTTCCGTTCGCGTTTAGTCCTGAACACCCTCTCCTTCTTCGAGACTTTCCTGGCGGGCTCGTCATCGCCGTGGCGGTTCTCACGGTCGATGCGATTCGTGGAAGCTTTGTGGGCGAATTCATCTAGGAGTCGGAGGTGAAGGAAAGTGTTTAGAACGTTTTCGTGGACTTGGTAGTTCTTGCTTTTCATCGCTTTTGTGAGCTGGGAGACGGCTTCAAGAGAGGCATGACCTTCCTCGTCGTCGCGGAAGAGTTGCTCGAGAGCTTCGGCGCATTTCCTCGCTTCTGGCGAAATGCCGCGTGATCCAAGCTTTTTGACCACGATGGCAATCAAATCATTCCGGCAATTGAAGTGCGGGACCGCTGTCAATAGAGCGGTGGTGCATGCGATGGCGACTGCGACCATCTCCTTATCCCCCACCAACTTCCCAAGCATCTTAACATACTCTTTATACCCCGTCAACAACCCATGCTCAAAATCCCTCAACTTCCTCACCTCCTTCGAAACCTTAGCAGCCATATCCTCCTTACTCTGCGGCCTAACCCGATACCCAGGAATAATATCCTTATACACCGCCAACATAGTCCCCAACGCCAACTTCTTAACCGTCACATTTCCACTCTTGGCCAAATCAGCCAAAACACCCAATTGTCCCACGTTCTCCTCGGGGTTCTCGCTGATATTCCCCGCTACCCTTGCTAACTCCTCTTTCGCTTGTCGGATCTGCTCTTTAGGCGGTAGTACAGATTTCGCAGGAGACTTGCTCTCAACATCCGCGACACCGCTATCCCCAGCATCGTCGTCGGAAGCAAGGAAACTATCCGCATCGTCGTCTTCGAGCACGACTTTCTTCAACCGCTCGTTTTCTTTCCAGCCCTCGGCGGTTTTGACGAGGAGTTTATCGCTTTTCTTGTCCTTTTTGTCTTTGCGGGGCCGGCTCTCGTAGTCCTGCTCGATATTCCATTGAGCGAAACCTGGAACGGCGTCCGTCGGAGGGCTTAGACGGCGGCGTTTGGCGGTGCGTTCTGCTGCCATTGTGTTGTGAAGTCTGAGCAATGTCTTGGCTTGGCGAGTATTTTTGTCGGACTTCTTCTGATATTGCGGGGGCGGAGGTCGTCCGTATTTGTTTAGCGTAAAAAGATGCCTCGGGAGATCTACCCGCGCAAAACGTGCGCTAGCGTCGCATAGCAGAAATATTTGTGCCTGCCTGTTCTGTCTCTCGTCCACCAATTCAGCATATCAACCGCCGCCATGCGCCAACTCACCGACACGGAAACCAAAATGCTCTTCGAGAAACTCGCCAACTACACTGGCCGCTCGCTCAACGCCCTCCTCACCGACACCTCCCCCACAGCCTCGACCGCCAAATCCAGCACACCCGACCGCTACGTCTTTCGCATACAGAAGGACCGCGTGTATTATGTCCGGGAATCGCTCGCCAATCTCGCCATTTCTGTTGCGCGCGATAACCTGCTATCACTTGGAACATGTCTAGGCAAATTCACCAAGACGGGCAAATTTCGCTTGCATATTACGGCGCTGGATATTATAGCGCCGCATGCTCGGTACAAGGTTTGGGTGAAGGCGAATGGAGAGATGCCGTTCTTGTATGGAGGACATGTGGTCAAGGCGCATGTGGGAAGGTGGAGTGAGGATTGTCCTGAGCATCAGGGCGTGGTGGTTATGAGCATGAGTGATACTCCGTTGGTATGTACTATGAATGAGGTGGTGGTGGGTGGGAGTGGCGCTAATGATTTCGTGCAGGGCTTTGGCGTCACGGCTCGCTCGACGGGTGAGGCGAGGAGACTGGATCCGACGGGAATCGTGTGCTTTCGACAAGCGGATGTGGGCGAGTATCTGCGCGAGGAGGATACGCTGTTTACGACTTGAGAACGTCGACCTGGCGATTAACGAGAGTTTACGCCCGATCATGCCTTTCGTCCAGCCAAAAACAGGCAATGTGGCACGGAACTCCTCAGCAGATTGAAGGTTTCTGCCCAAGATATTCGGGTTAACTGTACCGGCCTGCCCATCACCTATGATATTTGACCCAAAGACCGCCTACGCAAGGCCACTGCTCCTTAGACCGGCGGAGCATTCCTGGACTACCCTCCACCCGGACGATCCATGCTATGTGGCATTCCTGGGCAGTAAGACAAGCCTTGCAGCAGTAGCAAGTTCTCACCGCGGGACCTGGAGGACGGAAGACTCCATGTCTTTGATCGCTCCCATGCTCCACGCTGCGCTCCAACACGACCTAGAGAACCTCCGGATAAAAAGCTTTCTTTAGCCGCCCTGCCGGCTTCCGACCAGGTACCCGGTCGCAGATCTGACATCACAATGGCACGCACAACTGCCTATCTGGGCGCGGGCAGTCTGCAGCAAGAAGAAGATACCCCGCTACACGAGTACATGTATGTAGGTAGCTGTATGACATACTTGCGGCTCATATTTATTTACTGTGACTACCCTTCCTTCAACATAATCTCTTCTGGCTCATAACATCAACCCTCTCATCGCAAGTACCTCTAACCCAGAAGCCCTCACCACAATGCCCACCTACATAGTCACCGGCGCCAACCGCGGCCTCGGCCTCGAGTTCGTGCGCCAGCTCTCCCAATCCACCTCCAACACCGTCCTAGCCTCTGTCCGCTCCAGCTCCGCAGACCTCGGGGACCTGAAATCGGCCTCCAAGTCGAATGAATCCAACACACATATCCTCACCTGCGACACTGGGGATCTGGACAGCATCAAGTCCTTCGCAGGCGAAGTCAAGAAAACTCTGGGTGGGGACAAGAAGATAGATTTCCTCATCAACAACGCAGCCGTCAACAGCAAACCCGAGCAAACGAGTTTGTCCATCGGGCCCGAGGATCTGACGAATGAAATCAGGATTAATGTTTTGGGACCAGCGAAGACGACGCAGTTTTTGGTTGAGGCTGGTGTTCTTGCTCCTGAGGCGAGGATTGTGAACATGACGAGTGGATTGGGGAGTATGGCTGTTAGTTTGAGTATTACTCCGAGGAAGTGTGCTACTTATTCGATAAGTAAGGGGGCGTTGAATAGTTTGACGGTGCAGCAGAGTGGGGAGTTGAGGGAGGAGGGGAAGGTTGGGGCTAAGTGTGTGGTTGTTTGTGTGGATCCTGGTAAGTTCCTGTCTCGTGTACCTAGAGATGGGTTCTCTCTGTTGCTTAAAGGTGGTTTGGGCAGTGGGGACGTGGGTGTTGACTGTGCTGACTCTGTTGTTTATTAGGATGGGTCAAGACACGCATGGGTGGCGATGGAGCGCAGCTGGAGCCCGAGGAGAGTATTGGCGGGATGCTGAAGTGCATACATGGGCTTACCGAACAGGATAACGGGAAGTTCTACACTTATACGGGCAAGGAGGTGCCGTGGTAGTGGGAGTATTGCGGAGACGAGATGAGGATGCCAGATGCGGGCAACCGTGGATAACCTGGGTGCAAGACACCCGGCGGTAAACTACATCTAGCTCGGGCAAGAGGGCCAGCCGCCTGCAAATCACTCTCTTTCATTTCGACCTTCATTCGCCCAGCTTACACATTACTCGCAGTCCGCCTCCTCAACACCTTTAGAACACCATGCACCCGAGAGCTACGATAGTCTTCTCATCTTGTGTCAGAAGCATTTGACATGATCCAGCAGGCCATCAGGCAAAATGGAGAGTTCCGAGGTATCCTCCGGCATCCGCTCCCAATGTCGATTCATAGATCATCGAGCGTTCGACCTGGTGGCAGGTTTGTGGACCAGCTGATGTTACTCACAGTCCACCATCTCCACGTCCTCGTCCACGAGTCCAGCTCCGGCTCCACAAGACTCCTCACACTTCATCGCGAAAGCGCCGGCAAACTGCTCCAGCAACCCGTACTCGCCGGGATGCAGTTTGCGCATATCCTCCAGCGCATCGTCCTGGTTCCAACCTATCATGTCGATACGCAGCTCCTTGCGCACTCGATCCAATGGCGATACTGACTTCCTAGCCTTTGCTCGACTGGCTCCCATCTTCGCTTCCTCCTCTACCTTCATGGCCCGTAGCGTGTCAAGACCCGCAAGGTGGCCGCGATACGCTCCCATGCTGCCGCTGGTAACCTCTGCCGCCGCCGCATCCCATCCATGCATGTCGATGAAAAGCTCCTTCATCCATCTGGGCACCTTTTCGGGCACTGAGGAAGAAAATAGTTTGGTACTGGCCGTGCCATCGTAAGCTGGAGGCGGTCTGGCATCCACGGCGACATCCATAGCTGTCGCGTCAACGAGCAGGGACTCGTATGTAGGCGGGACCACTGTGAGAACCTTTTCTGTTAACTTCTTGGTACCATGTGCGTGTCTGGCAACAGCTCTCATCAAATCGGCCCCCTCCACGGCCTCTGGAAACTCATTCCCGCCACCAATATTACGAGAGGCGATATTCTTCAGCCAATCGCTCGGCACATTGAAGGCGGAAGCAAGCTTTGCCACTGTTTGCGGGTCTTTTGGCTGGAATTTAAACCATGGCCACGATAGGAGTTGGCACGTCACAGCAAGGCCATGACTGCCGCCGAATAGCTGGCCAACCTGTATCGCAATGGCGAGAGCCTGCTTGGGTTCTTCTAGTAGGGACAGCCCATGAAGGCAAGGACGCACTGGCATACCATAGCCCGTCCTAAACCACATCGAAGAGCCAGCATACCCCGAAAACTGATTGATGTCCACGGTCCGATAAGCGTCGCTGGTGACAACACCGAACACCAAGTACTCATGAGGACCTCCAGACAGGCGTGTTGGGCGAGTGTTGCGTCTGACGAAGTCGGTGAAGGAGACACTGTTGTGAGCGGCCAGCGACTCGGTGTCCATCACACTGATCCATCCGTCAGGTCTGAAACTCATTGCCGTACGTAATGATTGTGACCAAGAAGAGAAGACAGAGGGGACTCGGCCGCCAGTAAAATGACCATTCCACAGTCTAATCAGCTCATCACCTGGTATATCATCGATCGCAGATGGGCCTATCCTGTCAAGAAACGCATGATGGGTGATAGCATCAACAGTGTTGAGTCGTGGATTGCCGCCGGAGCCCTCGCTCCATGCCCTGAAAAGAAAGCGAGGAGTGCATTTCGACGACCTGCGTAGCACAAAGGGTATACTGTCGTTGATTGGATCTGGAGTTGCTTTTGCTTTTGCTTTTGCCTTGCGAACCATCGTTCTCGGGTTGACGCGACGTCCTGAATCGTTGGTACGGCTGTGTTTAGATTGTAATGTGGCTGAGAAGAAGTGTTGGAGGATGGAAGCTGATGTGTTCTACAGAATAAGGTCAACGAGGGAAGGCAAACAGCTGTATGTATATTGCCATCTCGAGGGTCATTGCTCATCGAGACACATCGACGTGAACCTTGAGACATCTCGAGTGCTCAACGTATGTCAAGCGCGTAAGCCCATGGAGCAAAACCGCAAGGTTCTAGACAGTTTCCAAGACACGTCACACAGCTGCATCCAAGACACGCGGACGATCCATCTGCCCTTTTTGCCTGAGTCGACGTTATTCGACTTGCCCAGAATGCGGTTTGTCCTCTCTCTTGAATGTCTAAGATGCGCTGCAACAAGAATGCCCAAAGCTTCCAACACGCAAGCAATGCAGGCTACGTACTCGTCCATTCTCGACGCTACCTGTTTAGCTACAGAATAGGCAGGCACTGTGCAGGCGTTCCTACATCTTCTGCACTCTGCGGCCATCTTTATAGCTGTGGCGAGCCAGCATTGGGCTAAGACCTGTCGTTCAGATGAGGATCGAGAGATTCACCGCAATTCAAGCTCTCGAGTCTCAACCATGCACCCTCGAGATCCATCCGCTACGCGGGGTGGACCAGCCATCCCTTGTCCTCGCCCGCAAGATGCTCACTCGCAGTCCATCACCTCGACGTCCTCGACATCCCTTCCCACCGCATAGTCTCCAACAGATCTCAACTTACACGCATCCTCATAGACATCTGCGAACCCTTTTAATAACTCAAACTCGTCAGGATACCTCGTCCGCAATTCGCGCCACATGTCGTCTACCCTCCACCCCTTCATATCAATGTACAGTTCTCGGATCGCTTTGGGATATTCGCTCAAGACCGCCGCCTTCTTGGTCGCTGCCGTCGCTCCACTAGTCCCACGGTCCACTTCGGCTAGAGTTCTGAATGTGCGAGTAGCCACCGTCTCGATATCGTCACGATATTCCTCGAGTTTGCTTTCGGTGACAGGCTCGCCGCCCCAGCCTAGCATGTCGATGCGAAGTTCTTTGGCGAGTCTTGATGTTTTGCTTGGTGCTTTCGGGACGTCCTTCGGGGACGTTGTGCGGTCTGGTGTCTTCGGGCGCTTGATTTCGTGCTCAATGGTCTTGGTCCGTGGCATCTCTGGGAGCTC
Organism: Elasticomyces elasticus; assembly: GCA_035926095.1. Classification (NCBI taxonomy): domain Eukaryota; kingdom Fungi; phylum Ascomycota; class Dothideomycetes; order Mycosphaerellales; family Teratosphaeriaceae; genus Elasticomyces; species Elasticomyces elasticus. Next base: position 27,826 of record JAVRQT010000015.1, read on the forward strand.
GATGGCCTGGGCAGGTGCTGGAGTAGAGTACTTGAGCTCGGCAATGGCTTTCATCAAATCCGCCGCCTTCATCGCATCAGGATAGTAGCGCGCGCCACCTATCGCAGACCCTTTGATGTCGTGCAGCCAGTCCTCCGGCACATCTGGCATTGAAGCAAGCTTGGCTACAGTTCCAGGTGGTAATGCGGGCACCGTTTTGACACCTTTGTACATGACTCTGAACCACGGTTTTGCCAGAAGGTGGCAAGCTACGGCTAGCCCAAAGCTGCCACCGATCATGTTCGCCTTCTGGATCACAGCACTGAGTTCACCACCATTCTTGGCAATCTCCGCTTCAGTAAGGTAGACTCCGGACGGCGGTAGCCCATATACATCATAGACAAGAGGTGTGGTCACGGCATAGCCTGGGAAATGCATGATGTTCACCGAACGAAGACACTCCCCTGACACTACACCAAAGATCAGGTATTCATGAGGACCTCCCATGAGGCCAAGTCGTTCGAGGCCGCGGTCGTGTGTGAATGCCACAGCATTCTGGGGCGCCAGTCGTTTGGTGTCAAGCACACTGAGATGTCCGCCAGGCTTCCCGAACCTCGTCACTGCGAAGTGCAAGGAATGCGACCAAGAAGAAAAGATAGAGGGGACGGTGCGAGTGTTGAAATGCCCATTCCACAGGTTACCGAGCGTTTCCAGGGGCACTTCGTCAATTGACGCCGGACCGGCCGTGTCGAGAAAGGCGTGAGGTATGATGGCGTCTATCGTGTTGAGTCGTGCGTTCCCACCGGATGTTGGGCTCCAAGCTCGAAACAGGTAGCGAGGAGTCTTCTTTGCTGCTTTTCGCAAAGCCTTGTGGACAGCGCTGTCAGCGTGTGTTCCTTTAATCGGCTTCGTGTTCTTCTTGGCGGGCATTCTGCTGAGTAGTATTGAGTGTCCGCACCAGGCGGAAGTCTAGACGAACGGAGATGAGTCGAAGTACAAATGGAATATTAATCGTTGTCGAATTGGTCTGCCAAAGACGCGTTAGCACAAGGATAACATCGTTTGTATATGTTCTTTTGCCTCGAGGGACTACTACTCTGAGGACCGAGACCATGCTGAGATGTTTCAACAGTACGACATCACAGTGTCAGACACTAGGTCTCAGACAGAGCTCGAAACATCGTTGGAATCTGCTCCCGGAGGTGGTTCTTCGCAAGGTATTGTGTTGGGTCAGTTGCGCGTCGTGGTCATATCTCGCATGCTGAATCGCTTATTGCGAGATGTCTTGTCTGGAGCACGCTCCATCAAGGCCCAAAGCGTTAGACACATCTGAGCGGGCACTCCCCGGTATTTCACGTTTTGCAGGCCGTGCACGCAAGATTGCCTAGGGTGGCGCTGTTCTCGTGGCCAAAGATATGCGTGCCGAAGGCCAAAGCTCCGCACTTTACGATTCCCACTAACGGCAACCACCCCAGTGACACGTCGTAAGAAACCATTTTGCGAGAGGACCCACACCGTTCGCGCTCAGCAAGGACTCCAGATGCTAGATATGTCTTATGTAAGTGACTCGGGGCTTGAACCCAGGTGCTCAATCCGGAGAATTGAACCATTGTCAAGCAGCATCTGAAGTGCAAGCCCAATTTCAAATGACAGTGTTCTTATTCTAGTTGCTCGATCCTGCAGAAGGTGTCCGTTCTGTTGAACAGCACCGTCAGCTCGACGTTCATCAAGACTCAAACACATCGCGATGTGGAGGAGGATCTTCTGCATAGCCTTACTGAACACCGCATGTACGATCTTTGCACCCAACCAACACCCATAACACATCACTCTCCATCTCCCATCTCCGTATCGCTGTCGGCGTCTACTGCCGTAGCATGCGCCGCATTGGCGTCAGCAACGGGGACCACTTCCGAAACACTAATGCGCTCTCCGGCAACGTATTCCCGTTTCCAGCCCTCCATATCAATGTACAAGCCTTTCAGATCTTTCTTTGAGAATATGGCCGACTTGGCAGCTATACTTGAGGGTGGAGAGGCCTCCTTCGTCTGCTCGTCAGTCTGCGGGGATACTGCGGACGATGCTGCTGCTGCCTCAAGCACGTAATTATATTCTTGGCCCATCAGACTCTTCAAATCCCAGCTCTTCATGTCGATAGCAAGCTTGGCAACATCCTTCGATAATGGTATTACTGGTGGCGACATGTGAGGTCCAGTGTTTCCAGTGATCTGAGTGCCCTCGGTACTCGCATATGGTGTACTGTGCGTACCTGATGCGGGCCACGCTTTGACCATTGCCACGTACTCGGATGTGTTGTATCTGTGTCGTTGTGGCTCGGGAAAGGTTGTCTTCGATCTGGGAACGCCATATTTGCACTGCGCGGCGGCCTTCATGAACGCTCCAGCGATCGTGGCATCTCGTGATGCTCCCAGAAGCTCTATCGTGGGGTCGTCCAGCCACTCCTTCTGTACATCGTCTCCCTCAGCAAGCTGCTTGACAACTTTCTCAGGTAACTTCGAGCATGGGAGATAAAATCCTGCCAGAAACTGGCAAGCCACGGCAAGCTCGGACTTGGGGCCAAAGAGTACACCTCTCTGTCGCGCAGCAGCCACTGCTCCACCTGCCTGGGCGATGTCGTCCAAGGTGATCAGCATCTTTGGCAACAATACGCATCCCTTGAGGGTGCCCTCCACTCTAGGAAAATCCTGCAATCTCACTGCACGGTGAGCGTCCCCCGATACAGTCCCGAAGATGTAGTATTCGTACCAGCATCCGTCCAGGCCAAAACTCTGGTAAGAGTGCGTGTAGGCTACAAAGTTATGACTTGCCAACTTCTGGGTATCGACAATGCTAAGGTACCCGTGGGAGTGCCCATACCCGGCAATGGAGACCTGCAGAGACTGTGACCAAGAAGAGAAGCAAGATGTGACTCCGGCGCCGCCGAAATGATCATTCCAGAGTGAGCGAATCTGGGCTTCCGGTAAATCTTGAAACGATGCAGGACCATCGCCATTTACGAAGGCATGCGGTGTGATGGCGTCTCTCGTATTCAGTCGTGGGTCTCCACCAGACGTACTTGACCAGGCCCGGAAGAGATAGCGAGGAATCGGATCTGCCACTTTCTGTAGCGACTCATGGAACTTCCTGTCCGTAGCTGAAAGCTGGACTGTTTGCGGGATAGCCTTGGAAGACTTGTTCGTCTTCCCCTTGACCGGCATGTTACTAATGAGTTGTGGCGAATGCTATCGGGAGTCTTGGAGCTGTGGTACGAGGTTTGATCCGACCGACGGATGTTGTGTTATCTTGGTCGTTTGAAGTTGATCTGCGATTGACCTGCTTAGGAAATGTCAATGTTACCTTGCGCTCACCTGCGTCTATAGTCCGATGCCAATCCCAGACTCTTTCAATGCGTTGTTTGTCGCTAGAGACATTTCTAAGCGTGGCTGAGTATGACGAGATGCTTCAGGCAGATTGTAGATCACACAAAGCATGGTGCATACAATGTCCTTGATGCTCTGAGACGTGTCTTCGTCGAAATTCGGGATTGAATCATTAATCAGGACACACGACATACAGCCTGGCCCAGACAGATGCTCATAACGTCTCTTTGCGACGTGCGTCGTATCGGGCTTGTCATGATCCAGACAGGGTATGGCAATGGCCAGTTTCTCTTGATCAAGCAGGCCGTCCCAATGCAGGCACCGTAAATACGGGAACGAACGGCGGTGTTGTCGAGAAGCAAGCTCTATTGATGAAGAACATCTGCAGGAGCCTTCCGTACAGTGTACCTACGCCGACACAGCTGCTGAAAGACTGGAGACATATCGTGAAGGTGTTCAGACACCGTAGTCAAGCCAAGCAGACCTGATTGACTGATACCCATGACTGCTTGCTCTTCCTCGTTGAAATGTCCACACTCCTTGCCCACTTCCTGCTGCTCGGTCCATGTCATGTTGTAGAACTCCCGATAGCCTGGGTCCAGACGAGCGTTCGGAAGACCAGCCATCTAGCGTAAAGAGCTCTACCTGGCTGCTGGCATCGTGGACGGTGATGAGAAACAGGAGATGGTGATCGACGTGATGGCGTTCGTGACAGGGATCAATCGGTCCGGCGGACGGAAAGAGGGGGGAAGGCCGGATGTGGAGCCGAAATGCAACGGCCAAACCAACCACAAACGACTTTCTTCCATCTTTTCACACCTCACCAATCATCGTCGTTTGTACCGCTGTATCCAGACAGACTCAAATCAGTGGTTTGCAGCACGGAAAAGTCGAGTCGGTGTTGGTGTATATGCGGCGTCGCAATGATAGCTGCGTGGTTGGCACGATAGTTGTCGAGCTGCACCATTGCGGCGCGGATGCCTCTCACCGCAGCGCCTATCGCTACCGGAAGAGGGACCGAAAAGAAATGCCGCAAAGCTTCACAGCCATTGGATACGAGCGATGGCGTTCGCGCCGCGTACCTGCAGGTGCTGCGTTGCATTCCGGCGGCTGTCATTTCAAGTTTAGCCCCACGCAGTCGAGCACCTTCGCTCAAGCTCACTACATCTAACCAGAGATCTTCAACGGATGGAAGCTCGAGCGCGCACTGACCGCGGAGATGGTAGCTCATCTTCTGAAGCACAGCATCTGACACATCTCCACATCCACCTCACATCTTAGCCAACATACTCTCGAATGGCGAACGTCACCCAGCCGAGTACGCCAGGCGTCTGGAGCACGACCGTACCGAATCGCTCGCCCACGCTCGTAATCGTCAGTATCGTCTTCCTTCTCGTCACTACAGGTTTCTGGATCTTCCGACAGGCATGGCGCTGGGCACACCGCCAGCGTGGATTAGACGACCTGATGGCTGCAGGCGCCTACACTATCCTCGTCATCCAGACAATCTTCGGCGGCATGGCAGTGCACTACGGCTTCGGCAAGCATAAGCAAGCGATTCACCCGACTCTCACGAAGGCTCTGTTCTACTTCTACCTCTACCAGATCTGCTACAAGCTCATCGGCGGCTTCACAAAGCTCACGTTCTGTGCTCTTTACTTGCGCATCTTCAACCAGAAGGGCTTCGGCAGGATGGTCATTGCCGTGTCTTGGATCGTGGCAGTCGGCAGCCTTGCATTCGCCCTTGGCACAATCTTCCAATGTACACCTGTGCATCGCGCCTGGGATCGCAGGGTTCTAGGCCACTGCGAGAACAACGCGGCTTTCTGGTACTCGCATGCGGCGTTCAATATCTTTTTCGACATTGTGGTATGTTAATCACTCATCACACTTGTGTTCTCGCTGACGATTCTAGGTCTTCATCATGCCCATACCTCTCATCCGCACCCTCAAGCTTGCTCGTGGCCAAAAGACCGGCCTCATCTCAATTTTCTGCCTCGGCGCATTCGTCATCGCAGCCGCCGTCACCCGCATGGTCATGCTGTACGCCAGTGCCGGCTCGACCGACCCGACTTGGGGCAGTATGATTGCACTCTACTGGACTGAGATCGAAGCCAACACCTCGGTCATCTGCTGCTGCTTGCCGGCCCTCCGTGTCCCTTTTCTCAACCTCTGGCGCCGAGCTCGAGATGGCACGCGAGCAGGATCAGTCGGCTACCTTCGGCCGCCGCGTTTAGAGCCAGAAGGCATCTGGAGTGGACCACGACAGGATCAGGTGGTCGTCGCCAACTCCCTATCCAAGCCGCAAAAAGTGTTCATAGTCGATCATCACAGTAACGCAAGTGGAAGTAACGATGTGAGCATGCCCTCATACTCGGACTCAGGCTCGGATGACAAGTGGTTGGGCAGGACGTTGCACATGAATGAAGAGCTGCGGAGACCAAGTCAAGCGGACAGTGTGGAAGCTGCACTCACTACTCCGGGTGGACATGGGAGATTGATGCAATTCAGTAGAGAGCGGGGAAAGACCACTCATGTCGACGGGGCGCAAGCTCTGCCCAACGGCCTGCCGTCGAAGCTCGACCTGGGCGCCATCTACAAAACGACCGAGTTGCACACGACTACGCATAGTGTGCGTCTTGAGAGCAAGCTGGAGTCGCGAGATGCATCAGCTTGAGCGCCTTCACATGATAAGGGAGATTTGATCGAGGTTTAGCGAGGAGCACCGGCGTTAATGGGAAGGGAGCAATAGCCCAATCGGCATGCTGGGACTTGATCATTGCACATACTCGTCTGAGAAAGGAATGGAAACGGTTGCGCCTGTCGCCGCAAGGTAGTGAAGCTCATTATTACACAGCAAGCATTACTTCAACTGCAACGCTTCCTGAATCGCCTGATTGTCCGCGATGACTTGACCTGCCAGCGCTGTGTCAACGAACTCCTCGACCTTGCTGACCTTCGTCCCGTCATCGGTCAATTGCAGCTTGAACACCATTTCAAACTCGTACTTCTTGCCCTTCTTCGTCGTCATGTAGGTGATCATATCTGACACCGACTTCCGAGCTCGCACATCGACGACGATGTCTTTAACCTCCGAGTGCCAGTGGGCCCAGACTTCCGAGAATTCTGGCTGCATCTGGGTTTCGTACTGCTCATTCGTGCTGCCGGCGGCGAGGGCGGGAGCATAAGAAACGATTGAGATCGGAAGATAGTAGCGTTTGCAGTCCGGAGTCAAGGTTGCCGAGAGAGCTTTGATATCTTTGCAGACTTTATCTTGGTTGTAAGAGTCCAAGAAGTCGGTTGTCGTCTGGTGGATGCGTTCGTAAAGGTCTGCCATGGTGAAGCTTTCGCGATTATGTACAATCGAGTAAGCAACGAGAGCTTCCATCTACTTATACTGATACTGCCATCAGGCGTCCTTGAAGAGGCATCGTTCCATCCTTCTTCAGCTAGCACTGCGCCAGGATCGAAAGGATGCCGTAGGGCTGACTGATGCGATGCGATGCGAGGCGAGTTGGCGAAAGTACCGCCAAGACCCGAGTATTATTCTATGTTGTCTAAGCCATTGAGACTTTCAGACAACCCTCCTGTGTCGATTGTGAGATTTAAGAGGACTCTCGGAGCGCTCAAGAAAACTCGGTAATGGCTTGAAGAAGCAAGAGCGACAACTCGATGTCATGACACAAGGGCACGCCATCGCGGGCCGCAGTGAATAGCGCCATACCATACACCTTATGCCAACGTAGAACTGCTTTGAAATCGGCGTGCAAAAGCTTTACCACTGGCAGTCTTGGGAGAGGTTGATATTGGAAGAGCACCGCAACACCACTATGAGCGTCCCCATGCCCGTTCTCAACATCCTCCGAGGCATACCACGAGCGGCACGAAGCAGGAACCCGCAAGTACACGCGGCAGCGTTACAGCCATGGGCGGCAAGGCGATCGGTGCACGACACCAGCAAACGCTCCGCTCAAGCAGCAGCCGTACACGCGGTTGAACCATCGCTCCCGGAAGTACCCATATCGTCGAATCCGCAGCTCGCCTTTCCGTGCTTGGACAATGTTGAAGAGCGAACGCAGAAGCTTAGTAGGCGGTCGATGTCTGGGCCGGAGCCATCATATACCACGGGCAAACATGAGACCTTCCGCTCCGATGAGCCGATATTATTGGATTGGGGAGGAGTGTTGCCTCGTTTCGACATTGCATACGAGACTTGGGGTACGCTGAATGCGGACAAAAGCAATGCGGTTTTGTTGCATACTGGGCTATCAGCAAGCAGCCACGCACACAGCACAGAAACAAACCCCAAGCCAGGCTGGTGGGAGAAATTCATCGGCCCAGGCGCCCCACTGGACACTGACAAGTACTTCGTGATATGCACGAACGTGCTTGGCGGGTGTTATGGCAGCACTGGTCCAGCGAGCCTAGACCCTACCAGCCAGCAGCCTTATGCTACTAGCTTTCCAATTCTCACCATGCAAGATATGGTTCGTGCCCAGTTTCGACTACTTGACGGTCTGAGTATCAACAAGCTCTACGCCAGTGTCGGTTGCAGCATGGGTGGTATGCAGTCGCTGGCCGCAGGCGTCATTGACAAAGACCGTGTTGGCCGCATTGTGTCAGTCTCGGGTTGCGCTAGAAGTCATCCATACAGTATTGCGATGCGTCATACTCAGCGTCAAGTGCTGATGAGCGACCCGAACTGGGCAACCACACGCGGAAACTACTACAGCAGCGTACCGCCACACCAGGGCATGAAGCTCGCACGAGAGATCGCCACAATCACATACCGTTCTGGTCCAGAATGGGAGAAGCGCTTCGGGCGCCAACGTGCAGACCCCAGCCGGCCACCAGCGCTGTGCCCAGACTTCCTGATCGAGACATATCTCGACCATGCAGGCGAAAAGTGGTGCCTGGAGTACGATGCGAACAGTTTGCTGTACGTTAGCAAAGCGATGGACCTCTTCGATCTAGGCAAGCAGCTGCAAGACTCCACAGCCGAGCGACGTCGCGAGAACGCTGGTAAGCTGCAAGGCACGATGAGCCAACAAATACCGCAAGATGCCTGTAGTCTTGTGCTTCCGGACAAGCCGTACGAAGAGAAGGAGTCTTCGGAGGATATCATGGCATCTGAAAAGCCGGGTGTGCAACACCTAGACTCTGCGTCAGAGGACTTGGTCAAAGGCATGGCACCACTGCGCGATACGCCCACTCTGGTTGTTGGCGTCGCTTCGGACATCCTCTTCCCGGCTTTCCAGCAGCGCGAGATTGCTGAGACGCTGCGCAAAGCCGGCAACCGGCTAGTGACGCATGTGGAGTTTGGTGAGGATCGATCGTTATTTGGTCACGACACGTTCTTGCTAGATCTGGAAGGTGTGGGTGGCGAGATCAAAAAGTTTCTGGGCTGAAAGATTGTCAAGATCTCGCAAAGAATTGTTTGGCTGTGCTATGGGTATATTGGTATATTACAGTAGCCTCCCACCAATGGCACAGGTTCTGTCAACATGGTGGACTCTGAGTTAATAGACTATCCCGTCAAATACAACGATGACCGACCAGTCGATGTCAACCGACGTATCTGGCACCAAATACAGGATAGCGTACTCAACCGTACTACTGGCCTGTGGCCTGGTCGATTCAGTCGCCACAGAGTTCGCGAAGCCGTGGAATCACGCACTTTTCGAGGAAGTGACCCAAACCGGTCTGCCGTCATCGAAAGCCCGCCATGGTGGGCAACGGAGAACGAGAGAATAAAGGTCATCCTCGTCCGGTCGACTGTCGAGAGTACCCGGCGCATACGTCCTATGCTCTGTATGTGGCACAACCCGGCATTCACAACTGTCCGTATGGCGGAGCATATGGGCATCAAGGATGCACAGATTGACTGGACCCAAATCTTGAACGATCTAGTGCATGGCGGACTCGTTGAAGGTGAATTAGTCCTTCTCAGACCATCGGACTTGGCAGTGATGGACCCGCATGGAGGACTACTCGCGAACGAGCCCTGATGATCACCTGACCGTGGCCGCGTTGAGGCTTGATTAGATGAGGATCACTGGCATCTGGTCTTCAGTATGCAGTGGTAGTCATGCTATGTATTGCACACTAACCATGCTCAGTCCACCGCTCGAGGAAGCACCAAACTTCACGTACGCGTGGTGCTTTATTTTCAATGCTCCCGTGCCAGATACTCATTGAACGCTCGCCGCCATGCTGTATAATGCGTGAAGCGCTTTATCCTCCCTTGCCCAGAAACGCCCTGTTGCGAGGCCCCACGCTTTCCGAAACGAAACCCTATTCCGTCTTGTCATGCGTGGGATCCGTCATGGTCTCGTCTCCGCTTAAATGGACATCCTGGGCAGGCGGACTATCCGAAAGGCCGCCCATGAGCCCGGCGTCCTCCAAATGCAAGGCCTCACCGTATTGGCTCTCGCCATCCCAGTAACGTCCCGTGTTGTTATACATGTCGTGATCATCCTCATAGTCGTTGTAGGCGGGTAGCTCATGCTCGATACTATCGATTGGTGTGCTTTGCCGACCCTCCAATCCTATCAACTCTGGCATGAATTCATCTCGTCCATGATCGTATTCGTCGTCAGATCCATGCTCGCCGGTCGCCGAGTCCGCGTCTCCGCCCGCATTGTCGTTATCGGCTTTTCGAGCCTTACGGCCGATCTCATAGAGGAGGCTATCTGTCGCATCGTCGTCAGCCACTGCTGACTGTTCGTCGAGACCTGCCCAGTCCCAGTCACCGCCTTGGGAGCCATACTGCATGTTTGGTGGCCTCACTGGACCTTGAAGCGGAACGCCATTCTTATGACCCAGTGGGCTGTCCATATCATCACCGTCACTCTGCGCGCTCGTCCTCTTCGTCAGACTGCTGCCTGCTCCAGTTGAACCATTTGTTCCGTGGTTGCGACTGCTCCCGTTCGTGCCGGCTCCTGCTACGACTAAAGCGCTCGACGACCCATGCAGCAGTGAGCGCGAGGGTTTTTGGCCGTCGAGCAAGCCTTCCCCCGACTCTTCATCTTCGACTTCTTCAGGCGCTGATGCGGTCTCCGAGGCGTTGTGGGTTTGCGTGACGAGGTCCTTTAGGTACTGCGGGCCGAGAGGCGTTTCCGATCTGCGACGGTAGAAAAGAAGGTAGGCTGCTGCAGAGTGTAGCTTGCCATCGCCCAGCGGCGAGACAGACGAATCTAAAAAGCATGAGTTAGTCCACCGAACCATTATTGTGTTTCAATGCGACCGTCACGTACCGTTATAGTCATACCACTGGCCATTGTAGAAGTTCTTCGCGAAGGCAGTGTAGTGTCCACCGCCGAGGCCTCCGAAGTGGTTGTCAACAGCGAAAAGATCATAGATGTACTCCTTGCCGTCCTCCTTGTTGCCCACCTTCTTGGTCATGTCCAGGCCTTCGATGGGATAATCGACGAGAACATCGATCTTGTCGCGAAAGCTGCGGTTGCCACCAAAGCGCTTCAGATGCACGATGAGGATGTCGGGTATAGTCCAGATCTCAAGTGTCTTCGCAGCCTGCCGCATCTCCTTGCAACGATTGCAGTACCACGCATTGTCCTCCGAGAGGATCTCGCGCTTGCCGGTCTCCACAAAACAGTCCTCAAGCGTGATTCCATTCTTGCGCCGAGCTGCTCGTCTCTGCTTGGCCTGCTCAAGTGCAGGATCTGGCACGAAGGGCAGGTTGCGGCCCTCCGGTGAAGATAACCAGTGCCCACGGAAGTCATCATCAGTGTTTGAGTTGCCGCCGAAAAGACCATCGAGGCCTTCCGGAAGCCAGTCGATAACGATGGCCTCGCCGAGCTTGACATAGTACGTCTCATCGTCTTGTGCTCCGGGCTTTCCATTCAGCGAACGCTGAGACTGCATTGAACTGCTGCTGCCAGGCCGTTGACGATGAGCATTCTTGTCCTTGCGGCCGTACGTCCTGGGTTTCCCCTTCTTGCCACGACCCTTCTTTCCCCACCGCCTGTCCTTGCGGTTCATCAAGGGATTAGGTGCCAAGTCATCATCACTACCAGCCTGTGTATTCGAGAACGATTCATCCCCACCACCGATCACAATGTCAGGCTGATCCTCATCGTCTGCATCAGAGACCTCACTCTCACCATCTGCTTGACCCGTGGTGCCGCTGGTCGAGGACTCGCCCGACGCGGATTGCGTCGAAGCACGACGGACTGGCTTCTTCACTCGGTCGAACATGTTCCGCACGGTCCGCTCTTCGATGCTGCTCATGCTAGCACACAACATGCCATCGCTGCTTCGGCCGTAGTTCATGGCGAAGAGGCCGTTACGCAAACTCGGCGAGATGAAGTAATCTGGGTCCATGAATCCCGCAGGAATGGGGTGGCCGGTCTGCACAGGTTCACCGGAAACATCTGCCATCTCCTCGTTCTTCTCCTCATCATTCGCCTTGCCGATTGACACCTCGACGTAACCGTCTTCCGAAGGCACAGAGCGGTCACTAATCTGAGCCAAGTCCTCGCCTGTAGATTCTTCTCTCTCCACGACTGGTGCTGGAGCAGGATCGACGCTCATTTCCGTCAATATAGGCCTGCTTGTCTGCTGCGACACTGCAATAAGCACCTTCTTGAGTATGACCTCGTAGTCCTGTGCCTCGCTACGTGTGAGTGTCACATACAGCGGGTGCATGGTGATGTCGTAGCCACTGCCAAATCTGTTCCTCTGCCTTGAGAACACTGGCACCGCGAAACAATCGGCTTTCTCGGAGTCCATCTTTGGAACTGCCTTGTCGGAGGACTTGAATGATGAGTAGAACGACGAGCTGCTCGCTTTGGACGGATCAGGCAGGTTCTTAGGCACAGCTTCAAGCTCGTACACGAAGATGTGATCATTGGTTTGGATGTTGTCCTCGGCCAGGGACTTGTGGTTCTCGAACACCTTGTAGATCTTGTGGTTGTACACCTCAATCATCCACAGGCGATCGCCGCTCACACCGGGATGCTTGCTGGCGATGTGGTCTTTCAACCCCTTGATGGTGGCGTTCTTGTCGATATCGATTGCGTGATTGATGGGTGCACCGCTCAGCGGCACGAAAGTGACAGTATGCTGGAATGTGTTCTCGACTGGCAATTGCACCGTGAGTAGTGAGTACGGGTCGAAGGTAACGCTGACCTTGTCGCACACTGGACACTCCATCTTGTTCTTGTAGAAGCCACTGAACAGGTCCATGCAGATTGAGTCGTTGCGTGCCTTGTGGTTCGCGCGATACGTTTCACCGAGCTCGATAATGGCTTGTGGGTCATGCACAGTCTTGTCGTCAGAGTCGGGGTTCTCAATGTATGGCTTCTTCACAATGCGGTTGAGGTCCTCGTGCAACGCGTCCACAAGAAAACTCAAGAACTCCTGCGAATCTTGCTGACCATAGCCAGAGAACAAGGGCTGGACTCTACCAAGCGTACGCTTGAAGTCACCTGGTGAAAAGCTGGAGCCAGCATTGGGGCCGTAGATGCCCGTCAGAACTCCCGCATACTGCTTGGCCATCTGGCCACCGTGTCCGAGTGGATTGTCGGCGTTGATCTCCTTCTTGTACTTACCATGTACAAAGTATATTGCAAGTTCCTCAACACTGCGAATACATTGCAAAGCCGAGTTCATGTAGCATGTGTTGCCTAGATTGCCAAGTCCAACAACACCGCGAGGCTTACCATCCTTCCTGGTGCGGCCTCGCGTGGTCATGCCACCTGGTGCTGGGCTGGCGCCTCTTGACGTCGCAGTCGAGCCGGCTTTTGAATCGTTCACCTTGCCGCCAAATTTGAACTTCGACGTGCGCTTCATTTGATCGGACTCAAACTCACCACCTGCCGGACCGCCAGACACCTCTTCGAGCAAGATTGTTCTGTCTTCATAGAAACCATGCGTCTCAACTGTGCTCTTGCCATTGTACTTGGAGTTGTTGGTCTCGTCGTTCACGTCGACGTGCTCGACCTGGTTGCCAATCCCCATCTCCTTGAAGTCTGCCATTGGTACAACCAATTTGCTGTCAGCCGGACGAGCCACTTTCGACGGAGATGTGCTGCGCGAAGCTGGAGGTGAAATTACGCCCGCTTTGGAGTTGTCCACGGCACCGCTCTGCCCATCAAGCAATCTCCATACCCTGACTTTCGTAGTAGACAGCACGCCCGTGGCCTCTTTGGCGCGCCCAAGGAACTTCTGAACGCCCTCCGTGCGCGACACAACGAGCTTCACGGCGTCGTCCGGACACTTTTGGCCGCGCTTCGGCTGCAGGTCTCGCTCAGCGACTCTCTTCTTCAAAGCAGCACTGCTGGCTGCAGGCGTCGACGGCCGTTCGTTCTCGCGACTGGGATGTGGGACCTTTCGAACAGTCACGATCAGCGGATAGTTGTCGTAAACAACATTTTTCTGCGTTGAGCCGTCCGGTGCAGTATCGATAGCGTAGCGGTTGATCTGATGCTGACCAAGTACCATGCCGTACTTGCCAACGACGTCGCCCCAGACCTTCTTAGCCGGCACGACCTCGAAATCAACTCCCATTGTCAGGCCAGGCTTGAGAGGAATGAAGTCGCTACCATGCCCATCCGACAGGTGTGGTCCTTCGAAAGCACCCGGAGGCACGATGTCTGAGTTGTCTACCAAACCAATTGGACCCTCTCGAGCGCTCTTGGGGTAATCGCTGCTTTTCAAGCCTTCTGAGGTTCTCGACATCACACGTGCAAGCCAAGCGCACGATACCACAACTCCCTTCTCGCCAACATCCAGCTGAGAGCCCAGGGCTTGCTGGACCTGCGCGAAGTGCTGATCAAGCTCCTCGGTCGAATACTCTGGTGTCGGATGACTGTGAGTCTTGTCCGCGGCCATCCGCAATGGTGACCCGCCAGAGTGAAGACTGCTCGCCGAGGTGTTGGCGGTCACAGTCTCGGTCTGAGATGTGCCAGCACTGTCGTGCGTGGTGTCCTGAGTTTGCTCCGTAGCCGGATCGTTTGCCAAGTCCGCCATGGTATGGTCGAAGTCCGTTGGTCCATCTTTTTCAGTCTTCGGGAAGCTGCCAGGCACAGACTCCACTGCCATATCACCACCGCCGCTACCCACTGTTTGCACATCCTCCATATCTGCCGCACTCCTCTTCGCTGGCGACGCTGACCGCCCACCCAGAACCCGCTGCGACACACTCATAGCCCTCTGCTCGGTGCCATTCCCGCCATGCTCACTTCCAGACATACTCTCTCCACCAATGTGTATACCCGCAAACTGCCCGCTTGGACTTGCACTTCTCTCAGCCTGGCTAGCAGCTTCCCTACTCTGTGACACTTCCTCGTGTATGTGCGCCGGGAACATGCGCGGTGGGCTTGTGTTGCGCGTAGTGACCGAGGAAGGCGGCGACGGAGCCTGGCTAGTTGTATCGGAATTGTTGGTAAAGGAGGGTGGTCGGGGTGAGCTTGATGGTGAGGACGCCGTGTGAGCCTGTAGGCCTTGTTGGTCGAACTGCGCCTCCTCGCTTTCCTCGAATGGAGCCAGGCGCCGCTTCTTCGACGATGAGGAGGCCGTCGTAGAGGTGAGCTGCTCGGTCACGAGCAGCTCCCAGAAGATTCGTTTGCCGTGGTGCCTTAGTCAGGCTCGGTGTTGTTATGGGCGCAGCTGCTCTCCAGGAGTTGCAACGTGACCAGTTGCGTGTGCGCGGGAGAAGTTGAAAGAATGAGTGCTCACACGCGAATGTTGAAAGTCCAGAACGAAGCTCATGTCAAAAAGCTATCGCCGTTTGCTGGCGGGAGCTCCCGCAAAACGCGTTTGTGACGTGTTGCCTAGTACAGAATAATACGATGGGAAGGTGTATGTGAGGGGGCCCAGGCAACTTTACGAACGCGTGAGTGCGTGAACCTACTTCCTGCTCGTCCTAACGTCAAGTTTGAGGTAACAGTTGTTCGATGTGAGCACGCGACTAGGCTGCATTCAGCATGCCTGCATATTCACTGCTACAAGATGCGACTACCAAGTACATGTGGTTTGTCGCCCATCACGACCTTGCGCTGCCACCGGGGTTCAGCCAAGAGAATGCCGAACCGCCTCCTATGGGGTTCGCCTTCGTCTTGGGAGCAGTAGCTGATGCTGCACCTCCACTTGTCGCGGTGGAGGGAGCTTGATTCTCCTTCTTCACATCATCAGCAGCAGTCTGAGTACCGCTGCGGCGCCGACCCTCGTCGAAGAACCTGCTCTTGCCGTCACCTAGACTCGGCGACGCAGCAGGAGCAGCTATCGATGCCGAGGTCGCTGAGAAAGTTCTGTTCACAGTTTTTGGTTTGAGTACTTTTATCCCTGACTCTTTGCGCTGGTACGAAGCATCACGCAACCTGCCAGCGTTGGCCCAGTCGAGGCTGCTTGACTGTTGCGCCGTGGCCGAGGTCGCCGATACAGTAGCCGCGCCATCTCGTCGCCAGCTGGCCCATGTCGACGGACCAGTGCCGGAACGCAGGGTTGCAGTCTGTGCTCCAAAGTCTGCTTGCTGTTCCTCCGGCCCCGAGCGAGTATCGATCATCGTGAGTGAAGGCCGCGTGGCAACCGATGCACGGCTCGGCGGTCGCACATCTGTGTCTGACGAAGCAGCGCCAGCTTTCGCCATGTCTGCTATGCCTGCTCCCGCGGCAATCGCGCCGGGTGGCCTGTACTTCCCGGACGGTGGTGGACTTGCAGCAGCCGACGAAATGGATGCTGCCGAGCTGCCTTGGCCCAGGCCGTTCAAGTAGGGATGCTCTTTTGCGGTCTCGGTGGACTTCACCGCTTCTCGGGTGGCGTGAGGTGACCCAGTGCTGATATACAGAGTGTTGAACGCGATCTCATCTTCCGGTCGTACCAATGGGATGCTCAGCTTGCTCCGCTCATCGTCGAACAGCGTCATGCTGTTGGACGAGAACAGGATGTCTGCATTGTGTGCTCGTAGTACGTCACTGCCCAGAAAAATCTGGAGGGCTTTCGAATCTCCTTCTCTTGCACGTTCAACCACTTGGAAGCTGACGGTGAGCGTAGGCAGTTGCGGTACGGGGCTGCTTGAGCGTGATGAAGCGGGATGAGGGACGGCTTCCGGAAAGTAGACGGGAAGTCGAACACATCGGATGCCGTCTTCGTTCTCAGCAATGCTGTCATGGAAGCCGAGCTTGTTTATCAGACGAAGATCCAGGTAGGACTTGAATGAGCCTGTGCAGACAGCAGCATATAGCAACGCATCGTGCTTGAAATTGGTGTTCATCCAGCAACGAATGATTGCGGGTACGCATCCGAGCAGTAGCAGACCAGGTGCAAGACCGGGAGTGTCGAGCGGTGAGCGATTGGAATCGCCAAGACTGTAGGCAGTCTCTAGGTTCAAGCTGTTGGCTCGACCAGAAGCAGCAGATCGCATCGAATGTGCCGAGCTGGCCCTGCCATCTGACTTGTGTGAAGATGTCCTCTCGGTCATCTGCAAGCCGCCGAGACCGCTGCTCGTGCGTGACATGAAGTCCATTGATGCGCGTGATGAGTGCGAGAAGTGGTTCTGGTTTGCAGACTCGTCGAAGCGGACGCTGTTCGCTCGCGAATTGGCACCCATGGCTCTCCGCGGCTCATCTTCTGCGTCAAGGTGTAGGCTGCTCATCAGCGTGGTAGCCTCGTCGTCGAAACCACGGAACTGGTCCGAAGGTGCTTGCTGAGGTGCTACGTGTAGTGTGAGTAAGCTATTTCAGCGGTAAGTAGTGACGATCGCCTTACCTTGTTGCGGTGTACCGCTGAGCACACTCGGAAACGGCGAGCTAGCACCCCACACACTCTTCACACGGGCGTCTTCGTCCTGTCGTCTCTCCAGCCGTGCTATCCGCTCAGCGTGCTCGGCTTGCACCTGCTGCACCCGCTCCACATCTGTCTGCAGTCGCCAGGGATCGTTGTTCGTGGTGTACGGGGTGAAAGCTTGACTCTGCGGGTCCATTGCGCATCCCTCGCATCTGCTGCGCCAATGCCTGGCCGCAAGCGGTGCCACGCAGTGGGCGGTTCTGCTGACGGTCTTCGCACAACTATCCTTCTGCCCAAGCCCTGCGGCAGCCGCCTCTACAATCGCTCGTCCCTACGCCACGCCTCGTGTTTCCGGGGAAGTCTTCCACGCTCCTATATGAATTCCAAGGATGTGATTACACTCTAGTGGTCGAGGGTCGCTTTGGAGCGCTGTAGACGAATGAAAAGGCGCTGTCTGCTCAAGACTTACACGGCCAGAACTCAAGTATATATAACCAATACTTCTTGCAGGCAACTCTGGATAATGTGACAGGTTGCTCGGCGGTCAAGGTCCAGACAGTTCTGCTTCGCTTTTGTTCTTGGTTGACAGCGTTTGCAAATTATGATAGCAGAGTCGACGTCGATGGTGCTGGCGATGAGCAATAGGTGATTCTGGAGCGCTTCTGGAGTAACACCTTTGTCGTTGTCTGTTCTTCGATTTGTCCTTCAATATGGTGACGATCGCTCTTGACGCCGGCAGTCATGCACCGCGATCCGAGCCGCGATGCTTCTTCACGTGCTATCGCCACCTCCCAACCTCACTTCAAGCATCCTGTCAGCTCATCAAGGATCCTGAACTCGACGACGGTCGTTGTTGTACCTACGTCGATACCGACAAATCATCCATCGCAACGAGTATGGCTTACGGGAACGAAGCTGTTCGATACAACCGGCCGACTTGCATGGTTTACCATTTGAATATTTAGCCATATGCTGGAGCGTCCTACAAGATGATCCCAGGTCAACGACACGCTATCACCGGCTGCATCTTTTCAATGCCGTCCCACAGATGGGATGCCGTGCTTTATACATACACGTGGCTCTTCAGAGCGACACGAGAACAAGATCTTTCAGGCGGCTGCCGGTCGTGCTGGAAACAGCAGCCGCAGATCTGCGTATCCCCGCGCGTGTAGTCAACAGAGAACCTTCAGTACCTTTCAACTGCCTCTTCGAGGAGACTCAATGTCGTAAAGCGCTTCCTCTTCGACTTTAGCCGGCATCTGCATGACCTCCTCACTTGACGGTAGTGGATCCGGGTCACGGCATAGCAACGACATCATCGTGAATAATTCTCTATAAGAGTAGCAGAGCGGTGCCAAGCAGTATGCGGCCTACAGTAAGTGATACTTGCCAAGATGGTTTCCTCTACTTTCTCGTACCTCCTAGCCGCCAGTGGTGGTATCGCTACGGCCTATAGGACCCCTTCGCCTGCACAGCTCGGAGAGATCTCAATCCTTGCTAGCAACAATTTGAGAAGTATGGCGATCCCGAGGGAACAATGTCAATTCAGCTACTGACCGTAGTAGCAAGCGATGCGGGCAAGACCAGTGCAGCCTTGCTGTTGAAGAACGGTCAGAGTCAATGGAGTGCTCAGCATGCGTGTGCGGCTCTGGGCGAACATTTATACTCGCCATCAGCGCAAGACTTTACCGCAGGACTGAACCAGTCGTTGGCGTACGAGGTCTACGCTGGTCGTCTGTCGAACAACCAGCTGATGTGGGTGGCCTCGGACGCCCCGACGTCCCACCATCACTGGCAGCAGCACTGTACGGCAATGGACACCAGTGGCGTCTGCCATCCCATCAACTGCAAGACGGATTTGCCTGTCCTGTGCAGTCAGAGCGCCCCCGCGTCAAACGCCTACAACGACACAGCTGAGTCCGTTTCCGACACGTCCAGCCAATATCAAGTTGCCTTGCCAGTGGGCAACCAGGTTCTTGTTGGCTACCGAGATTTCTACACGTTTCAATTCAAGGGCGTACGTTTCGCGGAGGAACCAGAGCGCTTCACATATTCCAGCACATACACGAACGCCACTGGGATCAACTCTGCTCTGGTCCATGAGCCAGAGTGCCTTCAGGCCCCCAACAATGGCAGCACTGACTGCCTGTTCCTGAACCTGTGGACCCCGAGTCTGCCATCTTCGCAACAGCCGTCGAAGCAGAACCTCAAGCCTGTCATGGTGTGTCTCGCATTTCAATGCTTAGTGATGCGTCAGGCTAATCAGCTTGTAGGTCTACATATATGGAGGTGGCTTTGCCACAGGTTCGGCCAGCAACCCTACCAATGATGGTGGCAACCATGCTTCGCGCGGTGATGTAGTCATGGTCGACCTCGCCTACAGGTTGAACTCACTGGGCTTCCTCGCTCTCAACGACGGGGTGCACAACGGAAACTACTGGATATCCGACCTCATCTCCGGGCTTGAGTGGATTCAGAAGTACATCTCGGCCTTTGGAGGCGACCCAGAGCAAGTCATGATTTACGGCGAGAGCGCAGGTGCCCAGAGTGTCCAGGCTTTGCTGGCATCTCCCAAAGCGATTGGCCTGTTCCGTGCAGCTATCATGCAGAGTAACTACTACCAGCGTTACGTGCCTCTGGCAGATGCTTTCAACTCGACGACTGTTCCCATACTCAACGCTACAGGATGCGCATCGTCTTCGGACCAATTGGCATGCCTGCAAGCAGTTAACGCAACCGACCTGATCAACCTTAAGCCTAACTTCAACTACCCTGTCGTCGACGGAACGTACCTTACGAGCACATACATCGATCTGAACGCAAGTGCGGCCGGCAACACGACCTCATCGGTACCAGTGCTGTACAGTGTGAACCGGGATGAAGCTGGCGTACTGAACTCGCCTCCGTCAAGCTCTAACTTCACCGAAGCGATATACGAGCTTGCTGCATCGCAACCTCAGGACACACCGAACGCTTCCGCCATTCTGGATAACCCTTCCGTGTTCCCTGTCGGCACTGGACCAAGTCTGAACAACACGGCCCTCAACCAGGTCTTCAATACCACAATTCGGATCTACACTGACACCGACTTCCACTGTTCAGATGAGTTCACAGCGCTCGGGGCTGTAAACAGCGGCGTATGGCCGAAGGTGTACTACGCAGAGTTCAACAGGACTTACCAGGAGCCGGGCTACAACATGAACAATGTCTGCCAAGCTCCGGTGACTTCTACGCATCCTTTTGGTGACCCAGAGCTGGAGTACTTCAAGTGTCATGCTGGCGATCTTCCAATGAGCTTCGGCACATTCGTCTTCACCGCATATCCCGAGCGTGATGAGAACGATCTTGCATTCTCGCAGCTTGTTGTCGACTATTGGACCAGCTTCGCTCGAACACTCGACCCGAATCCGAACGTTGACTTTTTGAAGGCGAGAGGATACTGGAGCACCATCAACCAGGTTGGGGTTTCAGGGACGTGGGAGCAGGTCGATGTGAAGGAGCCCAAGATGCTGGAGCTGCAATGGAACTCTGCGATGAAGCCGTTCCCGGATTCTCAGCAGTGCGCAATACTCGGGCAACCGCTGGACTACCTGCTGTAAAGACCGTGGTCGAGTACTTGGCCAGCGAAGTGAGAAGCCACAGAGTTGCCCTAGATATTTGCCACAAAAGTACAGCGCCATTGCAGGTATTTGATAAAGCA
The DNA here is from genome assembly GCA_035926095.1 of Elasticomyces elasticus. Classification (NCBI taxonomy): domain Eukaryota; kingdom Fungi; phylum Ascomycota; class Dothideomycetes; order Mycosphaerellales; family Teratosphaeriaceae; genus Elasticomyces; species Elasticomyces elasticus. The sequence continues at coordinate 48,631 of JAVRQT010000015.1, forward strand.
GCCCAAGCGCCAGCGCAGTGCCCAGGGTCAAGTCATCGCTCCATAGACCATGTCTCATCAGCATACCGCGTTACAAATTCTCCATGAACTTCACATCCTCCTAATAGGCACTCCGCTTTTGACCACCGTAATGCTGCACTCGTAAATCAACACGCACTCTTTCATACTGTGCGCAGGTGGGTGAAGACTGGACTTCAAGCATACCGCAGCTTCCAGATGCCCACAGCCACCGCGAGAGCAATGCCGGCATACGCAAGCCTATCGTTGTCAGCGAAAATTTCTCCCTTCAGTGACAGTGTACTCACAAAGTCATCGGATGCATGAGCACATCAACCATGACTCCGAGCATGCTGCGCTCCTGCACAAGCTCAACGACTACCTCCCCAGCAAGCTTTGCCTCAGCAATGCTCTCCCTCAATTGCTCCACCTCCTTCGCCGAGAGATGCTCAAGGACGTGCTCCGTCTCCTCGGGCGTCATCGGTGGCGTGATGAGCGTAATGAGCTTTGACTCCTTGGGCTCTGTGATCAACAGCTTCGGCACGCGGTCCGCCAAAGGATCGACTTCGTCCTCCTTATCCTCCTTGTCGGCTTGCGTGCGCTCCTGGCCGCGGATCATGTCAATCACTTCATCCCCCTCCTCCTCTTCTTCCTGCACACTAGGCATGGAGGGAGACTTGGAGCGCTCTCTGCTCAGCATGTTTGCGGCGGCGTGCTCGATCTCATCAGCTGGAAGTCGCGCAGAAGCAGAATGAATGTGCTCGAAGATGCCGGCAGAGTGTGTAGGGAACTTCTCGAGTGACGGATCGTTAGGGTCAGCTTCAGGTGAGATCGCATCCTCTGCGCTTGAGCCGCTGGACGTGGTGCTTAGTTGAGAATCCGTGTGGTCGGGCTCCATGTCACGTAGACCTATTGACTCGTGTCGCATTAACGGCGAGTGCATGTGCTCATTGGAATCTGGACCGAGAGTCTCGTGGCGCAGCAGTGGGCTCTGCTGGTGCTCGTAGAGATCATTGTCTTCCTCGACTAAACCAGTTTCATCTTCGTCATCGTCGAAGGCGTTTCGCTGAACGTCAGCCTGACCTTCAGGGAAGAAAGATTCATGCTTCATCAGTGGCGCCAACGTGTGTGAGAGCTCGGTCTGAATAGCCGGTAAGGGATTTAGGGTAGCTGTCGCAGGCTTCTCGCTTGCGGTAGGTTGCTCATGTGGCACCAGCGGAGCCAAAGCTTGTGATACAGCTGCTTCAACAGCTGGGAGCGGATTGGATATAGTCGGTGCAGGCTTGTCAGCTGGAGGCGACTGCTCGTGGGGAATCGATGGAGCCACTGTTGAGGTCACTGCCGATGCAGCAGAAGACAGCTGGTTCGACACCGTTGACGCAAATTTCCCAAGTGGTGATGTTGGAGCTTGCGGCGAAGTAGCTCGTGTTGGTTGTAATGGTGCAGTTTCCTCGGATTTTGCTGTCTCCTTCACCTTCGGCTCCTCCTTAGGTGGCTGCGGAGCAGCATCAACCGGCTTGACGACCATCAGATTGTTCTTGTTGCCCGCGCCATCATCCACAGTCGGCTTAGACTCATCCAATGCCCACCAGTCACCTGGACCAAGCCTGAATTTGTATTGATACTCTCCTTCCTCGGCCATGAACGTCTTGTAGAACCTGTTCTCTCCATCCGCTTGCTTCTCATGGTCCAGCTCCAGAGCTTCCCATTGTGGATCGCTGAGACTCGTGAAGACATAGACTGGTGGCTGCAAGCCTTTTGAGGTGTACTCGACAGTCGCTAGTGACTTCATTGTAGCTGCAGGGGATGTAGCCCTCGGCGGTCCAATCCAAGATGGCTTCAGAGTTGCTGCAAGGCGTGCAAGAGATAGACCTGGTTGTGCTGCCAGAGGCGGATTCGAGGCCGCGCGTGGTACAGGTACAGAGCTGGACGTCGGAACAAGGACAGGAGAGGGTGGCGTGCTCGCAACTGGAGATGCGGGTGGTGGTGTTGTTGGAGGTGAGCTTGCGGGTGTGGTCGATGTGCTGGGGCCCTTGGCCGGCAGCGTCAGTGAAGACTTCCCAGTGCCGAGCACCGAGTCGATGGAGTTCTTGACGGGGCTGAATTTGGAGAACATCTTGTTAGCGATCTCGGGAGGGTTGACGAGTGTCATAGTTGTAGGTTTGCTGCGGGCTTCGAATGCAGCTTTCAGGTCGTTGACGCTAGGCGTGGAAGCTGGCATCCGCTTGCATGTGCAAGGCAATGAATGCTATGGTGTATGTGGTATGGCTTGAATTGTGTAGGGGATTGGTTATGTCTGAGAGTGTTGCTCACCTGTGTTTGTATCAAGTTGTAGTGTTCGTCTACGAGTTGGAAGGTTCGCTTGCTGAGGTGTCTTCAGAGCAAGCTCGAGCGTGAGGTTAGTACGAGGAAGGTATGAAGGAGGTTGGAGTCGCGTGAAGGAAAACAGCAACCTGGAGATACTTGCGGTCACCCCGATGGTGCAGGATCATGAGTGGTGAGACTCGTTGGGGGCATATGCAAGTGAATGCGCCCGTCGCGGCGTGTATCGGAACGTATCTCGGTGCTGCATCAGGCCATGTCTTCGCGTACCACTGCGGCGTCCAGACGTTTGACAAGCGTTTTGCCGTGCGACTCCCCTACGCAAAGATGACCTTTCGTACTATACCGAGTCACGGCAGACTTGAAAGTTGACGAAGACGTGACGTTGAGCGAGCTGACATGCGAGCGGAGGTGTTCGTTGAGTCTTGGCATATGCACGGACCGCATACAGATGGCATTGCCTTGAACTTCGGCGAGGCGGTGGGAAGACGTCCTCGAGGTCCCCAAGCTCATCAAGGGCCGATTTGAGACGGAAGAGCCTCTCGGTGCTACTATGATGGGGGCTACTCCAGGTCTGACGACCTCGAACTGCAGTCACAGCTGCCACGTTCAAAAGACGAAGCAATAACATCACGCCACAATGTCGACCAATTCTATCAACGATACCTAGTCCTCGAAGTGTCGCCGCTCGTTCCAATACCTTTGAGTCCCTGACGTTTGCTGGATCCAGCTTCCCAAAGCGCGAACGGGTCAAGCATATCACGATGCAAATGCTCGCATGGGGCTCGAGTTGACTTCGCTGCGTCGAACGTGCAAGCTACAATGCGAGGCTACTACTGAATCGACTATGCAATGTCAAAAGGCGCAAGCTACGTTGTGTCGCTTTCAGGTTGGGCGCCCGCATGCGGTGGCGTAGATTGCTGATGAGCTGTTAGCACAGCCTCAGCCTTGCCTTGCGCGAGAGCATAAAGGCTCCGCGACTCACTTTTTCGAATCTTGAATATACTATTAACCTCTGTCTAGGATCGCCGGATACGGAGAAGGGAGTGGAGCCAGTGCTCTCTGATCTGGACTACAGCATGGCGGACCCTGTCTCAGCGACTGGGCTCGTCTTGCAGGTCGCGGTAGTTCTCAAGCAGCTATATGAGTATGGAAAGAATGTCAAGAGTGCGCGAAAGGAGATTATAGCTTTGCAGACGGAGCTTTTTGCTCTCAAAGGTGTTCTCGCAGATGTTCAGGACGGACAGAATGCTGCTGGGCTCCGGCCAGAACGGCACGAGCTGTCTGTCATGTTTACGATGGCACCCGAAGTTCTCCTGTCCCTAAATACCAAGCTCGCCCCATCAGAGTCTAAGCTCGAACGAGCTACGCAGTCTCTGAAGTGGCCTTTCGACAAGTCACAGTACACGGAGAAACTGGTCAAGCTCGAAAGAGTCAAAACCTGGTTCCTGTCGTACATGGTGGGCGATCAGCGGACGGCGATAACGAATGTGCAAGAAAGTCTCCAGAACTTGACGACGATCGTGAAAGACGACATCGCTGAGCGTCATATCAGAGCACTCACGGAAGCACAACGAAAGCTGCTGAACACTCTGGCTCCAGTATCGCCTGATGCCATCCACGATCGGGCTTGTGCAACTTGGCGAGATACGACTGCTGGTACGTGGTTCGTTGCTGGTGCTTTTAAGGACTGGCTCAACTCGTCAAGCCCTACGCCGTCTATCATGGTACTTATGGGAAGTTCTGGATCTGGCAAGACAACCATGGTGTCACGGGCCATCGAAGAAGCCACCCTGCATGCTTCAAGTTCTGTAATTGTGGCCAAGGCTTACTGCACCTACGCCGACACAGCATCCCAAGAGCTCAGGAACGTGCTCGGGTCGTGGGTGGCACAGATTGCAAGCACATTACCAAGTATCCTGAGTGGTCTGGACACCAACGCCAGGAAAAACGAACTTAGTGTGCAGCAATTTGAGGAGCGTATCATCGACTCATCACGTCTGGTAGAAACATTGCTACTTGTTGTGGACGCTGTGAACGAGAGCGGAGAGCTTGTCGCTATACATGCAAGTATCGCCCGCATGACGAAAGCTGCAACTCATATCAAATGCCTTGTCAGCTCTACTCCGCACGTCGTAGGGTTGTCTAAAGAAGGCTGCTCATATCAGCGCTACGATGTGGGAGCAGATGCCATGCTTCCGGACATGACGGCATATATCGAGCGTGTCAGGATGCAGCATGATGTGCTGCGGGCGATTTCGCTACAGCGCCTGCTGGAATCTCTGCTGCCTTGTACCGAGGGCATGTTTCGATGGCTTGAATGTCAGATGCAGTACCTCGCGACCCAGCCAACGACAAGGCTTGCAATTCGCGCGCTGGAACATTTGCCTGGCACCTTGGACGACACGTACGAGTCGATCTTAATGCGGGTACCCCAAGCAGTCCGACACCTTGTGACAGAGGCGTTATCTTGGCTAGCTTTCGCACATCGTCCCTTGACACTGGACGAGCTTAATGAGGCAGTCGTCGTCGAGGAGCGCGATCTTGATATCGACTCCCATTGCCGCCTTCAGCCTGTCGACATCATACTCACGTTGAGCCAAGGTCTTCTTCGATGGGACCCGATCAGTTCGATAGTCGACCTGGCGCACCACTCGGTGTGGGACTACCTCACGTCAGGCCGTGTTGTTGCGTCTCTGGCCTCGTTTGCATATATGGACGAACCACTCATCATGAAGATGATAGCTCGCAAATGCTTGACGTATCTCCTCATGAAGCCTTTCGCGATAGGAGTTTGTGGGCGAGGAACACTTGAGCGGTTGAGGGACACGTACCCATTGCTTGACTACGTGGCGAAGCATTGGCCACTACATATCCACAAGTCCTGCATTGGAAAGGAAGAGATGGACCTAATTACTGAGCTACTTATGATTGAGAACGTGCTCCACGAAGACAGCAGCTTCAGATTCTGGGTCTACAGCCTCTGCTCCGAAGACGGGGGCAAAATTGCTACGGCCGCCAGTCCATTGTACTATGCGGCCTCATTTGGGCTGTACACTGTTGTCGAGATGATGATGCAACGAGGCAAAATCACGGCGAAGCGGTCAAGTGACCCTTGGTGCATCGAATACAGGTGTGGCCGGTACTCATCTACTCCCTTACTTGTGGCTATCTGGCGGGGACATTTCGATCTCGCAAGGTTGCTGTTGGACTTGGGTGCAAATCCCTCTTCGACAGATGTACAGGGACAAGACGGAGTGCAACACGCGCGGCGTACAGGTTCTTCGGAGCTGGTGGAGCTGGTGACTAGGTACACGCAACGCGCGCGGAATACCGCTCTTGACGTTGCACCTCCAAGTCTGTCTAGAAGAAGTGCAACACTTAAGGTGGGAGCCACGGACGGAGGGTTCTATCGAGAGTGGGACGTTCTGCTGCAACGCAATGGAGTTGCACGTAGTCACCACCTTCAAGCATCCGTAAGGCACCCATGACTAGCATCCCCAACGACCTTTGCGTACTTATACAGCGTCCCCTTCTGGTACTTCAACGGCGGAGCCTTGAACTCCAGCTTCCTCTTCTGCAGCTCCTCGGGGCTCTGATCAGTGATATCGATCACACGCTTGTCGGCATCAATACAGATCGTGTCTCCGTCTCGCACCAAACCGATGGGACCACCAGCTTGCGCTTCAGGCGTGACGTGTCCGATCAAGAAACCGTGAGAGCCGCCGGAGAAGCGTCCATCCGTGATGAGCGCGACATCATCGCCTAGACCTGCACCCATGATTGCCGAAGAAGGCTTCAGCATCTCTGGCATACCTGGGCCGCCCTTCGGCCCTTCGTATCGAATGATGACAACAATCTTTTCGCCCTTTTTGAAGGTACCGGCTTCCATGGCGGTAATGAAGTCGTCCTCAGCATCGAAGCAGCGAGCTTTGCCGGTGAAGACGGTGCCCTCCTTGCCGGTGATCTTACCAACGGAGCCTTCGGGTGCAAGGGAACCACGAAGGATCTGGATGTGGCCGGTGGACTTGATGGGGTTGGAGAAAGGGCGGATGATGTCCTGGTCGGCAGGGAAGTCGGGAGCGTTCTCAACGTTCTGGGCTAGGGTCTGGCCAGTAACGGTCATGCCTGAGCCGTCGATGATGCCCTCCTTGAGCATGAGCTTGATAAGAGCGGGCGTGCCACCAATGCGGTAGAGGTCTTCCATCACGTACTTGCCGCTAGGCTTGAGGTCTGCAAGGAATGGTGTTCGATCTGAGACAGCCTGGAAGTCATCGATGGTGAGGTGGATGCCGACACTGTGGGCAATGGCGAGGAGATGGAGAACGGCGTTTGTGCTGCCACCAGTAATGTTTACCAGAACCATGGCGTTTTCGAACGCTTTCCGGGTCAAGATGTCGGATGGTCTGATATCCTCTTTAAGCAGATTGCGGATCGCTGGTCCGGCTGCTAAGCATTCAAGTTGCTTGGCTTTACTTGAAGCTGGGTTTGTCGACGATCCAGGTAAGGTCATGCCCATGATCTCAATCGCCGATGCCATTGTGTTGGCGGTGTACATACCACCGCAGGCACCACAACCGGGTATTGCGTTCCGGATAATATCAAACCGCTCTGCTTCGTCCACGTCGCCTGAGATGAATTGGCCGTACGCCTGAAATGCTGAGACAATGTCCAGTTTTTGATTTCGTGGCTTTGCGCCACAGCCCGCTGCTGTTGTGCCACCGTATACCATCAGAGAAGGCCTGTTCGTCCGTCCCATAGCCATAACCACACCCGGCATGTTCTTGTCGCAACCAGGTATGCTGACATTCGCATCGTACCACTGCCCGCCCATGACCGTCTCTATACTATCCGCGATCAAGTCTCTTGACTGCAAGCTATACCGCATGCCCTTCGTTCCCATACTAATCCCGTCGCTCACACCAATCGTGTTGAACTGCATAGGCACCATCCCAGCCTGCTGCACACCCTCCTTAACCTTGTCGTTGAGCTGCAGCAGGTGCATGTTGCAAGGGTTGCCACTGTACCAGACAGACGATATGCCGACCTGCGGTTTGTTCATGTCGGCTTCCGTCAGGCCCGTCGCGTAGAGCATTGACTGTGATGCACCTTGTGAGGCAGGTTGTGTGATATGCCGGGAGACTTTGTTGAGACCTTTGAGGTCATCGTCGATGGGGGTTGCATTTCGTTTGATGCTGGAGTGGGAGAATGCTCGTCTGTCTGGCTGTCAGTGTGGATCTTGTGGTTGCTCGTAGATCTTGTACGTAGAGCTCCATTGCGCCCTCGAACACCACGTTGGGCGCACAGCGCCCGTACGTATCCTTGCAGCCAGCATCATGTTGTTGTAGATGTTTCGTTGGAGGCAAATGTCCTGCTTGCCATTGGGTGACTCAAATCCGACGTCGGGGGTGTGCCATTTTGGAAAGTTCGCCGCATCACTTCACCTCAGCCTTGGTCAAACCATACGGTCGATAGCGACAATGTCGTTGTGTGACGGAATCCGCTGGCTGCTGGGCAAGGCTCAAGAGCTGTGGCACATACTGGCGCTTATGCTAGCCCGTGTACCATACATTGATTACACAACACAGCAGGCCTTCACCTCGACATCTCTGCAGTCACTTTTAAGCAGGTATCTCTGTGGACTTGGATCTAGGCACCATCAAGGACTACTTTTGGAGAGAAACATCACCGCATGTCGTTCCACGGCAGACCATACCTTGATCCCATCCGAAGACGTATCAGCGGCTTGCTCGGGCGTCTGGCATCATCGAGAGCGACAAGGTATAGATGGTCTCGGCCATGAGAGTTGTCAAGAACCATGATGTGAGCAGAATCGAATTCAGTGCTAAGGCGTGCGTTATTTTCAGCCGTGTATACGTGAGCAGGAAACGATAGCCGATCCGTCCTTGACAAGAACTACCAGCAACTTCTGGTGACTCTGTTCCGGCGTCCTGGAACCATCCACACCTCTTTGCTACACACTGCATTGGTGCCATGCAACCAGAGCCCAAACGGCACTGCAACTGAGCGACGAATATCCTAGTGACGAGCGTTTCGGCTTGCATACGCACTGATAATACTACCGTGGAAGTCTCTAGCCCTGGATAGAACTGAACCATTCGCAGTATCGCTTTATCGACCCTTTATGCCATCATTTTCATGATAGCTAGGCGCTTCCAGGTGTCTCATGAATGGACTACACTAGCAAACAAACAGCGCCATCGTCGCAAGCAGGTATATATCCGTAGGTCTTCGCCACGAACATTAACGCTTCCAGTCTAGCCTTTCACTATTCACTAGCAGCATAGCAATGGGTGTACAAATGGACAGGCTGTTTGGCCCACCTCCCGAACCCGTCGCACCTCCCAAAACTGACATCGTACGCATACTCAGCACCACAACAGAGACACTCTCATGCTACCTATTTCGCGCTTGGAGCAATATCTCAGGCGGGAATCCCCTGTTGAATACAGTCGAAGCCATCACACCCCACGCCTTTCTCAACCTCATCGGTGGCGGTCCGGCGTACATCAATCAAATACCACCCGATGAGCTCGTGACTATGTGGCAACGCCATGTAATCGGAACAGAATTCAAGTCGGTGTTCTCGTCTTGGAGCCACTCTCTAGCCTTCGTTGCGGAAATTGCGTCCAGCCACATCGAATATGGCGGAGGAGATGCGCACATCAGTGTCATAGATACCATGACATTGGCGCCACACAACTTCGTTGCACACACCACCGCTTCCGCCCTGAAAGTCGCTGGTGTAGCGAGCCACAGTACGGAATCCTTTGTATTTGGCATTGTATCTGGCGGCGCACACCGCGCGGTCAGCGTTGCAGATCTGGCCATGGCTGGACTTCCCCTGGCCGAGATCTACGTGCCGGAATATGTCGTGGGCGCTACGACCTTGACACCACGTCCGGATATCGCAGTCGCGAAAACAGCAGGTCAACTTTTCGGCCCGCAATTCAAGCTTACCATCGCATGCTTTATCCTTGGTGTCCGTAGCCTCGACGAAACATCACGATCAAACATAGTCGCGGAACTTGCAAATTCATACGATGTGCCGGTTCAGTGGCTTGAAATTGACATTACAGCGTTCTACAGCAGGCTGATCAAGTTTGAAGACTTCGCCCGCACAATACAGCTCATGAAGTCTGTAGCTCGCCACAAGTACGGCGTACAGGCGCCCGAGGTAGCAGACTACCTTACAATGGCACAGGCTCGAGAGGCGGCGCAAGAGTCCAATCGCGGAAGCCTTCGTTGACGACACTTCGAAGTCCAATGGAAGTTTGTTCAAGGGGATGGGCTACGCGAGAATACGCTCGACGCTCATCGATTAAAAGACTGTGGAGTCAGGGCTTTCAAGCGGATGGACCGGCTCCACCTAGACGCTAATATGCAGGATAACGTGGAACGGCACTTGCAGAATTGGGTGCGCAATTATGTGCGGCTGAGGCGCTAGGCAAGCCAGATTAATTGAGTGTTAATTGTTGCTTTCTCACGGTGAGGACTATTTCCACGTTGCGTGTATGTTCACCGATCTGCAAGCAACGATATGCTAAATTACAGGTTGGCAGACGCGACGCTTCACATCACAACAAGCATCTTGGGGTGCAGACCCTCTGTCTTCCAGATCTACCTATGATCTCGTGGTTTGCTCGCATGCAAGAGTGATGGTTGACAGCTAGGAGCCTCTTTATTCTTTAACTTATATTACGCCGTTGGTAGTATATTTGCTACTAATACGTTTACTCACATCGCAACGAGAGTCGAATTTACGAGGTTACAATGCTCCAGGAAGGAAGCAAGCTGCGGCGATAAAGACACACGCTATCTCTTTCACGCCTGAAGTCCTGTATCTGGCGCGAACGCACGAGCCAAGACCGATGCAATGTTGGGTGTCTTCTCGAATTGTCTCGCGCATGCGCCGACCAACATTGGCATTTCTTCTTGGACTCGGTCTCTCGATCATGCGCTAGCCAGAGCCTGCTTCGTCGAACGGCAGCAGCGGAGAAGTTCTCAGCATCTTAGACCCTCAATGTTCAGGCAGTCATAACGTCATACTAGAGTGCGTCGACAGAAACGAAATCGAGCTTCCATCAAGGAACCCACACTTCCAGCCGAGCATCCCCCAATGCTCCCCTCAGGCCCAAGTACAACGACAAAACCCACGCCTACACCAGCATGATAGCCGTCTCGTCATGCTAGTTCGCATTATTTCGGATCAGCTGGTAAATAACCTTGTCATGGTTTCTCCTCTGTGCCACCACGATGGTCACTCGGACCTGTCCACACCACAATCCATATCGTCAATATGACTTCTTTTTATTGTTCTGATTGGTTGGAAAGCCGACAAATGTTCGGTTGAACATTGCTTCGAAGACCACTGGTATCGCTTGATTGGTTGGAAGCTGTCTTGATTATGGACAACTCTGGGTTACTCCGATCAAAGTCAGTCTCGCATGTGACCCGCTGCATGAGGTGTGTCGGAGAAATCTTCAGTCAGCACACCAACAGCATGCCAAGAACCCGGGACCGCCACTGACGAGAAATCAGAGACAGGCTTATGAAGCATGCGTGGGTATCACCCGTGCTCAGACGTCCAGAGTCATACGATAGCTTTCTACATGCCTACCAAATAATAGCGAACCACCTATCGTTCGTGTTTGATCACCGCGTTCCTTCCACCCCCTTCAATCCCTCTATAAGCCTCGGATCGGAATGCAACCTCAAAAGCTCACCGTCTTAAGCAGTCGCCGTAAACGGGTCTCTACCGGCCCACCCGTAGCATCAAACACGCCATTCCCCTCCCTCTCCTCCGTGTCCCAGAGATGTCAAAAGCGAGCGGGATTCACCTAGGCGTTCATCCACGACTTTACGATACGTAGGACCCTGCTTTCGTCACTAATGTCCAGACATTGTCTCCAAGAGCTGAGTGCCACGTGCGCTACAAGACATTGGGTATCGTATGCCACCGTTGCCACACGATCATACTCGTTCCAACTCTGTACAACCAACGCAATCTGCAGAGGAGCGTATATCACTATGAGGCCAATGTGTATCTGCCAACCGCGGAGAGCTGCCGCCAAGAAGTGCCAAGGACCGAGTAGCTCATGCGAGGCTGAAGCCTTAAGAGCATGCAGTTATGCAGTTGCCGTCACGTCACTAGCCGGCAGAGATACCTCAGCCGCACGTGAGATATGTAGGTTGGTAGATTGTGCCCTTGTGCTTCTCACAAACCAGCATCGCGCCTCGGGGTCTGACAGCCACAACCTTTTCGCTCGAAACCCGGTTCACAGTGGTGCGATCGTGTGGTAGTGTTGTCTCGGTACTGCGGGTTGATAGCCCGAGCGGTTCATGCAAGGCTGCACTCCGCACAAAGGTATGGGTGAGTGTACCATGGTCACGCAACTAACCGCCAGAAAGCTCAGCCGAGCATAAAACGCGCATGTCGACAATCTCACAGGTGGTGTATCGTTTCAGATCCAGGCATTGCTTCGTCCTCCTAGGTTCCGGCAAGATCGTCACTCCAAATCAGTCAAAGTCCGTGGCCAACCTACGAGTGTCAGCCACGCGCAGTGAACTGTTGTCTTCGGGTAACAGCACGCCAATAATACAATCAACAAGATGCTCGACTCCGCCCTCTCTCGTGCGCAGAGTGGCATGAAGAGCCCAAAACATGCCCATTGCATTTAGCAATGCCAAGACGACTTACCGTACGACACCACACACGAGCACGGGCACCGTCTCGCTCGTCTTCGGTGCCTATGATAAAGAAGCGCGTCGTGCTGATCCATGCAATATCCAGAAGTGCCTGCTGGACCAGGGCTAATATGAACATCCATTGATACAGCTTCAACTACGCGCTACATCTTAGCTTAGCTCAAACCGTCTTAGGACTCGCCTCGAAGCTCGACTCTCCAAACGCTAGAGCAGGACGTCCCGTCAGCAAGCTCATCCAAGCTCACCACATAGTCACCAAACCAAAATCGAACCACATATACAATCGACCTCAATCTCCTCAAAACATCATCTCCATCCCTCATGGCCTTCACCATCTCTCACCTCCCCTCATCTCCTCACCGCCCACCCCTATACCCTCCCCCACCTCCTCTATAACCCCCGCCACCTCCGCCATACCCCCCATCCTCAAATCCTCCCCTAAACCCTCCTCCACCTCTAAAACCTCCTCGCCCTCGTCCTCTGCCCCTAAAACGGTCTCCGCGGTACCCGTCACCCCCGAATCCTCCCGGAACACCGAAAGACCCCCGATCCGGCCCTCCATCCACTAATTTATCGCCATCCTCAAAAGTATACCTCCTCAACGCGCCCCCAACACCCACACCATCCCCCGCGCGACCGCCGTCCCAATCGCGAGAAGTTTCCCTCGTCAGATTCTCCACCCGGGAAGAAGCCAAAGCTTCAGGTTTCGGGAGGTAATACAAATGCGGTTTCGTGGTCGTGCACAAGAAAGTTTTAGCCAAAGTCGTGAAAGACGAGGTCGAGGGGCCATGGGTGGGATTAGCCTCCACGCCTCCAACCGGTCCGGCCGTTTCGGTGTCGGGCATGTCTTCGTCTTTGATGATAGTGTTGGATTGCCGGCGTTCACTCGTGCTGGCTTGTTGCTGCTGCTGCGCTGGCATGCGCCCGGCGTTTCCGCGTGGGCCGGAGGGCGCGGTGGGTGTACCCATCCCTGCTCCTGCACCAAAACCTTGCTGATGTTGCTGCGCCATACTACCCTGCCTGCCCGGTCCAGAGGCTGATGTGCCTGTGACTTCTACATGCTGGGCTGTAACTCCTTCCTCAGTACTAGTGTAGACAACCTCCCACCTCTTAGCATCCCTCCTCGACGTCCCAGCCGCCATCTCGACGTCAATCCATTTCCCCACCTCCTCTTCCGGGACAAAGTCTACTGAAACTGGTTTCCTAGCCGGCTCATCGGGGAATACCGTCCCATGTAACAGCGATCTCACGCGCGTCGCTTCTTTCAAAGTAGTAAACACAGCAAACGCATGGGTGCGCAGGAGGTCGAGGTGGAAAGTTTCGACCGGGGGTTCGCTCTCGAACGTCCCTCCCGCCAAAGAAGAGAGGTGGTCGCGCAGTTGTTGGGGTTGCAGGGGGCGGGTTAGGGAGGAGATGTAGAGGGCGCGGGTCGCGGGGTGGATGGCTCCCGTAGGCGCGTCGGTCATGGTTGTATCTTCTTCTTCTTCTGCTGCGTGTGGGGGAAGGGTGTGGAGGTCGTCGCTGGTGCTGTAGGGTTGTACCGTCTCCTCAGCTACCTCGGGTTTCGTGTCCGCCGCGCCGTCAAGAGGTACAGGTACAGGAGCATCCTCCACCAATTTCACTTCCTCGTCTTTCTCCTCCGCAGCCTTCAACTTCTTACTAACGCCCTCCTCGCTAACCTCAGGCGTCGCACTCCTCCTCTTCCTCTTCCTCGACTCGGGCGTCGCGACCTCAGCTTCACCCTCAGCTTCCGCACCGCCCAACTCCCCTCCCTCTTTGGCCTCGACTTCCTCGACCGCATCCTTCATCTCCGCTCCCTCATCCTCGACTTTCTCCGCGTGATCTGCTTCCACCTCGCCGCCTCCTTCTACCACTTCTGCTGTAGGCGCATCAACAGCTACGACCGTGCTGGTGTCATCGTTGGAAGTGGTTGCGTCTTTAGCCTCCAATGCCTCGATGATGCTCTGCTTGCGCGTGAGGCCGGTGGAGGGGATACCGCGTTCCTTGAGCAAGTCTTTGAGGTCCGTGACGCGGAGTTTGTTGTATTCCGCCGCCATGACTGAAGAAGAATACAATACTGTTGTTGTTGTGGAGGTGGAGGAGAGTTTGTGAGGTTTGCGGAGCGAGTTGTGTCACGTGCTTGCCAAGAGATATGGGATCGACGACAGCTTGGTGAGATGAGGGACATACCACACGCGACACCAGGATTACACTCTGAAAGTACAGCAAAGATGAGCAATAAAATGTGGGAAGTCGACCCAGAAACACGGTCCAAACTCCTCGAAATCCAGAAGCGCAACGAGAATAACAAGTGTGTGGACTGCGGTGCTCCGAGTCCTCAATGGGTACATACCCCCCCTCCCCTTACACCCTCCCAACCCCAAACCATCCCACTGACACTATATGATATAATGTCTAGATCTCTCCCAAATTCTCCATCTTCTTCTGCCTCTCCTGCTCAGGAATCCACCGCGGCCTCGGCGTCCACATCTCCTTCGTCCGCTCCGCCACAATGGACGCCCTCAAAATCTCCGAAATCGCTCGAATGTCCGCGGGGGGCAATAAACCCTGGCGCGAATTCTTCGATGCCCATGCTTCTAACACTTTGACCGGAAGGACGTTTGAGGACTGCACGATAAGCGAACGCTACGATAGTGAAGCTGGAGAAGAATGGAAAGACCGGTTGACTGCTAAGGTGGAGGGGACGGAATACGTGCCTGGGGCTGCAAAATCGGTGGTAAGTAGGGCTAAGCAGGCGAGCGTGGAGGATGCGCCGTCGTCAGGGAGGAACACCCCCTTGGACAGAGTTGCTGCTGCGGCACCGCAACGGACCACCTCCCCAGGCCAAAAAGGCAGAAACGAAGCCTACTTTGCTCGCATGGGCAACGAAAACGCTAACCGTCCCGAGGGGTTGGCGCCGGCGCAGGGAGGGAAGTATGCTGGGTTTGGGTCCGCACCACCTCCGTCCTCTAACAGCAATTCCACTGGATCAGTGCCATCCGCGGACGATTTCCAGAAAGATCCCGTTGCTGCGTTGACCAAAGGTTTTGGTTGGCTTTCGGGTGCGGTGTCGAAACAGGCCGCTACTATACAGAAATCGTACATAGCTCCTGGGGTGTCTTCGCTGCAATCTGGAGAGCTGGCTGCTTCTGCGCAACGACTCGCCTCCCAAGGCCTCTCCACGGTCCAACAAGGCACAAAGGGACTAGGCGAGCAGTTCTCCAAATTCGTCGACCCAGACGCTGCACACCCTGCTGCCGGCGGAAACCGAGCACGTGGCGCGGGACCTGCGCCAGAAAAACCCGAGTTCTGGGACAGCTTCGGCGCCGACCCGGCGGGACCACCAAAGGAGAAGAAGGATTTCTGGGACGATTTCGCGGGAGCTGCGGAGACGGCTGCACAGGCTAAGGCTAAGCCGCAGAGTGGGAGTTTGGGCACGAGCGCGATGAAGACTGGTGGTGCGAGTGGTCCAGCGAAGGGCAAAAGTGAGGGTGATGCTGGGTGGAAAGATTGGTGAGACTCTTCTTTGTTGTTTCGTGAGAGAGAGCTAGGATGGGGTTGTGGGATGATCGGGGGTGATAAGCGATGCATGAATGAATGCGTGATGGATTATTGAATGAAGCATGGATGAAGCGTAGTTGGTTTAGGTTGGGGGGGTTGCTTGTTAAGCGAGGTGTCCGGCGTTCATTCTAGCGCATCATATACGCCACTACGAACCAGGAAGTTTGGCGAATCCCCACTTTGTTTCTGGCCTTTTCCACTTCCCACGGATAATGTTCTACCAGCCGTTGTCCGCCGATTAGAAACATTACCAGCTGAGGTACTGTTGCCGAATGATACTCAGTCAGGGATGTCGCTTCAATTTCTCGTCAATCTTGCTATGGTCGCCGTTCGCTGCGAAGAGAGGAGTTAGCACAAGAGGCAGAGCTGAACGGGTCAGGGAAGGACTGACTGACCTCCAACCATCCATATTCAGACCATCGCCACCGACGAGACAGTCTTCGGTATAACGCATTACTCTCTCTCCCGCCAATCCTCTGTATCGGGCTCGTGGTTCAGGTTCTGCGCGCGTTCGAGATTAGCTGCGGCTTTTCATCTCGACAAGGAAAGGATGCGCGGGAGGTTTGAGATTTAAGGCATGGTTGCGGGACTTTTGAAAATAAGGTGGAAATTCGGGTCATGTGTTGGCTTACGAACTAAGGTACGTGTGCAGAGACGACGTGAGCATGGAATTCGCAAGGTGGTCAAGACGATTTTAGGCAACCATTCAGACAAGCTTTCGGGGTTCGAGGGATGGCGAAAACATAGGCTCACTGGCGGCCACGGTGTTGGTATTGTCGACATTCGAGACAAGCATGGCAAAATCGGCCCTTGGCACGATGGCGATACGAATGACAGTATGATGGAGATGACGCGAAACCAACACCCTTTTCAATCCATGAGCGATCTGGTCTCCAAGTTCTCGCGGCTATCTGCTCCATACAATCTCACGCACAATGCCACGTCTGATTGATACTGCCCGTAGATGAATAATCGCAGATCTTCGGGAAATCTGGTCCAATCCCGCTACACTGCAAATTCTGATTTCCATTGTGCACGTTCAAGGTCAATCTGACTGTCGGGCCGTTGGTGAAGTACCAGCCTCCGTTCGCGAGACCAAAGGAGCCGTACATTAGGCCGTCGATTTGGGAGTAGATGCTCGCGGCGCCGCCGGTGACGAGACTAGCTGATGTGCAGGCATCGTCGCCATCAATCCCTGTGGCATATTAGAAAGCCGGTAGTGCGTTTGGAGGGGAAAAGGGTGTTGCGGACATGCGACTGGTTGCGAATGTCGACCATCGGGATGTGCATTATCGACACTATTTCACATTTTAGCTACATGGTGGCGGTCGTGAAGTTGGACGGATGGCGTACGACAGTCCTATGTTGATCGCTGCATGAGCTAGAGTGGCGAGTCCAAGGACAACATATACAAAGATAATCGATATCATTTTTGGTGTAAGTAGCAATACGAAGAGTGTTTGATGACTGAACAGCCCTTCGTTGGGCTTTTCAAAGGTCTATCATTACCTTTGCGATCGTCGCGGCGTCTCCTTCGGCAACCCATCTTGAAACCGCCGTTGCATCCTTAGGTCATCGAGTCAGGGTTTGGAAGCCAATCTGATATGAAAAGGATCGCCGCTAACGGTTCGTGATTTCGGGATGTAGGGCTATGACGTGGTGTAAGGTTCAGGTGTCAATGAGTTGTGTATATATGTCGAGCATCTGAACGATATCATGGACACTGTGCTGCGATGCAGAAGGTACGTCGGACCAATGAAGGTGCCTTGGGTCCACGAATAAACAAGGCGCTGCTCTGGAGTGCCAAGATGCCAATGCAATAAAGGTGTTGTGGGATGACCCGGACTACGGAGTACTGTGCTTGCGGACGACTTCTTATTGAATTGCATGTCGTTCAGCTTCGTGAGCCAGCATATCAGGTCCGATGATGCTCATTGCGGTGCGGCGCCTACTCGAATACTATCAACTCAACCAAAATTACTTGATGGTGCCTCAAGTGTTGGTGCCGACGGACAGAACGAGGCGTGGCAGGTATGGTGAGCGACTTAGAAACCGGACGTGTGATTGCGGTGCTGGGAATTATGAATATTACGTTCGCAAGCCGTCTGGGCCCACGGCAGCAGGTTACATCCCACGTCGTAGCTGATGCGATCCTCCAGGTAAACTGCGCCGTGTGTCGCGATGATCAGCTCCACGGCCACGAGCTGAGATCAACTTTCGAGGTCGTGAAGACGTTGGCGATACTCGTGAAGTATTAATCGCTGATGCGTCTAATGCCGCGTCGCCACAAGGCAGACATCCTTGGGGACTAACAAGTCCATACATCCATCGGAGCGCATGCAAAACGCAGGCAGCCAGCGCCGGTTTGGCATCCATTGCACAACGTCAGCCTCACCACCGCTAGGAACAGGTCGATCTATATGATGACCCAACGGCCATTCTGACCAGATCGTAGTTGGTACTTACCACCATTTCCGAACAGCCCGCCACCATACCAGAGCAATGTTCCAGTAACACAAGGCTCCAAGAGGCTTCGACATAACGTGACCAGGCCTGGGAGCCCGACAGAATAAGGTTGGGGCTTTCGGACACCCATTCGGATGGTGGCCGAGTGGTGGTGCTAGGCTAAAGGCTACCAAACAGGTCAGTGAGCAGTAGCAGGAACGGCATTCGTGCCTATTGTTCGCGTTCGGACCGCAAGCTTCCCTCTGTTTCCTAGAAATCGATACGTTGGTCGACGAAGGAACCTGTACCTCATCCTTAACCGGAAGAAACTTGTTCGAGGTCGAGTATGTCGGGAGGAACACACTACCTTCCTAGCACCGTATCTACGTGTGGTCCAGACTCCTCGCTGTTGCTGATCCAGGACCCTCGCTGGTGACCTGAATAGTGGTATCCTTCCTGATTATGAGCTCTTGACTGTCGCAGTCATCATGTGCGGGTTGCTTGTGTCCGCTTCCCAACTGACCATGCTCACTCTTTCGCTTCTCGCCTGACTTCAACGAGTTCATCGGGTACGATTGGAACGTGTAGCCACGGCTTCCATCTCCATACACTTGCGAGCTACCATCAAAATTCCCACCGTTGTAGTAGGTGACTAGCTCCGTCACAAGTGTACGCGCTACAGGAATTGTCGCAGCGATAATCGCGAAACACAGCTCGGCTTGGGTCAAGGAAATGTAGGTTGCTTCGTGTAGTGTGGGATCCGTCGCGAAACCAGGCTGATCGAAGCTTTGCAGACGCATGCCCGTGAGGATTATGACGCTGTATCGTGTTCGTCAGATTAGCATCAAATAGGTTGCGCAAGACAACATACAGTAATCGGACGCTGAACCAAGCCACAATCTCTATCCTGATCTGACGGCTCCTCTGCAGTTTCCAAACCAGCCAGATCGGTGCAACGAAGATGGCCACCTCAATGAAGCATGCCACAATCGCCTGTGTCTCCCAACCGGTGAACTGTGCTCTCATCAGCAATGTGTTGTGTTGAGGTCTGATCATGAGCTACCGACCCAGCCTGAGCATTTGTGGTTTACGAGGATCCAAGGTTGCGATAGATCGCATTGTAGCGCAGCAGCAAGTGTAAATCCGCACATAGCAAGCGATGTCACCGCCAGCAGAGCTTCAGTGTACCGCCGTACATTGGTGCCCGGCGCAGTAAGCCGTCGTATAAAGAGGACTACCGAGATTCGAGAAAGGTGTATAGCGCAGACGTAGAGCAGGTTGCTGGCATAGTAGAGCTGCACGGGTTGGATACATTAGTGGATATTCGAGAGAATGCCTGGCACGAGGCCAACCCATCAAAGCTTTTCCGTACTCGTCGTTCATCTCTTCTTGTAATGGAGTCCTCGGACGTGAATGGACATAAAAGATGCAGAGAACAGATTGTAAACAAATCGCAGATTGTGTACTCACCTGCTGTACGCGCCCTTGCGATTGCAGCGGTATGAGCTTTAGTGACTTCCCAAGGCCCTCGTAGCAAGCTACGAGTACTACAGCAGACTGTATCCAGCCCAGGACCTTCCAGATGTGATCAGTCTGGGATATCTCTTGTCTTGAGTGGACATACTGTGGACAGGACGATCATCGTATCGTCCCATCGCCATCCTATGTTGACAAACTGCCTGATGAATACTCTCGTCGTTAGAAGCAACGTCGCGAACGCAACGCCCAAGGCTGTCGAGACGATTATTCCAGCAGCGTGGTCGTCTTTGGTCACGGTAGCGAACGGAGCGTACCGTCCTGGTGGTACGGCTGACATACTGGAAGAATGCGAGAGTTGATTGTAGTCGCCATGCGGGTGCCCAAGTCAAGGCAGTAAAACGCGCGCAGCGTGTGAGAGCACTATCACAAGTGGCTCGCGACGGTGTGGTGCGACATCACCGCTTGCCCAGTCGTTTGGCCACCTAGTGGTGAACCTGTGATCCTCCGTTCCGTCTTATCATCTTCGGGACTTGGCCTCAGAACATTGACTTTGTTCCCGGACTGCCGACCGTGACATTTTGGCGGATGTCTCAGGGCACGGCCCTGAGACCCGCTATCGCGATAATTGCGCATCTTTCCCGCTGCAAGCGCCGGGAATCAAGGCTGTCGTAAAGCCGAGAGCACTATATAGCACATGTCTGGGCACGTCAGCCCAGCAGCAATTCGCTAGCTTCAGATTCGAAGCGGCCCGTGGACAGTGTTGAAGAACTAGCGTCATATCCGTGATGTGGTGCACGCATCAGCCGCTGCTGGAATAGCCAAGCTGCCAGACCAAACTGCAAATCGGCTGGCCAAGGACGGACGATGGTGCAGCTACTGCTACACTGCTTATCAGGTCCGTGCAATCCTGCCACTCACGAGTCACGAGCTGCGACGGGCGTGCATGCATGCGATGCGTGGGCAGCTCTTGGATGTCGGGGTCCGATGGGGTCCGATCCTTTGCATGGCGGTCTTCCTCCGGCTCGTGCTTCGGTCGAAGCTGATTTCATACTTATTGTCTTCTACTCCTCCTCGTCCGCACCATCTTGGTGATTGCTTTCTTTATTTGCTCCCCGAGCACACATGGCGTCGACCATGTCAAAGGTACCATCTGCAACATCCAGGGAGGCGCCTCGTGATAGTGAGAAGAGCCTCCAGTACAGTATAATTCCGATCAAATGGCAGGGCACGGCTGCGGACCGCCACGACATGAGTGTACTAGGCAAGAAGCAGGTACTCCGCAGACAATTCAAGTTCTGGACGATGTTGGGATTCGCGTCTACAGTTATGGTCGCGTGGGAGTTCTGCCTCCTGGTATTGCCCTTCACTTTACAAGATGGCGGGACCGCGGGCGTCTTTTGGGGGTTGATCATCTGTCCTTTCGTTATGGTACCAATGTACGCAAGTTTGGCGGAGGTTGCATCGATGTAAGTGACTGAGACGCCTATTGCTATACAGCAGAAAATCAGTTGACTTTATCTGCAGGAGTCCGACAGCTGGCGGACAATACCACTGTCCGTGATTTTTCGAATTCCTTGATATGTGGAGTTGCTGATCATGCTGTGTAACATCACAGGGGTCTCTGAACTTGCACCGCCTCGATTCCAGAAAGGACTCAGCTATGCTGTTGGTATGCACACCCAGATCTTGGGGTAGTATAGCAGCTAAAGTTTTGCAGGATGGCTCATCATGATGGGCTGGCAGACGTTCCTATGCGGTGTCAGCTTCGTTGCTGTGAGTTTGGTCCATCCACATATCTCTGCGACCAGCTAACACTCCCAGGCCTCGCTAATCCTGGGGCTTGCCGTGCTCAATTACCCCTCCTATGTCATTCAACCCTACCATGGCACGTTACTCACGATCGCCATCGTTGCCTTCTGTACATTCTTCAATATCTTCCTTGCAGTCCGGCTCCCGCTTGTCGAGGCGCTCGTCCTGCTGTTACACGTAGCGGGCGTTTTCATCGTCATCATCCCACTCTGGGTGATGGCTCCTCGTGGCAACGCCCACGATACTATCATGGTTTTCACCAACAGCGGAGGGTGGTGGGATACGGGTCTCGCATCGTTCATTGGTATGGTTCCTACGATTGGCCTGCTCATTGGATACGACTGCTCTGTCCACCTTAGCGAGGAGACAGAGGACGCATCTTTGACCATACCACAAGTTGTACTGGCCGCAGTCGGAACCAACGCAGTGATGTTGCTCGTGGTTGGCATCACCTACATCTTCTGTCTCGGGGACCTTGACAGTGTCCTTGGAAGTGCCACCTACCAGCCTGTCATACAAGTGCTGTTCAATGCGACTCAGAGCCACGCTGGAACTACCGTCATAACCTTGGTCATCATCATCATTCTTCTCTCGGCCTGTGTTGGACAAGTCACGACTGCATCACGGCAATTGTGGTCGTTCGCACGGGACAAAGGTATCGGATCATCGCATGCGTGCACCGCCTTGCGTTGCTAATATCCGAATACAGGCGTCCCGTTTCCGAGCTGGCTCGAGGTCGTACCAGAGCAACGGGGCATCCCGATGAACGCTATCATGGTCTCTACCGTTATCACCAGCTTGCTGTCGTTGACAATCTCGGTACGATCATACGCACATATCATGCTCTGTCAGTTTGCGCGTGCTGATACCGTAAACGGCAGGTTCCCACGCGGCGTTCAACGCCCTCAACTCCCTGGGTACCGTCTCCATCCTCTTCTCATACACCATCACCACAGGTTGCTTGATCTGGCGCCGACTCTTCGGTGAGCCGCTGCCAGCACGCCGCTGGTCGTTGGGTAAATGGGGCCTTCCGCTCAACATCATATCGCTGTGCTTCACGACTCCCATGCTGTTTTTCTATACCTGGCCGCTGTCCTATCCGGTCACTCCCGCGAACATGTAAGTCGAACTAGCGATTAAGATCAAGCTAATGCCATGTGCTGACAGCCTGCGTCGAGGAACTGGTAAGCATACATGAGTGTAGCGGACTGGACATATTGCTGAAAACTTAGGTCCTCGACGATGTTCGGGAGCGTCCTGGTGATAGCTGGCATTTACTACTTCTTCAAAGGTAGACACGAATGTAAGCATGCCAGATCCGATGTCCGCAAAGCAACCCATGGCTGACCATGATAGACCATGGCCCTGTTACGCTCGTGAAGCGTACGCATGACTAGGCAGTTCGATGGTGTCGTAGTAGTTAGACAATAAGATAGAGGTAGGCGTAGTGATCGGCAGCATAATTTTCGTCCAGTGATGGAAAGCGGTAGTGCTGGCCTCTACACCTTGATGCCAGAAACGACGGCGATATCGGTAGGTTTCCGTCCCTCAATACCGTCCATATCGTAAGGACAGCTGCTTACAGCTATGATCACGTCCTCCATCGCCTTCATCGTAATGTAGTCGCCTGGTCTGCTAGGATTCAGACGTTTGAGCGTGTAGTTGGGTGTGTTCATGAATATGTTGAACGGGTCGATACATTCGATATTGCTTCTCATCCCGTACGGCCTCATGACTTCCGCTATATTTGTAGCGCGGCTCCGGTGGCCTGGCCGTCCTGCTCGCTCGTATGTCTCTGGGAAGCAGGATGGAAAGGTCATGTCTTGTACCCGCACTGTGTCGGTGATGATTTGAAACAGAGGCTCATCTCTGTTCGTCCAAAGGTACTCGCCGGCGGCAGGTGGAATGCCAGTCAATCGTAGTCTGGTGTAGGACATTGAGAGTTTTTCCACGAGCTTGGTGCCCTTGACCCACGCGGCGAAGTCAACGACCTGCTCGCCGTACAAATCGACGACGACGACATCCTTGATAACGACGTTGACAACATGCTACTACGATAGCACAGGCTACCTGATCACAAGGAATCAAAGACCAAAATGTCTACATTTACGCGCTTCTTCAGGCCCGGCTTTGCTGGTGCAACAAGTACGGCATCCAACACACTACGGCGCCGACCCTTCCACTCTTCGTCTTCATGCCGGGCCTATGGGCGTCGGCAACCTTTTGATTATTCACGTTTCAAGGCAGCTCAAGGTCTCTTCACACGCTGGGCTGCACGTCCTACGTTCTACTACGAAGTTGGCGGCATTTCTGCAGCTTTTGGGGGCTTCTATATCATCAACCTAGAGGCTGTGCCTGTGTCTGGGAGATATCGCTTTCGCGTAGTCCCCTATACCTGGGAAGCCAGCCAGGGCAGGCAGATGTACCAACAGACTATGCAAGAGTACCGCAACAAAATTATGAGCCCAAATAGCAGGGAACATCAGATGGTGCAGAGGGTCATGGATCGCTTGATACCACACTGCGGTCTGGAGGGTGAGGCGTGGGAAGTACATGTCATCGATGACCCCATGAAGAACGCTTTCGTGATTCCAGGTGGCAAAGTGTTCGTGTTCAGAGGGATATTGGACGTGGCTCAGGGTGATGATGGGCTTGCAGCAGTGCTAGGGCATGAGATCGCGCATAACGTTGCACATCACGCTGCGGAGAGGATGAGCCAAGGTCTGCCTGTGATGTTGCTCTTACTCGTTCTCGCGTCTCTGGGATTGGATCCTGGGCTCGGAAACGCGGCGTAAGTACCCCTGGCGAGTCTTTGCGACCTGACGCAGTGCTCGATCTCTCTCGAAACGATATACTCAGTACAGCTGGTACATCTACTGACCGTTGTACGTTGCTAGACTCAATCTGGCATTCACACTCCCTGGCAGCAGAAGACAAGAAGAAGAAGCAGACGAGATTGGGCTGATGATCATGAGTGAAAGCTGCTATGATCCCAGAGCAGCGATGGGTTTGTGGGCGCGCATGGAGCAAGAAGAGAAAGGGGCCCCGCCGCAGTTTTTGTCAACGCACCCGAGCAATCACAATCGGCTATCAAAGATCGAAAAGTGGTTACCCAGGGCAAACGCTAAGCTAGAAGCCAGCGACTGTGGCATGTTGACTGGCTATGGTGAGCCTTGAGAACAGATCATGGCGGAAAGACTGACAGTACTGATAAGTGAACAGCAAACGACTTCCGACGCCAGGTGGATCTCCCACGGTGGTAGATCTCCACCCTACCGCCCGCAGCAAGGTCAAGGCGAAGTCTGCAGGGCGAAGTTATGACAGACGACGAAATGTCATGGAGAGCCCTCTACTTACCCTTGTACCAACAAAGCTATGCCAATTCTTATAGCTGGCATGTACTATCATTCTAAGACCGCGTGGATATCTATGTCGTTCGGGATCTTCAACTCTCGCCAGATGCCGCCCTCGTCGCAGTCGCCCCGAAAAGACACATCTCTCGTAGACAATGCACGAGCACACAGCATTTTTCACCTCGAGAAAATCCATACAGCCAGTATGCCAGCTATACCAGATTTGCGAGCATAATATTGAAAGTCCGGGAGTTCAACCATCCTTTGGCGACACGCACATACACAACTACTTGGTGCCCCTGCAGTAGCTAAACATGCGGCATTGTAATTGTGCAAGACCGTCTAGTGTGGTCACATTATCGCTGCTACCCTAGATCCGAGCCCGGGCGGCATCGTGGGAGGCGAAGAGAAAGAATGTTTGTTCGATTACTCAAAAATACCGGTTCTCAGCCCAATAACGCTCTGCTAAGCTCCTGCCAATTTAGGTAATCCAGCTCGCCGCAGCTAATGCAGGTACCAACTGCTATCCATATCCTTCGCTTGCAGCGCCTCTAGCTTCTAAGAACACATTGCTCCTTCTATCTGGTATTCTTTCCCCCCGGAGTGCTACTGAAACAGAGATTGTGCGACCAATTGTAGGCGAGGTCCGACATAGGTCTCACGACCCATCGGCACGACCACCAGCGGGTGAAAAATGGTCATGAAACCAAACATGGATGCCTTCACAATGCACACGGACCTTTTGTTCGATCCGAAGAAGAAGGCTTTCGTGACCGGCACATCCATTGTCGTGTCGCGCAAGACTGGCCTGATCGCCAAAGTGTACGAGCGCGATGACACTCTCCCGCACACCGTGAGTGAACCTGACATCGACCTACGCGGGCTCTGTGTCCTCCCCGGCCTAGTGGATGCACATACCCACCTTCTTCTGCATGCCTATTCCGAAGCCTCTTCGATTGCGCAGATGCGGGACGAAAGTATGGTAGAGCGCATCATCCGCGCTACCAATCACTGCCGCACGGCACTACTGGCAGGCTATACTACCTACAGAGATCTTGGCACCGAGGGCGCATACGACGCTGACGTGCACATTCGGAACGCTGTCAATCGTGGCATCATACCTGGACCCCGCATATACTGCGTCAGTGAAGCTCTTGCGTCTTCCGGGGGTTACGAGACGCGGCATGAGAATGCCATAGGCGGGTCTCAAGCCCCTCGAATCAGCGATCCTTGCGATGGACCTGTTGGCGCTCGCGCCGCTGTTCGCAGGCGACTCGGTGCCGGAGCAGATGTGATCAAGTTTTATGCCGACTACCGCAAACGCACGCTTCGCTTCCCTGCCCCATTCCATGCTGGTTGCCCGGACATTCTGTTTCCTCCGCCGCAAGAAGGGCTGCAGGGCAATCGAAACCCGAATCTGCTCTTGTTCGATCAAGAAGAGATGAACGCAATTGTGACCGAAGCCAAAGCTGGCCATGCGCCAATCGCTGCACATGCTATGACAGCTGAGGCGGTGACGATGGCTGCCAGAGCTGGTGTCACTACTGTGGAACACGGTACGTTCAGCCTGGACAGCTCTGAGTCGTTACAGGCCCTGCTCCACCACGGGACCATTCTGGTACCGACTCTCGCAGTTGTAGAGATCGCTGTTTCGAAGGCAGTCCTGAAGGATGTGCTGGTGCAGATAAAGGAGTTTCATGACCAAGGCGTCAAGCTCGCTTGCGGTGGCGACACTGGAGCTTTCGCTCATGGTGACAACGCGAGAGAGCTAGAACTTTTTCTTGAGGCTGGAATCCCTCTCGAGGAGGTCCTGTACAGTGCAACGGTCATGGGTTGGGAAGCCTGCGGTGGCGACTTGTGTGGGAGGAAGTTTGGTTGGATCGAAGAGGGTGTCGCAGCTGATTTTGTTGGCTTAGCCGCAGACATCAGGCAAGATACTGGAGCGTTGCGTAAAGTCGAGTTCGTGATGAAGGATGCAAAAACATGGAAAACCGGTGGCAAGGCTGTTGGCATGGTCTAGATTAGACGAGCACATGGAAATGGGACCTTGACTTGACAAAAACGAGGCAACGCACAGTTGTAGCAATATTGTACCTACTCCTTCATCACCTGCTGCTTGTGTCCAGAGCACGCTTTGCCAGGCTGCGTCCCATGTGCCATGTACGCCCGTCGTCCTTTCCGTGTACTGCGCTGCTGATCGACTCCAACCCCGTTCGTGCCTCGTTTACCACCCACTGTTGTCCTCGAGCTCAGAGCCAGTCTCCATGTTACCCTCGTCGTTCTCCGTTATGTCGGCACCGTCACCCGCGCTAACCAACCCTCCCATCTTTCCTGCACCCGTCTGCGCCACCGTATGAGCGTCCTCGTCATCGACCGCCGCGGCAAGCTTGTACCTGCAATTCGGGCATTCGTGACCCTGAACCATCCACGAGCTGAGACACTCGATATGGAACAAATGCGCACATGGCATCGTCACCACTTCTTCAGAGACCTCGAAGTTGGATACACACACCGTACATTTCAGGCGATCCTCGTCCAATTCCGCGATGGTCTCAAAGATCGTCCGCGGAAGAGCTGCGACAGCAGTCTTGGAAGCCGGCTTGCAAGCCACAGCAGCATTTGGGTCCATGGCGGCCGCCGATGTCTGCTGGTAGCCATCGAAGCCGCCACCATAGCCATCGTGCGCCTCGTCCTCGTCCTTGTCCTCGTACTCGTCCATCATTCCGCCTTCTTCGAGACTGTGATCGTAGCCCCAGGGTCTCTCGTCGAATTGGCGGAAGTCGGTATATCCCACACGTCTCCGGATGCCGTTCACCACGAAGCTTAGGTTGAAAACATCGTCGTGACTCACCCAGGATATTCTCTCGTATTGAGCTCGGAGAGTTTGCCCCTGGATGAGAGGGTCGAGGCCGATGCAAACCTAGCGCGAAAGCTATTAATCATCTATGTCTCACACATGGTGTATACGCTTCAAACTTACAGGGCAAACAATATCGTGGTCCTCCTTCGCAGTCGTGGCATACACGGCAGGATCGAGCACGGATGAAAGATGAGCCAGTGTGTCCAGAACACCCGTGTTGCAGCCGGCGGGACAGATATGGTAGCCCCACTCGGCGGCGATAGTGTTACGCAGCTGCTGTGTTGATGGGTTGAGACTTACAACGTAGCCCGAGATGCCGAAATCCTTGTCCAGCTGTTCGAGGGTGGTGGCCTCATTGCAATCCCCTTCGCACGAGCAGTCGCGCGTTCCTGCCTCCGTCCTGATAGAGTCGCCGTAGATCTGGAAGTTGTGTGAGATCGCGTCATCATCCGGCAGCAACGTATACTCGAGCTTAATCAACTTGATCTCCGTGAGCCCTTTGCTCTGAGTGATACGCTGGACATAGAGTTGTGAAATCGATCTCGTCCGAGTCCTCGCTGTCCAAGTCCTGGGATGTTTCTTCTGTGCCTTCCATTCCTTCACCGCTCTCCGCCTCAGCACTATCTTCGCCATCGCTGTCTTCTTCATCGCTATCTTCCTCGTCGCTCTCCGAGTCACGGACGCTGCCATGCACCGAAGTCACCATCTCATCATGCTCACCCTCGTCGTCTTCTTCTCCGTCCTCTCCACTCTCTGACGCACTGTCGCCCTCGGTCATGTCAGTCTCGCTATCATCGTCGCTCTGGACATGCTGCTGCTCGTGCAGTTTAATAAACTGGATGAAGTCGCCCTCCTTCACACCCACCAGTGCTTCACTCTGAGCCTCCGACAGCCCAGCGAGGTTGAGTGTGGTCGCCATCTTGGTATCGGCTTGTTTGACGAAGATGCGGTTGAAAGCTCTCTTAAATCGCCGCAGTCGTGCGGCTATCATGCAGAGCGATTGGTGTGCTCGAGGTCGTCGCGGAGTTCAGAGATGTTGTGATGTTCTAGACTCGAAGTGTCAAGTGAACGAGCTTCAAATCGGTGACTCGGTGGCGAGGTGCGCACGGACGTGAAGTGCAGCGAACACAACCTTGAAGCTGCTTTCCTGGGTCGGTGTCCAAGGCGATCCTATGCTGCAGTGACTGTGCTCACATGCTAATGTCAGCGTGGTCGTGCCTGTGACGCTGAAGTGGCAGCGAAAGGAGTAGTAGTCTATGGCATCAGTGATGTGCACAGCGTGTTGATGCGTTGTGAGAGTACGAGTGAGCTTGCGAAATTGAGAGAGGAGAGGTGGCCAGAGCTGTTCGGGCCGTGAGGTGACGTTGTCAGCAAAATGCGGAAGAAACATTCGAGACCTCACTGCAGATGCATTACACCGCCAAGTCTCCACCGGTATCACATGCTTAGATCAGACCCATATCATGTACAATGCGAGGCGCAAGCTATATGGCACCTAGCTCTTTCAACTTCGATATCATACCATCAACGTCCTCTACCTTACCACCACCCTGCCGTGGCGCAGGCTCCTCAACCTTCACTGTCTTCAGCCGCTTTGTGGTATCCATTCCAAAGTCTGCGAGCGTCTTCTTCTCCAACGGCTTCTTCTTTGCCTTCATGATGTTCGGTAAACTAGCATATCGCGGCTCGTTCAATCGCAGGTCGGTTGTGATGATCATGGGCAGCTTAGCGCGTAGTGTTTCCACACCCCCATCCACTTCCCGAGTCACAGTGCACATATCGCCTTCAATTTCGACTTTTGATGCCTGTGTCGCCTGCGGCCAATTCAGCAGCCCAGCAAGCATCTGCCCTGTCTGGTTTGCATCGTCGTCTATGCTCTGCTTCCCAAGTATGACCAAGTTGCTCTTCTCGGCCTCTGCAACCTTCTTCAATAGCTTGGCTACACTCAATGGCTCTAGCTCCGCCTTCTCCTCTACTACATGAATAGCTCGGTCCGCGCCCATGGCCATTGCTGTTCGCAGAACATCCTGTGCCTTTGCCGGACCTGCGCTGAAGGCCAAAATGTCCTCTACTGGCGTCTTCTTCCTTTCTCGCAGTCGCACGGCTTCCTCAATGCTGAGTTCGTCGAAGGGGTTCATGCTATGCTTGACACCGGTGGTCTCGACGGCCGTATTGGCCTTGTTGACTCGAGGTTTGACCTGCTTATTGTTAGTCCGGGAAGCGACGCAAAATGTGCCAGTCGACGAACAGCATAGTCAATGACCCGCTTCACGGGTACCAGTATGCGTAGCTTTGACATTGTGTGATTTGTACTGAACCGAAGGCGAACTTGGAAGAGTGAAGTCGCCAATGTCATGCACCTCATCGCGACGTCGGACCTCGGCACGTTCTTGAGTCGTGCCTTTCTTACGACCATGCTGCAACAGCTGCAATACAAACAACATTCTTACTACGGTATGCATTGTGATTTGGCGAGATAGGGGCTCTCTGATGCTCACGAAACATTTTACTGCTAACGACGTCGACTCTCTGATATCTCGTCAATGGTTCATCGGATTCTTGGGTAGAAGACACAGGCCTTTCCGGATATCTTACTGACGAGGAAGAGTCTCTGAACATAGTGGATTCGAGATGCTCTCCTCTCTGTCATATCCGCTTGAGCATCTTCCTATCCATCGCCAGCCTACCGATCAACACGAACACTGACGAGGCCAAAGCAAGGCCTCCCGCATAGAAGATCGCAGGTCGATAGGGATCTATCGAGTGCTCGCGATCTGCGTGTGTCGCTTGGATGAGGTAGCCGGCAATCGGAGGACCCATCAGATATCCCACTGTCCATCCAGTGATGGCCTGGCTCATCGCAACAGGTGCTCGTGCTGGACCGAACATCTTGGCGACTGTGGTAGGCATTACCACGAAGAACGAGCCATTTGCGATCCCGTTGAGTACGACGAATACTGTTAGTAGCGGTAGATTGCTCGAGAACGGCCAGATGGCAAGCATGCTTGCAGCGCTCAATAGCATCGTGATTAGGAACGTGTTGGTAGGGCCGATGCGATCACAAACTGGTCCAGAACCGAAGCGGCCAACGGCAGTGCAGGCGTTGAATCCAGCGACGAGTCCGGCACCCGTAGTAGACGTGAGACCGATTGAGCGTGCTACTAACGGTAGAAAGTAAGGCGGCGCGAAGAGAGTAAAGGTTCCGAGGGCTGCAGCAATGAAGATGGCCGTGTAAGCCCGGTTGCGGAACATCGAGAGCTCGAGGAATGGAGCATTGCGGATTCTGTTGCGTTCTTTAAGCAGCATTGCCGCCGGGAGACCTGTCGAGAGAGTGATGAAGCCTAAGATGCGGAAAGTCCAGGCGATGCCCACTCGTTGAATCAGCGTTTCGGAGACAATGGCAAGGACTGTCGCGCCTATGCCGCCCCCAAGCTTGACCAGTCCGTTTGCCGTGCCGAGCTTAGAGCTGAAGTACTGCGTGGGGAGAGTATTGCCTGTGGAATAGAGAAATGCCGAACCCAGGCCGGCCATAAACCCTGAAAGCCCGAACAGCCCTCCAACCTGTGATGTCGTGAAGCCAGAGAGGAGCTGACCCATTCCGAGAAGCAATACACCTATGATGGCGCTGTAACGAGCACCGATGAACCGTGTGATTCGCACTATCACGAGGCCGAATGCGACGGCGGCTGCTGTCAAGAGCGACCCTACAAAGGTGATAGTTGACGTTGGAACGTTCTGCAGACTCGTTTCCAGTAGATGGCTCTGAAGAACACCCCAGCTACCTGTAAAGCCGTTGAAGTGGAAGGTGAGGAGAGAGCATGAGAACACGACAACCCATCCATACCCACCGTCCGGCATGGCTGTAGTGATGTTCGTCGAATCTGGTGAGGGTTGAATGTTGGGATCATGATTTGGTTCAGCTTGGTTGAGCTGATTGTCGTTGCTGCTTCCGTGGTTCGCGTCGGTGGGGGAAGACGGCTTGGCTTGTAACTCGATCTCGCTGGTCGTTATTGTGGCCATAATTCGCGTCGAGCTCGAGGCTAGTGACAGTTGACTGGGCTTTTGAGACGTGGTATGTCTTTAGAATGTGATCGGAAGATAAGAGCAGCTGTCATGTGGTAGGGCGGACGTCAGCATGATGCTTTGCGCTACTGCAGGCACAGGCTGGGTACAACAATCCTTCAGCCTTGGCAATATCGCGAGGACATTTGCGATCGGCCATCTGAACGGGGCCACCACTGACACACGTTGGCTCACAAGGAGATGTAGCTTCGCGCATGCCCATGAAAACTCTCTAATGTGTTGACCGAAGCGCAGCTCTGTAACCCGGATATCCTGTGAACACATAGTCAATACAGACGTCCTATTTTCTGTCACTTCTCTATACCAGCCGAGTACCCATCCACCGTCAAATGCTTCATCATGACTACGTCCTTCGTTCCAGGGCTGTTCACATCAAAGTCCAGCCGCTCCGGAATTTGCAAACCGTCTTTCGCATAACGAGAGTTCACCGTCAACGACTGCCCATCCCGATACAGCCAGAGGTCCTTCGTCAACTTCTGCCACTCAGTCACACGTTCTCTGAACTCCAGCAGCCGACCCTCGTGCTCCTTCTCGCCAGCCAGGTTCTTGACCTCATCCGCATCGTGCTCCAGATCATACAGCTCCTCCGGCGGCCGGAAAACGTAGTCTTTTAGGGCGCGCTTCCCGAGCATGACTGGCGGATCCATGTTCCGGATCCCATCGAATGTTATATTAGCGTACAGATCTGCTGCGAAAGGGAAATCAAGCCTCCACACGACGTTGCGGTGATATTTGTAGCGGCGTGTGCGGAGGATCCGAGTCGGCCAGTAGTTCTGCATCTCATGGAAGGTGTGGGAGCCGAAGATGTGATGCTGCCAATCAGAGTCAGGGAGCAAGTCTGCTCGCTCCAGGACTGTCAAGAAAGACCGCCCTTGACGAGCTGGTGAGGCTGGGGAACTTGAGTCTCGGTCGGAGCTTCGCAGATCCAGTGGCAGTTCGGCCCAATCTAGCAGCGTGGGAAGTATGTCGACGAAGGAGATCATATTCGGGTTTACAATTCCACTCTTCCCACTAGGTTGCCGAACTATGAGAGGGAGTTTGATGCCAGTGTCGTAAAGTGTAGTCTTGGAGTTCACAAACGGTGGTCCGTTGTCACTTGTGAAGATCACCAATGTGTTGTCAAGCAACCCCTGCCGTTTCAGCGCATCGTACACGAGCCCAACGCCCGTATCTGTGCGATTCACGGCTTTGTAGTACTCCGCGAGCTCCTGTCTTGTTTCGGGCAAATCCGTAAGCCACCGCTGCACCTCCACATGCTCCGGCTTGACCTCCAGCAATGGCACTCGAGGGCCGTACTGTTCCTCATGATTGCCAAAACTTCCTCTCGTACTCACATCGCGGTGCGGATCAATGTATGCTACTGTCAGAAGAAGGGCTTGTCATCCGCTCTCGCCGTCTCGAAGAATGCTTCACATCGATCTGCGACCCAAGCAACATCCCGCGTTCCGCTCTCTTCTCTTACCTGCCAGGAGTATACCTCGTCAGGTCCCACATGCACTTTCCCAATTATGCCCGTCTTGTAGCCGGCCTGATTGAACAGCTTGGGTGCAGAATCGATTTGCTGGAACGTCTGGAAGTGCGATTTGAACCTATTCAACCCATACTGCCCGTTCTGATGCGTATGTAGGCCGGTAAAGATAGTCGAGCGGTTACCACTGCATGAGGCGGTGCTGGCAAACGCGTTCGTGAACTGTGTTCCAGATGCCGCCAGACGGTCCAGATTTGGGGTTGAGATTGAGGCACAGCCATGACTGCCAATGTATTGCCCTAAATCAGCTATCAGCAGAACAATGTTCTTGTGTTGCGAGGCCATCGTGTTTAGCAGATCACGGCCTTCGTCCCCTTTACACATATATCACGACGGTGAGAGCTTGTGTCTGCTCACATGCCACACGTGCGGCCATCCCACGAATCCTCACAGCTCACGCTGATGAGGTCGCGGAGCGCGTGAGCTCGAGTGGCGTGCTCATTTGCTGCAACGCTGTCGTCGGCTTGGTCGGTTGTCGAGATGATTCTGCCCAAAGGCGGTCTGTTTCCGAGTCCCGGAGACTTGCCGGGAGGCGATTTTCTTCTTGTCTTGACTTCACTTCCTTCATCTCACTCCCACCACGACTCATCTCAGCCGACATGGCTGTGCATTTGTGGGCTGACTCGACCGTGTCGAGTGTGAGCAGCCCGCGCTCATTACACAACGAAAATGCCTGTATATGCCTCAATGGCAGGAAAATCGCGCAGTACACGTGACTGTGCCTTCGCGAGGTCTACATGTAGCTATACAGGGCAATGAGAGGCATATACGAGCTGAGTTTCGAGATGAGCCACTGCGTGTGCTCTTCGTGTGGACAACGTTAGCTTATAACTCACGGTAGGTGCGTGGTCGCAACGTGGAACTGTTGCTCCAACGGCCTGGGCGTTTGCATTCCACTGATAAGGGCGCTGCTGCTGCAACTCTTTACAAGTCTCCTTATCCCTTTTCTCCCTTCTTCTTGTCCACTTCCTTGTCCCAGTGTCTACGATGGAGAAACCCAGGGCCAAGGCTCTGGTGAGCACCATGAATGAGCTCGAAAGACAAGCCTCCCCCCAGGGCGGTCGCATCAGATACGCCGTGGACCCCCGAGAGGATGACCGCCGTGGGAGCAGGATGAACAGAATCCGATCGCGTTCTCGAGATTCAATGTCGATACATTCTACCCGCCGCAGCATCGATCCGAGCGTTGCACTTCCGCCACAATTTCGCACGCTCTCCTTTAGCATCGAGGAGGGCAAGCGGAAACAAGCGATCGAAGATGAGAAGCGCAAAGCGAAGTCGAAGCCGGGCGATATTGAGTTTGGCAGCATGGACTACCACACCGCGAATGTAGACGAGCTACTTTCTCGATACCAGACCTCTCGCGGCTCCGGTCTGACAGGCACGCAGGCAGCGCAGCTGCTCAAGAGCGTCGGACAGAACGTTCCGAGTCCTCCACCCTCTCAATGGTTCCGAAAGACGATCGGCTACCTTTTCGGCGGCTTCGGCTCCATCCTCTTTGTTGCTGCCATTCTCGTGTTCGTTGCCTGGA
The DNA here is from genome assembly GCA_035926095.1 of Elasticomyces elasticus. Classification (NCBI taxonomy): domain Eukaryota; kingdom Fungi; phylum Ascomycota; class Dothideomycetes; order Mycosphaerellales; family Teratosphaeriaceae; genus Elasticomyces; species Elasticomyces elasticus. The sequence goes on from JAVRQT010000015.1 coordinate 83,328, forward strand.
AACCACTAGGTCAGCCCCCCGCTGTTGCCAATCTCGCCCTCGCAATTGTGCTGGTGTTCGTCTGGGTAGCCCAGGCTGCATTCTCCTTCTGGCAGGATTTCTCAAGCTCCCGGGTCATGGCCTCCATCAGCGGCATGTTGCCTGACAAGTGTATGGTCCTGCGCGATGGCACGCAACAGCAAATTGACGGACGAGAAATTGTACCTGGCGACGTCCTGAAGATCACCCTGGGAAACAAGCTGCCAGCCGATGTTCGCTTTATTGAGGTCTCGCCCGATGTGCGATTCGACAGGTCGATCCTGACTGGCGAGGCTATGCCTCTTCTGGGTTCGGTCGAGAGCACTGATTCCAATTACCTCGAGACCGCTTGCATTGGTATGGCAGGCACGCACTGTGTTACTGGAAACGCCTGGGGTCTGGTTCTCGAGACTGGCGATCGCACAATCTTCGGCCGCATCGCCAAGTTGACGAGTGCACCCAAGGGTGGCTTGACACCGCTACAGACAGAGATCTTCTACTTCGTCGCGCTCATCGTTTGCATCATGTTGGTCATGATTATTGTTGTCATCGGAGTATGGGCTGGCTGGCTGCGCAAGGTGCACCCTGACTGGATCTCGGTACCGATCCTCATTGTCGATTGCGTGTCTGTGGCCGTTGCATTTATTCCCGAGGGGTTGCCAATCGCCATTACAGCTAGTCTGACGATCACGGCAAGCATAATGTAAGCAAACCGATGAGTAACCCATGGAGGCGTGCCATCTCGAGGCCGCTGAGTGTCTACGAGCTGCGACCTTGGATCCTAGCTTGTTATCTCGGCCGACCGAGACAGAGGCTAAGCCTGTCCAGCCTTAAGACTTCCGCTAATCCTGTCACTCATCTCTTTTAGGAAGCGCAACAACGTCCTCTGCAAGAGCTTGAAGACGGTGGAGACACTCGGAGCGGTCGATGTGATCTGCAGTGACAAGACCGGCACCTTAACTCGAAACATCATGGCTGTGACGGAATATCTTGTCGGCAAGGAGTCTGGCACTGCACTGAAGGGTCCTGGTATCTACGAAGATCAGAAGGGACTACAAAAGCTTGCCGCCGTGGCAGCCGTGTGCAACGAAGCCGAGTAAGCAGACTGCCATCCCACAACCGTCGAGTGCTCAGAAGCTGCGACTATGGCCTTTCACAGTCTGACTTGGTTCTTTACATGAGAGAGCCTTGTTACACTGTCCGAAGACGAAACACCTGCTAACTGTTTTTGCTGCCAGATTCGACGCCTCCACTGTTCATATGCAAATTGGCGACCGCAAAGTGCACGGCGACGCAACAGATTCCGCAATCCTTCGCTTCACCGAGTCCCTGACCAAAGTGTCTGTATTACGTGCGACGTGGCGATCCGTGTACAAGGTCGTATTCAACAGCAAGAACAAATTCGCCATTAATATTGTGCAATCAGACGAGGAACGTCAACCTCAGCTCATGATTAAGGGCGCTCCGGACATTCTGCTACCACGCTGTGGGTCGTACATCAACAAAGACGGCTTCGTAGAGCGTCTGGAAGACCAAGATCGTCGCACTATCGATGGTATGAAGGACTACTGGTCATCGCAAGGTCGCCGGATAATCCTGCTCGCGCAGAAGCCTCTCGAAACCATGCAATTCGATTCAGTATCACAACCCCGAGAGTATGAGCTCGACGTCATGCGGAGGGCATCGAGCGAGCTGATCCTCGTCGGTCTCATCGCCATTGTCGACCCCCCTCGTGCTGAGATCCCGGAGGTCGTGCGTATCCTTCGCGGAGCCGGTATTCGCGTATTTATGGTCACCGGCGACTTTAAGCTCACTGCTGCTGCCATCGCTGCAGAGTGCGGTATCATTACTCAATCTCAGAAGTTCATCGACGATGTCACGAATCTGGCTTTCGATGAAGATTACTTGGAGAGCGCCGGGATTAAGGAGAAGACACCCTCGGCAGAGTCCGATCGCATACACTCCATCGTTATGAGCGGCGCCGACCTCGAAACCCTCGACGACAGCCAGTGGGATAAGCTCTGCTGCTACGATGAGATTGTCTTCGCTCGCACGACTCCGGAACATAAGCTGCGTATTGTCAAGGAGCTACAGAAGCGTGATCACACCGTCGGTATGACGGGAGACGGTGTCAATGATGCACCCAGTCTAAAACAAGCTGATGTTGGTATCGCAATGGGCGGTGGTAGTGATGTTGCTCTCGAAGCGGCCGATATGGTATTATTGGACTCGTTCGCCGCCATAGTGGAAGCCGTCCGCTACGGTCGCGTGGTATACGACAACCTCAAGAAGACCATCTGCTACCTCCTCCCGGCCGGATCATTCTCCGAGTTCTGGCCTGTCATCACCAACGTCGTCTTCGGCTTGCCCCAGATCTTGTCGTCGTTCCTGATGATCATAATTTGTTGCTTCACGGATTGTGCCGCCGCGACTGCCATCGCTTATGAGAAACCGGAAGCCGATGTACTCACGCGACCACCTCGCAACGCCAAGAAGGACCGTCTCGTGGACTGGAAGCTCGTGCTGTACGCCTATGGCTACATCGGCGTCATCGAGACGTTGACATCCTTCGCCATGGCTTACTGGTACGCGCAACGCCAGGGACTCACCTTCAGCAGTCTCTGGTTCGCATTTTCCGGTGTTACTCCTAATGGATTGACGACGGATGAGGTGACATCGATCCTGAACACGGCTTCGTCGATTTATTTCGTCAATCTGGTCGTCATGCAGTGGTTTAACCTCTTTGCCGTCCGAACTCGAAGACTATCTGTCCTCAACCACAGCTTCAACTACTACCTACTGCCGGCGATCATCTTCGCACTGCTAATCGCGATTTTGTTCCTCTATGTGCCGAAATTCCACAGCGTGCTTGGCACCAGCATCGTTCCAGTCGAGTACTGGTTCTTGCCTATGGCGTTCGGCATGGGCGTTCTGCTGTTGGATGAGGGACGCAAGTACCTCATCAGGACGTATCCAAAGAGTATCATCGCGAAAGCTGCGTGGTAATCTGAGTGTGCGAGAGGTCTGTATAGAGGCATACCTTCGCAGTTGCGGGAGGAGAGGCCAGCTGGACAGCCATTACAGAGCGTATCGATTTTCACATACCTTCGCTCTCACAAAGTCGCCAATGCCTTGAACAATATTGTACTCCCAACATGCACTCACCTCGACTGCCAAACGAGGCAGATCACGTGAAAGAGGACCCACATCGCGGCTCTCACCATTGCCACCTCACTCGCTCTGCCATGCTCCAAGCTGTACATCCACTATGCTTCAGCTCCATCTCGCAGACAAAGCATCAGGCTCTATAGTCTACTCTGCGATCCCAGCGGTGTTGCAGGCCGATAGTGTGGAGGAACCGGATGACACCCGAGGTCTTGCAATAGTAGTCAGGATGCCAGCAAGCACGCCATCGCAATATCATATTGACCAACCCGTATCCGTGGGCTTCAGCAGATAATAAGTGCTTGCGATGGTCTCTTGCTGACGGTTCGTAAAAAACTTCACTCCGCCTGCGAGGTTCATTCACCATCTGCCCAAGCGTTGCCATGGGACCCCTCCCCAACACGCAGCCCAGACGGAATGTCGACGCAGATGTATTGGATGTCAATATCGAAGACAGTGTTGTCCAGAAACTCGCGGAAAACGATAGCAAGTTCGCCTTTCTCAGCAGTGAAGCCAAAGTCGCAACAGACGCCGAGCATGCCATGACGTTTCGACAAGCAATAAGATCCCATCCCAAGGCTGTGCTCTGGTCCATCTTCTTCTCGACAGCTGTCGCAATGGAAGGCTATGATACGGTCTTGATATCGGCTTTTTACGCTGTCCCGACCTTCCAGAAGAAATACGGAAGAATGACCAAGAAGCCGGGCAAATACGAGATACCTGCTCCATGGCAGGCTGGCTTGAGCAATGGAGCGAGAGTAGGCGAAATTCTTGGCTTGCTGCTTAATGGATATGTCTGCGAGAAATTCGGCTTCAAGAAGACGATGATTGGAATGTTGTGCCTGCTCACGGGATTGATTTTCATAGTCTTCTTCGCACCAAACATCGGCACACTAGTGGTACGTCGAGCCGACTCATTCGTTTGAATGTATGCTAATACTTGGCTAGGCCGGCGAGGTCCTGATGGGTGTACCCTGGGGTGCCTTCCAGACCCTGACCACCGTATATGCTGCAGAAGTGTGTCCAGTAGCACTGCGCGGCTATCTGACGACAGTAAGGCCAAACGACTAGATATGGTGTCTGAAGCCTTGCTGACTGTGCCGCAGTATGTGAACATGATGTGGGGTCTTGGCCAACTCATTGCTAGTGGAGTCATCCGATCGATGCTAAAACGTACTGATGAGTGGGTGTACCGGATACCTTTCGCCTTGCAGTGGATGTGGCCGTTACCGTTGATCGTAGGAATTGCTTTCGCACCGGAGTCGCCTTGGTAACTCATTCTACCGAGTGATGAGAGCACTCTATTGACATATTCCAGGTGGCTCGTCCGTAAAGGACGCAATGATGATGCTAGAAAGTCGCTACGGCGACTGAACTCAACTGGCACAGATGCGAGTCTAGACGACACTATCTCCATGATGCGGCATACAAACGAGGTGGAAAAGGAGCTCGACCACGGTAGCTCGTATATTGATTGCTTTCGAGGCGTGAACTTACGACGTACTGAAATTGCCTGCATCACCTGGGTCATTCAGGCTGCGAGCGGTGCATCCCTTATAGGTCAGCAGACGACGAATGCTGTTTGATGCTAGCTGACATGCTATAGGATATGCTGCATACTTCTTCGTGCAAGCCGGACTTCCGACGACGTACGTAAAGTTTGCTCGTAGGTCAGGCTATTGACTAACGAGCACTCAGCATCTCCTTTGATTTCTCGATCACTCTGTACGCAGTCGCTATGATCGGGGTGGTAATCTCGTGGTTTTGCATGAGCAGATTTGGCCGGCGGACTATGTATCTTTGCGGCCTGTCAGCACAGTTCACTGTCCTACTCACCATCGGCTTCATCAGTCTGGCGCACAACAATGCAGCGTCCTACGCTACTGGAAGTTTTCTCCTCCTCTTCACGCTCTGCTACGATATTGCTGTCGGCACCGTGGCCTACTCGATCGTCACGGAGATCCCATCCAGTCGCCTGCGCACCAAGACTACCGTACTTGCTCGAGCCTTCTACAATTGCCAGGGACTTATCAATGGAGTCATCACACCCTACGTAAGCAGACAGATGGCTGTAATCCTTGGGTGTTGGAGACAGTCTTGAAGTGGCCTGGTCTGTGTCTCAGATCAAGTTGCCATGCAGAACTGTTTCTCAACAGCCACGTGCGTCGAACAAAGAGCTAACCCTTATGTCCAGATGCTAAATCCCGGCAAGTGGAACTGGTCTGGGAAGGCTGGTTTCTTTTGGGCGGGTAAGCAACTGAGTGCACCTTTCTTGGAATGTACTAACATGTCTTCGCTTCTCCAGGCACCAGTTTCCTCTGTCTTACCTGTAAGCAAAGACCAGCCTGTATCGCCTGAGTTGCGTACTAATTATGGCCAGGGGTCTACTTTCGATTGCCAGAGCCAAAGGGCAGGACGTACGGCGAGCTGGACATACTCTTCGAGCAGAAGGTGTCTGCAAGAAAGTTCGCGAAGGCGAAGGTGGACCCTTTCAACAGCTCGTACCCCATGTCGGAGTTTGTTGATGTCGAGGAGAAGAGGGAGTGACCAAGGTAGAAGGAGATATGAGAGTGCTGATAGAGGAAGACTTTTTCACGATCATGCTACTATTGCAAAATTGCGAGATCTCCGCGACAACGTGATGCATTTGAGCCTGTGTATCTACAATTCAACACTACTTTGACCCAAGACAGAGCGTTTCTCTCGTGGTCGGTTTATCTAGTTGCCTGCGGCCATGCAAGCTTACCAGCATTGTCGCGATGATATTTTGCACCGGCTTGGGACTTTGTCAAAAGAACGCACTATATAATCATACACAAAGCAAATTGTGCTATCCGATAGGTCAATTGCTCGCGTGGTCTAGTGGTAGTGAGTTTCACCACTGGAATATTCACTTTACCATCCACTAACACCTCCCAGTGACGTGTCCTTCACACGGACAAGGTCCCGGGTTCGAGACCCGGCGTGAGTACATTATCGATTCTTCGATGAATGTGAGAAGATTCGTTACAGAATCAACTTTCAGTTTTGCGATTTTGATCTTTTTTGATCGTCCTTACAACTGACAAGCCTTGAAATCTGGAGGACTGTGAGGTACAACTCTCCAAAGTCTCGAGTGCTTCCAGCACAACGCAGCCGACGACATTATCCCGTGGCAACATTGGTATCGTCGAGAAGCGAACAATTTCTACCAGTGAACCAATTACGGTATGGACTTGGTCCAACATTCCGTGAAGGTCCTTGAAGTCATACTACTTAGTTGTCGACGAAGTCTTGCAGTACTATGCAGTTCACACCATTGACATTACTTCGCTATTCCATGTAGAAATCGTAAGATTTCCTTGTACACCTAATCCAATACACTGAACCAAGGTCATCTCACAATCTAACCTCCCGTCTCCATCACCTCCGCCAACCACTGCCTCAACGCCCCAGCCAGCACCGCCGGCAAGTCTTGTACATCCCTCACTATCAGATAGTAGTTGAACGGGAACGTGTCCAAATACTTGACCATCTTCAGCTGCATCTCACCCGCCTGGTCCTTCGCGAACTCCGCGGTCTGCAAGTCGAGGATACTCTGCTTCGGCCCTCCGACTTCCGCCTTCTGCGCTGCTGCATCGACCACAACAAAGACCACCATAATGCGCTCCTCCTGAGCCTGGCGGACAAGCTGGCGGATTGATGGATGATCCTCGCACACTCCGTCCGAGATAATGAGCTGCAGTTGCCACAGCTCGCTTGCTGAGCCAGCCGCCTTCAGGCGAGCAGAGCGGAAGATTTCAATCGACTCCGCCAACAGCTTCCGCACATTTGTTCTGCTTTGCGCGAAGCTAAACTGCTTGAACACTTGTGCACCAGCATCGGACGTGAAGGGCGTGCTGAAGTCGTGTGCAACGTTGACATTTTCGCCAAACCCTACCACGCTCAGCTCACCAACTTCCAGCATTGACATTGCTTTGGCGACTAGAGCGACAGTCTCGAAGGCCAGCTGCTTGCTTTCACTCTCCGCCATGGACTTGGAGTCATCAATGGCGAGCATGACTTGATACGAGCGCTTGCTTGGCACGGATCGCCTCATCCAGATCTTGTCGCGCTTGTACGAGGAAGCAATATACGGTATGATGCGCTTGATATTGAGCCGCTTGCCTGTGCGGAAGTCTCCTCGCATCTTCGTAGCTTGAGTCGGGTGCAGTACCAATCGCAAGTGCTCGGTCAGTACGAGTGCAAGATTGCGCGTGCTCGCCTCATGCTCAGACCACAGCTGGCGTGCTTCTTGCAAAGAGAGCTCCTCGCCATTGTCGTCGCCATCGATGTGGGTGTCGGTCAGCTGCTGGTCGACGTCATGCACTTGATCTTCGTCCTCCGCCGGAAGGTTCTCTTCCATTGGACTGTCAAGATCCATAGTCTGCGGCTCACCCACGAAAGCTTTTGAGGACTCTTTCAGGCGGGCCACTTCGCTTGGCTCGATCTGCATGCCTGGCTCCTGAGCTTCGCTCTCTTCTTGCTGTCCATCATCGTCATCACGCGGCGGCAGAGCAGTGTCGTCTTCGTTGTTGTTCGGCAAGCCACTGTCTTCTGGCAAGGCAGTGGCTTCATCTGCAGAAGCAGTGCCCAGTGCTTGCGTCTCGGCTGGTGCGTTCTGATCCTGCACATGCTCGAATCGGGCGCTTGACATGTCAACATCTTGAGGTTGTGTCGGGTCACTGGCTTCTTGCTCTCGTGCGGACTCGATCTCGCGGTGTTGACGGTACCATTCTTCCAAGACATCTCCGATTTGCTTGTAAGGTAGGCTGGACTCGCTAGCCGCGGACTTCTGGGGGGTGGTGCCTGAGTCTTGCTTGCGGCTGCTTTCCTGGTCGCCGGCAGCTGTTGCATCTGGGTTGTCTTGCTCTTCAGCGCCACCTTCTGCATCCTGATCCTGGGCAGTAGACTGCGCAGTTTCACGAGCTTCGGTGTTGGTGGCATCCTCTCCATTGCCAGCTTCAGCCACGTTGTCGACATCGGTGGCGTCCGCGTGGGCGGCATCTTTGTCGTCTTCCATCAGTACGTCAGAACGGGCATCCTCGCGGTCATCAGCCTCATCGCTGGCCTCGTCACCTCCATCAGGCTCTTCTGCTGTCAGATCATCCTGCTCGGCCTCTCCAGTCTCTTCAGTAGCCGCAGTTTCGTGCTCGGGAGTGTTTCCTTCTGCCTCCTTCATTTCGGCGTCGTCGGCATCCGCGCCAACCTCCGACATGCCATCCGATTCGGAACTTCCATCTTCGCTTGCGTCTTTGCCGTCCATGTCGATGTCTGCCGGGAGATCAAGGTTAGGCTGATTGTCCGGATGAGGGTCAGTCTGATCCATGTCTTGCGACTGTACATGCTCGTCCTCATCAGGAGCATCTTCAGCGGCCGCACCATCCTCCTGTTGCCTCTCGTCTTCACCCTTCTTCTTTTCGTCCTGAGCAGCAGCAGGATCATCAGTCGTGTGCGAGTCTTTCATGTCCTTGCTCTCTTTCTCGGGCTGTTCGCTGTTTGCACCATCATCCCACATCTTCTCGTCCACTGTAGACGGCCCTTGCTCGTCAACCGAACCAGCCTCTTCATCAATGTCATCCCCTGCACCCGCATCGTCATCTCCGTCGCCGTCACCAGAGTCCGACCCTTCTGGCTCCTCCCCAAGTGCGCCCTCCAACTCTTCATCTGCCATGTCTACGGCATCTTTCTCATCCGCAATGTCCTCACCATCATTCTTAGCATTAGGCTCTTGAGCAAGCTCGCCAAGATCCTCATCGTCTCCCACATCCTTGCTGATATCCTCGCCACCTTCACCGTCACCAAGACCAGTACCAGTCTCAAGTTCCCCAGCCTTTTGGTCCTTGGAGTCAGCTTTATCTGGAGGCGTACAGAAACCTCGTTGCGCCAATTGCAAGAAAGACACAGCGAGTTGGTGTGCCATCTTATTGGTCTCGAGGTGCAGGGATGTGGCGCTGTCCAACAACTCTTGACACATGTTCGCGAAGGCCTCGACAATGGGCCATATACTTCGACACACAGCTGCAAGGCCTGTCAACGACCCGTTAACTCCGAAAGTCAGATGACTGAGCCCGGCAAAGAGTCCATACAATCGCCTGACGATAATCTCAAGCTGCAGAGCGTTGACGACATCCAGCACAATACCGCCCTGTCGTATGAGCCATCCTGGTTGGTCTAAGCTTCCACTCGAGGCGGCGGCCAGCTTCTCAACGTTCTCGACCGCATTGAGCATACAGTCCACGCAGAGAAGTAGCTCAGTGATCCAGGCGTCCGGCGTTTGCTGTATGTGGCCGTTTGCGACTTGCGGAACGACGGCTTCTTCGGTGGTCCATCTTTGCACATGCTTCAAAACAGGTCCAGTCTCTGGATATGAGTGGAGGCAGTCTTTCATTCCCGAATGAAGGCTTTCGACAACAACCGCAAATCGGCTGTGTAACGTAGCAGCCTTGTCACTGCTAATGTTCGCAGGTAATGTCGGTTCTGAACGGACCTCTTCCTCGAGCTTGACAAGCTCTTCATTACGGGTTTCGAGTATCTGGATGATAGTCGTCAAGTCACTTCCCGCCAAATTTGCTTGAGCCCGCAAGAGTTGCGCGCAAGTCCGAAGAACGTTTGCAAGGGAGCGGACACGAGTACTAAGAGCTTTCAATGGCTGCTCAGCTTCATTGGCGGATATAGTATCGGTGGATACCAATGCGTGGAGCTGTTCCAACATCGCGGAAAGGTCAGATGCGTTGCCAATGTATGCTATGAGGGTGGATCGCTGTGTCGTAGAGGCTTGCAGCATGCTTTCGAGCAAAGTCATGCACCGTGCAGCTTCTGCTGGAGTCAGGTCGTCTGAGTGCTTCCTCGCGCTCTCTCTGACCGATGGCAGGATGTCCAGCAACCCATGGAAATAATGCTCGGCGCCTGCAAGAGTAGAGTCATTCGGACGCGAGTTGAGAGCTGGAACTCTGCTGAGCACGGCATGCAACGTAGCTTGCTGGGCCAGCACATCGTCGCCCATACTTCGCTGGAAGCCCATGTTCTGTACTTCGCGGATGACATCAGCAAGTAGTCTTCGCTTGCGTCGTTTGAGGTCCTGGACAACGCTCTTTGTCTCCTCGTTGAGGATCGACGGCGTCTCTTTCTGCAGCTCTTGTACATCCACTCGTAGGTCCGAGCTGTATTTCGCCAACTCGGTGGTGGCCGATCGTATACCCAGGTTCCCAGCCTTCGCATGCATCATCGACACTGTCATCGCAGTGTTCTTGAAACGTCCCGAGCGGGCCGTCCATGCTGCGAATTGTGACGCAGAAACATCTGCATCGTGAGCGTTGTCTGTAGCTGCAGCCTCTTTTGTGATGCTGAGCGCAGGACCAGAGTAGGGGCCACCTTGCACAACGCCACCAGCCAGAAGATCTCCAACTGGTTGCGCAAGAAGTCTGCGGTACTTGCGCACCAAACGCAAAAGCCGCTTATGTGAAGACGTAGCGCTCTGCTTTAGGGTCTCCACATTACGATCTTTCCAGCTTGCCACCTGAATCACGCTTTTGATCTGCTTCTCCAGATCGCTACGGCCTTTGGCGAGCTTCTCAGCGATGGCTTGAGTGAATCGTTCGTGGTGGACGATGAAGTTTGTCAAGGCTTGCTTCACGATGAGGAAACCGGCATCGTGCTTCGAAAGAGCCGCCAAATGAGCCTCGAAGTCACGGAGTATGTTCAATCTCGGGTCGTACTCTCCAAGACCACAACTCCTTAGGAACATTCCCAAAGTCTTTAGTAAACCCTCAGTGTGACCTCTGATAGCCCGCGAATCATGGTGCAGAGCACGGACCGCAGCAACGATATTCTCGTATGCAATGTACCACCATGAGCTCGCGTCTATGCGGCATGCAGTGTCTTCACGGTCTAGCAATCCAGCCCAGGAAGATAGCTCGATTTGGCGCCAGCTCACGATCATGGCAGTAACACTCTCGAGCTCGCCGTTGATGCTGAACTCCCGGCTGGCGATTTGTTGCCATTGTGTCATGGTAGCGTGTAGCTTCTCCAAGAAAGGCAGGAATATTACTAGCGGCTCAGTGTGACCTATCGTGAATATATGATCGCAGACACGCTGAACCTCAACAGGCGTTGCATGCTCAGGCCAGGCCAGATGCAGGATCTCGAAACGGCCTTTGATCTCGTGCAGCATTGATGCCAGGCGCTGGGCTTCACGAATGTTCGGGTCGGTGTACATGTTGTACGATTTGGTCGCCTCGGAAATGCCGGAAGTGCGATCTTGCATCTTTTGCAAGACCCACAGTATGGCGCTGAATTGATGCTCTGCACCACTGTCATTTTGACTTGATGTGAGCAGACTCGTGTACCGCTCGAGCAACTGTACCAGCGTTGCCGGTGCATGTCCCCGAAAAATAGCACTATGCGCGGCAGCAACTTCAGAGGTCAGATGGCTTGGAGTGCTTTTGGCTGGGGCGGTGGCAGCGTCTGGGTCACGGTAGCCCGGGAACAATGCGTCCACCTCAGCGGCTGTCGAGGCTTCATCCTCTTGATCGGCATCGCCCTGATAGCGGTACAGGCTAGAGTTTGCGGCGGTACGTTTCTGCTCTTCACCAAGCCTGTGACTCCACCAGTCGTAGAAACGCTCAAATTGCTGATCGATGGAGCCGAGTAAGGCAGGCGACAAAGCTTTGATGCCGCATGCATGAGATCGAGCAGCCAGGACGGACATGGCTAGAAGAGTGTCTTGCTGCCCTTGCGGAGCGGAGAACAGCTCGATGAAAGCAACGTCTTGTGACCAGTCCGCACATGACGCATTGACAAATGGAATGAGCCGCCCCAGGCTGGCTGTAGAACCTGCATCTTCTTCAGGTGCATTGATTTGAGATCCCAGTTGACGACCAATGCGCATGCAGTCGATCAATGCAACGATGGGCCTAGTGAGATCGGCATAGGCGCGGTATTGGTTCTCGAGTCTGTTTCGGATTCGTTCGATATTCGCCCATGGCATATCGTCGGCGGGTTGAGTAGCCTCTTCGTGCCAAAAGAGAACAAGTGCTCGCGACAAGGCCCTGAATTCACCCTGCAAATCAGACATGGCCGACACTTCAGGGCGGCAGATTGCCTCAAAAGTAGGCTCGGCTCCCATGCGACAAATATCTTGCTCCAAAGTCCGAGATCGCAATGAATCCTTCTCACCGCAAAGCGCTGCCATAAAGGTACGCAACGCTAAGAGTTGCCGTTCCATCCCCTGCAGTGTCTGACAATGAACATCACGCTCGATGCGAGGTTGTAGAGCAGGATCGAATGGTCGGACTGGGAGGTACAAAGCCAGTGTAGCCATACCATATGCTTTCCACGCCTCTGCAGCAGACATCGAGAGGAGGTTGCTGTCGGTGAATGTGCTCTGCAGGTGGTCAACCACCCGTCGGAAAGCTGCTTGGATCTGCGTAAAGCCAGGGGTGTCACTTGGCGTGCGGTCATCGGTAGTAGGCAGGCCCAAGGCCAAGTCCATGTCGTCTTTGCCATTCAATCTGCGTAGCAGCTGAGACGCCATACGCTGGACCTTGGAATTTGTCGCGTTGTTCGCAAGTTGATCGAGAACCAGTGTAGTCAGGTTCAAAAGACAAGCATCCAGAGGCTCGCTTCCATCTAAGCCAAGCGTATGAGTATGGGAAGCGAAGATCTTGCAGAGCACGTTACTCTCACTCCCGAGAAGATCGAGATCTCGGAGGCCGACGTGCGCGGTCGATTCTACATGCTCAGCGACTGCCAGTGCCAGAGGCTGGAGCAATGGAGGTTTGCCAGTCTCACTGACAGTCGGCAACGTACGCGTGAGCAGACTCAGCTGCTCTTTCACGGTAGCTGGCATGCGAGTGTCGGCAACGACGAGAATGCTGTCGCATGTAGCGCGCGAGGCGAGCAACTCAAGTGCTGCAACGTGCTCTTTGGGAAGGCCATTGCCCACCAAGCGGAGAAGCGCTGCCTTTCGTGTAAGAAGTTCAAACACGTGTGCGAAATGCGGTGTTCTCTTTCCATGTAGTTCAGCAGCGTCGTTCGTGGAGGCAGAGACCAGCTCTCCAAGATGTTCGGATAAGGCGAGCACGTCTGCGCTGCCTTTCTTGGCAGTCGCTAAAGCTCGAGCAAAGGTGATCCGGGTATCGCTTTGCGTCTGAATAGCCACATCAAACCGCAGACAAGCGTTATCGAAGCGTTGCGCCACCTGCTCTAGGGCAAGTAAAGCGTGCAATTCGACCATGGACGTCGACGTTGTTGGCTTAAGGACAGCCCAGAGGGTAGCACAGGCGCTGCCTCTGACTTCGATACTCGAGCCCGCAAAGCTGGCAATGGCTCCCACGACGCCAGGCATCAACGTCTGTGTTACCATCGAGGCGTCTCCGCTCGATTCATCTGCCTTTTCTCGAAGCGCGGACAGGCAAGCTGTGAAAAGTGCTGCATCGTGTGAACCTCCAGCGATGATGCCCAGCACGAGAGATAAATGACCGCATAGGTTGTGGAGCTTGTTGCGAACCTACAATCTGCGTCAGTGTGAAGCAAAATCCGAGAGCCAAGAGTACCTACTTCTCCAATCAGATGCAATGGCATGTCTTCAACGCTCAGCAGCCATCGCAACGTTAACTGCACCATTGCTTCTACCGCAGCCAGAAGCCCGTAATTTGAGGTGGTTGGGCCATTGATCGGCAGCAAATGTCGCTCTGTGCGTTCCAGCTGTCGCATGACCGGCTGCTTAGTCCTACAGGACTTGATCATCTCTGACAGTGAGTTCAAGCGAAGGTGGAAGTCATACACCGAGGCAAGCGTTGAGGCTTGCGTCAGGAATAGTTCATTTTGCTGGACAAGTGCATGATTGTTGAGAGGGTGGAGGGTCTGAAAGAATGCCTTACCATCAGCTACAGACACACTTACTTGTGAGACGGGCTGACTGACCTGTACACGTGCAAGGTCAGCAGACGCGTGCGTTCGGCTCGTCGCAAGAGCGTAGAAGTCTGTCAAAGGTCCGTAGAGATCTGTCGAAATCACGTTTGTCGAGGTGTCGAGCCGTTGGGCTTGGCCATAAAGTCCCGCTGCGAGCTGTGAAGAGAAACGATCCACAAGCTGCTGATCAGCAATGCTGGTGTGGTCTCGAGCGAGCTGCACAATATTGTCACGGGCAGCAACTTCGACATGATCGACCAGACCCGTGTAGCGAAAGCGAGCAATCGCTGATTCGGGCTGCAAAGGTCGTGACGGTGATGAAGGCATGTCTGGAGACGGGAGATAGATCTCAACCGCTCTATTCCTCATGGCCCGTGAAAGCTCACCATGACGTGGATCAACCGTCAGGAGGACTCTGAAGTCCGGATGCGGGCGAATTACGCGTGGTGAGCCATCTGCTTCTGTGTGTTCGTTGACGATGAGCGAGCCATCTTGCTCCAGGAGTGAGTTGAGGCGATCCAGCACCGACGGGCTGCAAAGGTTAGCATTATCGAGGATCAGCCACTTACCTCCCGTGAGCGCGTCGACAAGCAGGCCATCAGTCCACTCGAACCGAGCTTTGTCCATAATGTCCCGAGCATTGTCGGCGGCAGCAACCAGCTCACGGAGTGTCTGGACGTAGTTGTCGTCGTCTGATCTTCCAGTGGCAGCAGCCTGGAGCTGAGTTATCTTGTCCATAATCTCGGAAGGGCTGGCTTGCAAATTGGCGAGCATGCCAGCCACGTCCTCAGAGTCGCCTGAAAGCGCCGCGCTCTTCACCATGGTTGACCAAAGTGCACGTATCTGCTCCAGAGCCTGCAACCCTTGACGTAATGGATCAGACTGCTCGTACCCTCCAATGAGATCCATGGCGTCGGTATCGGCATTGAGTGGTATGGTGACGATAGAGGCGCCAAGTGCTGCAGCGAGTCCTTCGATCAGGGCTGTCTTCCCGCTGCCCGATGATCCTGTCAGCACGACAGGCCACCGTTGCTGTATACATAGCATGGTGGATTCGAGAGCGCGATGACGCACAGGCGAAACGTCGATCGCACGGCGCATGGTCATGGCACTTGCTTGAAGGCGATCTCGCGGCAAAAGTGCAAGGCCAAGCTGTAAGTCCAAGGGTGAGATGCTCTCGTAGATGTCGGTCTCGGCCACGTTAGTGTCAAAAATGGTGTCAAATAAATCGACCACGGATTTCTGATCCGACGCAGACCGGAAACGCTGAGTGAACAAGGAGCGAAGAAAGTCGCGTGGGCTCCCGCTCTTGAGCAGGCCTACGTTGGAGGTGACGAGAGCCAGCCAGCGCGAGATATCACGAAGATTAAACTCCCAGGGACCTCCATTGGCTCCGAAACGGCGACGCTGAACAACTTCGGAGTCCAGCTTGCTCACGAAGCGAACAGTTTGCTCCAGAAGGTCAGCCGGAATTTGTGGAAAGCTCCGTCGACAGATGAGTATCATATCCTGAGCCTGGAAAGCATCTGCGTAGACCACTGTGAAGCGGTTCACGAACGAAGCTGGCAGACCCTTGCGCCCACCACCTTGATGATGTGGATTTTGTGCTGCGAATAAACGGAAGTCGGGATGCTTGGTGAATGTCTGGCCAAGTTCAGGTACGAAGACCTCGCCACGGTGGTCCAAGCATGCATTGAGACCTTCGAGCACAGATTGCGATGCGAGATTCATCTCATCCAGTAGCACCCATTCACCAGTCTTCATGGCGCGAAGAAATGGCGCATCACGCCATGCAAAGATGCCAGTAGCTGCACCTTCGACCGGTGCGTCAGAGCCAAACAGATCAAGCAGATCAGTCTGTTCAGAGAGATTGATTCGTGTGAGTGGGACGCCAGCTGCAGTAGCAATGGCGCCGACGAGAGCTGTTTTGCCAACCCCAGGACTGCCTTCGAGCATGACTGGTTTCGAAAGTTGCATGGCTCGTACAACCCGCATTGCGTTGCTTCGAGTGGTTTGCGCGTCGAACGTGAAAGCATTAGGCAGGGAGGCGCCCGAAGCGCGGGTTCGGATGGCGAAAGGGCCGATAACAAGCGAGTGCTCTGTTTGAGTGACTTCGGTAGCCTGGTCGTAGATGATGGCAGCGTCAGCTTTGAGCAGGCGGCTGAGCTCAAATAAGCACGCGGTCCGCTCTTCTCCTAGATCGGCGCCAGCGATGTTCAAGAGTCCTGCCGGGTTCGCTCCGAGTGTGTCAATATACACCATCGCTGCGCCATGTACGATCGCAGCAACGACGTCAGTGGAGGCAAATGCATTAACGAACTGCACCCACGCCAGTGTGTCACGAATCGAAACCGAAGAGCTTGCGGAGGTGTTGAATCGGTCCTTGAACCACTGCGCGAAAGACACCATGGCCGTGGCATGCTGATTCGCACTCGAGGTGAGCTTAGCGTGCACGATCTGGATGATGTCCTCAGTGTCTGACAGCGCAGGCACCCAAATCTCAGTGAATCGGTTCCGCAACGCAGGCGAGAGTTCGCGTTTTCCATAATCGCCACCAGGATTCATCGTAGCGAGGAACTGGAAGCCGGCTGAGGCCGTGACGAACGAGTCTAGACTGCCTTTCTCGGCCAGCAAGATCGACCGTTGCGGCTCCAGTACGCTGTTGATTCGTTCAAGCACCGAGTCATCGGCCAAGGAGATCTCGTCCAGCAAGAAGAAGTGACCGTCTCGCATAGCTTGCACCAGGCTACCATCAACCCACTCAAACAAGGCCTTGAAGCGCGTCCGCAGTGTCTGGAGTTTAAGATGGGTTGTAGAGCTGCAGTAAGTCTGCTTATTGGGATTGTCCAGCGATGTCACCGCCTGGTCGTAAGCAGACAACAGCGCGTCCGTCGGGTGTGCAGCTGCCGTGTCAAGGTTATGCAGAGGCGCCGAAGCCAGTAGCTTGCTCCGTAGATCCGCTTCGACAGCAGCTCGATTTCGCACAGGTCGCTGGGACCCGATGAGATCACCGGTCTCGGTATTGAGATGTGCATTGACGGTGTGTAGTTGCCGAGCCATAGCATCCGCAAGCATTTGGCACACAGTCGTTTTGCCGCAACCAGTCTCGCCAACAAGGACGACCGGTTCGTTATTTTGTATCGCACGTGAGACCAGCACGTAGAGCCTCCGCATAGCTTTCGTCCACACAACATCAGAGGCGCCAGCGCCATTCTGATATGCTTGCAGCTCTGGGCTCTCTTGTGAGTACAGAGCAGCCTCGTCAATTACCACTCGGGGGCCATTAGCGCTCAGCGCCTTCTCGATAATGGCCTTCAGTGCTTGACGCTCCTCAGGCTTTCTCACACGCTCTGCAAGCAGCATGTAACCATTTGCGGCAAGTTGCTCGATGGTATCATTAGGTCTGAACGCCCAGCGGAAGAGATCTCGTAGGGTGGCAAAACTCTTTTGCTCAAACACGCGGCTCTCTTGCCGCAAAAGCGCCAGCTCCTTGTAGACAGTGACGATACGCTTGCATCTCGACTCGGGTAATTGCGTTCGCCGATGAAGGATTTCTTGCAGCTCATCCACTGGTATATCGTCGAAATGAAGCTCCAGAAAACGATTGCGGAATGCTCGCGATAATGTCTTTCGACCGCCATACAAGCCAGCGGGATTCTGCGTTGCGAAGAGCATGAAGTCACCATGAGGTCGAATCGTCTCCTGCGTCTCCGGTATCAGAAGCTCGCGGTTGTCATCGAGGAGTCCATTGAGCGCTTCTAGCACATCAGTGGGCGCCAAGTTCAACTCGTCCAACACAAGCCAGTGGCCTTGACGTAATGCTTGCACCAGCACGCCCTCTTGGAACTGCAAACGACCGTCCGTGCCAGAGACATACGTGCCAAGATACTCTTGCAGATCAGTATGCTCGTGGTTGTTGATGCGCACGAACTTGTGGCCCGTTCGTTTCGCTAGGTACTCAATCATGCTCGTCTTGCCACTCGAGGTAGGGCCTTGTATCAAGACCGGGAATTGGCGGGTACTGCTAGCTCGCACGAGATTCTCCAGGTTCGTCTTTATGAAAGGAGTCAAGATATACTGCGGCTGCTCGAGCGGCTCCTGAGGACCTTGATGTACCCAGTGCTTGCTTCCTTGATAGCCTTGCACATACGTACTGCCATCACTCGGCTTACGCAGAGCCTTCTGCAGCTCAGATCGAATATTCGTACGCTTGCCAAGCAGGTACTGTTCAAGCAGCGGATGCACAGATCGAGCAGACTCGGCATCGAGAAAGGTCAAGAAGCTCATCTGAAAGCCTTCATACAGCGCTCTTCGCAGACTGCACTGCGGTGCGATGTACTTGGCATAGCTCAGTGTCCGCGTAAGCGTTCGCAAGCTGAAATGCGGCTTCTGTCCAGCGCCATCCACGAGCTTGTTCTGTTCAGAGAGGGCGATGATCTTCTGATATAGTGTGCTGACATCCACGGCAATCGCAGGATCAGCTGCTGCTTCGGCACGAAGGTACGAGCGCACAATGCTCTGAAGACTCTTCGTGTCCTTGTCGGGACTCTCAACATACAGTTCCGTGAAGCGTGATCGAATGCCAGGCGGGAGATCTTTCTTGCCTACATCGGTTGCCGGGTTCATCGCAGCAAATATCCGAAAGTCTGGATGTGCCTCGATGCGCTCGATATTGCCAGCTTCTGTCAGGAGTATCGAAGGCGAACTAGGATCGAGCAGGTCGGTAATAGACTCAAGCGTATCAGGCGAGGCAAGGTTAATCTCGTCTAGCAACACCCAGTCACCGTTGCGAACAGCTCTCACGATGTTGCCCTCGACAAAGCTGAAAGCAAATGCCTCATTGCCAGCAGACAGCCGACGATCCATGTCTTCGACCTTTTCAGCAAAGGCGTCCCACCGAGCAAGGTCCAGTGTCTTCTTGGGCTCTACTTTGCGCTTCTTATTCGGTGTTTCTCCTGGCCTTGCTGGAGACACTGCACGCCGCTGCTCGACCATCTTCAAAGCCTGCTGCCAAAGCTTGCATACTGCCTTCCAGTTGCTTCGCGCCATTTGCTTGCCAAGCAATTCAAGGAATGGCTGATTCTTGGTCATGCTGAAGCCCGCTCGGAAGAGCTCGTCAAACTCATCTTTCATTGGCACGATCAGGCTTCGTGCGGTAACAGGCTTGAAGCCTCCCAACAAATCTCCGACTTCGCTCTGCTGAGACAAGTTGAAGGGTTCAAGCTTCTTGCCCAAGTGAGTGGCCAAATGCTGCACTGCGGTAGTCTTGCCTACACCAGTCTCGCCGACCAGAAGGAGTGGCTCGCGGTTGACGACGGCCGCAGCAACCCGTTCGAGCATCCGGGTGGTGTGTGGGTTGGTCGAGAAAGTGCTTTGCGCAGCAGACGTTGATCGCTGAGAGGCCACACGAGACAGACTGTAGCGACCCATGGTAATCCGCGACTTGTCAGCTTCATACCGCACATCTCGCTCGCCAAGCAGATAGTCTCTTCGCTGCGGGTCGATCCTCAGCTCTTCCGCGATCACAGTAGCCATGCCTGAGCGAGCAGATCCATCAGGTAGAGCGCCAGCGAAGCAATCAACGGCTTCCATGAACACATCGTCCACATCACCGCTCGTGAAGGTCGTACGCTTCTGCAATAGCTTTACCACGCGACCACACCACTTGAGCAGATCGCGAGGACTGATCGCTCGAGCTACTCCAGTCTTGGTCTGCCCAACAAGCACAGCTCGCTGCTTGGAAGCTTGCAGTCGCTCATAGACTGCCATGAATTGTGGCAGAAGCTGGGATAGTGAGGGGAAAAGCTGCTTCGCCACCATCTGCTGCTCACTCATAGGCTGCATGTCGATCGTGACGTTCTGCCAATGCCGCGAACCAAGCATGTGAGCCAGCGGTCGCGTCTCCTCGCCGCGGTGATTGACGGTATTGCGTACTGTTGCCAATATCCGGAATCCTGGCGCTGCGTAAAGTGTCTGCTTGCGATTCGGGATGAGAAGCTCTCGTCGCTCGATCAGCGGGAGTAGTGTCCCCAAGATCTCGTTCGGGGCTCGGTCTAGATCTTCGATGAGTACCCATCGACCTTCCTCGACGGCAGTGGTGAGGACCCCGGCTTTCCACGCGAAAGAACCTGGAGTGTCGCCGGTAGTGTACACGCCAATGAGAAGCTTAGCATCACTCTGCTCGTTGAGATGGAGAGTTACCATTTTCTCGAGCTTGCCGAGCCGGTTTGCGATGTGGCGAGTGAGTAGTGTTTTGCCAGAACCGGCAAGGCCAGTCAGAAGGATCGGCTGTGGGGATTTCAGAGCCGTGGCAATCCGAGCTAGGTTTTCGCAGACAACAGGCGTTTGGACGAGCTGATCTGATACGACACGATCCCCGTGCGCATCTGTGGGTAGTACAATGCCACCAACAAGGGCAGACCCTTCACGAAAGAAGTCGGCCGGTATAGTCCGACCACCTGGAGATCGAGAGACATCCTCTCGCACGCTGACGAGAAGCTTCTCAATCTTCTCATACCGCTGTTCCTCCCACAAAGTGAGGAAACGATAATCGATGATCTTGTCATCCCACTCCCCGTCAATGCCGCTCTCTGGAGAGTCGGGACCTAGATGCTTTCGAATCATCTCCTCGAACCAGTAGTCCGCACCGTCAAGCCAGATCTGCATGATACGGATTGCCAGATAGATGACAGGCCGACTCGGATTATTGAGAAGTGATTCGATCTGCACAATGTCGATCTGCGATTTGTAGGCTTTGGGGTCGTGGCGAAGAAGGCGGAAGATACCCAGCAGCAACAACAAGTCATCGTCGGAGGCTGTCTGGGCGTCGAATGTGTGGGGCTTTCGAAGCAGCTGGGTGGCGAATGGAGCCAGGTATGGTGCGAAAGGTAGGATGCGAGCGATGGTGGCGAGTGCCGAAGCGAGACTGCCATGGTTTCGTACTGATGCGCAAACGTTTGCGAAGATGTTCTCGCAATGTGCGAATAGGACGTAGGTGTAGCGGGCGTCCAGGGATGCTTTGGTTATGGCTGCAAGATATTGCTCGTTGGTGCCATGTTGGATAATCTGTAATAGCTCCGATGGAAGCTGGTCTCCACGCTGAAGCAGCGCGGTATCCCATGAGCACTCCATTGAATTGACTGCAACTGGTGTCGAATCGTGATGGCTTCAACAACTCGACTGAAGTCGAAGATTTCGCTCGCGACCGCCAAGGCCTCGGCTCGTCAACGGCAGCGCTAACCTGGCCGGAGGTCTCGCCGCTCGCAATGGCGAAGAGCACAAGACCACCCCATTGTCGAGCACATATACCATCGCCGCCATGTCGCTCACCTGCCAGTATTCCGTACGCCAGTGCGCTCGCACTCTCCGATCATCCTCAACCCACACATCCCGGACCGCAGCAGTAATCACATGCCGAAGACAACGACAGGAGACGCGGAGATGGCAGTCCACAGAAGCGGCTACGAATCCAAAGATCGCAACGATAGTAGACCAGATAGGGTCGCTGACATTACTGGAGACGGCTGATCTGGTTTCGAAGCTGAAGGTGCGTGCGATTAAGCAATACCATTCCTCCAGAAAACTGACTTGTTTCGAAGACAACACTAAACATCCCCGACATGCCCATGGGAGGCTTCGGCGGCCCAGCAGTACCAGCAGCCGCTGCACCAGCCGAGGAGCCCGAAGAAGCTGCGCCAGCGAAAGAGGAGAAGACATTGTTCAACCTGAAACTGGAGTCGTTTGATGCTGGATCAAAGCCAAAGGTCATCAAGGAGGTTAAGGCTATGTTAGGGCTGAGCTTGGTGGACAGTAAGAAGTTTGTGGAGAGTGCGCCAAAGGTCATGAAGGAGGGTGTACCGAAGGAGGAGGCCGAGAAGATGATTGAGACGATGAAGGCATTGGGTGCGGTTGTCAAGATGGAGTAGAAAATGTACACTGGATGGGGAACATGTATGGTATGCATTGATTGGCGTCTGGTTGCCATAGGTGCGAGGACGGGTCAGGTACATTGTACAGTATTCAAGGCCATCTGCATACCCTCAATACGAGCCGCAATTGTTTGTGGAGCCATGTGCGCGAGATGAGCTCAGAGATGGGCATAGCGTACATGCATGCAACTTTCCACTTAGCAGAAGATACTGCGGGTCTACTGGTCTGGTGGACCGAGTTGCAGAGCCGCGATTTGGCAAAAGTCTTGCAGGAAGCCCTCGGTTAGTAAACTGCGCATCAGGCGCTCGTTTATAGCGACGAGAAAGTGCTTGCTGTATGAGTTTTTGTACACACCTTCTGTCGCCGTCGCCTGCCTTCACTTTTGGATTTAAGCTTCAGCCTCTCCCGCTAGCATAGCCGTCTCCACCTGCTGCGACCTCGAACTTTGGGGACAGCCAGGCCTTGCAGGCTTCCTCAACAACACACCACACAGCACCACACCCACCATGGCCGACCCCTTCGAAGTGCGCATGCGCTTCACCTCCCTCCTCCACCACCTCAACGCCTCCACCTCCTCCGCCCTCAAAGCGGCCTCCTACGCCCTCAAACACGCCGACTATAGCGATGACCTGCACTCCTGTATCCTCGAACAACTAGAGCGTAACTCCATGAACAATCGCGCAAACATCATGTACTTCCTCCCGGCCCTCTGCGACGTCGCGAAAGAGAAAGGCGAAGTAAGCTACGGTCGCATGATGGAGAGAGATATTCTACGGATCGTGGACGCTGTGGCACCGGAGGATGGGACAGGTGCGGCAAACGTCAAAGTGGTCAGGAAAGTGTTGAGAGGACTGGAGGGGAAGGGATACTTGCAGGCACGAACAGTAGGGGAGTTGGAGGAGTGGATTGGAGGTAGAGATTTGATGGATGGAGGCGCGGTGTCGCCTGCCCAAGCTTTGTTACCGGACCAAGCAGTGCAGTCTATGGAGACTGCGGTACTGCCTACGGCCATGCGATCGACACCGCACTCTACCGCACGCGATGCGTATTCGCTCACTTCGGGCATCAGGCTGGATAAGAGACAGATTGAGCAGAGGATAGAGGAAGATCGGGAAAGGCATAAGCGGGCACGAGAGGGAATATGGGCTGTGCCACAGGTGGGCATGAATTTGGCGGACGATGCTGAGTTTGAGAGGGAGTGGGAGGCGGATAGTGATGTCGATGAGGATGATGTGCAGTTGACGAAGGAGGAGGCGGAGGAGAGAGCTGTGGCGTTGGAATATGAGGAGCCGGTTGTGAAAATTAGTGCTGATTGATTGTGCGTGGAGACTTGATTCTTTTTGTCAGCCCTTTAGCGATGGCGTTGGGGGGGCGGCGTAGTTTCAGGCGATGAATAGCTTGTGCAGACTATTCAGAGCACAGGGTTGTAGCGCAGGTTTGCCAATCAAGCATAATGGCCATATACAGGCAGACACGTACACTCTGCGGCCTGACTGGCGATGTCCAGAACGACGCATCATCTTTCATCGTGGCTCCTTGTGGAAACCTCTCACGAAAATGCCACAGGATGCAAGCGTCGGCATCAAAGACTATTATCCAGGCCCACGCAGGCTGTTAGCTGGCGTAGTTGCGGACACTTTCTGTCACAATATCGAGCATGCCGTGGTTTTCGCAGGGCAAGCGATCATTGCTGGCTAGCTGACTGCAAGTGGTTTGTAGGGGGTGATAGCCAGAAGCCTTCCGCCAGCAGAAATGGTGACGTGTATGCTGGAAGCTGAGCAGACTCGAGAACTGTCTCGAGCAACTCCTCCACGCCGCTTTCGCATCTTGGCCGCTCCGATCCACCTTCATTAGTTCCAATCTGCTCTTCTCCAGCACCCAGCAGTTGTGCTAGTGATACTGATGAAAAAAGAGACAACGAACAACCATCCATGATCCAAAGCAAGCGGGTCAGCAAACCAGCTAGCGCCCACCCAGCAAGCCTGGTCAAAGGATTGGTGAACCATCGCCCGACACGCTCGTGCACTTTGCGCTCTCAGAGTAACTCGTCGAGGCTTGTATGTGGCGAGTGAATAGTCCTGTCCCGAAAGACAGAGCTATGCAGGTCAGCAGTGGTTCTTTTGCGGACTCGACAGTTCGCGGCACCTCGAAAGGATTCGCAGAGCTGGGATCTCAGGCTCCGAGCACAAATCCGGAGCAAAATTCCCAGATACAACGTGCCGGCCCATCTCCAGCATGTACGGGGAACGCTGAGTTGATGGAGGGTTACAGCCTCACCCGAATCGTCAACCATCCACCACGGGGCAGTAATGCGTCGCGGTCGCGCTAGCTGTCGTACGTTGACTGCCCCCTGAGCTGCCACGTGGGTCCAGTCTCGCGCCCACCCACCCCAAGCTGACTATCTCCCGTCGCGCTTCGACTCGTCTCGTGAGATGAGAGTCGAAAGAGCGCATTGGGGGGCTCTGGCTCGAGAGTGAGTGACCTGCTACGCCGCGCCGCTGCCGAGAACTCCTGGCGTCTGAAGGAATAAAGACCTCCAGACTCACCAATGAACGTTGTGGAAGCTCGAAAGCCTGCTGCGCCGCTTGTGTAAAGCAGAAGCCCACTGTCCAAAAGTCGCCTGAGTTGCCTCTGCATTGGTGTGACCTATGGTGATGAAGGTGACCTTCACCGCAAGTGCTGGGCCTGTGGTTTCGGTTATGTCGGATCGTGAGATGGGTCTGCTCAGGGCGTGTCAACTGCGCAAGCCGATAGGACAATGTACGCAGAGACAAGGCGCCAGCTTCCACTACTTAGCGCACCGTTATCCCTGACGCCCCTCACCCCGAGCAGACCATGCGTTTGTTGTCGAACCCGAAGGTTGAAAGGAAGAGGAAAGGAAGAGGATCGGCTCAGCAAGTTAAGCAAGCTCTGGGCTAGCGTGGAACGGTAGCTTCCGCGTGTTTGTTCACATGACATCCTTCGTCAGTCACCAGTCAGGAGAAGCTTCTAGGTCTTATTGCGAGTAGTGAATGTATGCTCAGCTCAACATCGTGAAAGCTAGTATCGGGGCTAAGCCAAGACCTCGAAGTTTGACTTGGCGTTCGACCTCGAGTACCAACCTGCATCGCACGCGCAGCGCAATCACCCTCGAGTACTTGATGGTTCTTGAAACAGCCAGACAACCACCTTCGAGGACTCGACATTTCTCCACACTAGCAGCGCTTGATAGAGGACGCAGGTGCAATGGCATCGTCGGCGGGCGCAGGTAATGGGCTCGAGGTCCGGTAGCAATATCGTGCATGCTAACAACGTACTTGCAGCTGTTTCGCCGCCGTGGGCAACGATGTCGGACGCAGCGTTGGCGGATCTAATCCAGGAGAGGGCTGGCAAGGACATGACGAGTATCGTGGCGTACGACATTCTGCCCCTATTTCGAAAGCTCAATAAGCAGAGATACACGCAGAAGGAGTATCAACACGCCGTAGAGACCGTGGGCGGTGTATCGTTGCTCGACCTCCAGGATTGGGGCCATGATATGCTGCTCCCTCTGTGGATCCTGATGGAGCACTCGAACTCCTCGTTGTCGGAGAAGAGAGCGGCCATTTGTAACGCGGTTCGGGTACGGAAGAAGGCACCGAATGCGCTTGACCGTCATGTGGCAGAGTGCATCGAGTCCGACGTCGAGAATGCCCGTGTGCTCGACGCGATCGTGTGGGAGGCAAAGCAAGCAGGCGAGCAGGTGTTGCTTTCAGATATTGACATTCGCATCGAGCTGGTCGGCGGGGGAGAATCCTTAGAGAGGCTGGTTGAGTCGAGTGATGGTAACGACATGGCCGGTATGTTCAGCTCGGTGAGCGTCGATGCCACCGAGTCGCCCAAAGATAATTTGTGGTCTCTCAGTGCTCAGAGCGACGGCGGCAGCAGCGTACCAGCCCGCAAGCAGGTCGGCCAGGCTGCGTACGGTAATGGTCTTGGCAACAAGAGCAAGAATGCCAAGAAGGCTTCTCAAGACGGAGGGCAGGCGAGGAGCGAGGATACATCTCCCCAGGCCGGTACGCACGCAGCCGATAGCACCCACCATGGCATTGGCCCTGCGTATATTCGGAAGCGCGGGGAGAACAAGAACGATGGGGAGCCTATAACCCGCGCGGACCCGAAAGTGGACGAAGCACTGGCGAAGAGTATGGATGGCATGGGGAGATTTGGCAAGAAGCCAGCGGCCGAGGACGGAGCGGATGCAGCCCGAGACAATCGTGGCAGTCAATCTGCATCTGAGTCCAGTGGTGCAACATCTGGCAAGCACCAGGCTGAGATGAAAGAGGGCAAGATCTTGACTACCTTCGATCAGCAAGACGAGCAGAGAGCAGAGACTGGTCCCGTAGGTCTTCGGGCGGGCACGGTCGGTGAGAAGAACGGTCTGGCTCAGGCTAGGATCGAGCAAGAGGCGGAAGATGGTGAGGTCATCGCCCGCGGTCAGCCATTGCAGCCTGTTGCTGAAGCCGAGCAAGACGCCATGATGGATGTGATGGATGAAGGTGAGATCGGCGATCTGCCGTCGAAGGAGAAGACCGAGCAAAATCTCGCGATGAGCACCCTGGATGGGGACGATGATGCCGAAGGCGAGGGCGACGAGTCCGAGGAGGAGTCCGAGGATTCTGGCTCCGAGCACGAGGCCGATGATAGTGAAGATGATGGTGGTGAGGTGGAAGATTCCGAGGAAGATGGATCTGAAGACGATGGTTCCGAGGGCGAGGATGACACTTCCGAGGCGGTGGAGCAAGATGAGGGTGCCGACGACTCCGAGCAAGACGACACGGCGAACGGCAACAGTGATCTTCAGAGTAAGGTCGATGACGGTCTGAAAA
Organism: Elasticomyces elasticus; assembly: GCA_035926095.1. Classification (NCBI taxonomy): domain Eukaryota; kingdom Fungi; phylum Ascomycota; class Dothideomycetes; order Mycosphaerellales; family Teratosphaeriaceae; genus Elasticomyces; species Elasticomyces elasticus. The sequence goes on from JAVRQT010000015.1 coordinate 110,219, forward strand.
CAACGAAGTTGGGCATGCTAATCGCCGCAACAGCTGCTAGAGCCATCGTTGGTGGTGAGTCCGGGAGCGATACCGCTGGCAACCCTGGAGCGGACGAAGCGGCCAAAGTAGTTGACGACAACTCGATCAGCCAGCAAGCTGGTAATGTTGCGAATCTCACCGTGAATGCCAACATGCACAACGCAGCGTCTGATGTGGTCAATGCCGGACGGCTCATCGACTCGGATGCCGACAGCCAGCACGGCAAGACTGCCACAACTCAAGTCAACGTCGAAGATGTCGAGATGAGCGATGATGAGCTCGCTGACAGTCCCCATGGCGCCATGACTGCCAACGGCGGTGCCATCGGTGGCGTTCGCGTTGCGCATGACCACCAGCAGAAGGAGGACGACGGTGTCGCCGAGGTCGTGGGTGCCGGAAATGCCATGGGCAATGTGGGTGTTGAGCAGGATCACCCGCAGGAGAGCAATTCAACTGCAGGAAAGCGTCAGATTCTGCCGTTGAAAGGGCGGGGTCTACCGAGAGACACCGCGCCTCCGCCCAACAATATGGCGCCCACTGTACCAGCGCCTCAGGTCCAGCACCCTGCTATCGGAGAGGCCATCATACAGCCTCAGCAGAAAGTCGCCGCCGAGCCAAAGAACAACCACATCAAGGTTACACCAATTAATGGCGTTCAGGACCACGCCACTGAGCCAGCGTTCAATCATCTCGAGCCTCCTACTCCGATGGATGGCGTTCACTACCACGCTGTCAGCAGCGTGATCTTCTTCCAGCCTCAGCAGAATGCAAACGCCGAGACTCCTTCGCCAATCTCTGGCGATGGGCAGGGCAGTGAGCTAGCTCACCATCCGGGTGTCGCTCCGTTCCGTGCCAAGCTAGACGTGTACAGCAAGATGAAAGTGAAGACCCAGAATTTGTGGTGGAACCGAGGGCTACCAATGAGGGTCGTCCATATGTGTGGCCGCAGGATGTGGGTTCACGAGAACGAGCGCCTCGCCGCCTCAAGCGATGTGTTCGGCGGATATGTATTCGGCGGTCCCTTTACTGCGTACTACGACAGCGAGAAGGGTGTTATCCATTCCAGCATGCCGGATGGGAAGCTAGGTCCCGTTGTGGGGCCTGCTAATTTTGTTGGGGAGGGCAGGTGGTCCGATGATTTCTATGGTGAGAAGCGCAAGGACTTTGCTTCTCCGCCGGAGGGCAGCGGCCGCTGGCGTGTTTTCATCAGGTAAATCCTATCATTCGATCTGAGGCCATCGAGGTGACTAAGGTGATGCAAGGATCTTGAGGGAGTGAAGGTGGCAGAATTGCTGAGAGTGAGCGGAATGAGCGTTGAGTTGTTATGCGAGTGAGCGAAGGTCGACTATGGTCGTAAGGATGAGCATTGCTACGCTCGGAGTACACGTTGGTGACGCATTGCCATTGCTTGAGCGAGGAGTTGGTGCTTGGAGCTTATCCATGCTGATGCGGCTTAACATGCTTGGGCTGTCCTTCATAGCTTGTATCACATTATACCCTGCTTCTTTCGATCCTGCTGCTCTGCTCTGAGATCTCACATACTCAACAATCGAAGGCTCGCTCGTCGCAATGCACGCTTCCCACTATGATCTCCCCAATCTTTTGTTCACACTGTACAGATCCGGAAGTCAGCCATAGTCGTCGCTCAAGGCTGCTCTGATCGTATTTGGCGACTGAGCCGACCAACGCATCTCATGCTCCAGATATATTAACGAATCGATACACTTTCCCGGCCAGCCCAACAGTCGTAGGAAGCGTGCGTCGTCGTTCCGCTTGTTGGAAACTTGATTGACTTGTGAAGAGTTGGAGTGAGGTCAATATAAAGGCTCATAGGGCTGAAACGTTCGGTACCGAAGTGAGTTTCACGTGCTACTTGCAGCTCATTCTACATACATACACAACACAGCAATGCGCCGATGACACCTTACCCCTTATGTCGAGCTATCCAATCGAGCATAATGGATCGCCGCCCGCCATAGCCTCCAGCAGCCGCTCCTCGCCCACCGAGGAGGAAGAAGAGCACTCCGAAGATGGACTCGACATACAGCGAGACGAGCTATTGGCGGAAGAGGATCCATTGCATGTGAATGGACAGCTAGAGGGAATATCGTTCAGACGCACACAGAAAGCCGTGAAGCCATCATTCGCATCCCGCTTTCTACCTTCGCCATTCCGACCAGCATCAGCCCAGAGCGATGGTTCTCGTGCTCGTTCAAGCGCGTATCCTACCACCAGCACTATCCTCTCGTACCTGAATATACCCTCGTCGGAGAATAAGGATGCTGAAGGGTATGACTGGCACAATGAGGGCCCTGGCAAGCGCGTGGCATACGACAACCTCACGGCTATTGACTGGATATACGAGTACAACCGCGAGCGCATACGTCTACGGCACCTCACAGCGAACGCACCTGGCCTTCTTGGTCAGCTGAAGCTACTTGTCGATGCTAGTCATATCTGGCTCATCCTTGTCGCAACAGGCATAGCAGTAGGTAGTATCGCAGCTGGAATAGATGTTGCGAGCGACTGGATGGGTGACCTGAAGCAAGGCGTATGTAGCAATGTTCAGTCAGGCGGGAGGTTCTATCTCAGCCGACCCTTCTGCTGCTGGGGTACGAACAGCTTCGCGGAGTGCAAAGATTGGCGAACTTGGTCTACACGGTTGGGCGTGGACAATAAGGGCGGGAGCTATGTTATCGAGTATATCTTCTTCGTCAGCCTGTCCATGCTATTCGCCAGCTGTGCGAGTCTCCTCGTCAACCGCTTCTCGCTTTATGCCAAGCAGAGTGGGATACCGGAGATCAAGACTATGTTGGGCGGATTCATTATACGGCGCTTTCTGGGTACGTGGACATTGATGGTGAAGTCGCTCGGACTTTGTTTGGCTGTCGCATCTGGCATGTGGCTGGGCAAGGAGGGACCACTAGTACACGTCGCCTGCTGCTGCGCCAACCTCTTCATGAAACTCTCGCCCGCCATCTCCGGTAACGAGGCCCGCAAACGAGAAACTCTCTCCGCAGCCGCCGCCTCCGGAATCTCAGTCGCCTTCGGCTCACCCATCGGCGGCGTCCTCTTCAGCCTCGAACAACTCTCCTACTACTTTCCGGACAAAACGATGTGGGCCTCATTCGTCTGCGCTATGGTTGCAGCAGTAACTCTCCAAGCTTTCGACCCTTTCCGAACTGGCAAGCTCGTGCTTTACCAAGTCACCTACCACAGCGGCTGGCATGCCTTCGAACTCGTCCCATTTGCCATAATCGGAATTATCGGCGGGCTATATGGAGCCATGTTTATTAAACTCAACATCCTCATCAACCGCTGGCGAGCCTCACCCTCCAACCCCTTCCACAAACATCCCGTTCTGGAAGTCGTGGCCATCGCCCTCTTAACAGCACTAATCAGCTTTCCCGTCACCTTCCTCCGCGCCCAATCCAGCGAGCTAGTCGAGTACCTCTTTGCCGAATGCCGGGACATCAACGACGACTACCTCGGTCTCTGCAAAGCCGGTAGAGCAAACACAGGCGTCATCTTCATCCTCCTCATCTCTGCCTTGATAGGCTTCCTCCTCGCAACCATAACCTTTGGCTTGCAGATTCCGGCCGGGATACTCCTCCCTTCCATGGCGGTCGGAGCGTTGTATGGTCGTGTCGTCGGACTGATAGTAGAAGTCTGGCAACGCGAACATCCCGCTTGGTTCGTCTTTGCCTCCTGCGAACCGGATTTACCCTGCGTCACTCCTGGAACATATGCTGTTATCGGTGCCGCGAGTGCATTGGCTGGAGCAACCAGGATGACGGTCAGTATAGTCGTTATCATGTTTGAGCTCACGGGAGCTTTGACTTATGTCCTACCGATCATGATTGCGGTCATGCTGAGTAAATGGGTCGGCGACGCGTTTGGGAAGAACGGCATTTATGAGTCCTGGATTGCTTTCCAGGGATATCCGTTCATTGATAACAAGGACGATGCGCCTGTGGCTGATGTGCCGGTTAGTCAGATCATGACGAGGATGGAGGATTTGGTTTGTATTACTGCGACGGGGCATACGATTGCGAGTTTGAGGGAAATGTTGAAGGAGCATCGGTTTCGTGGATTTCCGGTTATCAACGAAGAGCGGGAAGCTATACTTCTGGGCTACGTTTCGAGGACTGAGTTGGCTTTTGCGCTGAATAGTGGGGATGCGCAGCCATTGGCGGATACTACGGAATGTGTGTTTCGGCATGATCCTCACATCGATCCTGGGGAGGTTCTGGATTTGAGACCTTGGATGGATCAGACGCCTATTACTTTGTCGAGTAGATGTGGGTTTCAACTGACTAAGGATATGTTTGAGAGGCTTGGGTTGAGGTATGTGGTTTTTACTGATAAGGGGATGTTGGCGGGATTGATGACGAAGAAGGATTTGTGGTACGTACTCAACGAGGGCGAGGAGGGTAGATTTGGAGGTGGAGGTACTGCAGGTGTGCTGCGGGAAGAGGGTGATGGGGGGGATGATGAGAGGGGGCTTCTGAGGCATGATGCCCAGGACGGGGATGACGGGGATGAGCGTGGGCGTGGGAGGGGTGGTGAGGGTTAAAGTAGGAGAAGTATTGAGCTTTGGTTCGGTTCGGTTCCTGTTCGTGGCCTTTGACGGCTTTCGGTGGCCAGCTTGTCTCTCCTCCCCATTACTTGGCACGACAGTGCAGTACCTCACATGGCACTAATCTGACGACTAAGATATGTGATTACAGTATCCTAAATCTCGCACTATACACCCTTCTTGGCTTAGGGTTTGGGTAAGCTCAAGTTGACTACAGCAGCCTGAAGGCTACAGTACTAAACACTACTGTACCCGAACAGTGCTGAGTGCCTGAGCATGTGCGCAATGCATCGGGAGAATAGCAACGTTGTTGGGCTTGACCCCAGCTTGCCTGCAACAGTAGAAGAAGCGAAGCATCTAGTGGTTACTTCGATCTGACATGCGTTCTATATGCGGCATCCCAGTCCAAGCACACTCAGACCCGCTTTACTCAGGCCGGAGACAGTTAAAAGCGTCTAACATAGCGTGTTGCAACCACAGCCTACAGAAGTGCCTCGCCAGTCCGCATTCTGACATCTCTTTGCTGCTTGGTCCCTAATGAGCTCAGCGTCCTCTTCGCCCCTATCACCAAACTCTTCCTGGTTGCGTGAAAACTAGGCTGAATCGGATGTGTCCTCAATACCTACTCACGAACATTTACCACATCAAGAAGCCACATATTTCAATGTTGGTTCGTGGCGAAGAGCCCATGCTTACTACTTCCCCTTCGAGCCTCCGCCAGACGATTAGCCGATATCGACCTTGTTTACGGGTGCCACCTAGACGCGCTTAGTCGGACAGTATGTACTCCACGTCTGAAATGAATAGCGATCACTTCAACGAGCTCTCTTTCATGCAAGCAAAGCTAAACAGTCCCATCTTTGCCAAAATCCTTGCGATTGTCCTGTGGTCGGTCGAGTAAGCATGCTCAAAGATATGCATGATACGTTCGTGGTATAATGATTCAGTTATAACATCTCTGCTTGCCGTCAAATGCAACTCCTGTTATTGTTACCGCCAGCGTGCCAGCTGATACTCAATCTCGTCCGCACATTTAAGCTTCAGCCTCTCCCGCTAGCATATCCGTCTCCACATTTCAGCCCTATAGAACTATGTCTTTATATCGACCTCACTCTTCACTCTTCACGCTTCACTCCTACTCCTCCAAGGATGATAACCTCGATCACATCATGTGTTTGTTCGACTGTGTCACGCTGCACCGATGAGCGGTGCGCCCGATCAGATATTCTTGAGGGGTGGCTCTTAAGCCAGCAGCCGGCTCATTCGCGAGGATCGAACAAAGCATAGGAGTGATGATTGGCCGGATCTGTCGGGGTGAGACAAAGCCATGCTCATTGAGCGAACATGGTACCGAGAGGATGAAGAGTAAAAGAGTTGTCAGCGGCGCAAGGTTCAGCAGCGAACGAAGGGTCAAGATAGGAGCCGCATGGAGTAATGTAATACAAGCTCTGAAGGACAGCTGAAGTATGTGAGCGACTTCTAGGCGAAGCCGCATGAGCATGAGCCCCGAGCGTAGCAATGCCCATCCTCACGACCATAGTCAAACTTCCCTTACTCGCAGAGACCCGCTCACTCAAGAAAACGTCAACCGCTTCACTCATGGATACCTGTACCAACACAGCCATGTGCTCTCACCATACACTACACGAGCTCCGCTGGCATCGTCGCAAACTTTGGCACACGGTCTCCGTCCACAGCCCACACCAGGTTCGGATCCTTCGTGCATGCCAGCTTCGGGACCTTGGGAATGCCAACTTCCAGATCACTCATATACACACCCCGTGGCCCAAGCACAGACTTGACTTCGCTCGGCGTGATCTCTGGCTGCGTTCTGAACACCCACTTGTCCGATCCCGACCTAGGCGATATCTTGCGATCTACCGCAGATTTCCACTGCCTCTTGCCGAACTTGACCCTCCTGGCCTTCGACTCGGTATTCTTGAGAATATAGCCTTCAGTTGAGATATCGGAGAAGCTGCACTTCTTCGGATCGAAGTACTTATTCGCTGAGCCGGGGCTGACGAAACCATCGATCACACCCTCCGGTCCAATGAGAAACTCTCCAACACGCACCTCTACGCGGTATCTTCCGATCGACTTGAAGTACGCTTCTCCATCTTTCTCGTGCTGCTTTTGCTGTGCCCAGAAGTTCTGGTCCTCAGTCTTGTAAGGCTGCACGGGCTTGTTCTTGGGCTCAGGGTCCGCCTCAGGCAGCTTGTCTTCCTCGCTCGGCATAGCATGATATCCAAATACCACGTGCTGCGGCAGTGTAGTAGAGATATCAGAAAGCACAATGTTCTGGTGATACTGCGACGGCGTCGTGCAGGCGTCGTGGATATCTGCAGCCAGAACCTGGTCCATGTCCACGTCCTCAGCCTCACTCTCGACTTGCTCGTTTCCGACCTCCGTGCCGGCTTCTGCAATAGCAGCGGGCTCGATACCCTGCGGCTGCTGGAACTGGTCCATATAGTCGGCGATCATGGCACCGCCGTTGGCGAATATGGCGCCAGCGGGATGGTTGATGACCGTGTCATCCTCCGCATCAACACCTGGGCTGACGACTTGCTCGCCGTTCAGTGGGTGCTGCGCTGATGTTAAGGCATCATGGGCGTCGCCGTGTGTGCTCGCATCAGTCATCTCATGATCTAGACCGGTTCCAGGAACCTCGTCGCTCACAACCTCGTTATCTTGGACACCTTCAGCTTCGGCACTGTTTCCGCCGTCTTTCGTCGCGCTCTCATACATCGTCTCATCCAACGAAGACTCATCAACACTGCGGTCAAGCGACTGTACGCCTTGATCGTCAATGTTCGCGGGCGCTGGAGCAAACAATGCGATGGGGACGTTGGTCACGTCGTGGTGCTGCTTTCTGGGCTCAGATTGGCCGCTTCCGACGATGCTCGTGCCTCGCTCAGTGGAGCACGTAGCTCGCCGCCGATTTCAGACGCCCCAGTCTGCGTGGCACGATCTTGCTCGCTGCTCGTACCACCTGTGGGGGACGCCGAAGTTTGTCGCGCTGCAGGACTGTTGGTGGCACCATTGGTGAGCTCGAGACTACGGCCGATGCTTGCCTCCTGATTATGGGTAGGCGCTTCCGGCACCGTCGCCACTGGAGGCGATGTTTCTACGCCACCGAGACCACCGTTCGCACCAGCGATCTTCTCTTCCGTCACCCGCACGCCTTCCACTTGCACCACAGATTGCTCACTAGACACTGGACCTTCCGCAACAGGAGGCTGAATTGCCTCATCGTCCTCCTCTTCCTCGTCCTCGGAGTCTTCGAACGACAGCATAAACTCATTGTGTACCGGCTCCTCCACAATCGGCTGATCCTCCTCTTCATCGTCCACAACGCCAAAGGCCTCGACTGATTGCTCCTTCACATTCGACGCCTGATCTTCAACGCCAATCGATCCAAAGATGTCGCCCACGGTGTCCATCAAGCTCTTCTGTTCTGTACTTCCGCTCAGGAATTCGATGGAGATTTTGACATGATCGTGGGGAACGTCAAGCTGCTCGTTCATCATCGCTCTATAAACAGTGAGGCAGATGAGGATGGCGTTGCGCACGTCGCAGACCATGATCTCTTTGACGAAGCGGTTCTTCGCGCCCTCTGTTTCGCGACGTGTCTCAACCGCGCATACGAGGCACTGGTTTCGTTCTTCGACTGAGCTGTACGATTCTGTGGCCAGATCACGGAGTGCGGCCAGCAGCTTGGTCTGGTACTTGGGGATTTCCAAGTAGTCTTTCGCTGGTCCAGCGCGTAGCGGTCCTTTATCCGTCGCATGCATCCCGCTGGGACTGCGCTTATAAGGCTGCACTCTTAGTGGTACCAAGGCCTTGACTCCTCCTGGGATCTTCGCGTTAATCTCGGCGATGAAGTCGTCGACGGCTTCGAATATTTTTAGCTGCTGGACTGAAGGTTTCGGGGCTTTCAAAACGACTTACTCTTGCCTCGCGTCAAGGCGCCCTTGACTTTCACCTTTGACTTTCCCATTGCTGCGTCTTTGTGAGGCTCAATACAATCGTTGCAGACGGGTCGAGTTCTTGCGTTCATGCAGAGTTGGGAACGTGCTGTACACTTGCTCGAGTTCGAGCACAGAAGTTGGCGTGGAGGAACTTTGACGAGCCGAGCTGAGCTACAGCACAGACTTTTCCGTACATGGAAGGCACATCACGGGTCAAGAATGTCGCTCAGGTGTGAATAGATTCAGGACGACTTTGAAGTCATCTTGTTACCAACAGCGTACGGGCTACTCACGAAAGGAACATGAAGCTTTCGACGTCTGTCATGGGCACGCTATGCAATTTGAGCTCAGTTTGATGCTCTCCCTAACGACTGGCTGTTAACAGCAAGATACGAGCATCGAGTGCAAAATCAACGCTCACACCACTCGAACGCCGTCAGGGCCTTTGCTGAGTGTAGAAACAATCATGCTCACGACATCGGCCAACTTCTTCTTACTCGCAGCACTTGGTTTGCTCCTGATTTTGACATGCTTGAACTCCTCCTGTGGGTTTTCAAACACGAACTCACGCCATCCATAGCGGGACCAACGCAACGCCTTTGTGCGACTGCTGGTCTCTTGAGGAGAGTCACACTCTTTGCGCTTCACGCCAATCACCTGCTCGACCTTGTATGCTTCGCGTTGCCCGACCTGGCGAGCCGGCGACACAGATCCCAGCCTTCGGTTCGGCTGGATCGCATACAGAGCACCCGTCTTGCCGTCGAATAACGAAGTGAACTGAGGATCAAGAACGAACTTCCCAAGGGTCTTGCACACATACACGTCGGCCGGACCAGCCAGTCGCTCATCCTCTTGCACCAACAGCTGATTTTGCTCTATCTCGACCATACACAGCCGCTGTCCGTGCTTGGAGACGAAAGTCTTGGACATCATCTTCATGCTGCCGTAAACGGGAAACTGGTGCCTGGGCTTCTGGGTCTTAAGCTGTAGCAGTCGCTCGTCACCGGATATGGGCTGTATTCGAATTCTCTGGGCTTTGCGAAACTTGAGTGGCTTGACCTTGACCCGGCGCCTCCACTCAGTGAATTCGGCGTATGAAACACACGCGCACTTGGTGTCGGCAGCATCCTCCACCTGCTGGCCATGCTTCACGACCACGCCACCCATGGCACCGCCGTTGCCAGCTATGGCGCCCAGGGGATTCTCGACGAGCTCATCTTCATAGATCATCACACCGTCCTCCTTGAGCGGGCCTGCCGCGGCGTGGTCTTGCTGGTTGCCTTCATCTGAGTTGGCGTCATCTCCAGCGTGGGCCACGACAGACGCTGAGTCAGACGTGTTAACCCCAGCGGTAGCCTCATCAAGAACACCAGCAGCTGCCTCGCCATTGGACTCACCATAGACTTCCATGGCGTCTTCAACCCGATCGTCTCCGGGCTCCTGGCTCTTCGAACGATCATGACCGACGTTGCCCACACTAGCTGGCTTGCTCTGCCAGACCGTTGACGGCGCACCAACGCTACCACTGAAAGCCGCCTGAGCGTCTGTTCCAGAACCCTGAGCAGGAGCTATTGACGCCAAAGCCGTAAGGCTAGACTGGCCAGCACCTTCTCGCTCCACATACAATGTTCCAGGCTTCTTGCCATACTCATCTATGCCCTCCATGGCGGTCGCGTCGTTCTGGTCAGTAATGTCCGCACGCACCGGCGGCCCGACTTGGACGACGGGCTCTTCGTCGTGCTTCTGATGTATCAAGGGCTCACCGATATCCTTGGCATCGTCCACCACACCGTCTCCAGGCTCTTGGTTCCCGGAGTCAGCACCAACGCCGGTGCTCGCAGTAGCTGAGTCGGTAATCTTCTTGCCGAGCCACGTCGTCTGCAAAGCGTTCTTGATCTTGTTCTGCGCATCGCCTTTGCTGTTCGTCTCGGACCTTGTGTCATCTTCCTCGGAGTCGCCAGCATCGTTCTCCTCGCTCTCAGAGCCGATCTCCTGGTCTTCATCCTCCTCGCCATCATCCTCATCGGCATCATCCTTCTTAACAGCATCCTCCTCGGCACCTTCCTCATCGGCGTCAACCTCCTCCTCTTCTCCGTCATTATCTTCCTCGGCCGACTCAAATTCCTGTCCTGCATCTTCGTCCTCTTCAGGATCATTATCATCCTCCGACTCGGCCTCAATCTCCAACGCCAACTTGGCCCCTCCAGCTGCGTTTTCTGGATGGCCTTTGGGAAGGGGGATCGGAACTCGGATAAGATCTCCAGTCACCAATTCGATTTCAATGTCGATCAATGACTCCGACATGCCAGACAATCTCTTGCGTTACAGCTCCATTGCACTCAGGGCATCCTGGACCGTGCACTCCCTTACATACCGATCTTTCGCATGCTCAGTCTTCCTACGCGCCTTGACTGCGTCCTCGAGACAGCCCGCCGCAGTATCAGCGTCGGATGCTTCAAGGCTTGCGAACGCCCGCTTCAGCGCGATGTCGTACTTGCTGTACGCTAGAAGCACTGGTCCCGGAAACGGCGGAGACGTGAACTTGGTGTACCTCCGATGGTTTTGATCGAGCACCCGTGGAAGAAGCTTATCACTGAGATCGCCGAGGAAAGAAGGTAGCTCTTCAATGGTCACGTCTACGGCAGCACCACCTGCTTCTTGATCGTTCTCGGTCGCGCCCTCGGCATCATCATCAGTGTTGGCGGTGGTCTGCGGTTCGTTGTCCTTCACGCCAGCTGTGCCGAATGCTACGCTCAGCGAATCCAGGTTCTCGCTCTCATGCACGGTCTCACCGGAGACCAACTCGATGGGTATCTTCACATCTGCGCGGTTCAGAACGCTCCCGTCCTTCAAGAGAACCTCGAGTATCCTCGTCCGCGCGAAGAATGCGTTCTGCACATCGCACTCAAGACATTCTACGATATCACCGCGCTTGGCGTTCTTCGTGTGCTTGCGCACCTTGACCGCAGTCCTGATGTCCTCCTTCAATTCTGCGGCGCTGGTGGTAGGGGACACGATACCGGCGAGTTGTTGCAAACTGTTCAGAAGCTCGAGGCTGTACTGTGCTGGTGCTAGCCGTCGAGGGCCTTCTGAGTTCGACTCTTTGGTAACCATGCGGTTGTTCACGAAGGCTTGCGGTCTCAGATTCTTGGGTATCAGGTCCCTCACGTCGCCATCAAGCTTCGCTTCGATGCTCTGTACGAGTTGAGCCGCCGCTGGCAAGTTTGTCAGTTCGTGTGTCACGCATTCGGTTACAGCAGGGCATACTAGGCTGTTGCAACAACTTCTTCTTCACCATGATCGCGGTTTGTGTGATGGATATGTGTGAGAGCAACAGGCAGAAGAAACATGCGTGGAGGTCGCGTACTCGGCCCTCGAAAGAGAACCTTCGAAATTCGCGCTAGTGCTAGTTCAAGCTTACCGAGATGCACGGGCCACACGCGAACGGCTTCGATCGTATTCACAGCTCGCCCTACTCAGGAAGCCGTCGGAGCTTTCCAACAGTCGTTGCATCCGTTTGCTATGCGCGCGTTTCGTTTAAAGGAATGATTCTGCTGCATAACTTCGGCTACCCTCACCTTGATGCTCGCGACGTGATCAAGACACCCGGATGACACAGGGCAGAGCCTTCGATGTATGCTGTTACGCTACATGCTGGTGCTATCGATGACGCCCTCGCTTCCTGCTGTTCTCGCCAATGCCTGGACAATCCGCAACATGCAGCCTGTATTCGTCCATACCCATGCCTCCCAGCCTACCCCATGAAGGAGTCTCTGTTCCTACATCATGGATCGACCCCTCAAGCTGTTCCTAGTCACTTCGAACCCGAGCCGTCTTGCGATGTCTCCCATAGCCATCGTCGGTAATGCAGCGCTTACGCTTCGTTCCAGCGACTTTCCTCACATGGTAGCCTTCATTGTACTCGTTAGGTCTTCTCGCCGGTTCAATGATCCTGCGCAAAGTCTTGCTGAGAGTGCGGTCATCCGCGATGCTGTGCAGCGCAGAAGTTGTTGAATCAAAGTACTCGTTCGCGTATGGCTCAGTGATCACCCGTGGTCCGGGGTCATCGGACACGTCGTCCTCGCCAACGAGATGAGATCCCGGACGTTCCATCACCAGGCAGCCGCCAATGCGCATGATTTGTTGACCTGGTCGTTGAGCTAAGGCTGAGGCAAGCTGTGGGCTCCATGATTTCTTCATGTAGCAGTGAAATGCTTGAAGGCTGATGATGCGAAACGCGCGAAGCTCCTGTATGCTCGGTCCTGGACTAGGTTGTGCGTCGCTGTCTGGTCCTGACACAACGCCATCTTGGTTCTCTTCGTGTGAGGACTCGAACGGAGCTCGATTCGAGACACCTATCGCCGACAATGTCTCCGCAATTCTGGCTGATGTCCGTAGTATCTGCGTACCGGCTCTATCGTCCGGCAACGTTATTCCGTGGGATTCCGAGACGTGTTCTGTTTTATCTACGCCCGGCTGCTTCACAATGTCGACCGCCGCAGGCGTATGCTTTATGGCCGCTTGACCAGTCTCCGCCGCTGCCATGTCGCTCGATGGTTCAGCACTCTTGCGTGTTGTCTCCGAGAAGTCCAGGAGCCTGCCGGGAGCGTCACCACGCTCGGTTGAAGCCCCAGCAAGCTTCGCTTGCATTGGGCGCCAATGCACCACGGGTATGCAATCTTGACGGCTACGCCATACCTTGCCTCCATTACATAGCTCTATCGGCACTCTGAGTACTACACGACAGCTTTGGGAAGGCTTGGCTGTCAAGGCCTTCCCCATCACACAAGCAGCTCGCGCATCAGACTCGACGCACTCTACTACGGCCCGGTGCATCGCATTTAGAGTCATTCGCCGTACTTGCGCCACCATGCGGAGATCCAGCCATGTCTCTTGCTGTCTCGCTTTTGGAAAGCTCGAGACCAGCCGCGTGATTGCATCGAGCAACGTTGACGGCCAACTTGATACCGGGAGATGATCTTGTGGTGGGTGGGACGGAACTGATGTGATTGTCCAGCGTTTGCCGTCTGGGTCGCGCTCCAGAGGGTGCAGCTCCGGCGGTACGAAAGCCTTCAGCTCAAGATCACTTCTCGGTGCGACGAGTGTCATGCTCCTGGCCTTAGTGAGCTTTTTGAATGCTACTGCGATCGGTCAGCTTCGAGAAAGCACCCAGCAGGTACTGAGCTTCACCTCTACTCGGTTCTTCTGCAGTGCCCACATCAGCCATCTTACTTGCCCACTCGGTCTCGAGTTGTAAGAAGCACCTGTCGCATAGTGCGTTACAACAGAGTGCGCAGCGTGACTTTGGACTGTTTTATTGTGAAAGGATTGCATGACTGCATGCTACGCAATCGAGTCTGCGTCAATACATTCACTCATTCACAATCTTGGTGTTGGTGACGTTCCGACCGACCCTCATGTGAACGGGAGTGCCCGTTTCGCGCTAGCAAACAAGTCATCTAACTTTCGATCTCGTTCCTCGTTCTTCCTCGGTTCTTCAACCTCCGGTCTCGACAACAGCGCGACATTCTGCTCGGTGATGAACGGGACAGAGCCAGTAGTACCCAGGCGGTGCGAAGACGTCTCCTTTAGTCGGCAGCGTACATTGTCCTTCGGGCTTGCGCACTGGCGTTGATCTGGGTGGTTTGTCTCACGTTGAAGAGCTATCGGTTCAACAACGAACACATGGTAAGCACCCACGAACACGACAGTATCGATTGCAAGACTGGCGCTAACATGTACACTTGCTTGTTACAGATCTGCTCAGTGATGGAGGGCAACTGGACAGTACCTCCCAGGCGGAGCGAACCCCCTTGCTTCTTAGTCGGCTGCGTACATTGTCCTACACGGCTTGCGCAGTCGGCGTCGCTCTGAGTAGATCCATCTCACGTTCCGACTCCATTGACTACAGCCCAGTACCTGCGGTGAAGGTCACCTTCACCACCATACATCGCGTCAAAGCAGTGCGACTCGGCGGCCTTCGAACAGTAGGCTCACAACCTTTTGAGGTCGAGCAGTCAGCTTTCGAGCTTCTACGCGTTCACGGCCGAGTCTGAAGGCCTATTCCTTCGGACGCCAGGAGTTGTCTGCTGAGGCGCGGTGTAGCAGGTCAGCCATTCGCAAGCCAGAGCCGTACTTGCGCACTATCGAGTCCATCTTTCGAGATGCTACAGACTTGAAGTGCGATCACGATAGTCAGCTTGTGGGTGGGTGGGCACGGGACCACATCTGTTTCGTGGGTGAGGCTCGGAGGGCAGTAACCGTTCCACGGTCAACCTGGCGAAGTGCTACCCCAGTAGTTGGTGGGCTTGGGTACTGGCGAGGCTGTAATACCATCCACCCAGCATCAACCACACAGGTCGATTGTTGGAGATGGCGGGCACGTTGTATCTGGGATTTTACTCCGGATTTGTGCCCGGCTGACGACCCCGGCCACCCGCTGCCTCTCTTTAACGGGGCTGATGCGCAAGGGCTGTGAGTCCGCAAAAGAACTGCCCCTAACCTGCTTGGCTCTACCCGTTTTGGGCATGACCTTGCTCTCGCCACATACAAGCCTCGATGAGTTACTCTGAGAGGCAAGTGCACGAGCGTGTTGGCAGCAATTCTCCATTCCATAACCGGCTTGCTGGGTGGGGCTAGCTGTTTGCTGACCCGGCTTGCTCTGGTTTGGGATGGTTGTTCATTGTTTCTTTTTTTCATCAGTATGGCTGGCTTGACTGCTGGGCGCTGGAGAAGAGCAAATCGGCGATGATGAACTTTGATTGAAGCAAGGAGAAAGCAACATAGTTGAGCTGAAGCAGTGACCGTCTTTGATGGCGATCCAGCACATATCGTACACTAATCATACAGATCCTCCCTCACCTATCCTACATCAACACCAACTAACTTTGACACCTACCCATAGTCCCCCCTCAGCCCACTAAGAACAACCTTCTGCCTCTGCGTTCCCATCCTCTCAAACCGATCAACAACCATCGTAAACGTCCCCCTCCCCCCCGTCAAACTCCTCAAATGCTTCAAATACCCCACCATCTCCTTCAACGGCACCCTAGCCACAATCTGCTTCGTCTCCCCCAACCCACCACCACCACCACCATCACCCGCCTCAGCATGCCCGCCCGCAAAAGGATCAGGAGGAGCATAGATCCTACTCACATCCACCCCCGTCTCGGTAGATGACGACTCGTCGGAGGACAGAGAGACCACGTTCCCGCCTCGCGCGGAGGAGATATCGTGGACGACGCCTCCTAGGTTGTCTTCGGGCACGCTGATTGTGACGAGCATGACTGGTTCCATGAGGACTGTGGAGCTTGCGGAGGCGCTGGCTTTGAGGGCTTGTTGGACTGCTAGTCGTGCGGCGGAGGAGAGGGCTGCGAGGGTGGTGTTGGAGAAGAGGTGTTTGCTGGGTTCGAAAGTCAGGGTGATTTGTGTCGAGTGGATGGGGTAGCCGTGTGTAGGCCCTCTTGCGCAGGCCGCTGCTGCGCCGTTCTTGAACGCTTGCAAGACGGCGGGGAGCGGGAGGTTGTCAGGCAGTCCAGGTGTCTCTTCGCTCGAAGACGAGCCATCAGATCTTAATGTCGGCGTCAGAACACCCAACACATTCCCATCGGCCAGCTCGAACACCTGCCCTCCCTCCTCCACTACCTCCCCTATCGGCCCAACAACAACCTCACAACCAGCCTTCGAGCTCTTGCCACCGACCTCCCGATCGTACACCTCCTCCACAGTTCCACTTCCCGTCGTGACAGCCTCCCGATAACCAATCTCAATACTACCAATCCTAGCCTTAGCCCTCAAATCATTAACAAGTCGATCCCTCGCAATCTCCAAATGCAACTCCCCCATCCCACTCAAAAGCGTCTGCCCACTCTCCTCATCAACCGTAACAGCCAAACTAGGATCCTCCCTCAACAACACCTCAAGACTCTCCCTTATATGCCCCTCCTCACTCAAACTACTAGCCTCCACACTCACGAAAAACACCGGAGGCGGAACCACAATAGGCCGGAGCTGTAACCCTGCTACCGCACCATTTGGTCCAGATTTAGGGTTACCGGTGTAGGAGACGAGTGTATCGCCCGTCCTCGCGAATTTGAGTCCGGGGATGACGCCGATTTGGCCCGTGCATATGGTGTCGACTTCCACGGCGTCGTTCGCGTACATTTTCAGCAGCCGCTGTGCTCGTTCGGAGAGTTGCAGGGAGGTATTCCAGAGATTCGAATTGCGGGTTAGAGTGCCGGAGTAGACTCGTACGTAGACTAATACTCCTCGTCTAGGGTCGGCGACGACTTTGAACGCTAGCGCGCAGGCTTCTAGGCTCTGCAAGCCCATTTGCGCCTTCTCTTTACTGAGCGCTTTTGAGGTTTTCTTAGGTGTTTGTGTAGGTTCGAGCTTACCGGCGAGGAATTGTGAGAGCGAGCCTCGGGCGCCTGAGGCGAGACTGATCGCCGGATCCCCCGCTTCGTCCGGCGAGGGGAGGAGGTCCACGATCGCGTCTAGGAGGGGCTGGACACCGATGTTGCGGAAACTGGCTCCGGGGTACACGGGCACGATGCGTTGGGGTTGGTGCGCGATACAACGTCTCAGACTCGCCAGCACGTCCGCGGGAGTAACAGCCAGATGGTCTTCGTCGGCGTTTAGGAAAGCCTCGACCATGATGTCGTCGTGTTCGGCTAGTAATTCCACCAACGCAATCCTAGCTTTCTTCAATTCGGCCGCGAAACCTGCATCACCATCCTCCAGTTCAGATAAAGAAGAGACGTGGACAGCCTTCCCATCCCCACCCCTCTCATACCCCACCCCCCTCAAATAAACCACATCACCCACCCCCCTCAACCCACCCCCTCCATCCTTACTCCACCACGGAACCCCACAAACCGCCGGCCACACCCCCAATCTCGCTCCCACCTCCCTCACAGTTTTCCCAAACGCCGCTCCCTCGCGATCAAGTTTATTCACAAAAACCAACCTCGGGATGCCGTAGTTGCTGGCTTGAAGCCAGACTTTCTCGGTTTGGGCTTCGACTCCGGCTACGGAGTCGAGGATACAGATTGCGGAGTCCAGGACGCGGAGGGAGCGGAGGACTTCGAAGGTGAAGTCTGCGTGGCCGGGGGTGTCTATTAGATTAATGGCGTGCGGGGAGGCGGAGCCGGGGGGTGTTGTGGTGAGGGGAAAGGGGAGGCCGGTCCAGTGGGTTGGGGGGTTGGATGGGGCTTGGTTGAGGGGTGATTGGGTGAGGGGTGGCCAGGAGAAGGATATAGCGGCGCTTTGGATGGTGATGCCGCGGGCGCGTTCGGCGGGGAGGAAGTCGGTTGTTGTGCTGCCTTCGTCTACGTCTGGGGGTGTGTGTTAATATTTGATTCGAAGGGGAGTTTGATAAAACCGTGTAAAGGCTAAAGGGGTTTGGGGGAGCTAAGGGTGGCGAATGACTGGCCTTACCTCCTATGCGTCTCGTATAGCCGCTATAGTAGAGCATACGCTCAGTAGTTGTCGTCTTTCCCTAACATTTGCGTGAGCACCTACCTTTGCCTATAGTGTTCGATCAACATACTGCATCGATATGCGCTATAATGCCAATATTCCTCGTCTTTGCCAATGCAGCTTTCGCCGCGTCGTCTTCAGGCCTCGCACAGCGACGAGCTGAGCTGGCAAAGAGCCTGACATAACCATATCTCCATCGTGCAAACTGCCTAACAACAAGCCACCTCGACACCATCACCTCCCCAAAACCTCACTTCTCGATGTTTAACGTCGTCCAAAATCTCCCAATCTAGCAAATCCCCGAGGCCCCAAAAGATCCACCGCCAAGCCCTCGACCACGCCCACCTTGCATGCCGCCCCATCCACCCACCATGTCCTCCGCTCGCTATGAGCTCCAACTCCCCGTTTGACCCTGACCCCTCTTCCCCCCGCTCCAGCACGAGCACATACAACAGCAAACGTCCGGCATCGAACTTGCGATTCCAGCGGCGACAGAACGAACGGGCTTTCTACGAGGGAGCTTTGAGGGACGGGACGCCGACGACACCTTCAGGAGGTAGTATGGATTATAGTGGTGCGGCGGGGTCGAGTCCGTGGGCGAATAGTCCCGAGGCTAGTAGGCAGAGTTTTGGGGATGGGGTGAGGGGGGAGGAGTTACCTGGGCCGGCGATGAGGGATGGGGAGGGGGAGAGGGAGAGGGAGTGGCAGTATCAGAATCAGCGGGAGCAGGCGCAGTATCAGGCGCAGCAACAGCAGCAGCAGCAGCATGGACAGGACAGAAACTCGATCGAGGAGAATAGGCGGCCACATTCATCGAGGTATCATAATCAGGCTCCGCATCATGGCCAGCAGGGACAGCAACAACAGCAACAACAACCACGCCAACAACAGCAACAGCAACATCAACCCCAATACAAACTCCAAGCCAAAATCACCGGCCTCGAGCGCGCCGGCAAAAAAGACCCCATCCTCCGCTTCGACGTCTACGTATGTGAAACCACTGGTCCCATATCCGTAAGTGCCACTATACATACTGATAGTAAAAACTATAGACCAACCTCCCCAAGTTCAGAACCACCCAATTCCGCGACATCCGCCGCACACACCCGGAATTCCTCAAACTCGCCTCCCACCTCATAGCCTCGAACCCGGAATCCCTCGTCCCTGCCGTGCCACCCCCGTCAACCTCCGCCGGCCTGGGGACGGACGAAGACGAAGCACGTACGAAAGCTTCCTTACAACGCTGGCTGAATACAATTTGCTCTAATGATGTGCTCATGCGAGACGAGGAGATGGTGTTTTTTGTGGAATCGGACTTTGGGTATAGTCCTGTGGTGAGGAAACGACAGCCTGCTACTGGGGTGAGGAGGAAGATGTTGAAGCAGTTTGCGCCGCCTGCGGACGATACGCCTGAACTCCTGGAAGCGAGACCGGTAGTCAAGGCTTTCTATCTGAGTACCATGGCTGCGCAACAGTCTCTTGATCGTGTGGTACGACACCGTCGCAGCCTCGGAGTCGCAGAAAGTGATCTAGGCACCAAAATCGCCGCTCTAGTCCCGCAGGAAGGTCATCCAGGCTTAGCGAACGCATACCGCAAACTCGGGAAAGTTGTCCAAGGCACGGGGGATTTCCATGCGGCGCAGGCTACGGCGGAAGCTACCACATTATCCGATGCATTGGCTTATCACAGCGCGGACGCGTTGATTGTGAAAGAGACGCTCACGAATCGACATATTCTGTTGAGGGAGTTGATTCAGGCACAGCAGGCTACGAGGACGAAACTTAATGCTGCGGATCGGTTGAAGGCTAGTGGGAGTGTGAAGCGGGAGAAGGTTGATGAGGCTATTAGTGCGTTGGATGAGGCGAGGAGTCATGAGAGTTATCTTCAGCAGAAGACTCAACGCGTGACTGGTAATTTGCTGCAGGAGAAGCGGAAGTGGTTCGCGCGTACTGCTGGGGATTTGAGGGGGGGGATTAGGGAGTATGTTATTCGGCAGATTGAGGCGGAGAGGAGGACTCTGGCTACGTTAGAGCAGGTTAGGCCGGATGTGAGGAATATCGATGCTTCCGGCGGTCTGTCGCGGTTGGGTAGGGAGGCGTTGCCTGCGGTACGGAGGAACACCGGGTTGGCTAGTAGTCAGGGGCCTAAGGGGGATGCGTGGAGTGGGGTTCCGCGGAGACCGGATGGGCTTAATCGGTCTATTTCGGGGAGTTTGGCTTCGGTTGGTGGGGAGGGGGGTGATGATGGGGAGGGTGATGGCGAGGTTATGGGTAGGAAGAGGGGGGAGAGTAGTGTGGGGAGTTTGGGGGGGGTGAAGGAGGAGGAGGAGGATGAGGGACGGGTTGATGCGAGGGGGGCAGCGGCTAGGTTGGCGCAGACGACTTTTTAGGGGTTGGGGGGGAGGAGGGTGGGGGAGGATTGGGGATGTGTGGGGACTATGAGAGAGTAAGAGAGAAAGTATGTATTTCAATGCCATGTGTACAGTCTACTTATTGAGCGAGGCTTACTATTCACTGTCGTTTGACGGCGTTGCTTGGCTGTTGGTGGATTGCTCGAGTTGCTGTATGTGGTATGTTTTGCGAAACGGACCCTGTCATGCCTGTTCGCCCCGATTCACGGATTGAGGAGCCAACCGACAGCTGCTTGCTTGCTGGTCTGGTTAGGGACATTGACTCGTGGAATACTCGTTTGCGGAGAGTTATCAATATGCAGGTTGTGCACAACTTGTCAATACACAGTGACAAAGCTGCCGAGGAACGGAGCTTGCTTTCACGCCGTCCCGTCTGGAGCTGTGGCATAGCTCAACCTACAACCGCCTTGGCTTTGTATATAAGCTTCATCTACTTCGCAGTCCATTTAGCAAGAAGTTCTGCAGCATACTACCGCCACTACGGAACAACTTTCTGGTCATCATGGCTTCCACACTCCCCACCCCCGAAGCATTGGATCGCATGGGCGACATCGACCCAGAGATCAAGCCGCTGCAGGATAATGCGACAGCAGCCTGGCAGATGCCCGAAGGCGTAGACCCAGAAGCCTTGATCAAGATGATGCGAGCTGGTTTGGAGAAACTACGATTTCCTCCACCTGAGCCGAATGTCGAAGAGTACCGAGCCATCTATAACACCCGAGACGGCACGGAACTGCGTCTCTGTATGTTCAACCCAGCTCGACACTCATCCGAGCCGCTCCCACTCTTCGTCTGGTACCATGGCGGGGGAGGCTGTCTCGGGAGCCCGGAGTCGACGTCTGCATTCTGCCGTACAGTGGCGCGAGAGCACCAGTGCGTGGTAGTAGCTCCCCAGTACCGTCTTGCGCCTGAGTACAAGTCTCCCACGCAAGTTGAAGACAGCTGGGACGCTCTCAAGCACATTATCGCTCACGCAGACGACTCCGGCGCTGATGCACGTGCGGGCCTCGTGATCGGTGGCGAGAGCGCTGGCGCAGTCATTGCAGCCGTGCTGGCTCTTCAAGCCCGCGACGAACCGCTGAGCTCGCCGTTGACCGGGGCATATTTGACGGCAGGCTCCTACTTCAATCCCAACGACATCCCGAGCGAGTACAAAGAGCATTACCGCTCCCGGTTTGACCCAGCGTGTATTGGATCTCCGATGCTGAGCAAGACTGCAACGGCGGCCTTCGATGCCTGTTTGCAAGGCGATTACAGCTCGCCAATGTTCAAAGCTGCACTTTGGCCAAGCGGGCATGCTGGGTTGGTAAAGACGTATCTGCAGACGTGCGGACAGGATATCAATCGTGATGAGGGGATCTTGTATAATGATCTGTTGGCGAAGGCTGGGGTAGAAACGAGGCTTGATGTCTATCCTGGATGCCCACATTGCTTTTGGCATCTGTTTCCCAACGTTGCGCAGGCCGAAAAGTGGAGGACCGAGACACAGGAGGGCATATCGTGGTTGTTGGAAATTAAGAGGTAGTGTCAAACAGCATTCCAGTACTTTGGAGTCCCATCAAGCTCGATCCGTGTCGTGGTCACCGCATCAAGCTCCAAGACTTTGTTGTCTGCCGGCAATTCTGTCACTATTCTGGACCCAGGTAGCTCAGCGATCACCGGTTCCTTTGCTTCCAGCTCTGCCATCGCATCTTTCGCCTGCTTGACGTCGCTGCAAAGCGTCGAGTCGCCGTCTATGCTATCAGTCATGACGAGACTGTCACCATCATCGTCGCAGAGCTTTGTTCGTTCCAGCTTGAGTGGCAGGTCGATATCTTCCATCAACTGGTCCTTGTAATTTGCGAAGATCGCTTCGACGCCCTGTCGTACCGTCTCTGCCTTCATGCTTGCGTAGACGCTGTGTCTCGGTACGAGTGCCTTGATGTCCCGATGCACATGCTGCGAGTAACCGCGGATCATATAGTTGCGTGCTGCTGCGCTGACATCCTTTGCATTCGGCTGTCCACTAGCTCGGAAAGTGACCTCCTTGAATGATCTGGCCAAGACAAATATGAGGTCACAGGCCATAGTGAGGAACAGTCGACAGGTCGCAGGGACAATATAAGAGGAGTTGATTCTGAAATCGACTCGTTAGCGAAAGCCACGGGCAACATGAGAGGATGTACTCACCCGCCAGAGACTGCCCAAACAGGAATACCCAAGACGAAAACTGTGCCTATCGTGCCAATGATTTGAAGACTTTCGGCCAGGGCCAGAGTGGCATTCGATCCCAGTGATTTCCAGACACTCGATCTTAGCGCCTCGACAGCGGTGTTAGCCGAGACACTCGGGAGGCCAAAGCAGTTGATGATGGCTTTAGTGACTTGGTTGATAGACACTTTGCGAGTGATCGTTGCACCCATCGGCGCGAAAGACGCGCCGGTGGCGGACCGGATGAGGCGCTTGTAGCGACGGGCGACTTCACACAGCGCTAGATCAATTTTCAGGTCTATGCGCGTGACTTGGGCTCGGATGTAGAGGAGACGCACTGTGTCGGTGTCGAAGCAGCGAGAGGTGGTCTTGCTTAGCTCTGCGATCGAGCTTTCGTCGTCTGTACGACAGTCAGTACATCAAGGCTTCACCAGCACACTAATTGTAATACCTTGCGATATTGCCACACAGGCATTCAGTCGGCCACCCGGCACGCTCTGCATCTCGGCCTCGATCTTCTGAATTCGCTCTACTAGTCTCTCCGCAGCGTATTCATCACATGCATCTTCGTCGAAACGCTTGCCTTCCTTCTTCATCGCCTTGCGATGAGCTCCGAACTGAATCTCAAGGAAATCGTCCTTCTTGGTTGCGACGACAACGATAGGCACGTCCGACGCAAACTTTGACACGGCCATGAAGAGCTTCTCGGTAGCGGTCTGAAGCGTTCGCGGACTGTTGATATCGATGCAGAACCTGTCTCCGTCAGTAAGGCCGTCATCGGATGCTACACATTGCTACTAACCAAATGACATGCACTCTATCGGCGACGTCCATGGTGGACGACTTATCTTTCAGGAAGGCTTCTATCGCTACGAACTCTTCGTCCGCTCCCGCCTCGAAGCCACCTGAGTCGTGCACGATCAAATCGGGTCTCCCCTCGAACGTGATCTCCTCGCGAACATCATGAATGCCTCGAAACCGGTCCGAGCTATGCGTGACATCCACTCCGAACACTTTGTTGATCAGGGTCGACTTGCCAACGCCTGTGTTGCCACACACGAGCACTCTTATCGCTCCTGGATCTGGTGCGTCGTCTCCATCGTCGTCTAACCAGAAGCCAGTGTTTACAACACCGTGTACGGAGCCCAGCATGCGCTCTCGCCAGTCAGCAAGATAGCGCTGTAACTTCAGTTCCTTTGCTTCCATTGCGACATTCAGATGCTCGTCTAGCAGTAGATAGACCGAAGGATGTATGAGAGCACCTTGAGGCGCCCAGTCGCAGTAGCCATCTAGGATACCTTTTGTGGTAAACGGCTGCCGTGGCTTGCTTGCAGTCAGGCTCGCCGACAGACTGGACCCTAACTTGATGGAGTAGTCTTCTATGTCGTGAACGGAACGGAAATCAAACATCGTAGTGCCAACACCATTGGCGGTTGTGCAAGTCCAGGGCCGACTGCCTTTCTTCTCACTTCTAGGAAACACGAGAGCCATCGGATCTGTCGGTCCGCTGTTTTCCACGGCGATGGCGAGGCCACAACTTCTCGCTTCAAGTAGCATCCACTGAAGAGGGTAGAGTGCCAATCCTGCTTTTTTCGCCGAGCCACCTATATCAGCATGGCTGCCTGTAAACCAAGCTTCCACTAGACTACGGCCGGAGTCCGTAAAATTGGTTCCGTAGATGGATTCGGGGATTATGGAGTCTGGCGACTTTTTGTCCTCATGCAAAGCCAGTGCATGGCGCATGTGCTGGATTGTACTGTTGAAGGTAGTGTCGAAAGCCGAGTCGCTGGAGCCAGTCTTGATTGTGTCAAAGGCACCCACGAATCGAGTGCGTGGAGCAGGCTTTACGCTCCCAGATGAGGTTGTTGATGTTGGACTTAGAGTAAGGCTCAGTCGACGGCCAGCCTGACGCTCGGACTCCTTCTTGAGGATCTTTTTGAAGTCCTTGGCAAACTCTGGTTGACCTGCCGATGTAGCTGCACCGACGTGATGGAGCAGACCGGCAACCGCGCGCGCGACGTACGCACCGCGGCCGAATCCAAATAACCATACCTCGTCCCTCTCGCCATCAAGCTGCGAGCACTTCTCGTAGGCAGTCTGAAGCTGCTTGATATGAGCTTGGGCGCCAATCGAGGTGGTAGAGAAAGTGTCGTCTGCAGCGCCGGTCCATGGTATGTAGAGTGCTTCTACATTGTATACATTCGCACTGAGCGTGTCAAGACACTTTCCCTGCCTAACGCCGGCGTGGATCCTTTGAATATTAGTCTGGCTGGTACATGATTTTGTAGGGACGCCATCGAGACACAGTACGAGCCGCGTAGGATATGTTGTCCCGTTCGCAGCCATGGCATATCCGTTGTGAGGCGAGAAAGCACTTGAAAAGAAAGCATTGAGTACAGCACAGCCTCCGCAGGAGCTGAACACGCCAAGAGTGAATCCTTACCGCGCAGCGAACTGCCGTATTGAGCGTTATGTGCGAGATTGGGGGCCAGGAATAGGCGTGACCCGCAGAAGGATCAAATTGCCATGGTGAGTTCCTGAGGGCATATTCGGCATTGTCATTGTCGAGTATAAATTTCAAGCTATGAGTACTTCTGCCATTAGCATACAGACGTGTGGTAAGTTTTGTGTCGTGCCTGCTCCACGGAGATGAAGTGTGTGAGAACGCACGGACTTCCCGGTCCAGAAACGCCTCGGTCTTGGCGAACGTTAGCGAAGGCATCCTCTCTTTCATGTTTCTTCTTCATCATTCTTGGTACCAGCACCAATACTTCAAGATAAGTAGCCCTTCGCATCGCCACTGATTTGCTACGAGCGAGTAGGCGCCGATTGCGCATCGGCAGCCTCGAGCTGTGAGCTGGAACCAACCTCCACGATCAGTCCACAGCGAGCACAACAACCACAAATTGGCAACCACACGACTAGCCCAACATTCAACATACGTTGCGTTATATGCTCGGGGGCAGTCTACGACAGTCCAGATGCTTGCCTTGTACTCAGCAAACAGCCAGATCTTCCGCTGTTATTAATACTGGCCACGGCATGGAAGTACCTCCGTACCTTCGATCATCATTGGTCTCCATGCAGGTGGCATGATCACTCAACCCAATGTGCTGCTGCATCAAGAAGCTCCCAGCTTGTCGAGCCGTCGGCCTGACCAATTGTTACCGATAAGATGGTTCATGCTGTTGCCGCCTGGCAGTTCAGCAAGTCCTTACGCATATGATGCCCACCCCGTGCATGGTCTGGCGACTCCTTCGCGCTCTGCTTCTGTAGCGTTGGAAACGTGCGCCTATGTGCTTACTATCATACCCTCGTACTGCCAACGCACCCCGGCGACATTGGTTGCGGGGTTGATGAGCTGAGCAAGGCTGCATCACATCAGCGCCACTGCTCCCTTGCAGCACATCCCACCCGTCCCATTCGCTGGCGGACAACTTCTCGAAGGCACGGCTGATCTGTCTTGCAGTTCGCCTACACATTCGGCTTCCAGTCGCGGTCCGTTTGGTCGATTACCTGCGCCGGCTTAGCTGAAGGCACTATCGAAGTGCGGTAACACGCCTTACCCGCAAATCCTTTCGCATTGTGTAGTGGAACATCCGTTGCGGATGTCACCATCTTCCTTCTGTGCACTTCACGGGGTGCAGTAATTGTCGATTACAGTGATTCTCGCTAGCAATGGACAGTCCTCCGCCAAGGTTCACAGAGACGAACATGCCTCAAGGTCCACGCTTCACTGAACACCTGTAAGTAGCTCTCTCGCACGCGAGCATAATCCAAATGTGTCTCGCCCCACTCGCGGACCAGATTTATGTGGAAGATCCGAGAGCCAGGAAGGAAATGATACTGACAGCTTGTAAGCCACAACTCACCCCCATATAACCCTGAACAGAACTGGAGAATCGATCCAAGCCCGCAGTATGGCCCTGAGGACGCGGCCCGAGGTCAGATGGGTCCCAGGCTGTCGAACAAAGAGCGATCTTTGTCACCAGATCCCATATCGCCAGGTCTCGAGTCCGTATGGGCTGGTGAAGGAGACAAGGAGGTAGCGGTGGCAGCACCGTACGCGCAGCCGCTGCCATACGAGCGGCCTGTAGAGCGAGCTCAAGCGCGGAGAGTACATGGCATGCCAGAGAAGACTTTCTATATCTTGTTGGCCTTGTTGATCGCGCTGGCGATTGGACTCGGGGTAGGATTGGGCGTTGGTCTTGGCACCAAGAAGCATTCGTATGCTAAGAACATCTTTTCAAAAGGTGCAATAATCTGCTGACATTGTTCAGTTCCTCCACACCTCCATCCACACCGCCGCCTTCCACGGCTCCTACGCCCTCATCGACACCAACTGGTGATACGCAGTATCTGATCGGAGGCGCGATCAGCCCAGCGTACCTCTCTACTACTGGTGCTTTCAATGGGTCTGGTATAGCTTTGGCATCGCAGTCGTTCTCGTCAAGCCTCGAATCAGGCACGCAAGGTACTCTGGTAATGTACTTTCAACACCATTCGGGCGAGATACGATGGCAGCAGCTCAATGCGCAAGGGACATGGCTAGGTGGTGGAATATCCGAGGTTGTTGCTGCGGACGCGAAGAACAGCACGCCATTGTCTGCAGTAGCTTACACTATAAATGGGACGAGTACCTGGCACATCTTCTGTAGGCTGCAAAGTGTTTGGTGGAATGACTTGCGCTGACCTTGCCTCAGACATTGATGTAAGCAACCAAATCAGACAGCGAACGAATTCCAATACCACAAACGTGTGGGTGGACGGTCCCATCAACCTCGCCAATCTGACTGCCAACGATGCGGACATGGTCGGTATGCAAGCCTGCTGGTATGGCTCAGACTATGGAGACAGCGACTATTTGCATACGCCGCTTCCAAACGGCGGCGATGCAGAGTACTCGGACCAAGTTGGCATGCATCTTTGGTATGCATCGGACGATACGACGTTCCAACAGATGGGTTGGCGGGCTGGTGATGACGAGTGGAAATTGCAGCAAAGCTGGTTGGGTCTGAATGGTCACGCTGGAGTGGGATGTTATTCATGGGGTCCCGGAACAGTCACATATGTTCGTGGAGCCACGAGACATCGATGCACCTACTGATCTCATTCCAGGTGATGCTCGTCGACCTCAACAACACCGTCAACTTTTATTGGAAAGATACCAACACGAACATAACGGATAGTACTCGGCATCCGATTAATGAATGGACTAACACATCGATCGCGATCAACAACGTCAACCCTGCAACATCGCTCGGCTACACCAACTTCTTCTATGCGCAGATGGCGGACGACAACATGATAAACGGCTACAACATCTCATGGGCGGCCGAGAACACGTCCATTGTTGCTGCAGATTCCTTCACAGTACAAGGCGAACCAGGTATCCCGGGAACGCATCTCTCTGTCTCGGCTTTGCCTAACTCTAGTGGTGGAAGCGATCTGGTTGTGTTTATGCAGACGAATGGCAGCGACGTCAGCGTATTCACAAGAGACTTGGTCGCTGGACAGTGGACAGGCAGCAGTCTGCCTATCCCGCAGACGTGAGCTTGAGTCCACTGTTTTGCTGTGCTATCGTTTTGGCGAAGGCGTCTGGTGTTGGGGATTGGATGAATGAATGAGTGAAGGATTACCAGGTCATCTGTCGATATTGTATTGCTGCAGCTGTACCTAAATCAGTGAACCATATTGCTACCTCTTTAACCCGTCCAGTGGGCCAAAGATGCTCTCGACTGAAGGTGACGGGTATATCCGCCTTTTCGCGTGAAGTTGGCGTTTTGGGCGAAGTCAACGTCAACGTCACTCAAACCTCGAGCTGCCTGCTCATTGAATTCACACCAACGTCGCATAATTTCTATTGATCGCAAACCTTCTCGAGCATGCGCCAGAACGACCGAACTGATTCCAAAGACACCTCTTTGTCAATCGCACAACACTAGCAATGCCACGAGCACGCAAAAGGGCCGCGAGCCCAGAGGAGGTCGCGGTGGAGCAACACCACTCGGACGAGGTCATGGAGGACCCAGCGAACGCGCTACAATTCGACGAACCACTCACATGGAAAGCCGGAAAGCCCATAGCAGTGGCGGACTTGCTGCGCCGGATGAAGGCTCTATATGACGAGTTGCAAGCCACGGACCAGGGCGATGCGCACCGAGAGACATTGGTACCGAAAGCGCAAGAGTTGGCGAACGTACAGCTGCTTGCGCACAAGGACAAGGGTGTCAAGGCATGGACGCTGCTTTGCATCGTGGAGATGTTCCGACTGCTTGCGCCTGACGCGCCGTACAAGGGTGGCCAACTGAAGCAGATATTCGAGCTTTTCGTATCGGTCGTGATACCTGCGCTGGCCAGCCCGTCGGATCCCTACAATCAGCAGCATTTGCAGATCCTGACTTCGTTGACAACGGTCAAGAGTATCATCTTACTGACAGATATACCTGGATCGGACGCGCTAATATTGAACCTCTTCACGAATTGCTTCGACGTTATGTCCGGAAATGCCAAAGCCAGTCATGGCGAACAGTTCGGCAAGAATGTTGAGTTCCACATGACCGGTATGCTGAGCACGCTCGTCGACGAATGCCAGGAACTTCCAGGAGGTGTGGTGGAGATCATCCTGGCGCAGTTCTTGCGTGCCGACCCTCTTACGTTATCAATGGGCAACAAGAAGGCTGGTGCACAGCCTGCTTCATCCATGATTCGTGAAGTGTCGCCAGCTTACAATATGGCACGATCGGTCTGCAATTCTTGCGCCGACAAGATGAGCAGGGTCGTGAGCCATTACTTCAGCACTGTGATGGTTGACGCATCCGATACGTTCTCTACCACGAAAACGGCGAAAGGTAGAGGCAGAAAGCGCACGCATGACGAAAGCGAAGATGAGTCGGATGACGGTCTTCTTACGCCACCTGCTGAGGAAGACTGGGGAGAGGTGGAGAAAGCGCATCGCTTGTTGCGCGAGCTGTGGCGATCGTCGCCTGACGTGATATCTGGCATCATCCCGCAACTGGAAGCTGAAGTCAATGCGGAAAATGCTCAGCTCAGAATCATGGCAGTGCAGACCGTGGGCGATATGGTAGCTGGCATAGGCGCAGCTGGACCTCCTTCACGTCCAGACATGGATCCTGCGGCGTACCCTTCGCAGAGTCTAGACATCATGACGAGGACGCAGCAAACTCAGCAATACGATAATCCTTTACTGGCGCCGGCTGCACCACACGCATTCTCTTCGGTATATCCCGCGACTTATCGAGCTTTTGTAGAGCGACGCAGGGACAAGAACGCTCAAGTACGAAGTGCTTTGGCTGTAGGCGCGGGACTCATTGTTGAGACTGCGGGTGGTGGAAAGGGACTAGATGCGGATCAGGAGGCTGAAATCCTACGCTTCATGTGTGATATGCTCAACGACTCAGATGAGAGAGTTCGTTTGGCTGCAGTCCAAGCTGTAGCTCGGTTCGACTTCGCCACCATCGTACAGAAGGTCGCAAAGAACGGCGGAGCTGAGTCGTCGGGATCAGTGCTATACGCGCTTTGTGATCGCGCCATAGATCGAAAGCTCAACGTACGGACGACGGCCATGCAGCTGCTAGGTCGCATATGGGGCGTCGCAGCCGGTGCCATCGCTGAAGGCAGTGAGCACATGCGCAAAACACTTGGTCCGATAGCGACCAGGATCCTCGACGCGATGTACGTCAACGACCGCGACATCACTGCGCTCGTGCATCAGGTGCTCTTCGACTCACTGCTTCCGATCTCATACCCACCGATCAAAAGCAAGGCTGCAAATGGCGAGTCACAAAGAGTTGCAGACAGTCAGAGCGATGGGAGCGAGCCTGATCCAGATGCTATTCGTGCTGAACGTATCCTGGTACTCGTAAGAGATCTGGGCGAGAAGGCCAAGAAAGTGTTCTTCGCAATGCAGCAACAGCAGGCTGGCAAGGCCAGGTACATGGAACAGTATCTGAAAGGCGCTGAGGCCACGCAAAATGGAGACGACGAGGATGAGGATGACGGCAAGAGTGCCAAGAAAGAGCTTGACACCATGATTGCTGCTTTTGCGAAGATGATGCCTGATGCCACGACTACCACGGACCATCTCAACAAGTTCGCAAAAACACGCGACCGCAGAGCCTTCCAACTCATCCGCTTCTGCTATTCGCCGGATAGTGACTACCGGAAAGTCGTGAAGGCGATGAAGGAGCTCACGAAGCGGCTCGAGGAGTCGACTACTGGAATGCTGCCTGTGCTGGAGACCTTGATACCTCTGGTTCGGTCTTTGTCCGTCCTCGTTAACAACAGAAGCCACGTCCCCGCGATCATGACTGTCTCGCAGACAGATCAGAATGGTCTTGGCACAACTGCACATGAAGTCTTGAAGGAGATCTCATCGAACACGCCAGAAGTATTCCGAGTACATATGCGTGAGCTCTGTGACACTTTAAGAAAGCAAGCACCAACGGCCGTCACAAGCAATCATCCTAATGCGGTGATTGACCTGAAGACAGTTGCTGGGTTTGCCGTTCGGTTTCCCAAGGATGTCCCACAAGACCGTGAGTTCTATCAGGCAATGACTGCCTATGCGAAACACGGGACACCTCCAGCGGCTGCCAAGCATGCGGTGACTATCGTGGCTGCGGCAGAGAAGCGAGAGATGTACATCAAGGAGATCGTGGATTATGCTCTCTCAGATTTCGATTTTGGTGCTGAGTGCTTCTTGTCACGACTTGCAGCGCTTAGTCAATTGAGGCTGGTGGCGAACCAAGAGACTGAAGAGTATGCCGACGACATCATGGACATTGCTAGCAAGATTCTTGGTACGCCACGTACTCTACGCGATGATGTTATAAGAGAAGAAGCGTATGTACCAAAAGGGTGGAAAGCAGAGGAGGATCAGGACCTTCAATCCAAACTTTGGGCGCTGAAGATCCTGGTGAACGGCTTGAGAGGCCTGAAGACAAGTGCCGATCAGCGAGAGGCACTGCAGGAGATCAGCGTAGCAGCGCAGCCAGTCTACTTACTTCTCAATACCATCGTCAAGCAGAATGGTGAGATCAAGAACGCAACACCGACAGCTATACACCACCACCCTCACCTTCGCCTTGCGGCCGCAAACCAGCTCCTCAAGCTCTCCTGCAACAAACTCATCGACACACAGCTCCGGCCCGGCGACTTTAACAACCTCGCCAGCGTTGCGCAGGCTGTGCTCCCGGACGTTCGCGGTGGCTTCTTCAAGACCCTGCAGAAGTATCTCGGTCAGAGCCGACTGCCCACCCGCTTCTACGCATTGGTGTTCCTGTACGCTTTCGAACCCAACAAAGACACTAAGGCTGCAACGACAACCTGGCTTCAAGCTCGAGCTGCACTCTCTGCGAAGAGTACAGATACGGCCATGGAAAACGTCTTCTCTCGACTGCTGAGCTTGTGTGCGCATCATGAGGATTTTTCTCGTGAGTCGAAAGAGGGTTTGGTGGACACAGTAGAGTACGTCATGTACTATCTCAAGACCGTGGCGACAGAGAAGAACTTGCCGCTTATCTACCATATCGCTCAGCGAGTTAAGTCCGTGTCTGATGGCATCGATCCGGCGAAGAGCGAAGATCTGTACTGTGTCTCTGATCTCGCGGAGGCAGTGATCAGGTGCTACCAGGACATACGTGGGTGGAGTCTGCAATTGTACTCTGGGCAGAAGGCAAGATTGCCTGCGGGTATCTTCAAGCCGTTGGACGGTCATCAGCTGGCGCAGGAGATTGCCGAGAAGAGTTTCTTGCCCGATAAATTTGGGGAGGATGAGATTGAGGAATTGGTCAAGCTGAGTCTGAAGCCGAAGACCA
The DNA here is from genome assembly GCA_035926095.1 of Elasticomyces elasticus. Taxonomy (NCBI): domain Eukaryota; kingdom Fungi; phylum Ascomycota; class Dothideomycetes; order Mycosphaerellales; family Teratosphaeriaceae; genus Elasticomyces; species Elasticomyces elasticus. The sequence goes on from JAVRQT010000015.1 coordinate 142,707, forward strand.
GCAAGAAGCGGAAGTCGGAGGGCAAGGAGGTGAAGGCTAGTAAGAAGGCTAGGCTGACGCATAAGCAGGCGAACGGCGGTGCGGAAGAAGAGAAGGAGGAGGGCGGTGGGAAGAAGAAGAAGTTGGCTGTGAGGAAGGCTGCGCCCAAGACCCCTAAGGTGGCGAAGACGCCGAAGAGGAAGTCGAGCAATGAGGTGGCGGAGAGGAGCTCGGTGATGAGGAAGAGTGGGAGGCAGTCTGGGGCTAATAAGAGTTATGCGGAGCAGGATGACAGTGAGGACGATGAGGAGATGGAGGAGTGGGATCGACAGAGTGAAGAAGATGGGAAGGAGATGTCGAGTACGCCACCTACTAGTGATCCGACGCCAGCCCCTGTGACTGGTCCGGTCAAAGAGGTAGAGCCGGAGCCGGAGGATGCGGAGATGCGGGACGATGAGGAAGAAGACCCGGAAGAAGTTGTTGAGAAAGTCAAGGCCAAGGCTAAGCCGAAGCCGAAGCCGCAGCAGAGGAGGGCTGCCACGGAAGTGGGCGAGGAGGTGGAAGATGAGGAGATGGAGGACGCAGATGAGGAGCCAGAGGAGGCACCGCAGAAAGGCAAGGCTAAGGGTAAGGCGAAGTCAGTACCCAAGAAGAGTGTTGCCAAGAAAGTGGAGGACGACGAGGATGAGGAGATGCAGGAAGAGGAGGAGGAGGAGGTCCCGAAGAAGACCCGAGCTAAAGCGAAGCCGAAGCAGAAAGAGAATGTCGCGAAGAAGGCGGTGGCGAAGGGAAAGGGGAAGGCTGCAGCGAGCAAAGCACCGGCACGCACCACGAGGGCCGCGAAGAGCAAGAAGGAGGATACGGAGAAGAGCATCCTGGACTTTCCCAGCGATAGCGACGAGCTGTCGGATGCGCCGAGTGATATGGAGGCTTGAGAAGACTGGGCCCGAGAGTGTGAGATGCGAACATTTGAACATGAAAGCAGCATATTTACGCAACTGCTTTCTTTGACAATGTACAGCGATCGAGCGGCATTGACAGATGGGCGGCTCATGAGGAATTAGGCGCTTTGATGCCTGCCGCGTTCCGAGCCATGTAGCGAGCGTGCTTAGCGATCGATTCGATGTCTTTGATGTACTATGACCTCTTCGCAATGTTCACCTTCAATCTTTCAATGTCTTCCTTGAACATCGTTGTGATTCGTCAGTATCTCATGCTGATCCCTGCTTAGCGCGATCTGTTCGCCATGAGATCATGCAAGATCTAGGAACTTTGTCGAGACACCAACATCAAACAACAGTACAGCAACAATGGCAGCCTCGTCAGTCTGCTCCTCGTGTATACGTGCGCTGCGCCAACAAGTGCCTAAATCATCGCGAACCGCACAACGCCAACACCTCCTTTCGCTTCGCGCCTTTTCCACATCCACACGAACACTGGACGCTAAAGCAGCACCACCTCCACCAGCAGCCAACGCGCCACCGCCATCTAGTCCAGCAGGTTTCGCCCAACTCGCCTCCACGCTCCGTCACTCCCCTCTTCGCAAAACAGCAGTAGAGCCCTACATAGCATACGGCAGCACTGAAGACCTCTTCCGCGCGTGCTCAGCCCAATGCAGCTACACTATACCCTCCGTCTTGGCGACACCACCTGAGCCGGCGCCCAAGAACGTGGCGGAAGAAGATGTAGGTGTTGGCGAAGGATGGTGGGTTGAGCCGAAATCAGCTGGAGGACTAGGGTTGGATGTAACGTTCAATACCTGGGCGCAGGTAGTGATGTTGCACATGTACATGTTGACTGTACGATTGAGGTGCTTTCCTAAAGAGCACAGCGGGATCTGGCATCAGAATTTACTGGATCATTTCTTTTATGCAGCAGAGGATCGGATGGCGATGTGGCATGGGATGAGTGCTAGAGGCGTACGGAACAAGTACCTCAAGGATCTGTGGCTACAGTGGAGAGGGTTGATGCTGAGTTATGATGAGGGATTGATCAAAGGCGATGCAGCGCTTGCGGCCGCGGTTTGGAGGAATCTGTTCAAGGCTAGAGTTGACGCGGACGTCAACATCGAAGACATCGCCGTAGTCGCAGCGTATTTGAGGAAGGAGTTGCAGAAACTAGGCGAGATGACGGACGAGGAGATCAGCGTAGGCAAGGTCGTGTTCGGGAAGCCGGAGAGCGTCAAGCAATCACTGGCTAAGAACGAGAGTCCGTGGATGCGAAAGAGCTTCACGGCGGAGGATCTGAAGGGTCTGGGGGTCGAAGAGAAGAAGTAGAATGATGTGGCAAGTATTTCTGTTGGAGTGTATCATACGGTATGTACAGATATATGTATACTTATCACGCACAGCGGTAACAATTGGCAAGCACAGCTCACGCCAGACATGGCCAGGCCAGAGCTCGCGATGATTTGTGAAATGTGGAACCGTTGGTGTACAGTCATTACTGGGTGCCACTGGCATCAAGCACGCACGAGAAGCAATAGAGAGCGGTTCGTGTGACCATTTTGGCATCATCGTCGCTATCGAAACGGTTGTCTGTATCTGTAGTACTGACTCGCCATGTACAGCCTTCCTGTCGACCTTATGCAACTACACCCGATCAGCTTCACTGGGACAACTTGCACATTGAGTGTTTCATTACATGGGGCTACCTCAATAGCCAATAAAATACGTGCGGTGTGCTCGCTGGTTCAACAGGCCATCTGAAAAGTCGATGCTTCCATCTGCATTGCTACTAATCCCTTCCGCGATACAGATATAATCCCGAAGAAAATAATTGGGATGCTCGTCGAACAAAGCCATTGCCCCCAGAGTTCTTGCGTATCTAATCACGCAGCCGCTAGTGTCAGCTCGTATGCTGATGTTCCAGACAGAGATGATCTGTGTCCATGAAGTTCTGTCTGCCTTGTATACCACGTTGAGCGAGTAATATAGAATGTACCACTCTACTCTTAGTATAGACGTGCGCGACGGATCTCTTCGGTCCGTACGACAAGGATATACACGTCTTCCTGCTCGATCCATGCAAGTCAGCGAGGTTTAACTCAAGATAGTTCGAGCTTATTATCAAGCAGACACGAAGCAAACCAAGCGAATCACGTACATAGTGCAGGTACATCATGATCAAAAAGCAGTCGTCCGTCTCCTCATACTCATAACCCGACTCTTCCACAGCCTGCTTGGTGACCAGATCCTTGGAGATTTCCGTCCAGACCCTGTCCTTCGTTCCACCCCGTGCCGTGCCCTCGATAACCCGGTCGTGCGTGCTGCGCGTCGTGTTCACCCCGACCGAGTGCGACCTCACACGCACAGCACCGCCATGTGAGTGCACATAAACGTCGGCGTAGACGTGGCCGTCGGCAATAAATTTCCCGCGTCGTTCTCCTTTGTATCGGTCCCAGGAGATTTCCTGCGCACCGCCTCCTGCGCCTTTCATCAGTACCTTCTCCGTCCCAGGCGGGACATCCACTAGTCCCCAGTCGCGCGTCGCACCGTCGCAGGCTTCGCCGGCATGGCTCCTTTCCTGGATCCGGCGATTGTAGTAATCTGCCTCCCGAGCGACGTCCGGGTCGATGGGGTCGCAACGAGAGACTGAGGCACGCACCGTCGTAGCGTGCACATGTGGGTGTGCATGGACATGCCGGCGGACCACTGTGACGTTAGTGGGAGGCGGCGCAGGCAGCGTCACTGGCCTTGGTGCTAGTTCAATCCCATGGTCGATGTGGCGATGATGGGTGATCATCTCTTGAAGAATGGGCGGACGAATGATCGGCACCTGCGGAGGCGGGTGAAGGTGCCAACCATCGAGACGATGCTCGTGGGAGTGACTTCGCCGTGACGACCTGGTTCGATCCCTGCTACCGCTGCTGCGGACGATGATAGCTTTCGTCTCAACACGACCTCGTTCAACATCCGGGTAAAGTGGTCCGGTCTCCCTCTTCACTACAACGACACCTTTGGTCGGCACCCGCGTCGTTACCGTCCTCACGCTCCTCCGGCGGTGGTGGTGGTGATGGACAGGGTGCAGGTGGCGACGATGCGCGGGTTCGACCGAGACTTCCCGCCTGACGATCAGTGCCCCGGACGTCGTCTTGCCGTAGTCATCTCGTAAGAAGTCGGGCTGACGGGCAGGTTGCTCCGTTCGAACAGTTTTGCGCTCCGTAACGATTGTCTCTCCTTGCGGCCGGACGGGGTGTGAATCCGGGTACACGTTTACATCGATATCGTGCTTGTGGAAAGGCATTGTCTCTCCGGACTCCAAGTAGCACAGTGGGTTGGCAATGCAGAGGTGCTGCTGTGCTTATGATCGAGTGGGGTGAGTCTGGACCCGGTGGAAAGCATTGCCTCACCTCATGGTCGTCACCCCATGGTGTGAAGCACATACGGCGTGTAGTGAGCCTGACCATCACAGACACCGCACTCCACCTCCACCTCCACCTCCAATACAGCCAGATGCCATACAAATGGGAGCGCCATGTCTATACTGTCACGCAATGCCCGCAAGCACTGCAAACAGCTAACACAGACCTACAACCCTTACTCCACTGCAAATTGCTAACACAGACCTCCAATCCTCCTCCGGCTTCCCTTTAGCTCTTCGCGTGGAACATAGCGGATCGGTTCGATGGAGCAGAGATCGAAGAGTGCATGTACATGTACATGTCGTCTGGTTAGCAGAAAACACCGGCAACGCTGACACGAGAGACCCGCTAAGGCCACGCGAGCATGTCGTGCATATCGTGGCCGGATGGGCTTTCCGGACGGCCGTCACTGGCTGCAGGCAGTCCCTTCTGCGAACAATTTGCGGGCCACCATGGCCCGTGCGTCCGCGTATCTCGGAGCGATGTCCCTGCCCATGTCGCGCATAAACATCACACTTGGTTGACGGTACCTTGTGCAGGCGGAGCTCCGACAACCACTGCTTGCAGCATAGGCATGCGGACCTACTTCGACCAATCGTGTGACCTTGCACCAATGTCTGGCTGAGACATGTTCGCAGAACCATGCCACCTGTTCCACTGTAAACGCCACTTCAACGGTCTGGCCTAGATCGCTAACTACCAGATTGCATGTGCTTGCGAGCCTGCCCAATCTATCTGCCTACGCCGTGGTTGTGAAGGATTGGCCCTCTCGATGGTGGAACGCCAGGCGAGGCCGTGGCTGCAGAACGTACCCGGCCATCATGCAGCGCGAATCACAGGAGCAGCACTGGCTAGAGCAGACAAGGTATTTTCTTCTGAGGGGACAGTCCTTCCGGTCTACTCGGTGGGAGTCCATCCGCGACCTACCGCTTCAGCTGTTGATTTTGGTGTCCTGCATTGGCTGAGCTATGATTTTGTAGCCTAGTCATAGGCTGCTGATAGACCTTTCGAAAGTACATGGTATCTGGTGGAGACATACCGGCCCCGTCGCATACCGCCCTCGGATCCCGGACGTCTCGAACAAGATGCCTCATCGCAGATCTCTTTCCCGACAGTATGGCAACGACAACATGACTGAACCCTTATCTGATCTTGCAAAGTCCTCCATGGCGAAGACAAATAGCTGCCGCATAGCTGATGATGAGACCCAGGAGTGGCGACATGACCTGTTTGATCAGGTGCCAGCGTTGACCGCCGGATGGCCTAATCACGAGGGAGTACGAACAGGCAAGGTTCAGGACCTGAATTCCAGATTCCTTCCAGCCGACACACAACAGTGTTTGAACCCCTACGGCAACGCAGGCCATCTCGTCTCGTCAGGCTATGTCTACTACAATGGCCTTCCTCAGATGCAACGTGACACGGGAATGCACACCTGGTCGACTCAAGGCTTTCCAGCCGATATGGCCGAAGACTACTTCCTGTGGAACAACGCGGATTATGTACGACCACCAGCTGAGAACGATCGTCGCTCAACGTCAAACCAGAGCTGCACCAGCGCTCGGAGTGACCTGAGCATGCAACAGCCACCGAACATTGCGGTACCTTCAGCCCAAAGACCTATTGTTGGCAGAGCTACGACCGCGCCCGAGCCTATGGAAACATCAAACTGGTCCAACAAGGACTCTGACGAGGAGTGCGTGCCAGCTGAGCAGATTAAGGGCGTCCGTGGCAGGAAACGACAGCGAGTACCACACACGACCGTCGAACGCCGATACAGAGAGAACATTAATGCACATCTTGTCAAGCTTTGGAAGAGCCTGCCGGCGTCTGGGCCTTGGGCGATGACGTGCGAGACGGGAGACGCATGGCAGGATGGCGTGAAACCTAGCAAATGTGACATCCTCAAAGGAGCAATCACCTGCATCGAGGCGCTAGACAAGGAGAACAAAGCGCTGAAGTCGCGGCTTGGTGAGATGGAGAGATGGCATCCGCTTCGTGCGCGGCACACTGGGTCGTAGCCAGACTGGGCTGTAGCATGTAGGCCAGCGAGCACTTGACGAGCCAGTCACGGAGGAATGATAATATGTATTTACGATCGGCCGGCAAGCACTGGACTGCTGTCAATCCCCTTGTCTTGCATGCACGCGAGGAATCTGCCAAACACTACGACGGGGTTGTTGCCATTTTCCCTCACTGTCTGCAGCTACTTCATGCGTTGCATTCAACATTGACGGTTTCACTAAACTGAACGTGCAATGTCTTCCGCGTGACAGCTTCATCTGAATAGTTGCTACACTCTAGCATACAGCTTTGGTGCGCACTGACCAGAGATACATCTCGACTGAACAGACTTGATACGAGTCAAGCTAAGCGTGCGATACGAAGGGCAGTCGACCATCAGGCAGCAGAACGTGGAGTTCCACCAAGGTCCGATATACAAATCACCACCGATGGACGGTCTCGCATTGGCGCTGAGCTTGACCATATGCAGCATGCTTCCCTTGTGCGTAGTTTGGTACTCAGTGGTGTTGAAAAGCTACATATATTGATTATTAAGTGAGGTTGTGTTGAAAAGCTATCTATAAATCCTGGCCGTGGCACCCGGCGCCTTGCAACACCATCATAGCGTCGTGCTGCGGTGGCCATTCACACGATTCTCGACCCATGGTCTGGACTGGAGACCGAGCCGAAATGCTGGCAGTCCACTGGGAAGGTTGATCGAATTCTTGTAAGATCTGCTCAACGTCGTTCACATCCAGGATCTGCCGCCACGGTAGTGCCCAAGATGCTCCACTCTGCTGCGCGGCGTGAGCACTCGTCTTCTGCATCCAGCTATACATGCCATCGCCTTGCATTAGGGAGGAAGGCAACGGCAAGGCAGTTAACGACGCGAGCGGCGCATACAGCGGCCAGGATAGTGCTTGAGGTGATGTGCCGAATGAGGAAGTGATCAGCGAAGTCCCAAATAGAGAGTCGGCGACGTGCTCCTGCGTAGTAACAGTCGGTTCGAGCCTGTGATTCCCAGAATCCATACTGGTCACTCCTTCGACATAGTCCAGATCGTCCCAGTCGCTCTGCCTCAGCATTTGAGTGTCATCAGACCTAAGCAGAGCACGGGGATCAATCACCTCTATGCTACATAAAGGTACGCTACCTTCCGCCTCGTTTGCGTGACCAGTAAAGCTCAGTGCAGCGAGAATGTCGTAGATCAAAGGATGCCCGTCCACCTCGAGAAGTACAGGTTCTTGCCAGGCGTGGCAACGTTGTAGCTGACGGTACATTGCTTCGACCGCGGTTCTCAGCAGCGCGACGTGGAGCTCTAACATCTCAGTATACCCTCTAGGCACCGTCCTGTTGCCTTGCAGCCTCCTAGGACTTATTATGATCAGCCTACGTCGATTATAGATGTCACTGCGACAGACTGTACCGAGCTTGACATACGGCGTCGTCCATAATGCACATGCGACAGGGTGGTTTGCCAACACATCTGGCCTTCTTGATGCTGCAGCGTGTGCATGCAAGTGCCGCACGCTTGCGTTTGAGCGACTGGGTCGTCATGGCCGCCGTCCACCGTCTTGTGCTGCTGATGGTTAATGAGCTCGATTGACTGCATTGTAAGGTCGCATTGTTGAAGGACCGTCGCGGTCAGATTGACTACTGTGCACACTTGGCTGCGTTACGCCTGCTCATGACTCAACTTTCGCAGCTTTGACATTGCTCAGTTGTCTAGAGCAACAGCCTGGCCTGATCATAGATGCAAAGTCTGAAAGTGGACGACCGAGACGAGTACGAGTTGAGATCTTGCTGGGGTCTATCAGGCTGGCGTTCTCGTCTGATGGTGACTCGAAATCGTCGATGGACGTTCGATGTCACGCCATCGGTTGTAAAACTTCAAGTACACAATACCTGATACAGAGGTGGTACCGTGACCCGTGACACACTCGGACTGCGGCCAACCGAACCCGGTGTTCGGGCCGATTGACACAACAATCATGATCCCACATCGACAAGCTGCAGGGGCTTACCTGCAGAAGAAATGTTGGCGTCAGCATATCTGCATGCAAAATCAAGCGTGATCCCTGTCGCTGTAACGGGCAAGCACACACAGAGCACAAGTGTGGTCGACCAAACTTACACCAGGAATAAGCATATGGCGAGATGAGCTGACCCCTCGGCGATTGTAACACTAAGCGAAGTGGCGCTCGACAGCTTGACCAATACCGCGCTGCACTCCAGAAACAATAGCGTTACGGCGGGAGTGCGGATGTGCTGCACGCTTAGTGACACACGCACAGCATATCCTTGCTGTTGTCTGCATAACACGTTTCGACAGAGCCATCATGTCACCTTTTGCCCACCGGAGATGTGCGAGATATTGCTCAGTTGATGGTCAGTGGACCCACGTCTTACGACGCGAGACTGACTTGCGAGGTTCTATCGACGCCAGAGCTGTAGAAAGATCAGTGTCATGCTAAGAAACCAGCAGAAAGGTTGATCGTCAGCACAAATCAGATCGTGAACGCGAAGGACTACAGTAGATGTTGTCGAGACTATCTGATACTGCCCTTAAGCGACGCGGCGAGACCTCTTCTGCATGGCAGAGATCTCACATGCAGCACAAGGGCCGCCAATGACTGATGCGCGACTTTCTGTGACGAGCTTGGCAACATTCCTTCAGACATCTCGGGCAAGTCAGCCGTAGCCTAGCTATTGTGCTCTGCTCGTTTCAATTAGGCCACCATTTCGCAACCTCCTTTGGGTTCTTGATCAAAAGGCTTCAAGTAAAGGCCGTGCCGAAGACGATCGCACGGTTGGGTGTACAAGAGTCTACGCTTGGTGGCGAGGTTAGACGCCTTTCGCGAGAAACGGAGGTCTCTCACTCATATATATTGCCTTGTCTGCAGACCTTCCTACAGCATCGTCTAGCAACCCCGTTATCGCTCGTTTGGGTTTCCAGCCTTCCCTCTGTTGCTGCTTCAACGTCATCTCGAGCGGCTCCTAGCTTGATCAGTATCGCTACGGCTGCGATTGCGTGACTTGGAAGTGGTGGAGTGTGGCGAGCGTGCGTGGCTACGACCACGGCGTTGGGATTTAGGGCCGTTGGCAAGGCGATTGGCAGCAAGACCGCCAACGACTGCTTCCACTAGACGACGCGTAGGTGCCTTCTTAGTGTCGGAGCTGAACAACGCGTTGATGCTGGCGGACGTAATTGCAGCAGTAGCAACGCGTCTGCCTTTGTCGCCCATCCAGGGACCGGGCGTTTTCCGCGTTCGAATTGCTTGGACGGCGCCTGCGACAAGGGCCGCTCGTGCGGCTTGGGCGCATCTACGGACGCTGTGGTCCCCGTCGTCTGAGTCTGACCGGCTACGCGAGCGCTTGGTGTATTCGGGTTGGTGGTGGTCAAGACGTCGTCCCTCATGACTCCCGACGCCACGGCTAGCCGAGGCGCCGCTAGCGCCATACCGGGAGCTCGCACGGCGATCATCCTCGCGGTCAACCTCGTTCCGTCTACCTCGCGCATAAGAAGACGGTAATACGGCTGGTACAATGTGCTTCGAGCGTCTTTGCGCGCTGCAACTTCGAGGTGCAGACTCGCGCGCAAGATTCTCGTCCCTGGCGTTCTTTTGGCCATAGGAGTTGACTTGGCGCTGTCCTAAACTTTCCCCTTGCTCAACGTACGGTTCCCCTCCTCCTACATAGTCAGGCATGTCGTGTACGGATGTGCGTTTAAGTATCAATTATTTGCTAAGAATATCGATGCTTAGCCGCATAACAGCATTCAGGCTCGTCGACATCGTACCATGACTGGACAAATGGAGGCATGTTGATGTGTTGGTGTTAACAGATCAAGCGCTACATGGTCTGTTTCGAAGACGAGAGGGTTAGGAGTAGTCGGCAAAATGTCGTTTTGTGCCAGTAATAGGAGGTTCGGCGGATTGACTGTAGCACAATATGTCAGCTAACGAAGGACGTTTCAGTGTACACCACTTCCTTACAGATAACAGCAGAGTCGAAGGCGAAGTCGAAGGCAGAGTCGGAAGCTTGCGCAGCGAATATGGCCGTCAGAAAGACATTCTTTCTACTTCACGAAGTATGTTACTAAATCTACCAAGCAGCTCAAGCTAAAACAGAGAATGTGGACCAAGCTGTTCGGTGGGCCGACTGAGCTGATCGCACGCACGCACGCGATTGTCGCCGAACCGGTCCGGAGTGGAACCACCGCAACTTGCATTTCTTCATTACGCCGCATAGTCAATGGCATGTGTGGTGTGGGCGATCCAAGACATCCTCCGTCCTCACTGGGTATGTATGAACAAATAGGCAATACAAACATTAAGCGTTCACGCGATGGGTACCGTAGCTAACGGAAGAGACCTAGACGTCTTGGGCTCATGACAGTAGGGACCCTGTCTTAGAGATTTGAGCCAGAGCGTTTGAGCACCGGCAGCGGCTGCGGTACGAATTGATAATGCATACTTCAAGAGTGCCGGTCTGGATATCTTCAGCAATGAAGATGAAACCTACCGCTGAGGCTGTACTGGCTCGCCTACGATTACAATTGTTGCCGCCGCGAGACTCGCGACAACCATTGCAGAGGCATCTGATTTCTCCACAGCAGGCATTTGTGTCTGACACACCGGACATCGCTGGAATTTGGCCTCCAAGATCTGCCGGAAACATTCTCTATGAAAAATGTGTAGGCACTCTAAGCCGCAGATCTGGTCGCTGCCTTGGATAGTATCGATGCAAATGACACTGCAAACGATGCATCAGCTAACCAGGAACTACGGAGCTCTAACAAACGCGAGATACGGGCGTACATACCATAGCGGGTCTGTTGGTACTCTGCCAGGTGATGCATCTCGAGTCCTGCCAGACCATGCTTCGAATGTGTCGAGGGGTGGGAGGTTGACAACCGCCATTTCTACAGTAAGTGATGGATCGGGCGGCAGAAGTGGGTGTCGCTTGTGCGACCATATGCCTCTACCGCGCGAGATTAGGCTTGGAACCAACATGTAGGGCATGCGGAAGCTTACACGATCAGACATAGTACCATTATCAGAATAACGCCGGCCGACAAAGCAACCAAGAATCCGAGCTGCGTGGTGGTATTGCCATTGGCTGGCAAGTCGCACACAGTGTCGCTATCATTAACGGTTGTATAGACTGCACTCTCCCCACGGGCAACCGCGATTGGACCGTATCTCAGCATGACAGCACCGAGTGAAGAGAGGTAGTAGATTCGTGGTAAGTTGGTGCAGAGAGATTAATCCTGCGTTTTCGCGAGGAACAGCTGAACGGCTCTGGACAGAGCGAAGTCCTTTGATCGCCTGGCCACACTATCCGACAGCAACCGTGTTACTGCGTGCGCCCAAGCGAGATCTGATGGAAACAACAGTCATCTGTCACGCAAGATGCTTGGTTGCAGTGGGCTAACATCGTGTCAGGGACATAGTTGGACTGCTTGCTGAGTATAGTGGTGTGACGGGCTAGGCCCCAGCTGTGGTGTCGTGCATGGCGCCTTGACACTGTCGTCTCGTAACCATACATCCTATCCCCAGCGCAATCATCAACCCCGACATGAAGCTCTAGAGGTGGGCTGCGACGTAAGATCTGACCAAGCAGGACATAACGTAGGTAAGTACACAAACGTTGCAGACAGCTTCAGACTCAACGATGCTGTAGCCGTACTACTGCTTCCGGTTATCACAGAGCCAAAGCACAGTCTGGCCACGAAGTGCACGTTGTGGCGTGATACACCTCGGACTCGACTTCTGGTACAAAGCCCACTTTTACCTGTAGGATTATGCGCCACGTGCGCCTTTGTCAAAAGCCATGGAATCATTCGATGACTTGAGCATGGCCTTTCGTATTGCCAGGCCAAGCTTCTCCTCCATCTGGAGTACGCGAGCTTTCAGCTCGGCGAACAATCACAAGCGTCTCTTCCGATACCATGTCCACCTCCTACCCAGATCAGCCGTTTGCCACTCGACTCTCTATACAGCCGGTGTATCGACTTGAGCATTTCCATAATTCTGACTAGGCACCGTTGATCACTTGCATCTATTTGCAGCTCCGCAGAGTTTAGCAAGTATGTCCATTCCGAAGCGTGTACAAATAGCTTGCGACCGATGTAGACTGAAGAAGAGCAAGTGTGATGGTGCTCGTCCTTGCAAGAAATGTCAAGTGGACAACGCCATCTGCATCTTTGGGTATGTACTTTCGAACTCCGTTGTTGCTTTCCTGCTGACTCTAGGCAGCGTGAGGAGGAAGCACCATGAAGGAATTCCTACAGTGGGCTCCGTTGACGCACTGAAGGAAGAGCAGCTACTGCTTGTCGCGGCAGTGCAGGAGATGTACCTGCGACTCCAGACAGCTCAAGCATGGAATGGCTTAGCCTTGCCAGAGACTGACGGCCATCCACTCACCCACGACATCATAACTGCGCTCAACCTGCTGGAGACGAAGCACGACAACACTAGCGGACCAACGTCCTCCGAAGCGGGCTCGGAGCTCATTGCTGGAAGCGTCCGCGTACACTCAACTGGATCCTCCAATACGGACGCTGATGAAAGCGGCGAATCATCGCCTGCGTCATCAACAGTGTCGGATTTTTCGCTCTCGAATTGCGACCCACGGCCTGGAAACCATCCGCCGTCAGAGTTGTCACCTAGGCTGTCATCACCGCAGTTATGCTTCGATTCGCAAGCTTATCTGTCGACTTCTTCGCAGGTACCCTTACTGGACGGGTCGCAACTCTACCAAGCTGAATGGGCCCGAGCAACAGCACATATCGGAGGCCCAGAGTACCTCATCGGATCTGGGTTTGTCGCACAAGCGCAGGAGCCCGACGGCAGCTTGGTTGGTGTCGACGATATGTACGATTTGCTTCAAGCATCAGTAGGTTGGGATAGCGGACCGACGAGCTATGGCGGATTTTGCAACCAGATGACTTCATACTGGTAGCCTTTCCAGAATGTGAGGGGACGCATGTGTAGCAGGTGATAATGCGGTGTAGATATAGCCAAGCAATCGCTTTGAAAGTGGTCGTCATACAGGGCCGATTTCCCCTGAGATTTACCTAATAATAAGGCTCCTAGGTTTGTACTTCGTGCACGGCGCATTGAACGGTCCCGCAGATGCCAGCCGCATTCAAAATTGAATCGGCCGTCTCAGCTGCTTTAAACCTTGAACTAACCAGGAGAAGCCGAATGTCGATTTCGGCGTTGAGTTCTTTTTTCAACCCTTGTCGTCCGTTTGCCGAAAGCGTCAACGAGCCAAGCACATGCGTACAAGGCACAGGCATATACGGCAGCATAGGCGCACTCAATGGGCAGCTGTGTCAGTGGCAACCAATGTACAATCGATCCCTGTGCAACACCTGCTCTCAGTAACGCTTTGATTTGATGAAAGATAAATGTGCCTGATACGATCTGCCCAACGTTCTTGTGGTCTGGCCATCATTCAGATGAGGACTACAGGTGCGGACTGCTGCTGCTGCACCTGTTGCGCTCCGCAACCAGGACAAAACCTGTCCTCAAACTTGCACATGCTCCCGCAAGCACCACAATACCTGATGTTCTCCGCCTTGGTGCTACGAGGTCCAGGCTCTGCAACGTAGGACGGCGGTCCTATGGGTTGTCTGCTTGACATGGCAACCCTTTCGCGTTCTTTGGCGAGCGACTCGTCTATAGCCAGCTGCGTACGCCGTGCGGTCTCCTCTTCGTCACGTCGCCTTTGATCTGCTTCATACTGTATCTGCTGATCTCGCTGGTTTTGAGCCTGCGTCTGCTGGGCTACTTCGCGTCTGGCTGCTCCTCGCGAAGCACCAACGACGAGAGCTGCTCCCAGAAGAGGGTGGCGGCGGCGGCCGTACATCTGCGTAATGCCGTATCAGCTATGCTTTGGCATGACCAACACAGTAGGGTAGAGGGTAAATTAGGGCTGACCGCACTGGTCACCGCACTGGTCACGCTGCCACAAAACTAGAAGGTGGAAGGTGGAAAGTGAACGAACCTTTGATCGAAAAGGGAGGTAAAGTCTTGGCTCTCGGAATAACTTCGGCTTTGGACAACGAATCTGGGTTCGAAAAGAACTTGAACGTTGCAACACCAAAGACTCCTCTACGATATATGTATCGCTATGCACTGCGCACAGACTGGCAGACCTGCAGCAAGGCAGTGTGAGAGCTGGTAGAGTCACAGGACAAAAGGCTATACTGAGCAGGTCACGCAAGATCCGCAGTAACCCGGTGACAGGCACAGTCAGGGCCTCCAGTCCAGGCACTCATTGTACACGCCATGGGCTCATGCCGGTTGGCAAACCGTGTTCCAACCTCATCTGATGCCTTGGGTTGGGCGTGCACCTATGATATGAGCTGACCCTTGATGTTAGTGCGCCTGAAGAAGCATCCGCAAGGCTCCGGTCGTCCCACCACTGTAGCAGGACTCATCACAAGATTCATCCTGTTGATGGTGTGTACAGGGTTGATCAGGCGTTGGTGGGTACGGCTATGGGCTGATGTTCGCTGCTTGGGAGTTGAGACGATGGAAGGGATGCCGCTGTTGCTGAGGTGCGTCTTTTGGTCACCTCACGGCTCTGGACTCAGCATGGACCCGGATGGAGGTATCCACGCACTCCCCGTTGTCCTTGTGGATGAGCTTGCAACAAGAACGTCCTCGGACGTACGTAGCAGCGGCTCTGCTCCAAGTTTTTGAATAGCACGGGTGGTCTTCGACGGTCTATCCTCGACACGGTCGTTGCAAGATCAGCTCTGGATCCATTCTGGGGATTCGGTCAGCACAATGGCAGTCTCCGAAGCAGATACGACTTCTACAGACCTCGGGCAGCACAGTCGTGTCTCGGATGAGAATGAATCCTCTTACCTCGCGCATCACCAAGGCGAAGCCTTTACACGTAGTATGACAGGCACAAGTGACACTAGAATAGCCGAAGATGCTGCTATAGACAGCAAGGGCAAGGCTGCCGAAACCGTCTTACAGCTTCGCCGCACTAGTACCATCAGCTCCGAAGGATACGTCCCCATCATCACCAGCGACGAGAGCGTGTTGCGAAATCTGGCAACGCACACCCTCCAGTTGATACAGCCGCTGTCAATGAACGATGGCAGCGGAATTGCACGACGGGACACCTTGGATGACATTCACATCGGCGACGCTGTCTTGAATCCTAGCAGTCCGGAGTTCGATTTGAACAAATGGATCCGTATGAGGATGCGCGCGCTAGATCTAGACGGCATCAAGATCAAGCGTGCCGGCATTTCCTTCACCAACCTCAGCGTTAGCGGCAATGGTACGGCTGTGAATCTGCAATCCGATGTCGGAAGCTTCTTCATGGCCCCTCTACGACTGACCGAGTACCTCCATGTTGGCAAGAAGCCTGTCAAGCAGATTCTTCGCAACTTTGATGGATTACTTCGAAGTGGCGAGATGTTGGTGGTACTCGGGCGCCCCGGCTCCGGCTGCAGCACATTGCTCAAATCAATCACGGGCGAATTGCACGGCTTGAATCTCGAGGATGGTTCGATTGTCCATTACAACGGCATCAGCCAACACCAAATGCTCAAGGAGTTCAAGGGAGAGGTCGTCTACAACACCGAGCAAGATCAGCATTTCCCGCATTTGACCGTCGGCCAGACCTTGGAGCACGCAGCAGCTTTGCGTACGCCTAGCCACCGTGTGCAGGACGTCGATCGCAAAGATTTCGTCAAACACATAACGCAGGTTGTTATGGCTGTGTACGGCCTCAGCCACACTTACAACACTAAAGTGGGCAACGATTTCGTTAGGGGAGTCTCCGGTGGCGAACGTAAGCGCTGTTCCATTGCCGAGATGGCCCTGTCCGGCTCACCACTTGCGGCTTGGGACAACAGCACTCGTGGTCTCGACTCGGCCACCGCCCTCGAATTCACGAAGTCACTCAGGCAATCTGCGAATCTCGTTGGGTCTGTACATGCCGTTGCTCTATATCAGGCTTCGCAGGCGATTTACGATTTGTTTGACAAGGTCATCGTTCTTTACGAAGGCCGTGAGATCTTCTTCGGCCGAACAGACCGGGCAAAAGCATACTTCGAAGAGATGGGCTTTCATTGCGCTCAGCGACTGACTATCGGCGACTTTTGTACTTCAGTGACCAATCCGGTGGAAAGGTTGCCCATCAAGGGTTATGAGAACAGGGTTCCGAGGACGCCAGATGATTTCGATGCTCACTGGCGTCGAAGCAACGACTACAAAGCCTTGCGGAGAGAGATCGACGAGCACACCGAGGATTTCGGTAACGGCGGCGAGCAATTGGCGGCCTTCCGTTCCTCCAAGCACGATGCTCAGGCCAAACACATGCGTGCGAAGAGTCCGTACATCGTTTCCGTGCCCATGCAAATCAAGTTGAACACGAAGCGGGCGTACCAGCGTCTCTGGAACGACAAGGCATCAACAATCGCTACTGTCCTGTCACAAGTCGCCATGTCGCTCATTGTCGGCTCTGCCTATTACAACACTCCGAGCGCAACTGCTGGCTTTTTCTCTCTAGGCGCCGTTCTGTTCTTCGCTATCTTGTTCAATGCCCTCATCGCCATCTCCGAGATCAGTAGCCTCTACGCACAACGACCTATCGTACAAAAGCACCAGTCCTGGGCACTATACCGTCCTTCTACCGAAGCTATTGCTGGGATCATAGCAGACATCCCGGTCAAGTTCTGCATCGCAGTGGCTTTCAACGTCATCCTGTACTTCCTCTCTGGTCTGCGAAGAGAGCCAAGCCAGTTCTTCATCTTCTTCCTAGGTAAGTAACGCGAATGATGATGGCCCGATATGAGAACTTGGGAGCCTTCTGACTCTCTATCTAGTCGCTTTCATCAGCGTGTTCGTCATGAGCACGATCTTCCGCACTATAGCAGCGCTTACACGGACTGTCGCGCAAGCCATGTCAATCTCTGGTGTTCTGGTCCTCGTTATCGCTGTCTACACGGGATTTGTTGTGCCAATACCGTACATGCACCCGTGGTTTAGCTGGATTCGCTTCATCAACCCCATCTTCTACGCATTCGAGATTTTGATTGCAAATGAGTTCCACGGCCAGAACTTTACTTGTTCAGCATTTATACCGGCTTATACGCCGCTGCCTGGAGAATCATTCATTTGCTCAATGACGGGCGCCATCGCAGGACAACGAACAGTCTCGGGAGATGACTTCATCGCCTCGATGTACAGCTACTACTATAGCCACGTCTGGCGCAACCTTGGTATACTCCTGGCGTTCTTGGTCGGCTTTATGATTGCCTACTTTGTGGCCGTCGAGCTCAACTCGTCTATCACGTCTGGCGCTGAGTTTCTTGTCTTCCGTAGGGGCCACGCACCAAGTCATACGGGTGATCTTGGGAAGAAGCAAGCGAACGACGAAGAGGTGGCGATCTCTTCGAGGGGTGAAAGTACCGAGAAGGGAGAGAATGATATCGATGTCGTTACATCGGAGGGGAGTATCTTCACTTGGCGCGACGTCAAGTACAACATTCCGGTGAAGGAAGGTACTCGCACTTTGCTGGACAATGTGTCCGGTTGGGCAAAGCCTGGAACACTGACGGTGAGCATGAAATATCACCACGCACCAGATGAGGATCTCGCTGACATCCCTGAATCGCAGGCTCTTATGGGGACAAGTGGTGCAGGCAAGACAACACTGCTCGATGTAAGTGGTTGATCTGCTTCTCTTCCACTCACTTACCTTGTCTCTGCATAGCGTGCAAATCAAGTACGCACTGACAGAACTGTAGACACTCGCCCAGCGCACGACCACAGGAGTCGTAACTGGTGACATGTTTGTAAATGGCAGGCCTCTGGATTCTAGTTTTCAACGCAGAACCGGCTATGCTCAGCAACAGGACCTTCACCTCGAGACTGCAACAGTACGTGAGTCACTTCGATTCTCCGCTATGCTGCGTCAGCCGAGCAGTGTTTCGAGGCAAGCGAAACACGGCCATGTCGAGGACGTCATCACTATGCTAGGGATGAGCGACTATGCTGAGGCTATTGTTGGCGTACCAGGCTCCGGCCTGAACGTTGAACAGAGGAAGCTTCTCACCATTGGCGTTGAACTAGCAGCCAAGCCGACACTGCTCTTGTTCTTGGATGAGCCCACAAGTGGTCTTGATTCGCAGAGTGCGTGGGCCATCTGCACCTTCCTTCGAAAACTTGCCGACAGTGGCCAGGCAGTTGTATGTACCATCCATCAGCCGTCAGCAGGTGAGTGTTTCTAAGTTATAGAGGTCTGACGTCGCTAATGAACACATCAGTCCTCTTTCAACAGTTTGACAGGCTCCTCTTCCTTCGTCAAGGAGGTCAGACTGTCTATTTTGGTGACATCGGCAAGGACTCGCTTAGTCTGCTGGAGTACTTTGAGAAGAAAGGCGCCAGAAAGTGTGAAGTCACGGAGAACCCAGCCGAGTACATGCTCGAGATTGTTGCCAACAAAGACCATCACGACTGGAACAGTATCTGGCAAAATAGCCAAGAAGCTAAGGACATCCAAACCGAAATGGACCAGCTCTACGAGCAGGATCAAAGTACGGGACATTCTCACCAAACAGCTCATGGGGAGTTTGCGGCGACTTTCTCCCAGCAACTGAGAGAGGTCACTCTCCGCGTGTTCCAGCAATACTGGCGTCTTCCGTTATATGTCCTAGCCAAGTTTGCTCTAGGTCTGGTCTCGGGCTTGTTCATTGGGTTCTCTTTCTTTAACGCCAAGAATACCCAGCAAGGCACACAGAACGTCATCTTCTCCATCTTCATGGTCTCGACGATCTTCTCGGCTCTTGTGCAATCGATCATGCCACTCTTTGTGACACAACGATTACTGTACGAGGTCCGCGAGCGGCCGAGCAAGGCTTACTCATGGAAAGCTTTTCTCTTCGCAAACATTGTGGTTGAGATTCCGTACCAAACCTTTACAGCGATCTTGGTCTTCGCCTGTTTCTATTATCCGGTCGTCGGCGTACAGAGCTCGGAACGCCAGGGCTTAGTGCTCCTCTTCACCATTGAGTTCTTCATCTACGCATCGTCGTTCGCGCATCTGCTCATCGCCGCCTTGCCCGATGCTCGAACTGCTGGCAGTGTTGCGACAGCTTTGTTTGCAATGACTCTGGTCTTCAACGGCGTTATGCAGCCACCCAACGCGTTGCCAGGCTTCTGGATCTTCATGTTTCGAGTCTCCCCACTGACGGTAAGCAAACCGACGAGTGTAATCCTTGGGTGCATGCCATCTCGAGACCGCCGAGTAGCTACGAGCTAGGGCCATTGGTCATAGCTTGTTGTCTCGATAGACTTAGGCTAGAGATGTGTCGCAGCCAGGGTGAATCTTCTTAGCTTTCGAGACATCCGCTAACCCTGCCACCCATCGCTTTAGTACTGGGTCAGTGGCATGGCCTCTACGATGTTGCATGACCGTCCGATTGAGTGTTCCTCAACAGAAGCCAGCACATTCGATCCGCCAACAGGCCAGACATGCCAGCAGTACCTCGCCGCATATCTTTCCACGGCGCCGGGCACGTTACAGAACCCCGATGCTAGCTCCCAGTGCCGTTACTGCTCACTTAGCAATGCCGATCAGCTGCTCGCTATCTCAGGCATCGTGTGGTCAGATCGATGGCGTAACCTGGGTCTGATGTGGGTCTATATCAGCTTCAACATTTGCGGCGCGGTAATGCTATACTACCTCTTTCGAGTCCGGGGCGTGAGCTTGAAGCCCTCCGGCCGTGGGATAGGGATGCTTGGAAGGTTGGCAAAAGGTTATTTTTGCTAAGCAGTCCAGGCCGGATGTGAAGCAGTTGCTGGCTGAGCATGAGAGTCCGTAGATGCGGAAGAGCTTCACGCCGAGGATCTAGACGATTTGGAGGTCGTGCAGAAGAAGCAAGGTGCGTGGCGAGTTGGACTGTATGACAGTAGCGTGTGCAGCTCTCGTATACGCATTACGCATGCGTTATCAGTTACGACCGTCGATATATGCCGGACTGAGCACGTACAGTTATAAGCTTCATTGGGGAGAGCATCTTGCTAGCCCTTGGCTTTCGCAACGCTTGCCTGTATGTTCAGTACTGCTTTGCTATTTACAGGCTTCCTGTCGACCTTGAGAAGCCTGCTTTAAAATTCTGCCAGTCCACTGACCGCATCGTCCTTATGTACCCACTGCCAAAAGCACCATGTCCGCATGTTGTAAGAGCATGCCTGGGCAACAAATATATGCCCATCTCTGCGATGCGCAGACGATTGCCGACCAGCCTTGAACGCCCCTTGACCCAATGCAACGCACTCCTACTGCTCCGGCCACAACACCGCCTTATCCCTCGCCCTCAAGAACGCGCGCAGATACACCCGATCAACATCAACAAACTTCTCCACCTTGACCCGTACTCTAGTATCGTCTTCCTTCGTCAACTCGACCACGCCTGGACCAACGATCCCGGCAAGTCTAGCCTCACATTTCCTGCCATGCCTCTCTAATGTCCAGGTGCGGAGCTTGGAGGTCGGAATATACGGTACCCTGTCCGCGGTCTCCCAAACCACTAATCGATCTTGCGCAGAAATGTTGACGAACAGGAAGGTCACGTCTTCGTCCACTAGCTCAGACACCGGCATAATGTGCTTGTTGCCGTTTCGTAGCGCGAGCACGATACCGCCTTTCTCAACGCCGATCAATTCGCCGTATATCCTCTGCTTTACCAACTTGCCGTCCTCAACCCGTTCCTCCTTCCCGTATCGCCGGAAGGGCATCCCATGCTTATTCGCCTCCTTCATCAATTCTGCAATACCCTCCTCGCCTCTCCTCCTCGCTTCACCGGCATCGCGGAGAGGTCGACACACAATAGCAGTAAACACATGCTGGACCTCCTCTATCGGCATTCCCTCCTCCCGAGCAAAGATCGTAGGATCAAACGTCTCGCGGAGGTAGCAAGCGAACTTCTCATACTGTCTCGGCTGCCAGCGATTCCAGAACGGCGGCTTGAGACAGAATTTGGAAGGGTTGGTGTAGTCGATATCATTGGCAGTTGAGACCTTGGGTATATAGCGGTCTGCGAGTTCTGGAATATCGTGAAGGGCGCGATTTTCCAGAGGTATAGAAGGTGGTGCTTCGGAGGGTGGGCGGGAGGGTAGTCCTACTTCACTGCTAGCGTCCGCTTCGTCCTCTTGTTGCGGTACGGTAGGTGCTGGGGTTTGTCTGGGTTCTGGAGAGGCAATACGGGCTCGATCTGAGGCTTGTGGCTGCCGATCGGTCGTCGGTTGTGTCGCGATGTCATCTTGCGCATTGCTGATGGGATGTACCTGGGTTGTATGGTCGACGGCATCAAGCACGTCGACTTGCGCAGGCTCGTAAGCAGGTCCCGCTCGCGCAGCAGCTTCAGCCATGCCATCACTCGCCGACGCCGACTGTGCCTGTGTAGCAGCTTCCACAACGAGGCCATCGCCTGTAATCGCAACATTGTCGACGGCGCTTGTGCTTGCATATGCTGTATTAGCGAAGTGAAGCGCTTTGAACTTGTCTTGCGGCTTCTGGGGAGTGCTGTCCGGGCTGAGCAGGCCGTATACAGCTGGACGAGACTGAGCGAAAGCTAGAGGCTTAGATGATACGTCTTTTTCGCGGGATGCCAGTGGCGTCGCCACGGAGTTCCGCCTTGGTGTAGATAGATTTGCCACATCCGATACAGTATGTACGCGCCTCCGCTTTGCTGAGGAAGTGAGCGGGACCCACCCGTCGTCGTCTTCGTCGTCACCAGTCATATCCATTACTTCGACCTCATTCCGACCGCTTGGTGCCGCGACTGATGGCTGCTTGCGCTTCAGTCCATTCTGTGTGCTGCTGACCGTCTCGGCTGCTATTGCTGCACTCTCAATCTCGTCCGTGGGTGTGATGGTGTCAAGAATTTTGCGAGGAGGCATCGCCTTTGCCTTCATACTCTTCGCCGGCCGACTCATGTTCTTAGTGACGGCCGCCTTGACGACGTCTCGCATGCTTCGAGGCACAAGCAGAGTTGTTGATGTTGACGGACACGACTGTTAGATGGAGTCTATGTTCTTCTGCAAGTCGAGAGTGAGTGAACTTCAAGGTGAAAGCGGTTGCTCAGGTGCAAGTTCGGTTGCTGGGAGCCAAATAAGGTTTGGTGTAACATGACAGGTCTCATTGACAGGGGTACAATTGCATGTGATCGGCCTTCACTTGCTCCCACTACTTCGACATCGCCTCTACGCCATCAGCCAATGCTTTGCACGTCGTGTTGAAACCGAATGTGTTGCCAGCATTGAAGTCGAAGCACTGTTGAGCATACTCAGGACTTGTGGTGCCGGAACCGTCCCTCAGCAAAATGCAATCATAACCCTTCGAGAAGCTGTCCGTAAGTGTGCCGCCGACGCACTGGTCAGTGTTCACCCCAGTGAAGAACAAAGTCCTGATCCCTTCCTTCTCCAAGAAGTCCTCACACTCCGTTCTTGCGCCACTCATACCACTCATCCGATTCTTGTGTTGCCAAACATCTGGTCGGCTTTCCAGCTTCGCACCCTCCTCGTACATCTTGTCAAGAGGAGTCATCAACGCGCTGTTCCATGCACCTCGAGTGAGAAGCTGTCCAGCATCGATCTCCTTGCCGGTCTCTGGGTCTTCCACGACACCGCACTCTCTTCCCAAGCCTTTGTATTTTCGACCCTTCTTGCCGTCCTCCAGAACGGTATGCCCGCCCTTGTGGTCTAGTCCACCATGCTTGTCGACAGCCGTACCTCCACCTTTAACCTTGAAAACATGGCCATCAAGAACACCTTCTGCGTCGTCCACCACGTCAAAGCCGAAAGCTCTCGTTACCGCGGGAGGCATGTTCTCGATCTCTTCCTCCGTCAATCCCCAGTTCAGCCAAATGACCCTGATGCCTGCCTTTCTCGCAGCTGGGATAGCATGCTGCGCTAATTGGTCCAATGCTGCATGCCCGGCGCCCATCGTTCGACCGAAGGCCGGGCTGAGGAAGAAATTTTGCATGTCGATGATCACCAGCGCAGATTTTGCAGGATCAACAGTGATAGGGGTAGTGGTCGTCTTGATTGTGACATTGGGCGTTACAGGAGACGAGCTGGGCTTCGAGGGGTGCGTCAGATCGAATCCGGTCTTGCTTGAGTACAGCCAGAAGTTCCTCTCACTACCAATCACAGCACGGCGGTGCTTTTCTTCGCCATTAGTCGCCATTGTGTTGTCTTGTCACGGTAAAGTATTGTAGTCAGTACAATAAGTAGATGGTGGAGTGTGTGCTAAGGATCGAGAAAGCTGTGAGATGTGGAAACACATGTACTTAGCCTTCCCATTATGTGGCCCTCTTCGGCAGTACGACTTCATGTTCACACTATGATACAGTGCGGTGCATAGCGAGGTGTTGATAAGGTCGGAGGGGCAGATGGAAGGCCAAGAGTCGCTTGACGACCTGCCATTTCTGGCAATGCCTTGCCCGCGGCAAGCTTGCTTTTCACTCATACAGTCTTCGAGTCCACGCATATGTTTGTCTTCCTGCTTGCATCTTCGTCTCTTGTACAGTGTTCAAATTGCTTCCTCTTCCTCACGCTAAGGTGTAGCTGGCGGACAGTCCACTACCTTGACATTTTAAAACAGACCCGCAATAATCAGAACGGCCTACTCTTCATACTGCCCTCCTGGTATCATTTCTCGGCCCTTTTCTAGCACACCCTTCAGGTACTCGTATACGGCAAATGTCACAGCTTGCCCAGGTGCGACTCGCATCACTCTCGGTGTTATGCCCATCCAGAAAGCTCGTAGACCTTCTTGCTTCATCATCTGGTTCGAGATGGCTGTTATGCGTCCCAGCGCTGTCTGACCGGGTTCTGCAGGACTTCGCTGCAGACGAGTCTTGATTGTATCTATGGGCGCGTTCGTGAAAGGTCCTACAGCGCCAGATATGAGACCAATTATCGCAGTCTTCCAGCCTGGCAAAGCTGCACTAGGATCGTCTTGTTTTTGCTGCAGCCACTCCTTGAGCTCGGTGTACGCCGTGAAGTTTGCCGCTTGATTGGTACCCTGCCGCAAAGCAGTAAGTGTCACACCGCGATACAATGCACCAACACCCTCCTCTTTCACCACGGTATAGCAGGCGTGGGCAGCATTGCGGTATTTCGGGATGTCCAGAGGATCGGCCATGCTGTGGTGTTGCGCCTGTAGCCGAATCTTGACAACCTCCATTGGACACACTACCAAGACAGCCTCTGTGACACCAGCGAAGAGACCAGCCCAGAAATTCGCGGCTGTTGAAACGTGTCCGTCTTTGCTGAGAAGCAGCTTATACTGTTCGTAGCTGGTAAATCGACATGCCATCTTCGGCACGATACCAGTCAACACTGCTCCTAGTCCTTTGTATAGTCCGAGCGGAGTCTCTTTGCGTGCAATCTCCATGCCTGTGGTTACGAATCCGCGTCGCTTCAAGCCTCTTGTGTTTCGTCGTGAGAGCTGCATCCGAACTTTGATCGTATCGAGAGGGTGGCAGGCTAAAGCCTCCATTGCTCCTGCACCTCCACCGGCTGGATATTGTTAGCGGCCGCCGTCTGGACCTCCCTCGTAGCAGAACCTACCTATCAGGTTGGTGGCCACAGAGGCAGGCTTCTTGCCGCCTGGGCCGGACGTGGATTTTGCAGACATGGCTATCCTATCACCAAAATGAGCGACGAGCTCGTTGTCTCGTTCGCGAGTGTCTCAAGATGCTCGCCGGATGTGTTGGCTGATCTGTCTCGTCCCAATGGTACTTGACAGATGCGTGTAGTATGATTTTCGGAGGTGGTGCGAAACCAGAGGGTAGTAATATTTGCGAATAAATTCAAGATGGGAGAGCTTGTCTGAGGTGAGAGCATGGTCTTCAAGACAAGTCGAGGCCGAGGCAGTAAGAGGAAAGACATGACGCCAGCCCAGCACCTGACTCCGCCAAAGACGCGACTGGGCGAGGTTGTTCCTGTTCCTGGACCAGCGGAGCTTTTACCTCGGAACGTCTCGGGCAACAACAGAAAGCGGATACTGAACTCAAACGGCTGTGAGGATCTCCGTCCGAGGGAACCGGAGCGGTCGGAGCAGTCTTCGAAGTCCACGACTGTGCGCCGTTCATGCGAGGTTTGTTGATACACAAACGTTTTATCTGCTCTGTCCGGCACATGCCAAACAGAGTTGCGAGGTGCGCATGTGAAAATGCGGAGTCGAGTTGACGATCGTCGAGCTAGCTTCAGCCTTACCGTTCGTATGCACGTGACGTGATCGGTTTCAAGGTCTTTGGTAGAGCTGGTACTGGAAGGAGACCTGTTCCTCTGCATTACCGTCCGTCAAGGGCTCTTCCGGCACTTCTTCGTCCACGTAGTCTCGCAGCTCCTGACAAGTCTGTTGTCGCCAGCCCGCGGACTCAAGATCGCCCGGAAAGAAGGTATCACATTCGTAGTCCTTGTGGATGCGCGTCAAGAGAATTGACTTGGTCTGCGGCAGTTCCATGGCCGCGCTGTAGATGCTGGAGCCTCCAATAACGAAAGCACGGCCGACAGGAAGCGCGTGGCCATCTCGAACCCGCTGTTCCAGGGCTTCGAGGCCTGACATGATATCGCCAGCCACTACGACCTCATCTGATATGCCGTCCAGCTTCGCACGGTCTTGGGTGCTGATCACGATGTTCGTCCTGTCCTTTAGCGGCCGAAACTTGGGTGGGATGCTGTCCCAAGTCTTGCGTCCCATGATGACAACATTTCGCCGCGTATTCTCGAGATTTGCTTGCTTCCAAGCGTCCGACTGTACAGATCCAGTGTTGGTAGGCATCGGTACGCGCTTCGTTACGCGTGCAAAGTATGCCATTTCCTTCTTGAGCATCGGCCAAGGAAGGGCACCTTTATTGCCAATGCCGTTTTTCGGAGTGGCAGCCACGATCAGCGTGAGCGGAAGCTGCTTGACGGACATCTTGTCGCCCATATTGATGATAGGAAGGCAAATCGAAGCAGACGGCGATCGCCCAACAGACGGGTACCTTGCACTAGCGCCCGTCGCACAGCCGTCTTGGCATATCAGATCCTCGACCTCGTTCAGACATCACTCCATTTCACACTCCTACCCGTAAAGCGGCGATGTAAGGAACAGCAAGGTGCGTCTGACCCTTCAGTGACCGCGCGGATGCATGCCCCACTTTCACTTTCACTGACATTCACAGCGACGCCCCATGACGAAACCTTCACCGAGCTTCAGTACCAGCGCCTGCACGTAGCCGCAACCCGTCTCAGGGCAGGGCTGCCGAAGGCACACTTCATATGCGGGAGCTACCGTGGCTGAGTCACGAACAGAAATCGCAGGGTTGATCTTGACTTGTTCCTCCTTCGCCGCTTTGCAACTTGCACATCTCTTCTTGCTCACACAACCCGCAGCACCCGAACATCCCGAAAGCCCAGCAGACTCGCCAGGCAGCAGCGAGGCGTGTTAGCATCTACAGTACGCCCATGACCGAGACAAGTTCCGATCCAGCCTCACGTCGCTCTTCACGCCCGTAAGGGTAGAGGAGTGGCAGAGCCATGAGGATCACCACAAATGATAGTTTTCAATCGGAGTAGCGCACTCGCTCCGTCTTGCTTGCTGTCTGCTTCGGGTCGGTAAGGACGGCATGAAGGACTGGGCTGGGTGCGGTTGTGGTTGTGGAGCGGTGGAGGTGCTTGCAAGCAAATGTCCAGTGATGAGAGATTCAAAAGCCAAATTTGCAGACAACCGGCTCGTTTGCCTTGTCCTCGCAAGAGGTTAGGTGGGAGGGTTCTGGTCGTTCATGAGAACCAAGAGAGCTAATCTGAGGACATGTTGCTTGCAGGTGTTTGATAGTAGAATAATTATGAACTGTTCTCCTTTCGTGCCTCATGATATTCAGGCAACGGAGAGTGCGAGTCCTGCTATACATGCTGCTTGAACGCTATCAACCTGTACGCTGCCACACACCTAGAAACGGTCCCTTTGCCGTGCTCGATACGCTGTGAACCCAACGTACGCTACAACCAGAACTGAACCAGCAAGCAGAAACTTCGTGAAGAACCACATCCAACCCCCAGATTCCTTTGGCTGATTTGGCCTGCCCTTCCCTCGGCTGTACTCCTTACTGCCCGCGGCGCCCCTGTTCGTCGACCCTGAAGGTGAGTACAGGTTCTTCGTCTCGACTTTGTACAGATCGTGGTTGTCACTCAGCTCGCCCGTCTCAGCACTGAACCCGAGATACGTGACGGACGGCAGCTTGACGTTAGGTACCTCGAAGCACCGTGTCCACTCATCGTCCTTCTTGTACATGATGTCGACCGTCAACTGCTTGTCCTGGAAATACGTGATCTTCGCTTTGGTGTTGAAGTCCGCGTTCCTTATCCCTCGTACCGAGCATCCAGCCAGCTCGTTCGCCTTGCCATCATTCGCCTGATCGTAGCTCGTTTGTCCGTCCCCAACCATAGCCATGATATACGGAAACACCACACCTGGCCTGTTGTTCTTATATGTGTCGAAGAACAAGCCTAAGCCCTCGAATTTGTCCTTCATACCGAACACCGTACCCTGCTGCGCCCGATCCTTCGTCACCCACATCGCCATGCCATCGCCGAAGAGGTTGTTTGTTCCATGCACACCAAACTCGACCTCGATCTCCCAGTTGGTGGCCGTCAGGGGGACACGCGAGAAGATCCATCCGGCCTGTGATGGGTGTTGGCCAGTGAGGCGAATGTACTGATCCGCGCGAATCACGGTGCTGCCACCAAAGTCGAACCAGCGGGACTGCATATCAGAGTCAAGGTATGGCTGAGCAAATCATTAGTATAAATCTCAGCGCTCAGCCTGTCTCTATGCGACTCACCTGCTGTAGGCTGTGCGTTCGCAAGGGGATCGACTTTACGTCGTCTGCTTGCTGTTCGTCTGCTTGCTGTGCGACTGCGAATGGGCTCCATGCTGCCAGCAGCACTGAGAGCAGGGAGAGTACTGAAGGGAAAGCCATGTTTGACGTCGTTATCGACTGACCATGCGCCGTCTCCAGTCCAAGATTGGCGTGCTAGGGACCTGAGGTGTAGAATGTATGCAGCAGCAGCATGCAGTGCCCAGGAGTTTGCATGTGCGTCTATACAGCTGGCTAAATAGCGACCACCTGTTTTCGCCCCACTCTGATTCTGCTCACAAGGTCTCACGCGACATCTTCATCAATGCCTTGAGCAATGTCATCGTGGTCTTCATGGCTTGCAGAAAGAAGTGCTGATGTTACTTCTTCCCATCGAGTACAACTCGCGTTGACAGCAATTGTTGCAGCTGGCGTCGGAGTGAGCGCCGTTATTGGGCTGCAGAATGCACGGCAATGGTACAACATTCATGATCTCAAGGACACGATCCCAGATCTAGACTCACCGCATGATGTGGAAAAGGTGAGAGAAGTGTAGTAATTTCCATTGAGCTCATGCTAAACGGCCTTCAGATCAACAACTTCGGCGGAGCAGAATCGGAAGACGACGGCGAGCATAGAGATGATGAAAGAAGTGCTGCGTTAGCACGCCGAGCCCGTCTCGGGGACTACGATGAGTCTCTCATCCTCGAACAGCTGGCCCGAAATCGTGTATTCCTGACCGACGATGGACTGGTTAAACTTCGCAAGGCATTTGTGATCGTTGTCGGATGTGGTGGTGTTGGCTCGCATGCCACCGCAGCATTAGCACGTTCAGGATGTGGCCGACTGAGGCTCATCGACTTCGACCAACTTACTCTGAGTTCCTTGAATCGGCATGCAGTAGCCACACTCGCCGATGTGGGAACACCAAAGGTGGACTGCTTGCGAAAGCGTCTTGAGCAAGTGGTTCCATGGACTCACTTTGATTGCCGGAACCAGCTATTCGGCGGCAAGACGGCAGCAGATCAGCTAGCTCCGTGGACGGACGGACAGAAGCCTGACTACGTGATCGATGCAATCGATAACATCGACTCAAAGGTAGCGTTACTGCTTTACTGCCACCAGAACGGCATCAAGGTCGTCTCTTCCATGGGCGCAGGTTGTAAGTCAGATCCTACACGCGTATTTATTGGCGACATCTCGGCCTCAGCCGAGGATCCTTTGTCTCGTGCTACACGCCGGAAGCTACGGCTACGAGGTGTGAAGGACGGGATACCGGTGGTCTTCTCGTCTGAAAAGACTGGTCCGGGTAAAGCACAATTACTGCCACTGCCGGAAGATGAGTTTACCAAGGGCTCTGTGAACGAGTTGGGCGTACTACCCGACTTCCGTGTTCGCATTCTGCCAGTCCTAGGTACCATGCCAGCCGTCTTCGGATTATGTGTGGCAAACCATGTCATGCTTGAGCTTACTGGCTACCCGCACGACTACCTTCCAAGCAAAGCACGAGAGAAAATGTACGACGGGGTACTGGCACAAATTCAAGGCCTTGAGGAGCGCGTGGCAAAACACTATGGATATGAGACTGTTGGCCTGCGTATTCCAGTCACTGCAGACGACGTTGGCTACCTTATCGAAGAAGTCTGGAAAGGAAGAAGTGTCGTCTCTGGACTTGCTAGCCGGCTTGCATTGACAAGGTGGCGTAAGCCAGACGATAATTGGATCGACACGTCGACACCTGGTCAGCGAGCGGACAGGCTCCAGCTAGCGGACCTTGTTTGCTTGACCAAGGACGAGATGCTGAGGCATGAGAAGGAGGTATTAAAAGAAGGCAAGACACCCGAGGATCTGTATGATCCAAAGGTGGTGGAGCTCGTGGAGAGGAGGATGCAGGACGAGAGAGCGTTCAGAGCGCAGCGGTGAGACGAGTCAACCTTTAAAGCCATTTCCACTCCGTCCATGTCTCGTAGCTGTGCGTGCCTTCCTTTCTTAGTCATCACAGCAAAAGTGAATGCCGAGGTCCCTGCAGATCCGGGGAAATGGACGTGAGGTCGATTTGCATGTGACGACTTGCTTCCTCTCACACCAACCTTGCAAACCTCATCACGCTAGAAGCGACGTCGTTTGAGAGTATGGCTGCACCAACGCGACGGCTGGGTATGGTCCATCGCTCGCCGATCGAATCTCCCAACGGCTGATCGCTCTCACAGTCCGGCCAGCCCTATTGTACGCTATCACAAGACCATCTCATTGACACCGAACTGATGGTATGCCAGCATCTGCGATCTGCAAGAGAAGTTCCGCCCAGCAATCCACGAGTTCGCTCGTGTAGTCTCGACCACCCAGAAGCTCCTCAAAGCTGCGAAAATACTCGACATACCGGTCTTTGCGACTACGCAGCTCCGCTCCAAACTTGGCGAGACATGCCCCGAGCTAGGCCTCGACGCTCCAGATGGCATCAAAACGAAAGCACATGTGGATAAGAGCGCATTCAGCATGCTCGTTCCGGAGCTAGAGAAAGCCTTCCGGGAGTTAGGAGACGAGAAGAGGGAGGTAGTGGTTGTGGGTATCGAAAGTCATATCTGCGTTACGCAGACCACGCTTGACCTGCTCAAGCAAGGACACAAGGTTTATGTCATTGCGGATGCGGTGTCCAGCTGCAATCCACAGGAGATACCGATAGCATTGGCTCGGCTGAGGGCTGAAGGCGCGGTGGTGACGAGTAGCGAGAGCTTCTTGTATGAGTGCATGGGCGATGCTGGGATCAAAGAGTTTAAGGGCATTGCTGGGGTGGTCAAGGAGTACAACAAGGCGACGAGGGAGAATCTGGAGGCATTGTGTAAGATGTAGATACAGATTAACGGAGTCTTCGCACTCGAATAGGAGCAATCGATCGAGCATACTTTGAGCCTAGCAAACGAGTGCACCGTGATGGCCTTACGCTAAGGTTCAAAAGATGCTTATGGTGGTTGGAGGCTTCGTTCGAGCTGAGCGATGTGCAGCGTTGTCCACACTGGGTGGCTCAACACTACCCTATTCGCGGTGAGGCTGCGTGCGCCTAGGCTCTCGTGAGATCTGTCGTACATGTATCGAAGTGACACACTCGGCTGTCAGCCCTTCCCTTCCTGCCGTACCCGTCGGCGTTGTACCTGCGGCTTCGTTCACGCACGTGGTTGTTGCGGCTCGATCGAGTCTGCTCTTGACAGGTTCAGCTGGCTTGCGATATGTTTGATGTCCTCGTAGCTCCGTGTCTGCTTTGTTTCTGTTCTCCCGAACCTTCAATTATCCATAGTGGCGTTTCTTAGCGCGTTCCCCCATATTGGGTCTGTGTCAGGTGAAGTGCCCGAGCCTTGACGATTCGACTTCAGACTGCTTCATTGATCACAAAAACGCACACCCACAGTGACGAGACTGCACCGCCGAGACAAAGTCCGCGGACTTGGAACGCTACAGTCAGCAGTGTTTGCCGCCGCGTTGTGTGCTGAACCACCGCCACGCCCGCTTATTATTCGACCAAGCACCAGGGGCAGCTAAGACAAGACACTCCCATTCACCGGAACACGATTTGTACAACATTGACTTGGGCTGAAAGACCTGCTGGATAGCGAGCATACGCGATATCACGAGAAACACACGCCTGGAAACAATCGTAGCCTCGAGGGAAATACCTTTAGAAGCCACTCGGTCGCTTGCTCGCACTTTCCAGAGATCTTCGCACCTCGACGCAAAGTGCCGGCGGCTGGAATCGTCGCAGTGGCTTCCAATGGGACAGGAAAGAATACCGCACCTGGACGTGAGAGTACTCTCATGACATCAAAGCCAGTGCCAAATATGGCCGGACTTTCGGCAGACCGTCTAGGCCACCCACAGTTCGCGCGACCGCCACTACAGTCCCAGCACTCTAACAGCGTGCCGTCTACGCCGTACCAGCAGCCGCGCGACATGCGCTACACCTCTCGTTCACCATCACCGCACCGCGGGCTCAGCAACCAGTCTCCGAGGTCCGTGGTCTCGGAGGCCGTGGCACACCAAAATGGCGCGCCTAGGCATGCGGCAGGGTTCTGCAAGTTCGAGATAGGGCCGGAGTCGAAGAGGAGAAGGATACCGTACGCAGAAGGTGGCGAGCATGAGTTGGGCCCGCCCAAGAAGGAGCCGAAGAAGAGCTTAGCACCACATGAGGAGAAGAAGTTGAGCTACGACATGCGTGAACTGTACGACCGGTTACTACCGTCAGATGAGAGCGAAATTCGGAGAGCACAGTTGATCCAGAAGCTGAAGAAGATGATGAAGGATGAATGGCCTGGGAATGATATACAGGTGAACGTTTTTGGATCTTCGGGCAACCTGCTGAGCTCGAGTGACTCCGATGTGGATATATGCATTACGACTACGAAGACGAAGCTGGAGAGCATGCATGCGCTTGCCATACTGCTGGATAGACGTATGTTCTACCAATTCAGAATACAGGCTCGCTGAGGTCTTGCTTGGCTGAGACTAAAAGCTGACATGTTGTGACACCAGATGGCATGAAGAAGGTTGAGTGTCGCGCTGGCGCGAAGGTGCCCATTGTGAAGTGCTGGGATCCGGAGCTGATGTTGGCTTGCGATCTCAATGTCAACAACCCGTTGGCGCTGGAGAACACGCGCATGATCAAGACGTACGTTCAGTTGGACGACCGGATACGGCCCCTTGCGAAGATCATCAAGTACTGGACTAAGAGACGAATACTCAATGACGCAGGTGAGTAGTGCTGCTCATACGGGAGGCGCGCATGCTAATATTCCGCACAGCCGGCGGTGGCACGATCAGCTCATATACCTGGATATGCATGATCATCAGCTTCCTTCAACGACGAAATCCGCCGATCATACCATCACTGCAGAAGACGGAAGGCAAAAGAGCGAAATGCGAACGGAGCGAGCCCTCCAAATTTGCGGATGATCTCGACGCGCTCAAGGGATGTGGTGATGCTAACAAAGAAACATCGGCGCAGTTGTTGTTTCACTTCTTTCGGCATTATGGCTACGAGTTTGACTACTCCAAGTTCGTGGTGTCAGTGCGGGAAGGTCGAACACTATCACGAGAAGAAAAAGGATGGCAACCGAGCAATTACCACGACAAAGAAGCGCGGTCACGGCTCTGCGTAGAAGAGCCATTTACCACAACTCGCAATCTCGGCAACACGGCTGATGACTACTCTTGGTCTGGCATCCATACCGAGATACGGCGAGCCTTCGATCTGCTGGCGGACGGCCAACAACTGGACGTATGCTGCGATCAATATGAGTTTCCATCGGAAGAGAACAGGCCGATATTCCAGAGACCTCCAGCCAAGCCAGCACCGACGCTGAGACGGAGTGCGTCTCAATCTGGACGACCAGTCCACGAGCCAGGCTCTGTGCGGCCGTCTCGGAAGAACAACACTCGGAACCAATCGGCACAACGATCAGGAACACGAAGAGCCTCTAGTGGTGCCTCTTTTACGAACCAGCGAGTGCCGATGCCGATGCAAAGTCCGCCCATTGGATTGCCTGTTAACGACTACTTCGCCCGAGGCAATGTACATGAGTACCTGTCGCATCAGTATCAGATGCTGCAGCAACAACGAGATGTGCTGACTGCCCAACTACAGCAACAGCAACAGCAAGGACCATCTCAAGGGCAACAGTCTGGCCGCGTTGGTGACCTGACGGGCTCACCACACCATCGTGGCGGCGCATTCCAGAACGGACTTCCGAGCCCGCGATTTCTGGAGAATCCGCCGCAAACCGCACCACTGTTGCCAGGATATCTCTATCACTACCCAGCACGATACCCTCCGCCGTCTCCCATGTCGCAGGCTCGATCACGGGAGGGCACGAACACGAATCCTTCTTCACCGTCATTGATGGCCGCCACGCCAACTCTTCGGCGGCAGGTTCACCGAGCTTCTATCACGGATGGCTCATCAAATTCTGTCAGGTCACAATCGCAACCAGGTCGATCGTTACCACATCTCCTGGCTCTTCAGCAGCAAATTCATCCGGGTTATGATGTCTCTGGTGCAATCCCAGCCTCGTACCAGAACATGCGACTGAACCAGATGTACTCAGCATCGGGTCAAGGAGGCCTTCAGTTGCAGTATGCACCGCCTGTGCCTGCTCTGCCCGCCATGAATGGGTCTATAGACAGCGCGGCCATGCCGAAGGAGTACATGGGCTATGCCATCTCCCCTCAATTCGGTCCACAATATGCTGTACAGCAGCAGCATATGCAGGTCCCACCCATGACGCTTCGAGATCCTCCTCAACGATCACGGAGGGTCACACCGGATCTGCAACCACCAACGATGAACGGCAAGCATTCGACACGCTCACCATCACCGCTAGGTCACCTGAGAAGTTACTCAACCATCTCTGACTTGAGATCAAGGAGTCAAGCCATCGAGATGTTGACAAGTCCGACGAGGCACGAGATGTCTTTACCTGTAGCTATGCCTGTTCCTCTGCCGCCGAGACCAGTACAGCACGATATGGGTGGACCGCTGATCGTCAATGGGTCAACGCCACCGGTCTTGCCCAAGCCCGTTGCCAGCCCGAACGGGACCTCTGCAGCTGTGCATCCAGAACTGCTTAACGGTGCGCTTGACCAGGAGCTTTCCCGCATACGCTCGCTGCCATTGCGAACAAATGGCCTTGACCAGCTCGAGAGGGTCGACACCGCAGACCGCCCGCGATCGCCACAGCGTCACTCGCCAAGCGTCCGCGCCAAGCAAGGACCACGACTCAGTCTGTCGCCGAATGGGACTTCGCCGGTCATCAACGGGCTTTCGGAGGCTTTATACGATCCTTCGCCGCTCACTGCGCCCTTGCTGTCTCCGGTCGCTGAGCTGCGCACGCCATCGCCTACGCAGGCGCACCTCTTCGATAGGCAGGAGTCGCCTCGTACTGCAAATGGACTATTCATAGCTGCGACACAGCACATGGCCCACGCGAAGCAAGCCGAGAACTCGCACCCGTCCGGACTGAGCACGAGACACGATCGACCTCCCAGCGTTCCCAGCACTTCCGCCGCTGCTTCGGGTAGGCCTGCCAAAAGCCCGACGGCTGCAATGACACCCATCAGTGCGAGTGGCAACACGAACCCTTGGCAACAGGCGCCGACTGGGAAGAAGAATCACAAGAAGAGCAAATCTACCAGCGTCCCCGTGGCGAGAGCGTCAGGTGCGCAGCCTCTGCCACTTGATGCGAGTGAGAGAAAGGGCGGCTAGAGATAGATTCAGTTGAGCACAATCGTTGCTGTATAATCGTTCATTACAACCTCTGCTTGTCGTTAAGCAAGACCAAACCACTACTGTCGTTGCTCGGAAAATTGTGGTGGCGCCGAGACGCTGACGCCACTCGCTCCGTGACCCTGGGTCGCGCACAATTGGGAGGCATGCCGAGACGGCTGAAAAGAAAGGATATCAAGGAATTCCGGGCAGAGCGAGTCAAGTGTGGCACTGTCACGCAAGAGGGGACATGAACGAGAAGCTGCGGCGCGGGTATTGGACACTACGAAAGGCGTCATCGCTGGGCGAAATTATCGAAAGGCGCGGAAGCAAGACGAGGTCTTTGGATCTGGTCTGGTCAGGCCAGGCCACGGAAAAGGAGAACGCGGGAGAGTTGATCGGAGGCGCACAATGCATAGCGTGGAAAGCTTGTCGGAATGATCATTAGCGAGCTTGTAAATGAATGAGACCGAATCGGCCGCCAGCAAGGCTGGTAAAACACGCTAACTCTATCGGTCTCACGTCGCGACATACATGAACGGTGAGCACAATCTCTGGCTGGTGGTACGTGTCCCAACCGTACCAGATCGCATTGAGCCCTGAGAGCTTGTAGACAATACTTTAACTAGAGACAGGTGCATTTACCTGCGGGAGCGATTTGATGCTCGAAACCTACGGTGAGATTGAAAGAATAGTGCGCTCTCGCATACCACTCTTTTCGCAGGCACCACACGCAGCCATTCCACAGCCCAAGACTTGGCTTTCATCCGGCGAGAGGCATTCCCTATCAAGAGAGCCAACCATGCAAGCCTTGCACTCCATTCTGGTCTTTCGCGCCCTTCAGGCCTGTACAACCATGACAATTGACGCAATCTACACAGCCTTCACACCTGCATCCGGGTAATCAGACCTGAAGTTGC
The DNA here is from genome assembly GCA_035926095.1 of Elasticomyces elasticus. NCBI lineage: Eukaryota > Fungi > Ascomycota > Dothideomycetes > Mycosphaerellales > Teratosphaeriaceae > Elasticomyces > Elasticomyces elasticus. The sequence goes on from JAVRQT010000015.1 coordinate 179,117, forward strand.
TGCGGTGGTCTCTTTATGGTCTAAACTTCGAGCTTACCCGTCACAATTAGTGCATCTGGTGCACCATGTGCCTGTGTACTGTCAGCACAAGGACCGTGAACATCGGTATAGATATATTGCTCTTGAGGCAACGTGACTAACATTGATTGCAGTTCTTGCAATCCGAGCACAAAGTACACTCATTGCAGCTGACATTGCCTCTGCCGTCGGACATTGCTGCTTCAAGCTCGCAACCACGTAGATCCTCGTCGTCAAATTGGCTGGATGTTGGGTGGAAGAAGTAGGAAATGCTCTACGTCTACCCGTCGTACGCTTCATATACATAGCGCATTCGGAGCTCAAGCTCAGCTGCAGTGTCGTGCCGCGCATGCGGTAGGAGTGGGATAGATATCATAAGCTTCGGCGGCACAGCGAGCCTTTCGCGGACCATGCTGCCCATTGATCAATACTGCCGTAAAGCTTATGTGGAGCCAAGCCGAGCATATGCTGCAGTGTTGCGGCGCTTTTGGGAGTTGCAATGGGCCCGGCAGTGGTAGGTCTGTGACGACGACACAGCTTTGCGTGCAGGGACGCTGGCATTTTAGCCGGACACATCCTAAATAGTCAGAAAACGAGTATGAAAGATTGTGAGGTACGTATGGCTCTCATTGCGATGGTTGTCGGATGTTAGGCAATGACTATCTCGCTGAAACTCATCTCATCTACGCATCTAGCTCCTCGTAGTACGAGTAGGGCTGGTTGAGGAGATAGAACGGCTCCGGCTCCGGTGTGTTCGAGCCACCATACCAGATGGGCACTGGGAGTTCCTTCGGCGCATCTTGCGCTTCGTCGGTGAATGCGTGCTCAAACGTCTTCGCCCACTGGACCCTGTTGTTGAGAGGCTCAAGCTCCCAGAGTTCCTGGAAGAAGTGCAAGAAGGATGTGTGCGTGTAAGCACTGTTGTCTGCGTACATCGTGCCCTGATCGTGAATGAGAGTGTTGGGTGTAATGTACTTGTTGATGATGATTGCTGGTACGCGTACGCCCAATCGTGTGAAGTCATAGGAAACGTTGTGCTTGTCTGAAGTTCCGTCGAAGGTCATGCCGTCCTCTGGGGCGGGGACGCCGACAGGGGGTGCAACGTGGTCGGCAAATCCGCCATGCTCGTCGAAGTTGATGATGAGGAGGGTGCTGTCCCAGTACTCGGACTGGCGAATGCTGTCGTAAAGATGCTTTATCATCATCTCGCCGGCGGCCATGTTGCTGGTAGGGTGCATACTGTCGATCGAGCAACATTCAGGGTTGATGTAGCTGAAAGTTGGCAGCGTGCCATTTGCTAGATCGGAGTAGAAGTTGTCGGCAGTGACAAGCTTCTCCATGGCATTCTCTTGCACATACTTGTACTGAAATGCATCGATGATGTCGGTCTCGTAGTAGTTCTTCCAGCTAATGCCCTTCTTGTCAAGAGCCTCGAAGATAGAGACAGCACAGTCAGTACCGGTGACGTTCGCAAACCAGCCAGACGCCTGATCAGTGTTGTCGACCATTCCGCAGGTCGATCCTGAAGTCGCGAACTGTCGATTGGGGTTCGTCGGGCCAGGATGCTCGGCGTGGTAGCTATCGAAGAAACCAAAGCTTTCTGCAAGCTTTGCCAAAGTGTTCGACTTCTTGGGGTCGTAAGCTTTGATGACGAACGAGGAGTCACCGGGAGTGGCGTTGTATCTGTCACTTTGGCGCTCAATGAAACCGCCCATGGTAGGAGTGTCATTCCTCTCGGGTTGCCACTTTTGGTAGATCTCATATGATGTCCCTATCCTTTCGATTAGCAATTGTCTGGTGATAGCAGTTCTCGAGGATGCTTACCAGCGAAGTTGTGATCGGGATCAGTCAACGGCACTTCCTCTTCGAAGGGTTCAGCACAGATCTTCAATGGCTCGCCATAGACCGTCCAGTTTGGGTTGGTGTAGTCGTTGCAGTACTCAATGTTGCGGAGGTTGTCGATTTCAGGGTTGAAGTCCCAGTAGCCAGCAATGTTATCGAAGGAGTGATTCTCCTCCATGAGGTACACCACGTGCTTGATCTTGCCTCTCAGTGACTCCCAGACCGCTGGGTTGGAGACTGGAGCGCTGCCATTGCCGTAGCTGGCCTGTCTTCGGACATATGGCAAGGCAGAGACTGTGGCTGCAAGCGCAGCGAATATAGCAGCTGTCTTCATTGCGCTTGATCGGACGAGTGGCTGGCAAGAGCAGTAAAAAGGCGTGAGAATTGCTTGCTTTGTTCAACCTACCTGATGGCACAGTATCGTCTTATACCTGAATCCTGTTGCAACGTCGTGAATGTCCTGTCCAAGCAGACTCGTTCGGCGTTCGGCATACTCTCGTGTCCTGTCTCGACCACTGATTGTCGTTGCCTCGACGCACGTGTGACCGGCGATGCTTGTTGCAAAGTTTTCGTTGCATCCTATGCCGTACTTCCGAACAATGAGGATGCGTTGGTGGGTCCGAATACGTTCGGTAGATTGCGCAGTGAAGTCGTTGATACCAGCTGCTCGCCCATAAGAGCAGGTGAGGTCCATTGCATCCAATAGCCAGCGGCGTAATCACCACGCAAGTGCAAGGTCCACGAACACCTTGTCAAGGCATGCGAGCAATGGCGCGAGAGGTGGGTCGGCGCAGCTGCGGGCATAGCAACTTCGAAAGTGCAGACGTTGAACGTGCATAGCGTGCATACTCGGGCTTCTTTCCACCGTAGCATCAGATCCGCAATAATTGGTGCGTGCCTGGCCGTTAGGGCTAGGCTAAGGCGACACGTGCGTGCTTGTCTGTCGCTAAAGGGACGCTAGAAGCTTGTCTCCACGTTCAAGCTCCTGCTGACGGACCCTGATCGGCATGCGGCGCTATCCAGATATGGCAGCTGTGAACTTCAGAGTATGTTCAGCATCCGTTGCGCTGCAAATTTGCTGGGCACGTTTCCGTTCGACTGGACGGTCGGATGTCGAGATGCTGCTGCACCAGATGCTCAAAATGCAGCTTATAGCATGCGTGATGCCGAGTAGCCGGTTGTGTCTCATCGAGTAGGAAATCCGTGGACCGCATCACGAGCCTAATATCCCTCATAGATCCCACACAGGGTATCAGCGATTGCCACTCGAGATCCTACCACCAACCCTTGGACCTGTCAACTCGTCTCCTTTCAAGCCATATACAGTACTACATTTTCTCATTCATCAGCCATGTCAAACCTCCCGACGATCGCTGAGAGATGGCCTCTTCCCTCCGTACGTGACCTCGAAGCATCGCACTTTGAGCTCCAGGCTGGCCCTTATCCCGAGTTCAACGGGTTCAGCGAGAAGCAGACCGGACATTCTAGCCACGTACCCGAAATGAGCAAGCTCGAGCAACAGACCACGAGACTGCTAAACTGGATCTCTCGGAGCTTTGTACGTTCTCCCAAAATCATCAACGAGAAGCGAGAGGCCCTCTTACCGCAGACCAGAGAGTGCAGCAACGGCAGCCGGTCGTCTTCAGATGTGGAGTCGCAAGCTTCCACAGATGCCGATACTTTGCTTGAGAGTGAGCGCCAGGAAGCCAAGACTGGGCGGGTGGACCCAAGAATGATCTCAGATGCCATCATCGGCTTGTCCGATGGGCTGACAGTTCCATTTGCTCTCACGGCCGGACTCAGCGCTCTCGGAAACACCAAGGTTGTGATCTTCGCTGGTCTCGCTGAACTGACGGCCGGAGCTATCAGCATGGGCTTGGGCGGGTATTTGGGTGCTAAGAGCGAGGAGTAAGTATATCTGTCTTGCGAACCCAACCGGTTCGTACAATGCTAACGTCCAGTGCGATAGACAATCGTACAAAGCCACCCTTTCCGAAACAACCCATCTCGTCTCCACCTCTTCCGCCACCGCCGCCACATCCATCAAGGAGGTCTTTGAGCCTTACAACCTACCACAAAACTTGACTGAAGATCTGACCTTCCATCTGGCGAAGTCTCCGCAATTGGTTCAGTTCTTGATGAATTTCCAGCACTCTCAGCCTGAGCAGGCGTCCTCACGAGCGATTACATGTGCATTGACTATCGCCCTTGGCTACTTCCTTGGCGGCTTCATTCCTTTGGTACCTTACTTCTTGGTCGGCAAAGATGAAGTGATGTTAGCGCTTTGGTGGTCATTAGGCGTCATGGCCGTGAGTCTGTTCGCCTTTGGGTACAGTAAGACTTGTTTCGTGTCGGGCTGGAAAGGATCGAAGAATGTAAGGGATGGCGTGAAGGGTGGCATACAAATGGTGTTGGTTGGTGGCGCAGCAGCAGGATGTGCGATGGGACTCGTGCGGCTGTTTCATGCTTTTGGCGAGTAGAGACGTTTCGAAGGAGGCGTGGTGCAGCGTAGAGTCCAGCGTATGTACAGGCCATGGGATCCTGGCAGCTCCAGCGTTGATCTCCATCTGTTGGTAGCATTGGGTATCAATAAGTTACAAATTCTGTATCATGACCTAGCCTCCGACAAGGAAACTAGCCAGGCTGCCCACGGTCAAGCCAGCCACAAGGCACAAACCCATGAACCCACCAGCAGCCTCCCGTTCCTCAGGATCAACCCACTCACCCGCACCAATCATGCATGAGCTACCCAGATACCCATTCGTGAGTCCAAACAAGGTCTGCACAATCACCAGATAGAAAAAGTCCGACTCCACAATCGCTCCTCGCCCACGGATGTTGCAAAGGTGGTAGAGGCCGAGAAAGACGATCCGGCTTGCTGCCAAGATGAGGAGCACTTTTGGCCGCTGGACTAGCGATAGTGACGGTAGAGCTGTAAGCAATCTTCCTAGCAGATCGCCAATATTCCAGAACAGGAATGCCAGCGGGATGAATGCTGCTGGTCGTAAGATTTCGGGTTGTTCGCTCGGCGGTCGCACTGATAGAATGCGTTGAGTGAAGACTGGAAAGACCATGGTGATCGCAAAGGTGAGGAAGACAGCGCTCGCTAGCCAACGGAGCTTAGAGAGGAGGGTAAGCAAGGGAACGTCTTTACGTTCGGTGGGTGGATCCGTGGTATCTGTCTCCGGTGTATTGGCATTCTGCAGACTCTGGTGATTGCGGTGTGTTCGAGCGACAAGGTAGACGAATGCCAGCAGTGTAATGACGGATATTATGGTGGCAGTTAGGAAGTAGGAGAATGCGCTGCTCGAGTGCACGGCAGGTGGCGCAGGTGACGGTGTAGTCTCGTCGCCTTTTGGTGGGTGCCCGGCGTGAGGAGTAGGGCGACCTGCTGTTGGGACCGAGAGCACGGAGACAATCTGCGCAATACATGGTAGCACTCCCGCTACTGCTTGGCCGGTCATGATGCCTTGTGTGTACCTAGCTTCCCCAAACCCAGCCACGTATGCGAAGACGCCATTCTGGCAGAGACCGGTAGCTAAGCTCGTGGAGAATATGGCGGTTATGAGGAAGCCAAAATAGCCTTGTGCGCCAATGTCCAAGAACACTCTCGTGAACAGTGCTAGCAGTAGGAAGACGACCATGTTGATGATCAGCGAGCTGATAATACGTTTCGGATACGAAGCATTGGCTTGCAGTCTCGCAAGTACCAGTACAGATACTAAATTTGTTGCTGTCGACACTGAGATCTCGGCTGCCTGGAAGTTCTCCGAGATCCAGGGATTGGCGTGAAAGCGCATCTGGAAGTAAGGCCCAGCGGCGAGAAACATGTTCCAGGCCCAGAGCATGGAGATGCCGAGAAGAAAGAAGATGGTGTAGTTGATGTAGGAGAACGTGGCGGGCTTTGTTGAAGGGTGGTCATGGTCGGCGGACTCTGACGTGCCGTCTTCTAGGGGTTCATAGGGCTGTTCGCCTTGCCAAAGCTTGCGAAGACGGTCCATGGTCGCGGGAGTAACAGTCTGGGGTTGCTTTGCTCATGCAGGTAGTTCCTTAAACGCGCTGCACGCGTGATGCTTGGGTCAGGTCATGCGAGGATCGCCGCCTGGTCTTCAGCCGCAAAAAAGGGTCGTCTGGTCACGCAGAACTGTAGTGACTGCCTAGGCATGCCGCCATGATTGATGAGACGTGATGATGGTCAGATGGTGTGCAATGAAATGAGGCACGTCAAGGAGTACGCTAACTTGAGGATGTGATTATGTAAGGCGGAAAGATCCGCAAACAACAACTCCACTCTTTCAACCTCACTTCATCTCTTCGTCCAAAACTCCTGCATGAACAACTGCAACAACATCCTATGGTATGACAGTTGGCTAGACTATCGTCGGATCTCCGGCCTCCTTCGTTGTCTGCTCAGCCCAGCGCGTCATCCGGAAGTCCTTCGCATTCTTCACAGGACCATCCTTCGAGTGGACCTCGTCCCGCGTATCGTCCACCTCTCCATTGACGTCCATGTTGCGCTTGGCTAGCCTTACTGGCGTTCGACGAACATACGAGTCGGAGTCAGCTGTGAGTGGCGGGGTTGAAGTACGTCGGATGGGCGCCTAGGATCTGGTGTCAGTATTCCTGTGCTGCCGCGCTGTACTCTGGCCGTTGCACTCATGTGCACGAACCTAACATGGCGACATGCTTATTGGGAGCTTGATTATACCTTCTTGTCGGTCTCAGCCTGCTTAACGATGACAGACGGCTCGACATTCGATTCGGCTTCTGGCTTGGCAGCATCTTCGACCTGATAACTATAATATCAGTCGTCCGCCTACACTTCTCGAGTCGCATCAATGCAGCGCATGATAGCCGTGCTTCTTGGGCTGATCCTTCTGCTATACTCACAGGTTGGTCGGCGATGCTGAGCCGCTTAGCAGTCTCAACCTCCTTGTTCGACGGCTTTGTCACAGCAGCTTTGTCCTGGTTCTTCTCCTTCAATGATATACGTTAGCATGATACCACGAGCGGGACCGCATTTTTAAAGAGCTCGAGTCCATATACATACTGGACTTCTCCTGGACTTCTTGGCTGCAGGCTGCTGGGCCTTGCTTTTCGCGACCTTTTTCTTCTCGCGCTTCATATGTATGGCCCCTTTCGCAGTACGCTTTGCAGTTTCCTTCGGACGCAGAGTGCCAACCTTAGGCCTTTCGGCCTCCTTAACTTTGGGTGGTTGGTCTGCTGGGACGCGCATGGCTGTTTACCGTTGCTCGATGACGGCGCAAAGCTCTACAGTCTAAAGGATAACATGTCTACTCTGGTCCAGCGGGACGTGTTCTAGCGCGTCCGAGGTGACGTGACTGGTGAGTGCGGTCGAACATCGGTGAATATGTACTAGCTTTCCCGTTCCCGCTTTGATTCAACTTCAGCGCTGCACCTCGACGTCCTTCTCTCTCTTCCTTCTCCAACCGATTCCCGACAACCGCCATCGGCACGTCCACCCATGTCGACCACCAACAAGAGAGCACTGTAAGACTAGACCATGGCACCGTCTGTTCCGCCGCCTTAGGATACCGCCGCGCATTAAGCGCGTGACGGGGCAATAAGTCACGGCCTTCGCCGCGAGGGGAACCAAGTCGCGTGGAGAGTACGATATATGTCTGCCAGCTTCGGCTGCGGGCACTGACAAAACGCGCTGGAGTCGATCCTCCTAGACGAGCGACCCAAACCATTTCGGTGGCGAGGAGAGCGGAAGCACTTGGCGTAGGGCGCACCATGGCTGGCGATCTTTGTCTCTCTTGTTTGGTGCAGGTGGAGCCGGTTTGAGCGAAACACAAGAACCGAAAGAGGTATGATCTCATCACTTCACGGTTCATCTCACGCTTCATGCTAACTGAAGACAGGGTAGCAGACTAGACCATTGTGAGCATACACGTCGGCGTCTGCGAAGTACAATTGCTAATACACTCTGCTACAGCACCAATTGCTCAACAGTCCCAGGGTACTTCTGCGTATATGCGTAGGATGGGGAATGGGCCACTGTCTTCTCTGAAAAGGGATCAAAGCACGTACAGAGTACGCATACCCATGTGTACAGCTGCCGCGTACCATGACTGACATGTTCACAGGTACCGCCTTGCAAAAGGAACGGCAAAATGCGTTGGGGTCGACTCCCTGAAACTGCCTGAAGCCAGACCTTGCATCGAGGCGATAAAGGGGAAGCTTTGCGGAGATTGCACTTGGCTGGTCTGCTGAACCCGCCACGCCGACACTCGCCCTCGCCGGGCCAATGCACTGCGCAAGTATCTGGATTTTGTGTGAAGTGTTATTTGCTGACCCCATGGGTTTCAGAGCCTGATAGCTCCGAGCCTGAGGGGTCAAATCTGCGCAATTACTCGCTTTAGCCACCGTGCATGATCAATCTACTTCTCAAGAGTACTTAACGCTCATAGACACTCTGTTCGCGCAGAAGACTGGCGCCTAATCGTTGTGTTTAGCGTACCAAGGCTGTGAAAGTAGGTATCGAGGCATGAGAAAGACTCTGTACGTCGAGGCCTGATCCCTGTTGTAAATGTGAAAGATTCGGTGCCATCTTGCCGTCCCGCAGTTTTAGCGTGGGCGTTGCAAACGCCGTGACTTTCGAGATCCTCGAAAGAGCTTCATCTGAATCCCATTCAACCCCACCGCAATCGCATCGAACCTGATGCCGGCGACGCTAAGGGAGTCCGAGTCGGTCAACAGGATGGCGGGTACGAAGCACGCCAAGAAGCCGGACACCAAGCGCAAGGCCGCCAGCGACGCCGAAAAGACCGGAAAGAGAGCCAAGATCGACGACGGCGGCGACTCGAGTACCGAGCGAAAGCCAAAAGAGGAAGAGAGGAGACGGGTGAGTACCTGCAGTCGAGGCATGAGCCCGACACGAATGAAGTGTCGCGCAACCTTGACCTCCTTATTAGCAAAGTAGACTACATACTGATGGTATGCATAGCCTCCAAGGATAACGGCCAAACAGCGTAAGGCAGAGCGCCATGCTCCTTCTGGTGAGACTGGTACCGTAAGTGCTGCCTAGTCGAATGCTGTCGAGCCGTTCTGCTCCATGGGAATGCTATCTTCCCATCGTTTTAGTTCATGGTGTGAGAGTTCCTACAATGCTAATATCCTGGGTGGCACTCACAGAAAGGCATCAAGGACGAAGTCGAGGTGCCAGGCCGTTTCAAGAAGATCAACGAGCCAGTGCAGTCTTTCTACAGCACGCCGCTGGAGTACGTCCCGTACACTCCAATCAGGCGCCGCCAGGGAGTCGCGGACTCTGATGCGCCGTGGAGGAAGCTTGTGAGTAGCTCACCCACGCTTATGCCCAAAGTATCGGGCCACACACTTGGAATCCGCAAAGCACAGCGTTGGCGATGGTGAGATACTAACAAAGCACAGCATCCGGGTGTGATCAGCGAAGAGAATGTCGACTTGCTAGTGCGGTACCAAGAGGTGAGTCTTCTCCGCAACGCCAAATCACTCCTATGCCAGTACATCAGCATCGAACGAAGCCTCGTAAACCCTCGGTTCTACAGCTTGGGAATCTACCGTTCGACCAAGCAGCGAGCTGATCATGTCTAGCCTCCTTCCTCGGACATCATCCACGATTGGATGGATCAGACAGACGACAAGAAAGACCCGTGCGTCCCGTCATTATTCTGCTACATCACACGAGGCAACTGTCGAGTGTTTGTCACCCGGAAGGACACCTGCTGCAACACCCTCCAGACTATGCTGCCGTCTACTCGCGCCGAAGCAGAGAGGTGGGTGTCGGAGGTGATGCGAGCAAACCCGGACGGCCGCTACCCTACGGAAGTGCGGTCGCACGGGAAAGCGATGATGATGGTGACGGGTATGGATTATAGTACTGCCGGACGTGAAGGAGAACGTGATGAGAGCATGGGCATGTTCGTTCAGAAAGGAAGTCTGATCCCGGAATGGGCGAAGTGAGGTCTGGTTGGGGCTTGCGGAGATATCTCTTGGCATTAGCGAGCGACCATGGAGACGGCATGAACTGTTTGAATAGAGCATACGATTGAGATACCCAAGTAATACGAAACCACTAAATCAAGCCTTTCTTCCCAATTGCAATCATGTCCGACCCCAAACAAGCGATCATGGACCAGGTCCGACAACAGGCCGCCCTCAGCAATGCACGAGCACTCATAGAAGTACACATATCGATCTGCTAATCACTGGCAACGCAGCTGACAACGCCGCAGAAAGTCAACGAACACTGCTTCGAGCGCTGCGTACCGAAACCCGGATCATCCCTCTCCTCTGCCGAAACGACCTGCTACACATATTGCATGGAGAAATACATGGCGAGCTGGAACACTGTGAGCAGGCAGTATTTGGGGCATGTACAGCAGGGTGTGCAGGGACAGGCTGCGTTTGGAGCGTTCTGAGGAGATCATAGATGGATGTACAGGATATCAGAACGGGAGGAGATGTACACTATTGATTGCATGGAAGCCGGCGGCGGACAGAAGGCGGTGGCAGGCTACAAATATGAGACATGAAGGGGGGCGCGTTGCGGCGGAAGACGCTCGCTTGTAAGATATGACATACTATGCTCGGCCATGAGAAGCATAACGCCCATGGCTATGCTCGCTAGAATGCTCCCAAACACTCAACGCCTTAAATCGAACACACTCGACATTATCGCTGCGCCAATCCAGTACTAGGCTGCCCTGGCTTCGCAGGTGGTGGCGTCATCATAGTCCGCTGCCTCTCAGCATACTCTTTGACGATAACACTGCAATTGATCTCATCACATAGCCTTCTCCTCCTCGCAGGTGGTAGCAGACCCGCGAAATCCAGCCCAGACGCCCTCTCGACAGCCTCAACAGGCACCTCGAAGTCCTTGAGCGGCTTGTCGTTGTGTATGACCGCATTTGGCAGCACGAAAGCTCCAAGCGAGACATTACCGCCCGTCTTGCCATCCTCAGCAAAGATGATCTTGTAGAAATGCGTCGGGACCGCAACGTTAGGCGGGTGTCCGATTACTTCGTACGAGACCCTCCATTTGCCATCCGCCTCTCTCTTTGGAAGGTACAACGGTCCAGTCACTATCCGCACCGAAGGATAGAATGACGTGAGCCGTCTGCAAAAGTCCTCAAAGTGCGCCCAGTAATCTCTATTGAAGCCCTCGCCAACCTGCGGACACATATTGCTGAGCCAGAACGTACTGTCCATCGCTTCTTGACTCCACTTCGCGTCTGCTGCCGGTACTTGGTGTCCACGATCATACCCACTTCTTGCGTAGTCTGAGAGTTTTGCGCGGAACTTCTCAGGTATAGCTGGGTCTTCGGCGAAGTAGGAGTGCCTTCTGTCACCGTTGCGGAGGAGGAGGGAGGCGGGTGTGATATGTTCGGCCACCCAGTGTGGATTGCGTTTGGCGCGATCGAAGGCTGAGGTGAGGGAGACTGCGGAGTGGAGATCGTTGACTGGTCCTGGGAAGCCATATTGGAAGACGCCTGAGGGATCGACGGGTGGGATGATGGGTCCTGGTGTATGAGGTCCGTCTCGTTGTTGTATTGGCGGGAGAGGTCCCGTTCGTGTCGCTGTTGTGACGGACTGTGTCTCTGGTGTTTGTCTTCTCGATCTTCCTAAACCGTATATTGCTGCTGTTGTCGCTGCTCCAACGGCTGCTGATGCGCCGGCTACAACGGCGAGTGTGAACTTCGACATGCTGGTTCGCATAAACCACAAGGAGTAGCAAACGGGTAGACGCTCTTATAACTTTGCTACCGCCTGCTCATGGTCACTCGCAAACATGTTTCAGAGGACGCGTGCGCTGTCCAATCGATTTGACGCGCCTTGCATGGCGGCTCTGCGGATGAGACCGTGCCAAGGATACCATGGACTCCACTTTTTGACGACGACAGTGTCAAGACGACCGCAACCTTACCCAGCGGCATCTTACGAAAACTGTCAACATCCAGGACACCAGTTCGACCGAAGAGAGGCAATGGGCACTGTAGCTATGCGGTGTGTCAACATCAGCATGAAAGCGTGGCGAGGAGAAGAAGCCCTCGACCATCCACCTCATCTACGTTCTTTGAGAATCAACATTACTACGCCAATATCCGCTCATTCGGCTCCAGGCTCTGTTCGGACGCAGGATCTGTTACTACAACACGTGAAAAGTGGGCTGACGGTTTACCCAGTTCCATGCAACGAACACTCGAGTGAGCTAACCATGGCTCTGAGCGATCAGTAGGCTCCTCAGCATTATGTGAGAGCATGCTACGCACAAGTGACAATATGACGGCACAGGATTATTCTTCCGAGACTTTGCTTTGATGTGGTCTCATATGAGAGCGGTGCTCAACTTGCTCCTGTCTCAGCCAAAGTCGGCTTCTGATTGCCTTCAACAAGACACATATCGCACATGCTGCAACTGCAAGCTACATTCACTGCTCTTCGTATACTTTTCAGCATCCAATTACTTCTCACTACGTTCACTGATAATAGCATCACATACCTCGCTCACAATCATAGATCACTCACTCGTGACTCACACCACCGCATGCACTGCAGCAACCACCGCTTTCACGGTCACATGGAGGGCTATAAGTATATGCCTTCCTCTGGCCAGCATCGATCTTTCGTTCACCAACATCAATATCCACCACGGCCTCTTGATCACCAACCGATCACAACTTGCATGAACACCTTCGGCTTCGACAACTCACAAGGCCTTACTCGAACCGAAGACCAGTACCCAACGTACCACGAGTACAACTTCGATCCGTACTATTTCGGTTTTCCGCACCGAGTAGCCTCGCCACAGGTCACCGACAGCTTCTGGCAACAGATACCGATCTCGTCAGGTAACGACTACATACACTACAGTACTATCTACGGAGTCTATTTCAACCACACCGACAGTCCACTGCAAATCGACGCAATGGACAATACTACGGTCAAGATTGGGTTCAAGACCAGCAACTCGAGCAAGCCGAAGGCTCAGCACGCACAGAAGCGTGCAACACCAAAGCCGGAGCTCGTTGAGATCTATGTCCGCGATGAGCTGGTGAAGACCATTCCACTTCGCCAACTGATCCGCTTCTCGAAGGCTGCTGCGAGGGCTTTCCCGAAGCCGGAGGAGAAGCCGGCGAGTAGTGAGGGCGGAGATGAGATCAAGGACTCGTCGAATGAGAAGGTCGAGTCGCCCGGCAAGAACACCAAGAACACTAAGAAAGCGACTACGCCACAGAATTTGGTAGGCTCGAAGGGCAAGCCGGCAAAGCCGACTAATGCGAAGAGCGGCGACGTCGAGGTCGCGTCGTCGCCCGAGCCACTCCCAAACAAGATCTTCATCGTCGAGTCCGCCAACGCCTGGACGCTCCCAACAGTCAAGGCCGTGCACCAGTGCCTGACTTGGATGGACCTGAACAAGCACGTTCACGGCGGCCAGCCGTTGGGAGTCTTCTACTTGCCCGAGCTGTCAGAAGGTGTTTCGCTGGCTTCCTACGTCGACGTCTACGCGGCTGTACTTGCGCTCCAACTCCGCCCGTTGCCTGGCAATCTGCGCCAGCGGGTCATGGACCTAGTCTCGGAGAACAAGCCGGTGGCCGATGATCTCGTCTACATCGGTGAGCGTGTGCCGCTCCTGGATGGCGTTATCACGCGCGTGCTCACGTCCTGCTTCAACTGGGCCGAGGCATACGAAGACCACGAGTGGGCTGAGCTCTGTGATTACCTGAACATGTATCCCGAGCTCAAAGTGCGCTTCAAAGAGATCGAGGCCTCCCGCGAGCGGAACCGTGAGAGGCAGGACCGCCCGGCGAATGGAACTCAGCGGCTGCAACGTGGCTGGCAGGAGCTTGATCCCAGCACGCCGTTTGTTCGTCAAGCTGGCGGCGGTAATGGCAACGGCAAGAAACGTGCTGGCAAGACGGAAAAGAGGAATGGCGGAGGCAACGGTCAAGGCGTTCAGACCACCACCGCTCCCAGCGAGGAAGCTCAGCCTAACGAACATGCGGAGGGCGATGGAGAAGCCGTGGCGGCGAAGAGGGAGGTGGATGGGAATGGCAAAGGAGTCGGCGGCAAGCACGTACCGGGCGTCTAGGTGTTCTGCCTCGTGCAGCTCTACGAGAGTATGCTGCAGAGATGCCCGAGATCGTGAACCCGGCGGACTGCTTGCGAGATCCTGCGTAGGCAGGAATTTTATGGAATCTGGTAGCTTAGTCAATTAGTCTTCGGTGCGAGTTGAACACAAGGTTCTGCAAGTACTTGCGCCTCATGAACTATTTTGCGATTGATTACTTTCCTCACGCAATTGCAGCTTCCGAAAACGGCCAAAATTGAACCGTGCAGCGGCCGACTTGGCCGAGATCTCACAACTGAACCTTCTCAAGGCTGACTCGTCTTCCTTTGTACACACTTTACAAAACACAACTTATACCAGTTCTTCTCTTGAGTTTGTAGTACTCACGCAACCAACAGCAAAGATGTCCGCCAACAAGAGAGTCGTGCTGACCGATAAGGCTCCGGCGCCCAGAGAAGGTGTCTTGAATCAGGCAATCGTTGCGGGAGGCACAGTATACTGCTCTGGACAAATTGCAGTCGACCCGGCGACCGGTAAGGTCGTAGAGGGAGGTGTAAAGGAGCACACCGTAAACTCGCCTGATCAACCGAAAGTTTGATATTCGCTTACATCCTCTCTAGCACCAAATTATCAAGAACCTGACCGCGGTGCTCAAGGCCGCGGGTACTTCGATCGACAATGTCGTCAAAGTCAACATCTTCATTGCCGACATCAAGGACTTCAATGCCATGAACGAGGTTTACATGCAGTACTGGGGTGAGACGAAGCCTGCGAGGAGTTGTATACAGGCTCAGCCGCCGGTCGCTGGACTTCCCGTCGAGATTGAATGCATCGCTGTAATGCCGTAAGGCATGTCTGCGTCGTGTCATGGTATGGCAACGACACGGCTAACTCAGACACAGGGAAGGGGGCTCCAAGAGTAGACTTTGAAGATGTACAGGCATCATGTGCAGTATTTACAAGCAAAAGAAGACTCGCGCTTCATGCAGACAACCAAGATGCAATGCAGATGCGGTATTCGAACATGTCCCAAACGCCTTGCTAATTGTCAAAAAGTGGCAAAACATCAACCCTTCGTGAACGCCTGTCCATATATGCGTCCACTGGCATGCCGAAGCTTCCGGCCACTGCTAGGCTCCGCTGTCCTTACTGTCTTAGGCGGGACGATCGAAGGCTTTCCAATGCGGCTATTCTGTGGATGCTGCTCTATTGCGTCAGGTTCCACACTGAGGTCTTCTAATGTGTTCTCTTTAGCAGATGATGGAGAAGCCCACATCTCGGAGGTCCGAGGAGTTGAGACTACACGTCTCTGCAGTGGTCCGTCCGGTGGACTCTTGACACGCATAAGTGATCGTTGTGGCTGCGGGGAATGTCGCTCCGAAGGTGATCCGTGTCTCTCGATCGGCGACTTTGACATCTTCGATTCTGTTGTTGGTGTTCGGGGCCCGCGGGGCTGAGAGGTTGCATCTGCGCTTCCTCTGCTTCCTGGAAAGAAGGGTCTAGCTTGGGGTATAGATGAAGGCGTCCGTGGCGTACTCGGGACTGCGCGCTGCGGAAGTGATGAGGTAGCTGCTGCCGGACGGTTGCTGGGCGCTACTTGCGTGTCCTCCAGTTCAGACGGTGGCTTTGCCTCCGGCTGGCGTTGAACTGCTCTCGGCAACTGAGGACTGCTTCGCACGCTGCGAGATTTCTCTGCTTCCAGCTGCACAGACTTGGTCTCAAACTCGCCCAAATCCTGCTCGAAACGCTCCGGCTCGACGCTGAGGTCGCCTTCCAGCTTCTCTTTATCGCTGAGCAGATCAGCAATCTTGCTGTCGTAATCTAAAGTCAAAGTCTGGAAGTCTTCGGCGTGCTTTAGCGCGATTTGAGACTTGCGCTTGGCGATCCGGCGGTTGTACTCTGACACGAGTCGCTCTTCTGCTGTTCTCAACGCTTTCGCCTGTTTGAGTGGCAGACTCGTAAGCAAGGCAGTCTGGGCTTCAGGCTCACCATGCTCAATGCCATTACTGGCGAGGAGTTGATTGCGTTCTTTCGTGAAGTCCTCCACGCCTCGAGACATGGCATCTTTCTCCCTCATGTTCTTGTCTGCGAGCAGAGTGTCAAACTTTTCTTTGTACTCGGCGGCCAAATGGTCCTTGGCACGCTGTAAGTCGCCGACATGCTCCTGAATCTTCTGGGCGAAGAGCGCCTCGTTAGCCGTGATCACACTACCGAGTTCAGAGAGCTCGGACTTGGCCTGCTGGAGATAGTCCTCGAACGATCTCGTCTTCCAAGAACGTTCTGACTTGAGATCAGCGACCCTCTTCTGGGATCGCGATGGTGTGTTGGACTGTGACTCATTTGTTCTGCGCTGGCCGAACAGTGGCGTGGTTGGTCTCCTAGGCTCTGAGTGTATGCCGTTTGTGATTGCGAAGTCGCGCATTGTAGGCGCTCGAGCCTGAGGGCCAGCTTCGCCGTAGCCCGTAGCCGCCACGCTATTACCTGAGGGTGTCCATGAGTTTGGTCGTGAAGGTAAGAGTATCACAGCCTCTGTTTGGACACCCGCATCAATACGGTCCAGAATTGGTGAGTCGGTGGTACCCGCGATGTGTGTTGCCGCTAACTTTATGGCATCTGTCTGCACTCCTGTATCAACCTTTGAAGCGGGCTTGATATCGGCCATCTGGGTCTTCAGTGTGGCGAGTTCGTCCTGGAGCATCTCGTTGTGTCGAGCGAACTCGGACTTCTCGTCGAGCTTCTGCTGCACAAAGGCTTGAGATTCCTTCCGCTCTTGCTCGGCCAGCGCAAGCTGCTGCCGTAGACCAGTCACTTCTTCAGAAGGCTCCTTGGAGGCCATTGCAGCCAAGTCGGATTTCTCTTGTAACTCTCGAAGTGATGTCGTTGCCTGATCATGTTGCTCCTTCAACCTGACGTGGTTCTCCTGTAGATTGACCAGTACCCGCTCGCTTTCTCGCTTGGCTGCTTCGCTATGGTCAAGCTTCTCCGCACTCTGCTTGCACATATTCTCAAGTGTGTCCTCAGCTTGCTCATGGCTAACAGTCTTTGCGTCGAGTGAAGACTGCAAACTCGCAAGCTCTTCGCGGTGCGCTTGCACTTGAGCTGCCATTTCCGTGGCGTGCGATGCTTTGGTGTCATTAATGGTAGTTACCAGACAGCGATCATGCTGGTCCTCCGACTCTGCTTTAGTCTGCTCTCGAGTCTGCAAAATGATACTCTCGTGTTCACGTTCGAGGGCGGCCGTCTTTGTATTGTACGTCTCCTTGGCCTCGTACACTGCTCTCTCAAGAGTTTGTTGATGCGCATGTACTAGCATTGAGATCTCTTGCGCAGCTTCAGCGTGAGTGTTTTCTACAGCACGTTCCAAAGACTCTTGGTGCTGCCGCTCAAGTTCTTTGATCTTGTCCGTGGTAGACGCATCGGTATTTCGCAAGACGTCTGCGAAAGCCTTGGCCTGCTCTTCCTTGAAAGCAGCCATCTTGGCCGTCCATTCGAGGTCGCGAGCCGCTAGAGCCTCCTCATGTACGCTCATAGCAGCTTGTGCTTGACTGTTCGCCGTTTGGTGTGCGCTCTCGAGCTCTACACATCGTGCAGTGACTTCCCCCAATCTCGTTTCGAGGTCGACCTTGCTCACAGCGTGAATTTCTTGCGCGTTGGTCAAATCTGTTACAGCATCTTGATGTGCCTGTTGTAAGCGCTGCTGCTCGGCGTCGTGCTCTCGCTCCAAGGTCTGACTCTCGGTGTTGTGACTGATCTTGATTTGCGCCAGTTGCTCGCTGAATTTCGCCTGCATCTGGTCAAACTCACTGTCGTGTTGCACTTGGGCGGCTTTCAGCTCGTCTCTAGCAGTCTCGGCAGACTTCTGAGCAGCATCGACCTGCGCAAGGTGAGCATCACGAGCCTTCGCCAACTCATCTGCATTGCTTTGCTGGACAGCAGCAAGGCGAGCTTCAGCAGCATCATGATATTCAGCCAGCTGTTTTCCACTATGTTCATGGAACTTGGCAGTCGTCTCGTCAACGGCCTTTGCAATGGAGCTTTGCAGGTCAGCTTGGTGCGCCCTCTCAGCCTCATCAGCCTTCGAGGACCAACCTGCTTCGACCTCATGCAGTTTAGTGTTATGCTCCTTAATCGTCCGAGCGATAACGGTATCGAATTCGGTCTTTGCGGAACTGAGAGCTTCGCGAAGCTTTTCGATTTTGTCGTTGTGGGCTTGATTATCATCTCTGATTGTTTGAGCATGGTCGTGCTTGAGCGCTTGTATCGCGGCTTCGTGGCTAGACATCGCTTCTTTCGACTTTTCCTTTGCCGCCGCAGACGATGCATCACGCTCTGTGTCACGATCGGCACGTAAGTTCTTGAAAGCGTCCTCATGTTCGGATTTGATCGCGTCAACCATCTTCTCATGCTCATTCCGCACCGCTACCAACCGAGCCTGGAGTTCGTCTGTCATCGCGCGATGTTTCTCCTCATCCTCTTCGAGCTGTTTTTGCGCTTCTGCACGCGCCACTTGCACGGCCACATGCACTCGGTCGTCCGTGTCCGTTCGATGTTCGGCGGCCAGACGATCATACTCCTGGGCATGACGGGCTTCGGCGTCTCGCACAACCGTTTCGGCCTGTTCCTTCGCTTCACGCAGCGCAGTTTCATGTTGGTCGTGGACTTCGTCGAGGGCGGTCTGATGACTCACCTGAAGATCCTTCAGCATTATACCATGCTCTGCGAGGAGACGGTCTGTTTCTTGGGTATGGTCGACAGTCAACCGCTGCGTCTCCAGAGCGCCGTCCTGCTTCACGGTCTGCATGATAGCGGCATGCTGCGCCCGCAATTCGGACATCGCTTGCTGCACACATTGCAATTCTTCCTCGCCGCTCTGCTTGGTCGACTGGAGGGCAACCTCATGCTGACTGAGCAAGTCACGCACTCTCTCGTCGTGGCTCTGTGTGGCATTTTCAAGTGCAGCCCTGTGGATCCCCAATAGGCGTTGTGTCTCCTGTTCATGCTCAGCCTTCACTTGTTGCATCGCATCCTCACCATCTCGCTTCACGATGGCTAACATTTCTTCGTGCTGCGTTCGGAGCCCCCGGAGCGAGCCAGAGTGACCTTCGGCGGCCTTCTCAACGAAGTTTCGAGTCTCCTCACGCATGCGGTCAATCTCTACTGAATGCTGACTACGCAGCTCCTCTATTTCGGTCGAGTGTTTCACATGAAGGTCTTGTAGGGCGCTAGAGTGACCAATGGCAGCGTTCTCAACGAGGTTTCGAGTCTCTTCACGCACGCGATCGATTTCTGCAGAATGCTGAGTGTGCAGTTCCTCGATCTCGCTCGAATGTTTCATGTGAAGATCTTGTAGGGCGGCAGAGTGGCTTTCGGCAGCCTTCTCAACGAGGCCTCGAGTCTCTTCACGAATGCGATATTTTTCTGCAGAATACTGAGTGTGCAGTTCCTTGATCTCGCTCGAGTGTTTCGCATGAAGGTCTTGTAGGACTCCAGCATGAGTGCTTGCAGTCTCGTTGTGCCGGAGATTCGCAGAATCGACGACTTGCGTAAGTTTTTCATGCTTACCTCTCAGCTCCGCGAGCTCGGAGTCCTTGCTCGTCTGGAACTCTGACAAGGTTTGCTGGACTGCCTGCAATGCAGTGCGGTGCTCAGTGCTAAGTGCTTCCGACTCCTGAAGGTGAGAGTCCTTCAGCTGCTGGAGCTGGGTCTTGTGTTCCTGGATCGTCTTAGCGAGGTCGCGCTTATGCGCCGATATCTCCTCGCCAAGCCTACCAGTCTCTTCGTCCGTATCTGCTCGCAACTGTGAAAGTTGTCCTTCTTTTGCCTCGACCTGAGCACTCAGCTCGTGCTCTCTGGCTTGCATTGCAGCTGTAGCCCTCGATATCTCACCCTGGGCGTGAGCTCGTTCCTGTTCCAGCTCGCTCATGTTAGACTCAAGATCCTTGACTCGCTCGCGGTGTGACTGTTCAGCCCGCTGCATCTGCTCGCGCAGTACCTTACTTGCTTTGATCTCTGTGGCGAGTCGGCCAGCAAGGTCGGCGAGCTTGTTCTGCGACTTCTCGCGCGCTTGCGTGGCAGCAGTGCGCACTTCTTCCAGTTGCTTCCGTAGTGCGGCAGTATTGCTTTCGTGCTCCGCAGTCTCCTTGGTGTGCTGGTCCTGCGTTCTGCGGATGGATTCTTGAAGCTTGTTGAGTTTCGCGTTCGCTTGTTCTACTTCGTTGGAAATGGCCTTAACCTCCGCCTCGTGGGTCGAGCGCATCTGGATGAGCTCCGACTGATGCTTCTCCAAAAGCTCTTTCTTTATAGACTGGTTCCCAGACCGCGCTGCGGTGACAGCCGACGTGTGTTCAGCAACCAGGCGTTCAAGCTCCTGGGCGTGGTCGATTTTCAATTGCTGGACGCTCCCCTCGCTTTCAGCCTGCACTCTGTCTAGCTCAGCTTTGTGCTTCTGCCGAACGTCATCCAATGACTGCTGCAACTGCCGCTCATGCTTGGACTGCAACTTCGTGAGCTGTGAGATGTGCTTCTCTTGCAGTCCGTCCTTGGTGCTATGCACAGCCGAATCATGGCGGGATTGAATATTTGCCACCTCTGCAATGTGTGCGGTTTTTAGCTTGTGGCTCGCATGATTCGACCGCCGCTCCTGCTCTGCCAGCGCTTTCTCGAGATCCGCAGCATGCGTTTCCTTTGCTGACTGAAGTTGTTGCTGGTGTACGCTTCGCATTTCCTGGACCTGTGCTAGATGAGTGTCCTGCAGTTTTCGCCGCCGTGCCTCCTCCTTTTGCTCGTGTTCAACTCGCAACTTTTCGAGGTCATTAGCATGACTCTGCTGGTCTTCATCCTTTTGTGCTGCCAGGCGTTGGGTGTGCTCAGACTTGAGTGAATCCAGTTCAGCGGTGTGCTTCTTCGCAGCGTCTTCCTCGAGTGTGTGAACAGTAGTCTCGTGGTCTACCCGTAACTTCTGTAGTTTGACAGCGTGATTCTCCTCGGCCATGTTCAGAGAGCGCACCGACTCTTCTTTGTGGTCTTTTCGAAGTGCCGCAACCTGCTCATCATGCTGAGCGTTGACAGCTTTTAGCTTATCTGCGTGCTCTTTGCTCGCCCTCTCTACAGTGTCTTGATGCTGTTCCCGCAACTCCTGTGATTCCCGCTCATGACTACCCGTAAGACTTGCGATCTCCTCAATGTGCTTACGCACCAGCTCGGCTTGTTGTGCTTCAGCGGCGGCGAGGTTAGCTTTGTGCGCATCGCGCTCTTTGACAGCAGCGCCGAGCTTCTCGGACAGGTCATCGACTCGTTCATTTGCTGCATCGCGATCATGTGCTAGCTGGCTAGCGGCCTGCTCGTGGCCTTCCACAGCACGCAGAGCCTCGTTAAATCGTTCTTCTTTCTGAGCTAAGCTATCGGACAGCTCCAGGACCTTACGATCGAGCGCGCTCCGAGCATTGGCTGCCACAGTCTCGGCTTCGATGAGCTGACCCGCAAGCTCATCAGCGCGCTGGTGTGCGTCCTTCGCGTCAGCTTGCAGGGTTGTGAGTCGAGTTTGCAAAGCTTGCAGCTGCTCTTCGTCTTCCTGCTTGGTCTTACGCAGCAGCTCCGCTTCCTTTTCATTCTTCTCCTCGAGCTCGGAGACCCGCTTCTCGCTCTCTGACAGAGCGGTGCCTGTTCTGACCGCTGCGCTTCGAAGGTTCTGCATCTCAGCATCGACATCCGCACGAGCAGTCTCGATCTTCATGTGAGCAGCATCAAGCTGCTCCTGGAGTTCCTGCTGTCGCTCGCGTAAGTCGCCCTTCTCTTCTTCGGCAGCGTGATCTTTGACTTCATGATCTGCGATGACATCGCGGAGACGCTCCGCTCCTTTTGCATTCTTCTCCTCCAGCTCCGTAATCCTGGCCTTCAAAGGTGGGAGTGAAGTCTCAAGCTTGGCCTCCTCCTCACGCAGTCGAGCCTCAGCATCAGAAACCGACCCCTTGGCCTTCTCATGCTCAGCATGAAGGTGCTTATGTTGCGCGCGAAGCTCCTTAAGCTCGGAAGAGGCAATTTCGAACTGGCCATGGACGTGCTCTTTCGCGCCTCTCTCGGTCTTCAGGTCAGTCTCAGCGGCATCTGCTCTCGTCGCTAGTTTCTCTTTCTCAATCTCAAGCTGATGTATTCGGGTTTCTAAATCTTCCTTCGACTGCCTCTCTCTCCTCAAGCCAGCTTCAGCCTCCTTGACAGCCGCCACCGACCTCTCCTGGTCGGATAAGAGTGCCTCCCGCTGCCTCCTCTCTTCCTCGACCCGTCCAGCCAATGTTCGACTCAACACCTCGACCCTCTCAGCCCGTTGGTGTGCGTCCTCGGCCTTCTCCGTCAGCTTTTCGACCTCATCCCGCCACTGATCCTCACCAACACCAAGCTCATGCACCCGCGTCTGTATGGCTTGTAGCGAAGACTGCAAAAGCTGCAACTTGAACTCGTTCTTTTCCCTTTCCGCCGCAACGGTGGAGGTAGCGCTTCTGGCCGAACTTTGCGCAACGTCCTTCTCGGCGGTAAGCTCTTCGACTTTCTGCAGCGTATCTTCCAACGAACTCTCCGCAGTGGCGAGTTTAGCGGCGATCTCATCTTTCTCGGCACTGATGGCGTTCAGAGCTTTCAAGCTATGAGTCGAAGTTTCTTCCGCAGCCGTCTTTTCATTACTGATACGCTGAAGTTGCTGTTGTGTCTCCGCGAGCGAAGCCTGCAAGGTCTCCATTTCGGCCAAGCCACGTTCACGCTCACGAGTCTCCACCATCAGCTCTGACTGGGTTTGGCCGAGAGCAGCCTCAGCCTTCTCCTTGTCAGCGATGGTGGTCTCCAGCTGCGTGCTCACCTCTTTGAGCTCCGCTTGCACAGCATCGAGCTTGGAGGCGAGCTCGTCCTTCGCTTTCGTCACAGTAGTGTTGACAGCCTTCAGCTCGGCCATAGCAGCATCAACCTCTTCTTTTTCCTTCGAAGCGTTGTGCATCTGAGCTCGCAGATCCGCTAGTTGCATCATCATATTCCTGACCTCGACCAATACCTGCTCATGACCCTCCGTCATGGTGTCAAGCGTCGACTGCAGCTGTCTTGCCGTGGCATCCGCCGCGTCCTTCTCTGCCTCAGTCCGTTGCAACTGAATCCGGACATCGTTGATGTCCCTCCGGACTTGGTGAAGTCTGCCAGAAAGCTCGCCGTTCTGCTGTCGTTCAGCGGCCAAACCCGAGAGCGACTCATAAGCCACAGCATCAGCACTTTCCTTAGATTTCTGTAGTCCCTCGAGCGCTACCCGAAGGTCGTCTACGGTATTGCGGAGGTTAATAACGGCGGCACTTGAAGCTGCCTTCTCCCTCTTCACGCGATCGAGCTGCACGCGCACATCATCCAGAGCCGTCTGCTGGTCGCCCAAGGCGGCATCCGAGCTCTGCTTCTCGGTCCGCAATTTGTCCAAGGTTTCTTGCAGCTCGGTGACTGCTGCACTTGAGGCCGCTTTCTCCTTGTGCACTTGAGCAAGGTCCTTGCGGACGCCATCCAAAGTAGCCTTGTTCTCGCTCAGTGACACATCAGAGCTTTGCTTCTCCACTCGCATTACTTCCAATGCTCGTTGGCTTGCTTCAGCCGCTGCTTCCACAACTTCGAGCTTAGCATTTATCTCCTTTTTCTCCTTCCGCTCCACATCAAGGTTGGCTAGTGCATCGCGATGTGCACTCTTTGCGTCATTCAGCTCTGCGCGCACAGCGTCCGAGCCATCCTTCAACTCCCGCAGCTGCCTTTCCATCTCACCTACCTTACCTTCGGCACGCTCTCTCGCCTTTTCAGCATCCTCCTTCTTTTCCGACATCCTATCGATCCTCGTCTCCGCAGCCTCGATCCATTCCTCTCTTTGCTGGGTCACGAGCCGCATCTCCTTCCGTATACTCTCCAGCTCCTCTTCTCTCGTGTCGACCACTACATCTTCCTCATCGCCGTCGCTTGACGACTCCTCATCAGGATCTCCACTATTCTTCCTCTCGGCCTGCTTTCGCAAAGCCTGTGTCTCATCCCTGACGCGTTTCCGCAGTAGGTCGAGCTCATGGAAGATCCGTGCATGCGACACAGGCTCTTGAGCCGGAGCCGGGCCTAGTCGGAAGACCTGTGCAGTGATACTGCTTGAGGACGACCGTGCAGAGCCTACCGTCTGGGAGCGCTGTATAAGACTCTTTATGAAGTCCACCTGACGTGTCAAAGAACGCTGAGAACTTGGCGACTCTGGTCCAGTAGAGACATAGCTCTGTGCCCGCGATACTGGCGGCGAAGAAACCGGGCTTGACGTGGGATCGTCTGCCATTTCAGCGGTTTGACGAACGCGCCGGATCTAGGCTGTGTTATACTGGTCGTGCATTCTATTGCTCCTGTATGGTAAATTGTGGACGGTACACCTATTCTTTTGCGCCTCCACCAGCTCTCAATGCCAGCCCCTTTCGTCCGAAAATCGCGATAGGGTGATCGAGTACCCTCTCTTCCTGCTACCCGTAATATCGAAACTGAGATGAACGTGAACAAGTAAGAGACGAAGGAAATAATGATACTCGAATGGGAGGGGTGTGCTGTCCGGCGCATCGAGTCCGTTTCGACTACCACTAGCCTTGCCAGCTAGCGATCCATGACGTGCATGGAGATCGATGTCGATCCGGAGATACGCTAGCCCGATGGTAAGAGACCCCTACTCGTGTGCTATGTTGTCAGATCAGAGACAAACTGCTCGAGGATGTGATGAATAATGCGTTGAAGTAATCTTGCTACAATTCTAAAGCTTAATATCGACAACGACAACCAAGGCAGTTGCAATGGTCAGATCGCCAAGACACGGCGTCGGATAGATCCGCAGTAAACTCCACTCTTTCCAACCTCACGCGTCTGGCTTCTGTGCCGACACTCCTGAACTTCAGTTCCAGACATCCGAGTCGGTAACGATTGATCGGGACGTGAGATCGTCAATGTCACAGCCCTGATGCCATAGCATGGTCAGGTGGTGTTTCTGGACGGCTTCAAGATAGCCCTCCGGGATGGTTCTCAACCGCTCCGCCGCCTCCAACCGCTGCTGCGGTATGTCTCGCAGTCTCTTCGCTCGAGCAGTTGACTGAGTAGCCTGTGGCGAGGCGGTGGCACCATTGCCGTCTAGGGAGCTGTTGAACTCCTCCTCGCCATGAGCACGGAAGGCTTGATCACATGTGTTCGCTTCGGACGGGTCTGCATATGCTGTCGGACCCAGCTTTGGAGCAAAAACATGGTCGATCGGTGGATTTGCAGCTTCTGTCGAATCGGACACGTCCTCTGCAGCAGACGTCCAAACGTGATCTCAATGTCAGTATGGTGCGACGTACGAGTGGAATTACTCACGCTTTCGTAGGTCCGATATCCCGTGTCTGGTTCGATCTCACTCTGCGACTGCCGACTGTCAGCTTCTCTAAGGTGCCGCAATTCCACCTTGCCGCTGCCTTGTGTTTCGTGGGAAGGCGAGGCACGGTACTGGCAAGAGACACTCAACTTGCGTTTAGATCAAAAGCGCTGGTTGTCTCGCTCTACGATCGAAATGTCAGTATGAATGCGCCTAGTAGTTCTCGGTGAACCGAGCAAGCGACGGAAGCTTGTACGTGCTGCAGCTTCATCTTTGACCACGGGAGTCAGGCTGTATTCGAATTTTGGATCTCGCACCTCATCTCGCCATGCTGACGGTATAGCTGACAGCTGCATATGCCCTCGCCATGCCATGCCACCAAAGGCCAATATCGATGTCCCGCCGGCTCTTACTCCATCTCGACATCCGCTCTTGTCTCACTCCATCTTGACATCCGCCTGTGTCTCGGGTTTGACTTCCGCCTTAAGTGGCTCGGGGGCCTTCTTCTTCGTGGACTTGGGCGCGCGAAAGGGCAAGCGTGTTGCAGGACTTGATGTGATGGAGGCAGAGGCAGTCGACTAGGCGCGCATCAGCAAGAAACAGCAGTTTTAAGAATACATGTGACTGAGGGGTCTATGCCGAGGATGGTAGAGAGGCTCCGGCTCGGTGACGGGCGCTTGCTTGGTCCAACGTGGCTTTTCAGCCTGCTGCTGCTGCTGGTCCGCATCCTCGGACTTCGCAACGTCCCTGATGACACGGAGATGCTCCAAGCCATCACGCCGAGCAGGGTCCTGCTTCACTGGCGGGGGAAGCGGCTCATCTGGATGCACATTCCGCTCCTCCTGGTGGGCTGCTTTTACGCTGTCAATCGACTCGCGTAGCTCTGCAAGCGCTTCTTCGGAACCCTGCGATGCACCTAAACAATCAGCAACGGACCATGCCTGCAGTTCCTTGTCCTTGCGCGATACACACCTGGCGGGATGAAGCTACGAGCCATCTTCCACAGCGTCTCCGACCTCTCAATCAGCTTTCCGCACTCCTCCCAGTCGTCGAGCACAGCCGCAATGAGAAGGTAGAGCTTGATGCGATGGTAGCGTGGTAGGCCGCTATCATGAAACATATTGTCGGCCTCCTCCAGCACCTTGTCATTATCGCCCGCTTCATAGAGGTCAAAGATCTTGTTGTATCGCTTGTCAAAGGAGTCAGAGACTGCGTCGCGATCCATGCTGATGTTGTAGCTCTGATGTGTTATGTTTTTTCGAAACACGAAGAAGATGGAAGGCTAATAGCTAGCGAAACTGCACGTTAACGATAGGCCTCGAGTGAATCGGTGAAATCCGCGCTGCCGAGCATCACATGTGAAGTTGCTGAATAAACACGCATTAGCTCCCGCGGTTCGCGCTCAACTTCATCGCTGCACTTTGCACCTCGCCCATCTTCCTTTCTTCAACAGCACCGACAAATGCACGCAGATCATCGTCGCTGCAAGCACGGTCAGAGAGTGTAGGTCCGTCCACACACGGCTATTGTGCCTCCGATTGCTGGCTGGACACAGGCCAAAAACGGTATGACACACCCCAATCCCCGCACATCACGAAGAAAGGGAAGCAGTGAAGCTGGACCATTCACCACCTGTTTCGCGGATCCATGGTACTTCATGCGCAAGCATGAAAGGGGATTGGAATTCCGTCTTCGCTGGTATAAGCGTTCTGAAGCACGTTCAGAGTACCGCTTGTTCCCCAAAGGAACGAGAACGGCAAAAAGCGTTGGGGTCCTTATTCCCCTGAACTACTGGAATCTCTGCAGAGATGAGAAGGGGAGCTCAGCATAGGGTGCACTTGGCCGGCTTTGCTGCTTGTTCTTCTTGTGCTGTGTGAATAGCCATACATGCTGAGAACATTGGCTGATGACTTTACACTCTCAAACCAGATCACGTATTGGGCTGGAGATTGCCACGGTGCTATCTCTAGCCCCTCCCACAAAGCGTTCGCGCTACTCAAGAATGTTTGCTATCCAATCTTTCATCGATCATTGAGCCTGTGTGAAGCTCATTGGCGGAGAAGGAGGCCGCGCTATCCGCGAGTAAAGATGTGGAGGTAATAGTATGTAGCTTGTCGCTTTCGCCGGCCAATCTATGCACTCTTTTTGGCTGAAGGTTTGCTCACGGGCTTTGCATTATGTTGCATTGCAGCATGCTTTGGATTGGCTTGACGGCACAGAGGAGGATGATCGGAGGGCGAGATGGAGAGAAGGCAAGGAGTCGGTATACTGGCAGCTACAAGGCAATCCCGGTACTGCTGAGGCATTATGTACGATGCTGTAGTGATGTGTACTTTCCGAACAAAGAGAGCGTCAGTCGCCGGACTTGGTCCATACTGGTCGGCTCGAGTTCGAAAATCATTAACATCACACGAGCGCCTTGATGCGCCTTTCCTGTCCTCCTATCGCAGTCTTGTCTTCGTGCTGGACGTCTGCAAGGCTGATGTTCACGGGAATGCCAAGCCGAGCTCCGCAAACTCTACTCTGAACCTCACATCAAACCTCACACACCACTCAACGCATCTTCACTGTCCATACTACCAACGATGGAGGACGAGACCCACCAACACCTCCTGCCTACGATCGAAGGCACCACGTCTTGCCGCGTCGGCCTCGTCGCCTTCGGAACGAACGAGGTGGCCCTTGGCGGCAGCATCCAGCATCTGCTCACCTGTCAGCCTTCGCTCGCCGGTCATGCATTGAGAGAGAGAGTCTCGATGCTGTCAAGAGGGGAGGCGACTTGCAGTTTGCTTAGGCGGACTTTCCGATCAGAGGTTGCTTGAGCTTGGCGAGTTGAGCGGGCGTCTGAACTCCATTAGCATGGTCTCGCTGTACACAGCACGGCCGATTTCTGTTCGCAGGCCCCGTATGTTGCTGTACAGACGAATCATTTACCGGCTTGGAACCTTTGATCGGCTTGACAACGACCTTTGGTTTGGCGAGCTCGTTGATGATGTTGGTGAAGACGCCGGTAAGACTCTTCATCTGGTCTCGCTCGACGCTGGCCTGGTCCCACTCGATGCTGGCCTCGTCCCGCTCGATCTTGGCCTCGTCCCGCTCGGTACTGATCTGCACGAGCTGGTTCTTCACCTGATTGAGTGCGTGCTCGAGCTCGGCGATGGTCTTGGTCTGCTCTGTGACCTGCTTGGAAAGCTCCTCCACGCGACCGTCTTCCTGCGCCTTCTAATCTTGATGTCAGCACTCCCTCAATGCCACATGGTGACCACGCTGGTGCACTCGTGGCCGTGGTGATATGGTAATATCTTGCTGAGAAGATACTCACAGGCTGTGATACCGACTCGAGCTCTTCGACACTCTTCGAACTTGCTTCAATTCTGCGATCCTCTACACTCGCGGCGTCCTCGACTGGTGCTGGAAATACAACACTTTCAATAGTCCCATGAGCGGCCTGAACCTGGGTGCTCTTATCTTGGATCGATCTGCCCTTCGCGCGGCCACGCTACGCATCGTCAGCTTGCCAAACAGCATATCTGCCTGGCGCAACCGAGACTTGTTTTCAGCAGGATTCACAAACCTTCCGAGCCCGTTGGACTTGATCAACCTCACTGTCATCACCACTGTCGCTTGCGTCCCGGGTCTTGCGCTTCTTCGCGACGCCTTCACCCTCATCGGCGTTGCGCTTGTGCGATGTGCCCTGCTCGACCTGCGCGCTGCTTGAAGACGACTCGATCCTGGCCGCTTGCTGCTGCGGTGTGCGTGGGTCAGCCATTGCGGACGATGATGTGATGTTGAGCTTTCGAGTGTCCCCCGCAACAAATGGCAAGTGAAGGGCGTTGCTCTCGAGGAATCGTTTACGCCAAGGCCCGAATGACGTCCATCCTAACCGTGAACGTCAACAAAGCACCCCCGAAACGCCGCTTTTTAGCTCCCGCAGCTCCCGCCACCTTTCTTCGGTCCAAAATGGAGCTTGCTCCTCTTCCTCTTCTTCATCGACAACTTCACCCGAAACGAGCAACCAGAACCATGGGCGGCCTAGCTACCTATTCGGTCCTCTTGCTCATGACGGGTGGAAGCGTTGATGAAGGGTTCGATCGTGGGGTACGTTTTCACACTGACTTCACATACCAACCTATCCGCGGCTGACACTTGATAGCTGTGGGCTGGACTGAGAAACCATCTGATGGAGCTCGCGGGATATACTCTTTGCGTGCGAGCGTAGGAGGGAAAGCCGCCTTGCCTTCGCTGATATGAAGCGTTCTGGGACACGTAAAGAGGTGAGCATAGCCACTTCTGCAGCTTTTTGAGGCATTTACTGACTTTTGCACACAGTACCGCTTGTTCCTCACCGAACGAGTCCGGCAAAATGCGTTAGAGGTTGGATCCCTCTTGAATCATTGAGCGACCTTCGGGAAGCGACAAGAAAGACTTGGCCAAAGGTGCACTCAGATGGTAGCAGTTTTCGATGGGCCTGCATTGAAACCGTAAGATCATCACAGTCCATTCATGAATGGTGGCTAACAATCGTCCAGATCCGTTCAGCGGCCTCGGGGTACCTCGAGCGTATAGCGTGAGAGGGGCGCTGTTGAGCATGACTCGATGGTAGCTTCGGCAACCTCGTGTCACCGCCATCTCTGGTACGAGATCGAGCACGTGTGAGTACTGGAACCGTCAAAGCTTGTCAAAGGGGTTTTCCTCCGCGGCTTAGCAGCCGGCAACGGAAAAGCACGTTGGTGTTCGAACCACCAATCTTCTTGAAGGCCATCTCGTCGTACCTTTCGGTGTGGGTCCGCTCAGTTGAAAGACTCATTGGTAGGATTTGGTTGAAGGCTTGCCACTGTCATGATCACTGCGTCTTTTAAGCATATCGGGGCAACCCCTTCAGTCTGAAGCCCTCCTACGGGATCTTCAAGACAAGTAAGTACCAGCTCGCTCCCTCTCTCCGAACTTGCGCTGACCTTCAATAGCTCAATTTTTGGAACTAGTCGCTCGGCCGCTGAGCTTGCTCATGTCGAGTGGCACCGTGTCGCTGGTATTGCACTGTCTCCAGCTGGACGCGAACCTCTTTTTCATCGCTGCCTAGCCCTGGAGCTTGGTACCGGAGAAGACTCGCACACAGTCCACAAGTCGCCGTCAACAACTAGCTGCAAAGCTCAAGGACTCACTGTTCATCATCGTGCATCCACGCAGCAGAGCGAGATTGGGACGCTGCACTCCGGCTACCTTTGCGACCCAAGCTTCATGTGTTGTTCGCATGCTGTCCTGCTCATGATATGTTCGTCCAGCGGGCGTGTTGCGAATGAGCACGACAAGTATACCGGCACTTCATTGTGCGCCCGACCTATGAAGTGATGGATGCTGAGTGACAGTGTGACATGGGTATGGATCATTGAAGCCTGGTTTGAGGTACATAAGGACCATGCATGGCTGCGATGCTATCGTTCGCCATCACTTGCTGCCACCGTTTCCAGACCTGCTGCATACTTCGGTGCACCAAGTCTGCACTCCATAAATCATCTGCCTCCACGCCCGCCTACCAGATGCGGTAGTCAAGTAGCTCCTCATTCTCCTGATATGTCGCCGTGTCAACCTGGAAGATCTCAATCCACTTCACCACATCCCAATTCGCAGCCCAGGCTCTGAGGGAGATATCGCGGCCTTGAGTAAGTCTTGCACTCTTGCCGGCGAGGAAGTCGATGAAGGCGATAATGCGGGCCGGAATGCTGTAGTAACATTAGCTTCACTCACTTATCTTCAGTTGCTGGCGAACGTACTTCTCCTCAACCTGACTATGAGCCCACAACGACCGGTACTCCACCTTCTGCAATCTAATAATCATCTCGATATGCAAGAACACGAAGTCGAGAAGTTTGCTGATGACCTCCCAACGTCCGAACCTGTAGTTCTCCCAAGCTCTGTGTTCATCGTGGGCGTGCTGGTAGTCTGGGCTGTGTCGGCTGCGATAGATGACCAGCTTGCCCCATTGCTGCTCAGTGGAGAGTCCATTAATGGCTTCGATCATGGCTAAGGCGCCGCCATCTTTGTTGGCGATCGCGTCGAGCTCGTGGCGCTTGTCGCTGCATGCGAGTCGGAGCTGGAGGATATCGTCGACCTTCGGCGGAGGTTTGTTGGGTGATTTGGAGACTTTGCTACCTTGGCCTGGCCGTTTCTGCTGCTTCACTCTGGCACGCTTCTGCGATATTGGCTTCTCAACCGAATCTGGACTATCGTAGCTCGCGTCTTCGCTGTCGCTGATGTCTGCTGCCTTGCGTTTGATGGGACTTTGTTGTTGTCTCAGCTTGGAACGTTGCTGTGGTGCTAGCTTCTTCGGACTGCAACGATCAGCGTAATCGTCGTCGCTCATCTTTGCGTAGATCTTCGCCGGGGTCGTGCTGCCGTTGCGGAACGGCAGATAGGCGTGCGGAGTGGAAATGCAGGTTGAGCATGCTGAAGCTCGGTGATGTCGACAGGGTCCAGGTACAAGATGGAGAGCATGTCACTATTGTAGCGATCCACGGTCGTATTGTGAGATTTCTTTAGCTGGTGAAGTTCACTTGATCTCTGGCCTCAGTAAACCTCGTACTTACTATCTCCTGTTCCTCCTCTGACACTACCTGGCTCTCCAATTTGAGCCCAATCTCCAGATTAGCAAGCCTGTGAGCACGTCTAGGCGTTCCTCAAGCATGCCGCACATTGACGGACCCCAAAGTCTCACCTCAAGATGGAAGAAAAAGCACATACAGTCAGGTGGAAGAGCATCAAAGAGCCGTTCTTCACGCTGTGTTCGCAGGACTATGATACACATCCAAGATAAGAGCCTTACCACTCTGCGTTCTGCACCATATCTCGACAACAGCATTCGGACAAGTTCAGCAATACGCGACAGGAATTTTCAGCGCTGTACAAAAGCCTCCCATCCATCGCAGTCCATGATGCCGACACGCTGGCCATGTACGCGTATCCTGCTATGCTCAATGTTAGGTATTTCTGCATCTCCCTCTCTCCTCATCAAATCCTGCTCTTTGTTGCCCGTTTCCTTTATGCCCAAGCTCTTCATCGCACACTCATGACAGCCTCGCCATTCATGCTCTCGACATCAAGAACAATTGAAACTGCTATTGATGTTGTTATTGTAGTAATGGAAACAGCTGACGTTCCAGCCATGGCGGAGACGGAAGTGAGCTTGTTCTCCGCAGCCGACGACATGTCATCAGACGGCAGCACCAACTCCTCTTCTTCGACTTCTTGCGTCGTCGTACAGCATCCATTGGATTCGACCGCTTTGTACGATGACGGAAACCATACCCAGCCGCCTGCTATCGATTCCAGCAGAAATTCGAGAGCAAATATACGCCTACATTCTACATCCCGATGCGAGCCGGCGATACCATGATAACGAGTACACATCCTACGACTATCGAGCCGCTCTCGTGCTCTTCAAGATCAATCGCTTGATATACATCGAATCTCGCAAGGTCTTCCGACAGCTCAACATATTCGTCCGCATCGAGACGCCATGGCCGCAGGCTCAAGACCATGTCGCATCCGAAGGCCATGTACCGATGCTGGCTACGGGAGAGAAGGCAATGAGATTCAACGGACACCACATGACCGTCAGTATCGATGCCCCGGAGGTACCATTGGATGAGGCTCCCGAACAGCAAGCCTTTCTGGTCTTGCTTGGCGATCTTCATCTATTTACCACGATGTGGTATTATTCAAATCTTTCTCATCCTGGTCTGAACCCTCAGCTCAGGCTAGCTTTGAGATTGCGAGACCCCTACACGCCTGAGTATGAGGAGAAGCGGGTTATGAAGAGCCTCCAGAGACAGCTAATTTTGCCATTTGGCGATGTACGAGACCTTCGCTCGTTGATCGTAACGGGCGACCCGACGCCATATCCGTCAATCGAGAAGGAACTCAAAGAACTTCATGCCAAGCCTGATGCCACACCAGAGCACTGTCTGCGCGAGGCAACTCGCCTGAAGGCAGAAGGTAACGAGCAGCTGAAGAAAGGAAACTTGCAAGCGGCGCTCATACTGTACGATCAAGCCTTTATTGCCATCCATGTCGTGAATAAGGGCCGCGTCCGACATATTCATGCTGATCGCTTCTTCGGCCGCGAGCTTCGGGATGGGAATCTCGCAGGGAAGAACGGGCAGTCTGAGCGCCTGGTACTACGTGTACAACTCGTCGCCAACACCTGTCTCGTCTACAACAAGCTGGAGAACTTCGACGAGGCCAGATTCTGGGGGTTGAGGAGTATCATGGCATTGCGAGAAGCGATGGGTGTGGACTCTAATACCGACTTGCCTGCTCAAGAGGAGGCCGTCCTTGGTTTCCCTGCAGCATCTGAGTTAGTATATCGTCCTCTTTAGATGTCGAGCCTGCTGACAGTGTGATCCTAGGATGGGCAAGATCTACTTCCGGACCGCTGTGGCGATGAAGGCCTTGGATGACAAGACTAATGCGAGGAAGCTATTACGAGTGGCTGTCATCTATCTGCCCAATGATCCTCTGGTCGCTGCTGAGCTCGCTTCTGTTGCTCTGCGACTTGGATGAGGATTCGCTCTACTCTTACAACATTATCTCCATCTTCGTCATGCCCTCGTCCCTTTGCTCATTGTCCAATACTCGTTGCTCATGCGGCTCATCCTGTCGTTATGCATCACTCATACGTTTATCTAACAGCGCATACCCTGTTCTGCATCTCCGCTTTATTGCTAATCATCGACTAGGCGAACTCATCGTCATCCGAATCGATTTCAGGCTCGCTGAATGGATTGTCTTTCAGAGCCTTAACCATTCGTTTGAAGGTCTTTCCATTGATGCGCTGCGCAATGCTGTACACCTGATCGGACGGGTCTCTCAGACGTCGGTGCAACCGCCTCAGCTGAGCTTCGCTTGGGCCGGGCGGTGAATTCTTGTCGGGACGCTCTGGAGTTGGGATCTGCCTGGCCAGACGTTTGACGACTGCGTCTTTGTTCTCCTGCATTCGACGACGAAGCCGAGATTGGGCGACCGCATCTGCTTTGTACACGGAGGGGTGTTCACGACGATGGTTTCGGGCGTTCGACTATGCTTTGGATCTCGCTGAGCGTTGCGGTGTCACGAATTGCATGATCCTCATCTGCACAAAGGTTAGCTTGTTCTTGCAACTCCACGACGCCATATTGCGTTCATGGTGGTGTATTCGACATACTGTACCGCTGGCAACACCGCTTACAGTGGAGATCTTTGCCGGTGCAGTACCCGAGGTAGCGAAAGAAGCCCAGGCGGTCTGGCATTGTCAGTATCCCTCCAGCGCCACATGATGGCCACGCCTGTACACTGGACTTACCAGTGCGTTGAGCGGAGCAGAGATAACAGGCGACTTGGTTTCCGCAATTGGCACAGCCACGGCACTGTCCTCGGTCGTAGACGACGATGGTGCTGCAACACAGTCTTCGTTGAGGCATTCTGCCTCATCGACAGGCTTAATGTCGCGAATGTGGACGTAGATGTCACGGACGCTACCGTCCGGCAACCTTTTCTCGCACTCGAACTCTTCGTGGCCCTGCTGTTCATAGGCTTGGATGCATGACTGGCAGAACTGTACGCCGTGCGAGGACTCGGCATTGCCGGCACTTGGAGGCTCGATTACTGGAATGGTCTGTGCCATTGTCAGCATTTCCAAGAAACCGAGCCGGCTAGGCGCTTATGCACTCGGCTTACCGAAACAGTCTCAATGACGCTCGGGACTGGGATGCTTGAAAGCTCGGTTGCGGATGGGTGTGCTGGGTCGGTGGTGATCTCTGGAGCACAGGCGTTGTTCATGCATTCTGCCTTGTCATTGGGCTGTAGCGTAGCGACGGGGACGGACACTGTGTTAGTTGTACCGTCTGGGTTCGAAAGTTCGGCCGTGAAGAACTCGTAACCCGACTGCTGAAGGGAGAGAACACAACATGGGCACAACTTTATGCCATGTGCAGAGGCGCTCGAGTCGCTTGCGGACTCGACTACTGGACTCGGATCTGTGGCCTGAGAGGCCGCAGCTTTCTGTGCCGTTGTCAGCATCCCTCGCATGCCGCATTGACCACACGCCACTGCACTCGACTCACCGGATCGATCTCAGTTGCGCTTGGGTTCGGGATGCTTGAAGGCGCCTCATGTTCAGAGGAAGGTTCGGCTTCGGACCTTTGAATAGCTGTGTGACTGTCAGTATCTGTTGACTGTTCCATAGCTATTTACAGCTACTTACAACTCCGCTACCATCGATACTCGGATCCAGGACGCTGGACTGCGCTTCCACCTTGGTGTGCTTCTAGGAATCGTATGAGCTTCCGTATGGAGGGTGAGGTCCTTGAATACCTACCGCTGCACCAGGCCTACGCCCTACCGAGTCGCCTTTATGCTTGCCGCCCGCATTCTTACTCTTACGAGCCTGGTTCTTGCTGATCTTGCTGGTAGCTTGAGGTGACTGACTGTGCTCCTTTGGCCGAGCCATGGGAGCCATGGTGGTCCTGTTGGGTAAGGTTGGTTGCTGAGGAACGGTTTGTTGTTGTTCTTGGTAGGTGGTGGCAGACGCGTGAGTGGTCCCGCTAAAAGTCGTGCCTTCCTTCTTTCGGGCGGCCCGAGCGGCACTCCCGCGACGCGCTCACAACAAAGGACGCGCTTCGCACCTCTTCCAACAACACCACAAGTCCATCTTTCTTTTATGATGGCAACACTGGTATGTCGTGTCGCCCATCACAGAGCAAGAGGTCCGGGTCTTCAGAGCAACCGCTGAGTCGACGCATGTGAATACACTAGACATTGCACTGTGAGTCTGGAGGATATGTTCCATAGATGAGCTGTCGGTTGCTAATACCTTGATCAGACGTCTAGGCTGCTAGCATGTCGTTGCGCCGCAAGTTCGTTCATGCCTACTGCCCATTAAGTGACGGATCGCTGACTATATCACAGGGTGCACCTGGCCGTTAGGGAGTAGGTGTCGCCACAAACCGCGTTGGTAAGTTCATTGCTACCAGGCTCCACCAGCCTCTTATCACTGCTGACTGGTCTCAAGGGTCCGACTCCCAGGCTCGCGATTACAACCTTCGGGTTGGAAAGGGGTGTCCAGGCGTAGAGCGCACGGTGAAGTGATACCTCTTGCTCTGTGAAGGACTACTTCTTCCCTTTCTTCCGTCTACCCACAAAGCAAGCGAGTCTCCAGAGCAACCGCTGCATCAGTGTGTGGGAATACTCTAGACATTGCACTGGCGAGTAGTGTGGATGACTTCTTTGAGCCTCTGCTAACTCGTAGTAGTACGTAATACCCTGCATTGTGTTCCCAGCGCCCAGCCGGTCATATACCTCCTCTACAGGATCGGACTTGCCTGCTACGTCTGAGCGTTGACCTAGACCAAGCTCTTCCTAACATTCTCGCAGAGGTTCTAGACTGCTACTACACACCGCTCTGCAAAGGGCATCCGACCGTTAAGGAGTAGGATCACCACAAACTGCGTTGGGTCCGAATCCCAGGCCTACCATTAGAACCTTCGGGGACGAAAGGGGTGATCGGACGTACAGCGCACGGTGGAGTTCGCTTGCTTTGTGGAAGGTTACCTCTCCCACTTCGACACCCGAACCGCCCACCCACAGAGCAAGAGGTCCGGGTCTTCAGAGCAACCGCTAGGTCAACGCATGGGAATACATTGGAGCATTGCACTGCGCCTCCTTTTTGCTACCATGGCGTCGCGCCGCAAGTTGGGTACCTCTTTCCTTTGTACAACAAGGTTGTTGGCTGACAGCCTCTGAACAGGGTGCACCTGGCCGTTAGGGAGTAGGTGTCTCCACAAACCGCGTTGGTGAGTACATCACAGCTCTAGCAATAGCTAGCAAACATGCTGATTTGTACATCAGGGTCCGAATCCCAGACCTGCGAAGTATGGCTCCTTCGGGAGTCAGAAAAGGGGTGTCCAGGCGTACAGCGCACGGTGAAGTGATACCTCTTGCTCTGTGGAAGGCCGTTCGGGATTGGTGCTGCTTTCGCGCCGCAGCACCGTTACAGGTATGTCGCATGGACTGTTCACGAGCGCCGCTAACAGTTTGCCCTCCGATCTGGGGGGGCAAGGTTCAACTCACGATATACACAATCAGCCCATGCGGCAAGCCTAAGAGCACCTTCTTTTTTCATCAGCGCGTGGGCATCAAGCTTGCAGCCGGAGAAGAAACGGCAGACTGTGATGCTGTGGACTACGATCGATATGATGAATTTGTTCAACCACGTACAAATCTTGCGCACAATGACATTGCGACCAAACCAGCAAACAAAGCTCCATCAAGAACGACGACGACTCTCATGATCAAACAACACATACTTTACACCTCTCCGTGATAAGCATGAGCCGATGTCATCCTTTACTCACCAAGCATGGTCATCCAGGTCAATCACGTGGCCTTGGCACACCTGGAAATCATCAATTCCAGACAACACGAGTCTCACAGCCCGCCATCTACCACTACCACCAACACTCGTTAGATTCAATGCAGTCGTCTCTGTGTGCGTATCCGACGCACGCAGCCGACTCTAGATCAGGGCACTGGGAGACTGGTCTCGACGTTGGTGGAGGTGTCCTTGGTAGCTGGGAGCCAGGCCAAGAAGCCGAATCGACATGCAATGCTGAAGTACCAGCAGCTGACGACTGCGATGTTCTGGATTCCATTGTTGCATGGTCCTTGGAGCGACTTTGGCATTATGGCACGGCCCTCACGAAGACTCTTGGATTGTGCAGAGCACCGATAGCATCACCTACCAGCCCGTTCGCAACGCAGACAACCTTTCTCATGGACTTACCAGAAGAGCTACTCCTGCAAATCCTCCTCCTCGCCGTTCCGGATGAGCTGGCTGGACCCCTAGAGATTGCTGGCCAGTTCGCGAAGTCCGACTTGCTCAGAGCCACATATCGCGAGTACCATGCTAGCACGGCGGTCTCGGGTCGGTACCATGGTCTTGCACGAGATGCATTCTTCAGCATCTACATGCATGAGATCTGGATTCTCTGTACCCACGAACGCAAGCGAAAAGTGCACGAAAGCGTACAGGTGCATCATGATCATCGTAGCGAGATCAAGCGCTTGAAGCTTAGACTGTGCTCGTCTAAGTTTCTCGGCCTGGTTTCTGCGACGCAGGAGGTCCGATCGTGGCTTGATATGTTTCCGGGGCTGAGGGAAGTGCAGGTATATGCCGGAACGTTGGAGCATAATTCGCCGGTCAAGGAACTTGGGCCGCAGATATGGGAGTGTCTGATGGTTTGGCAGGAGCACTCAAAGGTGGAACGATCATCTCGGGTAAAGATCAAGCTTGTTTTCCAATGCAATGATCGCCGGTGGGTATGGGATGACAGCGGGGAAGCACGATTCGTGAAAACGAGATGTTCGGGTGTCGCTTCGTCCTGGAGTAGATGATGTTCTGATGTATTGTAGTGCCTGTCAGCAGCCAGCGTCTGAATCTTCTGCTTGGGCATCTTCGATGGGTCCACGGCGACGGTAGATTCCTTCCATGATACGCAGTACCCATTGGATATCGTCGACCCGGTGTTTCATTTCGTAGCATGTCCTTGGCGCACCTTCAAATACCGCGACCGATAACTCAGACATGTTGTCCCTCAGCCAAAACCTCACCCTTGATCTACTGCCACCAGTTGATCGGATTAGACTGAATCGTAGGAACAGCCGCTCTCAGCTCTGCTCTCCGAGACGAGCGCAGCCAATTCGCACGACCAGCCAGAAGTTCAATCGCAATATAGCCAATCAACACCTACACGGACTGACGCCAGGTCGCGCGGAAAGGGTCGAGCCTCCGATATGCTGCTGAAAGTTCGCCATAACCTCCGTACTGCATAGTTAAAGAGCCTTAAGCTCTTCAGCCCTCCATCGCCAGACAAGCCAACGGCCACGGAAAAGACTTTCCTCATGGATCTGCCGGAAGAACTCATACAGCACATCCTGAGCTTCGCCATACCAGAGCAGCTAGCCAATTGCAGCGATACCCGCAGAAGGGCTCGTTCTTATCCCGCATATCTAAACCGCATCTACCGCCAATACGAAACCTCCACCTTCGTCTCGCACGACTTCCGTCGCCTAGCAGAAGATACATTTTATTGGACCTACACCCACGAACTCCGCCTCGAGTACGGCGTAGGCTTCAAGGTAGTCGAACACGATGCCCTCACTCTCCGTCCAGTACAGTGGCACCGAATCAGACGACTCAAGTTGAGCGTCCGTGATCATTGGAAGTATTGCTCGCATTCTGGTGTGCTTGGTCGTGCGATTGATTATCAACTGCAAGCATTCGTTGGGTTGCGTGTCCTTCATGTTGAAGTCGAGACGCTCGAGCATAGCTCGCGGATCCGAGAAACGCAGCGAGAGATCTGGGAGTTCATGGAGCAGGTGTGGCCGGAGATGTTGACGATCCGCCAAGGGACTTCGGAGGTCCGCCCGGGAAAGATGATATTGACGTTTGATTGTCTTGATCGGCATGATATATGGAGAGGAACCGGTGAGAGATGCTCCAGCACTGGCAGTAAGGACAGTAGCGCTGTGGCTCCACCGACTTCTGGTTGACCTTCTAAGACTGTAATGGAGGTTTCTGCACAGGCGTTAATGCCTAGAGTAGACATGCAGCTCAAAACTCTGGCAGCAGATACGCCCGAACGCGTTCGCGGCTCTCAATCGTGTTCCTATCGCCATGAACAATAGCTTCCCAGTGGTTGGACCAATGTTTCAATCGTAGCGAGCCCTCGGCGCACTTTGAATTCTCCATCCACATCTTGAATTGCCTCTCAGATGTGCCACTTTACACTTCCAAAGACATCCAAAATATCATCACGTCCACCAGTCATCGTCACCGCCACCGCCGTCAATCTCGAGACGCAGTCCCAACACTAGACGACAAGACCATGGCGCCGACCCACGCTCACACACCGCCGTCGCCTTGCGATCCATCAGATGGCGGCGTCATGACCCCAGATATCCTGCAGGAGGACCTTCATCCCACCGACGAAGCATCCAGGAAAAGCAGTCCGCCGCCCACAGTTGCTGAACACTCAACAGCAGCCCCATCCGCAACCCAACCCTCATCCACCCTCATGACCCTGCCCGAAGAGCTCCTCCTGCAAATTTTCAGCCTCGTCATACCCGACTCTTTAACCGCCAAAATCTCCAAACTGAATGGCCGCTACCACCCCACCTGCGCCAACCCCCTCATCCCCAACTTCCGCGCTTATCACACCACAACCCTCGTCTCCCACCACTTCCACAGGCTCTCCCGCACCGCATTCTTCGACATTTATACCCATGAGTGTTCCCTCTACTATTACCCAGCACTTCAGTGCGCATGCATACAAGGCTGTGGTGGCGGGCGGGAAAAACTGGAGATGGCCAGTTTGTCGCCGCGGTGGTGCCAGAAGAGGGACGTCCGGAAGCTTAGATTTATGGTCGACGCTTCGGACCAGGAAGATGTGGAGAGTGCTGTTGTTGATTTGCCAAGGAGACTTGCGGGTTTCACGACGGTGCGTGAGGCTGAGATCTTCGTCGGGAGTTATGAGCATAGTTCGCGGGTTCTCGCTTTGGCAGAGAGGTTGTGGAGGGAGGTGTGTAAGTGGAAAGCTGGTGTTGATGCGGCCAGGTCTGGAGTGGGCTTGAAGAAGACAGTGACTCTCGAGTGTCATGACCAGCGGGTATCTTGGGATGAGAAGGGTAGTAAGCAGGTCAAGGGCTTGGAGCGCCATGTTCGGGAAGACGATTGGGAGATTGACGAACTGGCAATCGTGTAGTGATACATTGGTTGCCGATTTCCTTTGGCACCAGTCGAGGGCGTACAAGACAGTTAAAGAACCAGACCACTGAGAAGGATATCTCGACTCGTGAACTTGTACCTCTCGTAAGAAATGAATCCATGGTTCCACTTCCCTCAGTCTCTCGCGAGAAAGTCCATGGCATAGTCCCACCAACCAGAGCGTGCGGCCTCGAGGTCCATCTGGCGGTGCGGAGATGCCGACATTGCTTGCTGCTGGTTGCTGAGACGATCAAGAAGAAGAACCAGACGAAATGGCGTGTCTTGAGGACGTGACGGCCCTACAAGACCCCCGATATCGAATCGCCCACACTACCCCTTACCAAAAAGCTTACGTGCCACGAACGCCCTCCAATACATGTGTCAAGCAACCATGTTGCCAGCCAGATAGGCACAAGGCAAAAGACAAAAGACAAAAGAGGAATGCCGCAAAAGGGAACGGATCCCCGCGTCCTTGTGGGAGCAGGGGACGGCAGGCGATGATGTCCGCAGACAGAGCATCTTGCTCCCTGAAAGGCCACATCCCAGATTATCCAATATATTCGCCATGTGCAGCGCGCCGTGGTTCAGCCGGTAGTGGGATTGTGCTGACGAGGTGGTATATAGTTGACCGTTGAGTGGGCGTGTGTTTCTTGTGCTTGAAGCGGGAGGTTTTGGCGGGCAGAAGTAGGGTTCGGTCCGTGAAGCTTGATTGTTTGCCTTTGAGACAGACTTTGCAGTCCCACGATAATAACAACATCGTCCATTCTCGTGAAGCAAGTAGATCTCCATCTTATGCTGCGGCTTTAAGGCTTGGCCAAGCAGCACAAGCTCCTGTTGCTGTGATTGAGGGATGTGCGGAGGATCTCATGAGGTTTCTGACTCGGACTCGAAGATTCAAATCTGTGCGGCTGTCGTGCCGTCCTGCGCAGATTGTGTCCTGGTGAAACGTTGAAGCCGCCCTCAGTATCATCGAATCCGGGATAAGACTTCCATGGCGCAACTACCATCGGGCACCGGACAAATCGCAGACGTAATATAGCCAGCCATAACGCCATTCTCTCATCTTTCGTCGAGCTCTGTTGATACTGTTGAAACGTTGAGGCCGCCCTCAGCATCACCAAATCCGGGATAAGACATCCATGGCGTAACTACCATCGAGCACCGTATAACTCGCAGACGCGGAGTCGCGAGCCATAACGCCATCCTCTCATCTTTTGTGAAGATGCGTTCATAGGGTTGCTGCGACCACCTATAGAAGGCCCTAAATAGCTGCTCAAGCCGCTGTCTCCATATGACACATGGTTAGTGTCTCGATCATTAGCGGACTATGTTTACCCTGTCCTTTGTTCTAGAGGCCTGCAACATGACATACTGATCTCAATGTTGGAAGTCCTCGACGCAAGAGAGCAACGACCAGATCCGAGCACGCAAACGACCGCACCAGGACTCGTGCACAAGTACTGAGGCATGAACCTCGTGTTTTCTCTCCCATAGAATCGTGCGAGGCCACTGGATCACGGTGTGGCGGATTTGCCGCTTCCTCAGATCCGGCTCCAGCGACACATATCTCCAACCGGTCG
The DNA here is from genome assembly GCA_035926095.1 of Elasticomyces elasticus. Classification (NCBI taxonomy): domain Eukaryota; kingdom Fungi; phylum Ascomycota; class Dothideomycetes; order Mycosphaerellales; family Teratosphaeriaceae; genus Elasticomyces; species Elasticomyces elasticus. Next base: position 221,794 of record JAVRQT010000015.1, read on the forward strand.
ATGAGAACGGCCCCACTGAACAGACCCTCCACGCCAGGAGTGTAGGTTACTAAGCCAAGGATGCAATATTCGAGAGCTCAAGAGTATTATATAGGTATCGAAGCCTTAGCGTACTGTAGCGGGACAGCCCGGTTCTAGAAGGCTAGGGGGCGGATGCGATTGTTCTGAACCAGATCCTGGAAACAGACGATGGAGTGAAGTCTCGTATGGTACTTCAGCAGGCGAGTAAGCAGCCTAGCCATTTGCACGTCTTATTCACCATTCATTCGTCTTAATGTCTTTCCCATGCACCTCACCAAACCGCGGCGCCCCTTTCCAGAACCCGGCAGCCTGACACACAACCCGTATCGTCGATGGTTCTCCTCGCATCGTAGCAATGGCCAAATCACCCAATACCACTATCGCGAGTCCTTGCGCCACTAGCCAGCCCATCATATGCGGTTGCGGAGCCGGCGTGCGCTGGAGTCCCATGAACCCTCTCTTCTGTCCCCCCAACCCTATACCTCCATACTGTCGCCTGCGAATCATCAAAGGCGCCATCTCACTCGTTGAGTGTTTGTGTTTTCGAAGTGAGGTCTGCTTCGGCACGTTCACTGCCGGGCAGCCGGGTCCACCACTGTTTCATGGGCAGTGCCGCCCCCACAAAACCCTATTAGCCCCCACTCTTCCAAGGATCCCTGAGCTAGGCAAGCATTGGCAGGGAGCGAGGCGTCAGCTTGAAGGCTGAGTCGCATAAAGTACTGCAAGGACACGAACTGCGAAAGCGAAGGGAAAGGACGGACTGCGCGATACGCGTGTAGCAATACTGAAAGAGACGCTGAGAAGAATACACTCGCTTTGAGAGATATCCGGGGACCGCGCAAGCCCGAGAATACGAGAGCGGGAGCTGAACACGTCGAGCTTCGGGACAAGAGCAAGAGAAGAAGTAGCAGCTCAGGCGCAAGGACATAGCACATACCAACCGAATACTGGCACCGATGGTACTCCCAACCCAACTCTAGCGGCGGCCCTCCGCAAGCTCGCGATCAACCCAACACAATGGCGGGCAGACAACAGCCCCCACCCACCAGCAGCAGGCACGACGACCTCCTCGACTTAGACGAAGACGAGCATGGCCCAGTCTATAGCTATAACTCCGGGCAAGGACCCACACTCACCGATCACGAAATGCTGGAAGCGTACAATAACGGGACGAGCATACCAGCGCAACCACCCCAAACCCAACACCTCCCAGGGCCCTCAGCCTCGACCACCACCCTCCCCATCCCCTCCCTAGCCGAGCAGGGGAGGTCATACTCCCAATCCTCGCAAGGGCTGAACAACTACCAACGCTACTCCGACCTCGACAACACCTCGCAACTCTCCGACGACGACAGAGCCGGAGGAATGGGGTCCTACTACGCCTCCGGCGGCGGTATAGACGAAGACGCCGTCCCCGGCCTCCCCCTCAACCGCGGAACAAGCAAACACCGCAGTCGCAACAGCATCCTCTCCCTCGGAGGCGGAATGGTAGGCCGCGCGAAAAACATCCTAGGAATGGGACCAGAGTACTCTGAGATGGACTTGCCATTAACCGAAACCCATCCCAACCGTCTAGGCAGCGAAAGCACGCAGAACTCGCCTCCCTCCAAACCGCGCAAAACCCCCGGCTCAACCTTCAAATTCGGAGTCCCGTCTTTCGGACGCAAGAAAATCGACCCTTCCACTTTGGGTCCGAGGATCATTCATTTGAACAACCCCCCTGCGAACCTAGCGAACAAATACGCAGACAACCACGTCAGCACAGCCAAATACAACATCGCCACCTTCCTCCCCAAATTCCTCTTCGAGCAATTCTCCAAATACGCCAATGTCTTCTTCCTCTTCACCGCCATCCTCCAACAAATCCCTAACATCAGTCCTACAAACCGGTACACCACCATTGTCCCCCTCGGAATCGTCCTGTTGGTTTCCGCGGGAAAGGAGGTGATAGAAGATAACAGGCGGAGAAGTCAGGACAGGGAACTCAACCGCTCTCCCGCGAAAGTGCTACGGGGGACACGGTTTGAAGACGTGAAGTGGATTGACCTTCGCGTGGGGGATGTTGTTCGCGTGGAAAGCGAGGAACCTTTTCCTGCTGATTTGGTGTTGCTTGCGAGTAGTGAGCCAGAGGGATTATGTTATATCGAGACCGCTAATCTGGACGGGGAGACTAATCTGAAGATTAAACAGGGGATTCCGGAGACGTATGATATAGCTGTTGATGCTGCGGTGTTGGGGAGGTTGGGGGGGAGGATTAGATCCGAGCAGCCTAACTCTTCGTTGTACACGTATGAGGCGACGTTGACGTTGCAGGCGGGGGGAGGCGAACGGGAATTGCCGTTACAGCCTGATCAGTTGTTGTTGCGCGGGGCGACGTTGCGGAATACTGGGTGGGTTCATGGGGTTGTGGTTTTCACCGGGCATGAGACGAAGTTGATGCGGAATGCGACTGCTACTCCCATCAAGCGGACGAATGTGGAAAAAAGAGTTAATATTCAGATCTTGATGCTGGGGATTATTCTGGTTATTTTGAGTTTGATATCCAGCGTTGGGGATATTATCGTGAGGGAGACTATCGGCAAGAATTTATGGTTTTTGGGGGCTCACTATGGTGATGTAGGGGTTGCGGGACAGTTCTTCGGGGATGTGTTCACGTATTGGATTTTGTATAGTAATTTGGTGCCGATTAGTTTGTTTGTGACCGTGGAGATTATTAAGTATTATCAGGCTTTTTTGATTGGGGGGGATTTGGATATTTATTACGCTCCCACGGACACTCCTTCGAATTGTCGGACGTCTAGTTTGGTGGAGGAGTTGGGGCAGGTGGAGTATATTTTCTCGGATAAGACGGGGACGTTGACGTGTAATGTTATGGAGTTTCGGTGTGCGAGTATTGGGGGCTTGCAGTATGCTGAGGATCCACCGGAGGATATGCGGGCGGAGGAGGGGGTTGAGGGGGGGGTGTATGATTTTAAGGGGATGGAGAGACATCGGTTGCGGGATGAGAGGGGGACGGCCGGGTTGATTAGGGAGTTTTTGACGCTGTTGAGTGTGTGTCATACTGTTATTCCGGAGGTGAAGGTTGGGAAGGATGGAGTGGTGGGGGGGATCAAGTATCAGGCTGCTAGTCCGGATGAGGGGGCGTTGGTGGAGGGGGCGGTGAGGTTGGGGTATGAGTTTTGCGCTAGGAAGCCTAAGGTGGTGAGGGTTAGGGTTGATGGGGGAGCGGAGGAGGAGTATGAGTTGTTGGCTGTTTGTGAGTTTAATAGTACGCGGAAGAGGATGAGTTGTGTGGTGAGGTGTCCGGATGGGAGGATTAGGGTTTATTGTAAGGGGGCTGATACGGTGATTTTGGAGCGGTTGGGACGGAGGGATGAGGTTGTTGAGAAGACTTTGGGGCATTTGGAGGAGTATGCTGCGGAAGGGTTGAGGACGCTGTGTTTGGCTGTGAGGGAGGTGGGGGAGAGTGAGTTTAGGGAGTGGTGGGAGGTTTTTAATGAGGCGCAGAGGACGGTTAGTGGGAATCGGGCCGAGGAGTTGGATAAGGCTGCTGAGTTGATTGAGCATGATTTTGAGTTGCTGGGGGCGACGGCCATTGAGGATAAGTTGCAGGAGGGGGTGCCGGATACGATTCATACTTTGCAGACGGCGGGGATTAAGGTGTGGGTGTTGACGGGGGATAGGCAGGAGACGGCGATTAATATTGGGATGAGCTGTAAGTTGATTTCGGAGGATATGACGTTGTTGGTGGTGAATGAGGAGAATGCCGAGGCGACGAGGGCGAATCTGCAGAAGAAGTTGGATGCGATAAGGTCGCAGCAGGCGATGAATTCGGGGGTGGGGATGGGGGCTGAGTTGGAGACGTTGGCTTTGGTTATTGATGGGAAGAGCTTGACGTTTGCGTTGGAGAAGGAGATGGAGGTTATGTTTTTGGATCTGGCGGTTATGTGCAAGGCGGTGATTTGTTGTCGGGTGTCGCCTTTGCAGAAAGCGTTGGTGGTGAAATTGGTGAAGCGGCATCTCAAGGCGATTTTGCTAGCGATTGGGGATGGTGCGAACGATGTGTCTATGATCCAGGCAGCGCATATCGGGATTGGTATCTCTGGTGTTGAAGGTCTGCAAGCCGCACGATCCGCCGACGTGAGTATAGCGCAGTTCCGGTTTCTGCGAAAACTCCTGCTGGTCCATGGAGCCTGGAGCTACCAACGCATCAGCAAGGTGATCTTGTACTTCTACTACAAGAACACGGCCCTTTTCATCACGCAGTTCTGGTACTCATTCCAAAACGCTTTCTCCGGACAGGTCATCTACGAGAGCTGGACGCTGTCGTTCTTCAACGTCGTCTTCACGGTCATGCCGCCCTTTGTGCTGGGCATCTTTGATCAATTCGTCAATGCCCGGTTGCTGGATCGGTATCCGCAGTTGTATCAACTCAGTCAGAAGGGCGTGTTCTTTCGGACGCACAATTTCTGGAGTTGGGTCGGGAACGGGTTTTATCACAGTTTGATACTGTATTTTGTCAGCGAGCTGATTTATTGGAATGATGGGTATTTGTCTGATGGCAAGATTTCTGGACATTGGGTTTGGGGTACTTCGCTTTACACGGCTGGTCTCGTTACGGTGCTGGGCAAGGCGGCGCTGATCACGAATATCTGGACCAAGTACACTGTCATTGCTATCCCTGGGAGTTTGGCGATCTGGTTCATTTTCTTACCAGTATACGCTATCGTGGCGCCGAAGTTGGGTTTCTCGACGGAGTATGTGAACTTGCTGCCGGTATTGCTCACGGATCCAAAGACCTGGCTTATGATGATCGTGGTTCCGGTGTTGTGTTTGTTGAGGGATTTTGCGTGGAAGTACGCGAAGAGGATGTACTTCCCGCAGGCGTACCATCATGTGCAGGAAATCCAGAAGTATAATATTCAGGATTACCGGCCGAGGTATGCAGACAACGTCTTACTTGGTTTGTTGGTTTATGCTAACGATGTGACAGGATGGAGCAGTTCCAAAAAGCGATTCGGAAAGTGCGGCAGGTCCAGCGCATGCGGAAACAGAGAGGATATGCTTTCTCGCAGACAGATGAGAGTCAGGCGAGAGTGCTGCAAGCGTATGATACGACACGAGAAAGAGGTCGTTATGGCGAAATGGCTAGTAGTCGGCGATGAGAGCCGTTTTGAGTTTTGGGTGCAAGGTGTCTGGAGTTGCCAGCTGGGTGGCCTATGTATCATGTGTATACCCCTTTTCTGACGAGATGGCCTGACATCGGTTACTGTCGAAGGGTTGTGCTTACTGCTGACAGGCGCAGCGTCCACGGGGAGAATCGCTAGACTGGAATCCACCACATCGAGCTGATGCTGGTAGGCCAAACACCCGTCGGATTCCCACACACTATTACAGCAGATTGATAGACCGACACTGTGACCCAGAATCTCCGCTTCGCCATCACCGGTCACACGACTTGTCGCCTTTCCAACGCCAATGCGACAACTCATCGAAGTGGTCTTCATCATCGTGCCCATTGAAAGCGAGCATCACTCCTCCCAGGAAGTTGCCACCAATGCATTTATCCAGGGTCAGAGATGTCACCCACGCGACCATCGCATTCCACAACCGTCCACGTACATGGATCGCAGCCCATCTGGGCACGTCGCGCACACGTAGTTCCACGATTACTGTCGCCAGCTCCGGGAATGCAGCGACATACTGCCGGAAATACCGCGTGGTTGCCTTGATATCTGCCAAGGTCGGTGCAATCACAGTCATACGGACCATACGGATCTTGCCTGCGAACCTCGGTGGGCTAGGAAGGACGTGCACTCTTCTTTTCCCTTCGTAGGAGACTTGGATTCTATGGCAGTATTCCTTGAAGAACAGGTCCGTTGCTATCCTGTCAAACCGATGGTTGACCAGTCTGAGCCTTTCGAGCCGAAAACTGGGATCGTGTGGGTAGTCGGTTTCGCCGCAGTTTTTGTCCGAAGATCTCTGGATGTTCGAGCTGGTTGTTTCAGCTGGTATGCAGTAATCCAGGATCTGCATGAGAGTCTCCTCCGGAAGGTCCATGAATCCGGCTCGGCTGGCCGGAGTTGACATTGCGAAAGGTTGGTAGATGGTATGACTCTGAGATTGGTAGACCGAGGGTGTGAATTCGGAGGGCGAGGAAAGGTGAGCGTGCGGCAACTGATATACTGTGTGCCAAGACGGCGCTACAGGGTGGGTAACCGGGATTGGCCACGCTCTGAGAGACAAACAAGTCGCACCGCCATCACACTCCCGGAGGTAATCGTGGGCTGTAGGAATGGCCAACAGCGACGCTGGGTGCCAGACCTCATCACCGACCACGCGGCAGATTGCCACCCGGCTCGGAATAATTGCCAGCATCCTACAATCTCTACGTACAGATTGGCGGCAGTATCATCATCCTACTCGGCCCACACCACACTCCGATCTCGACACAACAGAGTCAAAGCTATCTGCATTCTGATCTTTGGCCTCTTCTCCATTGCTTCTCGCCAGACTCCAATAACATCCCACAATGTGTGCTCAACATCGTGCACGTTGGCGCGAAGTGCTCGTGTCTCGACAAAAATATTCGCTTGGCACAGCCCTGGAAATTCACAAAGCTGCTTCTGTAGCTTTTCGACCGCCAGCACGAGATCTGCACGCTCTGGTGCAAGGATGCTCAGCTTCAGGCGCTTGATATCATGGGTGTGCTTGACATCAAAGCGGCGTCTGTGAAGAACCATGACGCCTGGTCTTACGCATGTACTGCCTTTGGAGTACTCAATGAGAAGCTCATGGGTGTACACATGAAGTAATGCTTGCCTTGAGAAAGCGTAGTACCGGCGCGAAACAAGGCTGTCGAGATCATACCAGTGGTGAGAGCTGTTGAGCCAGGGTCTTTCTGGGAGATAATGACCGGCTCCACTCCGCAAGATTTCGTGAGTATGCGTCAGAGGTTCTGGAACAACCATGTGGAAGATATCCAGGAGAATCTCATCGGGCAACGCCATGAGTCTGGACCTGGATGGCGCAGTCGTTGTACCGGCTGCTGAGATCTTCGAGGATTCTACGGTAGAAGTGCTGCTACGCCGGAAGCCCTTCGCTAATGCTTTGACCATCATCTGGAGAAGTGCGAGGGGCATTAAGATGACGAAGAAGTATCAGATGAACTTCTCGCTAGCTGAGATCAGTACTGTGTCGCATAAAACGCCGGTCTCCCTTTGCGTGGAGCTTTCCACTCGACTCCCGTCAACGAGAACAGAATGTTCCTGTTCCTGCGACGGCTTGTGCGCATATTCTGCTGCTGACAAGCGTCCCCGACGTCCTTGGGATGAGGCTGTTGGCGCTCCAGGAATTCCGTTGTCGGGGGTATATGCTACTCGCTGCAGCCTTAGCTCAATCACGTTCGTCGGCATGGCTGGCATCGATCACCAACTGGGAGCGATCAAAGAACTTGCGAAGATAAGAGTATACATATCATCGTGTGCTAAGAAGATGCGAGGAATATATATTCACGCCGTGTGTTTGTCTTTGACGACCTATAGCACACGGCGGCTTAAGCTGATCACGACCAGGGACTCAGAGATGATTACCCAGATCATTCGCCACTTGCTTACCTCTCCACGCAACACACGCCGTACTTACCACCCAGAATCAACCAAGTCGGCATAACAGCGGCCAGGACTCCACGGTGTACATAATAGCTAGTAAGCAGGAGCTGCATATGTTATTGGGAAGCGTGGTCTAATGGTAGGATACTGTGCGATGGATTCATTCGCTTGTGATCCATCTATCGTTTCGCACAGTGATATTGGTTCGAGTCCAATCGCATCCAAATCGAATCTCTTTTGCTGGTGTTCGCGATTTGGATTGAACTGCAGGTTTCTGGCAAATCGAGAATCGATATTTACGCTAGGTGGTTGGGCGCTTCCTTTCCGCGTCAAGGCGAGAATAGCTCAGAGCATTGGGGAATTCGTCGATCAAGATACGCAAGATCACACCGGACAAAATGAGCGCAGCAAGAGACTCACGGCCTGGATGTTTGCTGTTGCATAACGTGGACGAAATACTAAGTCACAACTTTATGGCTCTCGTGGCTCGCCAAGACGTTAGCGCTATCCAAAAGAGAGGATGAAAGACCTGGACTCTGCAAATGAACTCTGGTCTGCCCATGCGATACCGACGATGCAACGACCGCGTTGCGAGTCTTGCTACAATGACCGAGAAGACAAACATCAGTCCTACTGCAGAACATGATGGCGAAGGCAAGTAGTCCGACGGAATCTACCACGGCGGCTATCTTGCGTCTGAGTATCTGTGGGAGACCTCTCAACCACAACACGGCTGTATGACCGCAACACTTTCGCAACAACTGGGAGACTATGGCACGTGATGTGGCACGATTAGTCACGCCACGAGGCGGGACCGTCGGCAAGGCTTCAATCAAGCTCTGAGCTTGATGTCACAGACACTCCCAACCGCATACACGAAACTGCATAAAACAACGCGGTCTCCAAGTAAGTACACTCACCATCAATCTCATACGCACTCACCGCAATGCCAAACATCATCCTTTCCATCAACGCTGGCTCGTCATCCGTCAAGGTCTCAGTCTTCTCCTATGATTCAGGCTCATCGGATCCCAAAGAGCTTGCTGTAATCCAGGTCGCTGGCCTCACTGCACCGCCAGCAACACTCAAATACGATCGTGGTGACCAACACATCAAGAACCAAGAGCTCTCCGAATCCGACGTCAGCAGCCAAGAGACAGCCTACGAATACATCCTGAAGCACCTCACCTCCGACGAAGGCCTTCCCGAGCTCAAGCATTCCGATGATATCGAATTTGCATGTCACAGGGTAGTGCATGGCGGCGACTACAACAAGCCCGTTCGAATTGATCGCGACACGTTCCATCATCTTGAAGAGCTCTCGGATCTCGCGCCGCTGCACAACGCTGGGGCTCTCACAATCGTGAAGGCAGTGCACGAGAAGTGTCCGAAAGCAAGCAATATTGCCTTCTTCGATAATGCATTCCACCAGACTCTGCCAGAGGCCGCAAGGACGTACGCTATCGATCAGAAAGTGGCCAAGCGGAACAAGCTAAGAAAGTATGGCTTTCACGGTCTGAGCTACGCCTTCATTACTCGCGCTGTTGCGAGCCATCTGCAGAAGCCGACCAAAGACCTCAATATCGTAGCACTGCATCTCGGATCTGGAGCCTCGGCGTGTTGCATCAAGGGCGGCGAAAGCATCGACACATCTATGGGCCTTACACCGCTTGCCGGCCTACCAGGGGCGACTCGATCCGGATCTATCGACCCATCGCTGATCTTTCATTTCACACACGATGCCGGAAAGCCTTCTAGGAGTAGCGCGAAAGGCATGCACATCACAGAAGCCGAGGAGATCCTCAACAAGAAGAGTGGCTGGCAGGCTCTTACTGGCACGACCGACTTCGGCGCCATCAGCTCAAAGGCCGAACAAGGCGATGCAGCGTGCAAGCTGGCATTCGACATCTTTGTCGATCGTGTTATTGACTTCGTGGCGGCGTACTATGTCAAGCTTGGTGGTAAGGTGGATGCGTTAGTCTTCGCAGGCGGCATTGGTGAGAAGGGAGTGCAGCTGCGGCAGGCTATTGTGGAAAAGGTGTCTTGTCTGGGTTTTGCGTTAGATGATGCGACGAATGCAAAGCCTGATGGCCAGAAAGTCGTAGTCGATGTTGGGGCTCAGGAGAGCAAGCACCGGATCCTAATTTGCCAGACTGATGAGCAGGCTGAGATGGCAAGGCAGTGTGCACAGGAGGCCGACAGCCTACGGAGACCGTCTTAGACGTGGAAGCAGGTGACCAACGAGAATGAAAACTGATGTCGAATGTCCGTATTCGCTCAACTCCGTATCTCGGAGACCTGAATTAAATGCGGAAGCGGGAGAAGATGATGGAGAACAAGAACTACTTGGTAAGGTGGACGCGCTCATGGGCAGCTAATATCAGACAAACGACAGCGCCGTCACTGCTGAAACAAGTACTACACGAAATCATATATTGAGAGCGACTCTCCTTCTCCAGTCATATCTCAAACTTTGTCCTCGATCGCGAGAGAGCTCACGAGTACTGTCTAGCCGCTATCATGTGCTCGAAAGCATATCCCGAGTCGGGGACGCATCCAATTACCGCGGAGATCTTTGTGCCTGTGCAGTCGAGCCTCTAGCATGGTTCTCCATCGCCACACAGCTGACGAGTACTAGCTAGCCGGCGTCACGTCCTCGAAAGCATAGGTTGATGGAGGGATAGCCTCGAGTGTCCACCTCAATATCTGGAATCTACTGCTCTGGCTACTGAATCGTGGGCTTGAGACGCTACATTCATGTTAGCGTAGAAGGCAGGTGCTGCCTTGTAGGTCAGCGGCTCGCCAAGCCAAACATGCTGCCTATGGATAGCCTACTGATTACACACGCACTTGTAACCGCCGTGTATAAATCATCGCCGCACCGATTAATTCCTCGCTCTCCTTTTTTGCACGCATACTACACTGACAATCAGAAATCCTCATACTTGACACGAGCTGTGCCATTAACGACTCGCACCACAAATCTCATCTACAACAATTACACAAGCCGCCGCTAAGATCATCACAGTCATGGCTACCCATCAACCAGCCACGTTGATGTCTCTGCCGAACGAGGTTCTTCTACAGATCCTCGGTGACTCCGTTCCAGGCAGCCTGTCCCGACCCAACGTTACGAGCAAACATGAGAACAGGACCAGAGCCGCAATTTATGCCAGTCACATGCTTGACGTCAATATCACCGCTCGCTATCACAAATTAGCGGCCGAAGCCTTCTTCCTGGAACACACCCACGACTTGAAGCTCAAGTACTGCTCCTGGATGTGCGATGGCACTGTGCAGGACCATCGCAGCGCCTGGTATGTCAGTCGCGGCACTCCGGGAGCCGTTGCGATCTACGACGAGCGAGTAGTAGATGCGGTTCATCGCTCGCCTCTCCGCCATCGGATCAGGAAGCTCAGGCTAGAGATCGTCGTGGTGGCTTATGTTGGGGAGATCGCTATGGAGAAGGCCGCAGCCGACATCCCGGCGTTGTTGGAATCGTTCGAGGGGTTGCGGGAGGTTGAAGTTGTGTTTAAGGTACCAGATGAGGAGATGTGTAATATTGAGTTTCTGGGAGGCATGGTATTCGCGAACGTCGAGGCCTGGGGCAGCGAAATGGGAAGAAGTGGCGGAAATTCGTGGGAGAGAGAGGTCAAGCGATTGACTTTCGACTGTGAGGACGAGAAGATTGTGCTTGAGAATGGAGCAGAGCTATGTGAGGTGAAGCGTCAGGATGATGGCTATGGCAGCAACTTGGAAGAAGAGGAGGGTGATGATAGTGAATATGAGGAGCATGATTATAGTGAGGATGAGGCTGAGAATGAGGATGAGGGCGAAGCTGAGGAGAAGATTGAATATGAGGAGCTTGACGGTGTAGTATACAGGGCTTGGCGCCACCCTCTCGGTTTCGGTCGGGTACTCCTTCGTGTTTGATGCCAAAGCTTCCAAATTGAACCACTATCTCAAAGAGTACAACGCGGAATGAACGTAGCTGGCCAGTGATCAGGAGCTGATCTGTGGTCCCCTGTAACGCTGTTTGAACGACATCTTCCGAGTGCATCATGCGATATTCTACCACGCAAAGCTAGCGTCTAGAACGTCCCAGTCTTCCCCATTGATAACCGTGCCAACATGCATCATAACCTCTAGCTCCCCTAGATCCTCTTCAGTCCCGATCTCGAAATCGCCCTCTTCTTCACCCTGAAGTCCGTTGTCAACCTCACCGTCTTCGTCCTCACTTTCATCCTCACTGTCACTCTCGTCTTCTCCGGAATCGTAATCTGGACCTTCTCGCCTGTACACTTTCTTGCCGTTCTCAAAGACCACTCCCTCGTCCTTGCACTCCCACAACAACCTCACCACCTTCCTATCCCACTCCTGCTGGCTTCCACGGCCGCCCTTAGCATTTCCCCAGGCCTCGATGCTTGCCAGGAAGTCATCTTTGAGGTACCCAATGTTCCCGACATTCGTCCCAAAACTCACTTCAACCTCTCGCAAACCTGGGAAGGACTCGAGCAAACCCGATATGTCCCTGACAGCATACTGATGCGTGTCGTAGCGCGCCAGGATGTCCAATCGCAGTTTGCGAATCTGGCAACGTAGAGCAGGGCGATGGACCGCCTTTATTGCGCCCTCATCCCAGCGGTAGGACACACACGGGGCTTCATTGCTTGACTCGCTGTACATGATTTGCAAGTCGTGGGTGTAGTCGAGGAAGAAGACCTCGGAAGCCAGGTGATGGAAGTGTCGAGAAACGATGGTGTTACGGTAGTGACGGTGATAGGTGGCGTTCGCTTCGTGCCCTCTCGTCTCATACCCATCGAGATGCGCCAGCTCGTCAGGTACAGCTTGGCGAATGATGTTGACGAGGAGCTCGTCTGGTAGTCTCATAAGCGAGGCTCGCCGGGAGCAAGCCATGGTGATGGCGATGGGCTTGTAGTCCACTTGGACTTTCGATAATGTTAGCACAGTGTGGTCTGTAGGTTCTTAGAAGACGGGTTGATGAGGTTGAAGAAGTGAAAGGTAGAGAGCAGCTGCATACAGTCTTACGGATGCGGCGTGTGTAATTTGGTAGGTCATGTCTGGACTGCGTGTTTGGCGAGTCGCTACTTGGCATTTAGCTTTGGCTTGATAGCTTTAAGATTTGGCACAATATCACATGCGTCGAAGTTTGATGCCATAGATCTCGTACCCGAGATCCTCTTGTGTGACAGTGCACGCCGAATGAACATGGCTGTGCAGATAGCCCAGAGCTATTTCTTCGCGATGCCGAATTGGTCGCTGCATCACCAAGGGATGATCTGCTCGTTTCGCGTGACGATGTCTTGGAGCAGGATCGTTGGCACGTAAGGCACATCGAGAAAGGATTTTCACTACTGCAAGCCTTCTTGACTGTATGGCTGCCATACCGCCACTTCACCAAGCAGTGATATCTTCCACTTCCGCCTCCCCGACCGTACTCTCCTTTACAACTTCCAACTCTGCCTTCTCCGGCGGCCAGTTGACAGGCTCTCTTGACATGATATCTGGTAATTCACTTTTAAGAAAGTTCAGCAGCAAGCCATTGACCAACTTGAACTCTAGCAAAAACGCATCATGACCCTCAGGAGAATCAATTGTCTTCAACTCACTATCCGGTATCGCCGCGTCAAGCTCCTGCTGCTCGGCATAAGTAAAGAGTCCATCTGACTGTATTCCCAATATCAAAGTGGGCTGTTCGATCAAGCGCAGAGCTTCGCGGACCTGGTCTTGAAGCGGAATGCTGTTATCAATGTCTGTGCGTCCGCGCGAGACGTCATGGGTATCTAATTTCCGCGTGATGGCTATGTAGCAATTTGCATCAAAGCGTTTAATAAACTTCTCGCCTTGGTAGCGGAGATAGGATTGTGCTGAGTAGTATGTCGACACTCGCTTGTTGTTTTGCGGTCTCTGTGGTCCAGGTAAGGGCGTCGCACCGTGAAAGTGTGGGTCGGTGACTGTGAAGGCTGGTGCTTCCGGCGCTTCTAATTCTGGGGGCGTGGAATTTGTGGAAGGAATCGGTGTCTCGCCGTTATGTTGTCGTACACGCGGTGAGCCAGCTAGCCGGTGGCCGTCGTTGTGAATAGCGAAGTGCTCGTTTGTGGGTGTTATGGGTCGCGAGGAGCCGTTGATGTTCTGTCTTCGGCTTGGGTCTGGTGTATTCCTGCCGAATCGTGTCTCGAAAGAGTCTCGACTTCGGTAAGTGAGTAAAGCAGACATGCGTGCGGCTCCCAAGCCAGTCGTGGGAGGGTCGTCGAATGTATAGTAGCCATCGTCGTATTTCGGGTCGCTGTATATGCTCTGCCTTTGTGCCTCACCCCAGCTGATACCCCAGGCACTATATCGTGCTGATGTAGCGATTGGTATGATCGTCCGGACGTAGTCTTTACCAAAGTATGCGAACTCCAAAACCAGCATCCCACCCATTGACCCTCCGATCACTGCAGCGATCTGCTTCACACCCAGATCGTCTAGCAGCAGCTTGAAAATATTCACATCGTCCCGCACAGTCGTCAGAGGGAACTCAGGCCCATACTGTCCATTCTCTGCATTCCCATCTTTGGCTGTGACCGGACTTGCGCTCCCATATGGACTCCCCAGACTGTTGATACATACCACGAAGAACCTCGACTGATCGAATGCTCTCGCCTCTTTCCCTTCCTCGCCCGGCCCTCCTAGCAGTGGTCCCCACCAGTCTCCAACATCTGCACTACCAGTTAAGGCATGGCATATGAGCATAGCATTATCACGCTCGGGAGACAGTGTCCCGTAAGTCTTGTAGGCGACAGGCACATTCTGTAGGACAACGCCGGATTCGAGCTCGAAGGAGGGTATGACGGCAATCGACTGGTCGGGTATGAGTTTGATGAAAGGGTTCTCGGTTTGGTCTTTGGGTGTTATCCGTCCTGATTTGCATCAGCATGCGGTTGCAAAAAAGTGTAGTATCTCTTCTCACGATATTTACTGCCATTGGCGGTAGTCGCCACACCGTTCCGTATGCTACTCGCCATTGAGAGACTGTGTGTGGAAGTGTCCTGAAGTTAGAACCAAAGACCATGAACTTTCGGATTCACCGAGGTGACTACCGCTTTAAGGAGGCACGAAACTTATTGTGGGGCAGAAGCATGACGCAGTCCCATAAGTGAGCGCACTAATCCCGAGCAGCGAGGCTGACAGGAAGATACAGAACACAGCAACGGATCAATTTGTCAGGCAGCTAAACACAGAATGTGACGGGTTGGTGTTGAATTTGTACGGGTTCTGTTCATCATGACTACTCATACATCAAGTTTTGCAGGATTGCCTGCCTCGCCTCGGTGGTACCAATCCCAGCGTGGGTGGTCCAAAGGCGCAGTCAGGACGACCTTTTTCGTCGCCGTTGAGCGGTGTAGTAGAGACCCTCGCGCCCCTGTCGCTATGCATGACCAAGTCCTCCCAGTGCGCCGACGCAATGCAGCACATTTCAGTTTTTCTCACTCCTCAAACGATCGCACACTTCCAGTCTTCATAATTAGAGCATAGCACTTCGCTCAGTTCCAGCGTCCCCTCTCCCTATCCTCCTCCCCACCACCCACTTCATCCTCATACTTCACGCTGATCCTCCTCTCCTTGCGACTCCTCTTCCTCGACTGATCGCTCTTCGGCCCGTTCGGCACTCCACCGTCCTCGTCTCCTTTGCGCTTGCTGGGTCCGCCAGTACTCTGACGACGCTGCTGCTCCTTGCGCTCGCGAAGAGCATGCTGGCGCTCTCTCTCCTCGGCATAAGGATCACTGCCTGTGACAGGGGTAGACGGAGCCGAATCAACAGCGCCGTTCATGCTAGAGCGACGGTCATGACGGTCCGAGGCACGACGCGGCGGCGGAGGCATGCCAGCAGCATTGATGGAAGCAGATTTCGATCCCTTAATTTTGAACCCGATCTCATCTGATTCGGGCTGAATGATAGTACGAGGCTTCTCGCGCTCACGCTCACGTGCGATCTTATCATCGCGCGAGGTGCGGTGAGAAGAGCGCTCATCATGCTTGCCACGATCGCTCTTGCTCTTGCGGCTGGAGCGATGACCATTACCATTCATCGAGGCGTCGTCTCTATCCGGTGAACGTGAGCGATCACGCTTGCTCTTGCGCCGCTCATCGCGGTGCGTGCGGGAAGCACGTGGCTCGTCGTCTTTCTCCTGATGACGGAACGAGTATCCTTCATCGCGAGACTCCTCACGCGAACGACCCTTGCGGCTGGAGTGCTCTCCATCATCGTCGTCGTACTTGCTCTCGCGGTCTCGACGATCGCGGTGCTTCCGCTCCCTCTCCTTGTCCTTGCGACGGCGGCGTGACTCCTCGCTCTCATAGCCTTCATCACCGTCACCTGACTTGTGCTTGCGGCTGCGATGCCTGGACGTCGAACGAGAGCGCTCATCATAGTCGCGATCCCTATCGTTGCGCTCTTGCGGCCCGGAACGGCTGCCCTCGCGATGCGAGATGGGCGCGATGGGAGTCACAGCCTTCAGCGGCACAGACGGGGTTGGCACTTTACGCGCGAAGAAGAAGGCGTTGGGTTTGCCCTCACGCATAGCTTTCGGCCCAGACGGAGCATTGACTGGTGGTGCGGGCGCGGGCGTAAGGTCAAGTGCCTCGCTCTGCATACCCACTGGTGCGAATCCTCCACGACCGCCTCTGAAACCTCCACGCATCCCGCCACGCCCACGCGGTCCGAAATTGAAGTTCTGATTGTAAGACTGCTGATTGTCGAACGTGTCGTGATGCTGCGCGCCGTTCATGCCTGAACTCTCCATCTCGGTGCCGTTCGGCGGCATGGACTCGTCTGCGAAGGTCTGCTGCTGTTGCATTTCCACATCGCCGTTCTGTGCCTCCTGCGTTGAATCGCCTTGAGCAGTACCTGAACGACGAGGTCAGTCGGAGCAAATACGTGGAATAATCTTGCAAGCTTACCGTCGCCATTAACCTGCACATCGCCATCCGGCGGTACATCCTCCACACTCTGCGTAACCTCCTCGCCTTCAGCAACTGTACGGTTAGCATTCTCAGTAATGTTAGTACCATCGGGGTCCGGCATGTCTTGGTCCTGATCACGTGCTGTCGCAGAGGCGTTCGCCTCTTTGCCGTTAATGGGCTCATAGCTTGGCGACGCACGACGGCCGGACTGCGATTGCCCAGAAACACTTCCACCAGACTGCTGTTGTTGATTCACCATGGCCTGATTTTGGCCGTTTTGCTGCTGTTGGCCGGCAAAGTTCTGGTTCTGCTGCTGGTTCTGGAAGCCACCACCATACCCACCACCACGTCCGCGATTAAAGCCAGCGTTCTGTTGGAACCCACGCCCGCGAGCGCCACCGCGATTGAAGGGGCGTCCACCATACCCACCACGATCATTACGAAACTGTTGGTTCATAGAGTTTCCGAAGTTCTGGTTGTTATAACCATTCTGGCCGTTGAAGCCTCCTTGCCCGCCATTGAAACCTCCTCCACCACCCATCATCCCGCCAAAGTTCCCACCCATCGCCATCGGTCCCATATTCATCATCATTTGACTCATGTCCATCCCTCCAAACCCAGCATTCGCAAACATCATCGGATCCATCATTCCCGGCATCCCTGACCATCCACCTCGCCTCAGCCTGTTATACGAAAAATGTGTGCGAGAAGGGGAAGGAAAGAAACGGTTTTGCTTACCCATCATGCCTGGCATTCCCATCCCCATGCCAAAGCCACCCATTCCTCCCATGCCATTCATCATCGGGTTGAAGTTGTTAGTATTGTTAAAGCCCATGCCACCGTTGTTGAAGCCGCCTTGTTGGTTCTGGTCGAAGTTGTTGAATGACTGTGGGTGGCCATTTGCACCAGTCGGCTGTTGCTGCTGAAGATCGCCATTACCTTGCTCAGGCTCGGCGTATTCGTCTTGCGATTGTGCTTGCTGCTTGGGCTCATCTTCAGGCTTATGGGTTGTAATCACCACATCGTCGTCGTCATCATACTCTTCGTCCGCAGTGGCTTCGTCGTCGCCGTTCGTCTTCGCGTCCTCTGTGGTCTGAAGTGGCGTTAGTGACTGGCGCGGAAGTGTTCCGCGAACGCAACAAGTCTCGCATACCTCTTGGTCGTGCTCCGCCTCGCCTTGGGCGCTATTAGCGCGCTGCAAGACGGGCGTATCCTCTGCTGCTGCAGGCTCTCCATCTGCATCTCCTTGTGCCTCTGCGTTCTGCTCAGTTGCTGGGACGGGTGTTTCCGACGCTGCCGGTGCCACGGCTGGTGTAGCAGCAGCCAATCTCGCCTCTTTCTCCTGAGCTTTTTGACGCTTGTTCTGCTCAGTCTTGATGTACGCGCTGATAGTTGTGCGCAAGTTCTTATTCGGTTTGCAGTCCTCCCCGGATACAGGTGTGTGTTGGCAAACAGGGCAGGCTTCGCCTAGGTCCAGGGAGCCTGCAGCCATTAATGACAGCTCAGAGCGCGAGAGTGAGCTACTTACATGGGTGACAGATGTTAGAGTCACAGCATGGCAGCTTGACTGCATCCACAGCGAGCTTGTTGCAGTTGGCGCATCGTAGCTTGGTTGCAATGCTCTCAATAGTGAGCGAACTACAAGACATCAGCAAGTTGCAAAACGAGCCGGGCTACGAGTGCGTACTTCGCGAGCTCTATGGCGGCAGCGCTGAGAACAGCCATATTGGCGGTGTTGCTGTGTGTTTGAATGAGTGAAGTAGAAAGCTCTAGGCAACCTGCCAATCAAGGCGGTTGTCGTTCAAGCGTAGGTGTGGCGCATCCAGCGCATCCAGCGCATACGTTGGTATCGTCCTGGAGTGTTGATAGTGAGCGAGCGCGCTGTGAGTGGAGTGGTCGTGATGGTGATGGTGATATGCTCGGAGTCGCGTGCTTGTCACAGAAGATTGCGAAAGCGCAAGAGCAAGCCGGAAGTGCTTGCCAAAGGCCGCCGGCAGTTACCGAGAACGCCAAGACATATCGACGACATTACCATTGACTGCACGCCTCAAACGAACAACTACTTCTCTACTCTCCGTCGTCACCATGATCCTCAGTCAGATAGCATGGGTAGACTGCTTTGCTTTCCTTACCTTCCTTGCTCCCCAGCTTCTCCTCCATGTCAGCCTCCTCGAGCTGGCAGCATGTGCTGCCAAAGCCATACCACATCTGCGTAGGCACACACCTCTTTCTCCAACTCTCCTAGCTACTCACCCCTTCACAGTCCTCGTTCTGCCGTATCAGCTAATTCGCGAGCGCTACTTCACACCTCAAGCCCGCAAATCCCCGTTCGTCCAGCACGCCACTCTTTTCCAGGACGTGGTCATTCGCTGCGTTCGCTTCGCCTTTAGCTCCATCCCAGCCATCATTGGCAAGGTGTTCTTCTCCAAGAATGTGGCCTTGCCGTTTCTGCGCTTCCGGATGCTCCGCCACGGGTTCTGGAAATCACCTATCTACTGGCGCGAGGTGGATCGGAAAGGCATGAAAGGCATCTACATGGTGCATGACGAGGCTCGACGTCCGGATGTGATTGTCTACTACTGCCACGGTGGTGGCTTCAGCATGGGCTCTGCGTACTTCTACATGGAATTCCTCTTTGCGTGGGTGAGTTTGCTGAAGGACGCTGGGTACTCTAATCCAGCACTATTTGCGCTCGACTACACGCTCGTACCCCAGGCTACGTATCCCACGCAGCTGCAGGAGACGCTGGCAGGCTACAAGTACTGCCTCGCAATTGCCGAGGACTCTAGCCGCATTTGCGTGAGCGGCGATTCTGCAGGTGCTACACTCATTCTGAGCTTGCTTCTATGCCTGTCCAACTACGCGAACGGGATGAAGAACAAGATGCCAGGTCTGGCCATTCCGATCTCACCTTGGGCCGTCATTGTGAACGAGAACCATCACAACACAGCTTCAGACTACCTGGACAAGGACAGCTTACACCTGTATGGCTCGCAGTACATCGGCACTAAAGCTACATCCAAGGACCCACTCGTTTCGCCGGGTGACTGCAAGGACTTGACATGGTGGCGTCGCGCTTCTCCATCTCTTGGGTGGTTTTTCGTCTATGGTGCTGAGGAGGTCTTTGCATCGGACGCGAGAGATTTAGTCACGATGTTAAGGAGAGGTGGGATGGCAGTTGAGGCGTTGGAAGAGCAAGGGTGGATTCATGCTTGGCCGGTGGTCAAGCTGTTCTTGTGCAACGGGCAAGACGAGAGGCAGAGTGGATTGAGAGCTATGGTGGATTTCATGCGCGAGAGACTGCAGCCTGCGAAGGATGTGTAGCAGAGTTTGTTAACGTTACACGCCTGCAAGGTGGCTGCGTTCATCATGCCTCAGCCAAAACGATCGGTATATGTCTGGGAGAGTGTTTTGTCCGGTAAAGACCTCATCGGAGACTCTCGGAGCGATATCTGTATCGAACTGCTCTTCCTGCCACCCAGGTCACACCAAGAAATTCGATAGCACAAAACCGCTCATCCACAATCCGCGACCGCTCGCGATGCTATACAAAATACTGAAGATGCTCCTTATCGACGCTTTCACCGCGGACCCGATGCTGGACCAACAGTGCAACAATCACCTCCTGGACCTGCCCGAAGAGATCCTTCTGCAGATCCTAGGCTACACTCTGTCGGACCAACTCTTGGAGCCCGATATTCTACTCATTCCGGACACTTACCATGGTCCTGACGGCGAGCACAAAATCCGCGCCTATCTCGCGTGGCGACGTGGTACCCGTGTCACTCCTGACTTTCACCGTGTAGCTGTGGAAGCCTTCAACACCACCTACATGCACGGGATCTCCACCTTTCCCCGTTCACGCCGTACGACTGGTCCGCGGTTGTGGATGTCTTACTGCAGTGGCTTGTCCTGGCTTTATTCCAAGGACGACCAGAACAAGATTCGTAGGCTGCGAGTGAACGTTGACGCTCTGTGGTGTGAAGAGATCGATTGGACTGCGGATGATCTTACGAAAATACTGGCTCCATACACCGGGTTGCGGGAGGTCGATATCATAGTGACGGCTCACCAAGGATACTTACGAAACCCACAGGCGCAACTTGACAACATCCGAGACGACATTGATATGTGGCGTGCCCGAGTACCGTACGGGCGAGGAAAGGCGGCTGTAAAGATCGTGCAGCTTTCTGAGGAGGATGCGGCTGTGAGAAGTGCGTGGCTACGGAAGCAGCCTAGGCGGAGACCTCTTCGTACGCTTGCGAATGCGATACGACGTTTGGTCCGTTGAACCTTGGGATGTAAGGGCGTCTCGGCGAAAGCTTTGACTGAAAAACAGTCAGAGTTGTCATGAAAGCCATGACTGGCATTGCTCGCCGATGGGATGTTGAGTTCGCGTCAAGAGCGCAGATATACGCCACTCGGAAACTCCTTTGCTCTCAATAACTGCTCATCGAGCGTATCAAACCGCATCACAGGGATCGTTTCGCTATTCGAAAGGTATGGTGCAGCCCACGTTGTGTCGTAGAAACGATGGGAATTCATGCTAAAAATTGAGCATATTTCGCTGTAACCAGGTTTCCAACATGCGCACAGAGCGTGTTGAGTCCACTGGGCGTGCTACTCCGCGATGACTGCATCGCTGTTGGCTCGCCATGCTTGCTGGGCGCGCTGCGATATTTCCAGGCGAGTGGCCAGCGACGGCTTTCGCAAGGTCATCACTTGAGTCAGGAACTCGCCACGTATCTGGATCGGATGGTCTGGACTCTCCTGCAATACCGCAGTCCACACACACAGTGGTTGGCCTCGTAAGATCTTGCTTGAACGCGATAACTTCGACTGTTACGCCACTCGAAGACGTCACCCAGCGCCTACTCATCATCACACCAACACCCGCACACATGTCAGTCACACGTCAACAGCAACGAGCAGACACAGTCATGGACGCCCACAGGCTCACCCCTGTCAATGCTTCCGCCGCAAGGAAGGCCACATTCATGTCGCTACCTGAAGAGCTCATTCTGGACATCCTCAGCATTACTGCCACACTGACCTTCTCCGTTGGACTGCCCGCGAGATGCAGGCGTGAGAGGGACAGCTCGCAGCTATACAGCATCTGGCAGTACAACACAGCGGTCAATCACGCATATCATCGCATAGCCTATGACGCGTTCTTGGACACATACTGGCACGAAGTCCATCTGTGCTCTTTAAACAACGGAATGCGAATGGCATCAATGCAACCGCAGCAGATCGAGTCACGTTCAACACCATCGTTTCGAGAAGCACGAAACTTGACTGTCTACACCCATACTGATTTCTTCCTTGAATGGGAACCGCTGACAGTAGCTGTGGCACTAAGCGAGTGTGGTCAGCTCATCGCCTGCTATCCTGAAGTCCGCCAATTGAAAGTTGTCCTCAAGACGAACCAGACTGGTATCAACAATGCTGTGATGCATTTCTGGGACGACTTGCTAGCACGACGCCGGGACGGACGGCTTGCTCTCCGTCAGAAAGTGATGCTCTACGTTACGAATCCGCGCGGGCGTAGCATCCGCAGTGTGTACAGAACAGAAGCGCCACGTATGCAGTGGTACCCGCACGTACAGTTACCGCGCATTGTTTACACCACTCAGCCAGCAGTGACTGGCACCGCTATGCCATTGCTTTCACGAATGTCAGCAGAGTTTCTGGTAGTGGTGGACAGGCTTCTGGCGTACCGCGTCATTCGGACTGCTGTGTACATCGCTGCAATATCTGCGATGCTCATCGGTCTGATGATGCTACCTGTAGCAGTTATGGTGTGGGCGACCACGGAGATCGCTGGCTGTGGACAGTCAGTGTTCAATTGGCTGGCGACGATGAGGCGTGGCTTGCTTCGCTAGTCTAAGCTTGAGTATCACGGAGGAGGCATAGGACGCAGCTTCGAAGGTGTTTGATGTAGTAGGAGCCTGATCGTATAAGAAAAGATCTGGAGCGGACTACCTGCTTGGAGGGTTCCTCATTAACGACGGCCCTGCATGTTTGCCCCCCGGGCCACGAAGAAACATTACTCGAATGTTACAACTCATTAATTGGCAAAGTCATATTTCCATACAGACTTCAGACTGAGTTGATGACATGAAACTCTAATGCAAATTAGTTCCGGATCTCATCCTTATTGTTCTCGGCGCCCTACTCCCTGATCTCGACTGAATCGGGCCTTGCATTCACGGGCACAGTCCGCTAGTGACTTGCGATCCACGCCGGAAACAACGATCGTGGCAATTTCAACACCACGATCAATACATCACTGCAGAGACATGGATTCCTTTTGACATACCGGGTTCTGGAGTGACACTGTATCAGACTTTATTCGAGCCTTGCGAACAGCACCGTCAACACAAGATGTCACCAACGACGAGTCCAACTCTCATGTCTCTGCCCGAGGAGCTGATCTTGGAAATCCTGAGCATTACTGTCGAGCTCACAGATCGCCAGACGAAGCAAGATTGGACTCGGCCCGAGAGCACAAACTCGTATAAAGCCTGGCGGACTACCTCGTTAGTCAACCGGACATACCATCGCATAGCGAATGAAGCTTTCATCAACAATTACTGGCACAGCATGGATCTCTCTGACAATGTCGGCAAGGGACGAAGGTTCTGGCCGTCTGCTGTCATTGGCTTCCCAATCCGCAACTTGCGACTCATTCTATATGGCCTGGAGCGGAAGAAATTGGAGTCAGCTGGAGCATTACTCTCGGATATGCTGGCCGAGTGCCCCAATCTACGATCCCTGAACGTAGGGATGTTCACGGCACAACCTTCGAATCAAACTGCGGAATTTGAGAAGAAGCTCTGGGATCGACTGAGACTGTGGCAGGGTACCGTTATGCCTTGTGGTCGCAGGGAGGTTTCGCTGCATGCGGAGAACTCTGAATGGTGTTGTTTTCGGAGTGTGACCAAGAGGGCCGTCGAAAATATGGAGTTGCGAAAGCTTGAAGAAGACCGCAGCATCCGCGCCAAGGTCAAGGCATCGATGTGGAGGATTCTCAGATTCTACATGCGCGACCGGACCATCTTCAAAATCGTCCTGGCCTCGTGGCTGTTTTGGTACTGGTTGATTGAGTTATCGGTGTTCGACCCACCATATACATGCCCGAGATGGTGGTCAGTACCTATATGGTTTTGCGGTATGACCTTGACGGACTGGCTATTGCTGAAGCGATACCCTTCCCTACGATAATCAATTCGGCCAAAGAACCGCAGACCGGGCAGAAGGCATATGGCGAAGACGACCTGGGGGAGCATTGACCTGACAAGGTAAGGACGTAGACAGTTCTGTCGAGTCCTGCATTCGAGCTTTTGGATAAACGCTCTTCGAAGGGCTGAAACCCAGTCCTGCCACATTCACATTCACCAGGTAGTACGCTATGAAGCAGAGATCGCTACTTCATCCACTAGGAAAACAGACAGCCCACCCCATGATAGATATCAAGCGAGTAGACCGGCACGTAATAGTAGTGCGATGCTGACCAAAGTTTATTACGGTAGCACAGGGAAGCGTTCAAACATTGCTCGAATGCAACGCCACCAATTTCCAGCTCCAGACCACGACCTTCCGCTGCCGAAAATCCTGTACAACCATATCGCTGCAGAACTTCCAAGCATCCGACTCAGATTCCGGATAACATTCGATGTTCTCCAGCACAGCCAAGACCAACCTCACTGATAAACACACTACCGCGATGTTGACCCCTACATCGCCAAACCTGATGTCCCTCCCGGAAGAACTCCTCTTCAAAATTTTCGCAGCCGCCGTGCCACTAGACTGTCCTGCACCATCCCAAGCCAACGCCTACAGCGTCTGGGAACTTAACACCCTCGTTAGCCGCAGCTACTATCGCATCGCCGAGGAAGCCTTCATTGAGAACTTCATTACCTGCATGGAGCTAAGATACCCAGCAAACTGGGCACTGAACATTAGCGGGATTTCGTTTGCAAAGAACTCGTGGCCAAAGGAAATCCAGTACCCAATCCGTAGGCTACAGATCAACGTCAACGCCCCAGACCGCCAAGGTATCCAAACCGCCATCACGGACATCGAGAACGGGCTTGATATGTACCGTGATCTCCGGGAAGTGACAGTCATGCTCGAAACCGAGACGGTCGCAAAGCGTGTCAGAAACCTCGAGGACGAACTGTGGACCAACCTGCTTAAGCGACGAAAAGATATGCTTTGCCGCCGTGGTTGGACAGTGAGACTGGCAGTAGCGAGTCAGACTTGTATATCCGTCCGCAGCGTCGACAAACAGGGACGCACTGTACAGGCGTGGCATGCGACGAAGCGACGTACCCTTTTCCCAGACACACCAGCCGCAATGCAAGCACGTGCAAGAGCTCGCCTTCAGCGACGCTTCGGGAGAACAATCACAGCAGGCCTAATGTTTTTCTTCTGGGATTTACAGCCATGGGTGACGATGATGCTCACCACGATGGTAGTATGCGGCGTTGTGTTTCTCGGAATATACGCTGCTCAAAAAGGAGCAGTGTGGGCGTTTGTCCTCATGTTGAGTGTCCTCTTACATCTCAACATCGAACTTTTCCTGGGATTGCAAGCGCTGCGACAGCAGGTTGCTCATGGCGCCCCACAACAGCCGGCGCTGCACATTGGACCAGTCATCAGGGCCATCCCCGGCTTCCTCGTGAACGCCAGCTTAACCCTCAACCACATCATGAACTGGTAGGCGTACCATTCCTTGGTCCACCAGGAGTAGTATTGACTATCAGGTCAAATTTGGCACGCCTGGCCTCGCCGACGCTATTGGAGGGCGCCCAGTATTTCTCGGCATGTCATACTGCTTTTTGCACAACGAGTTGCTGGGGTAGGGCAAGCAATACGCGCAAGGCCTCGCGCTCGTGTTTCCATTGGCGCTAATCTTCTGGCTGAGATGGTAAGACTTGCGAGGGTGCGGTTTGCTTGATATCCTCTAGGCCAGACTTCCGCATCTTGAGTGGAGGACATCGCACGCATCTCCAGGTCGGCGGTAGAGGTCTTGCCATCCTCGGGGTCTACCTAGTCTTCTTTCTTGGTGCCCACGTTGGGAATGTGAACGACCTGCTCCGGCAGCCACCTCACCGCTAAAGACCAAAGTCTAATGCAACGTGGTTCGGCACAACGAAACACTGCTCGAATGTAACCACCCCCATTTCTAGTTCCACCCCGCAGGCCTGCTACTAGAATTCAGTAGATAGAAGTCAGTAGAGAGAAGTTGGGAGGCACTCACTGTATAACTTCTTAACCATTCCCAAATCCTCACACTACACTCCATCCACACAACAACTCAATGGAATTTTCCACAACTGCAGGCAGTCTCGCCAAGGACCCCATCAAGAACATGTCGACAACATCCAGACTAATGTCCCTCCCGGAAGAACTTCTCCTCCAGATCCTTGTCGACGCCGTCCCTCTCGTCTGCCATCCCGAGCTAATCGCCGCATCCAAAGCCAGCGCCTACACCGTCTGGAAAGCCAACACCCGGGTAAACCACGCCTACCACCGTATCGCCAACGAAGCCTTCATCAACAACTACGTCACCCCAGTAAACCTGTCCAACGAAGCTTCCTGGGGAGATCTAGCAGCTCTGCCCGAAGCCTGGCCAAAAGAAACCCACCACCCCATCCACAGACTCCGCATCACCATCCAAGCCTCTAGCCGCCAAAATATCAAAGATGCATTTTCCGAGTTGAGCTACGGCATCCGTCCTCCTGAGTGGGGCACCCCTCTATACGCCCACCTGCGGGAAGTAGTAATCCTACTCGACACCTCGGAGCCCGCAAAGAAGATTGAAGATCTGGAGGAACGGCTTTGGCGCTACCTGCTCATACTGCGGAGGACCATGAACGGCGGCCGTAGCGGTACCGTGCGATTGCAAGTAACGAGGAGGTGCAGTGTCTCCACCTGGGCTCTCGAACCCGACGGTGTTCATACCCGACGAAAATGTCGTTCACGGGAGCGACACGTCCATTTCGAGGACACGCCGGTCCTGAGGCGCGCACGAATACACGCGCACACGCGAAGAAGCCTGCGGGGACCGTTAGCAACGGTCGTGATAATGTTTGCTGAGCATCGCTGGTATCGAGATGCGATAATGCTCATCACGACGATGTTATGTATCGTGATGGTGGGTTTGGTCCAGGGTCCGGAAGAGGGACTCAAGTTCTCGTTACCGATGCTTGGTATCCTGCTAGGCTGGCTCTGCTTCGACTGCAAGTTTGTGGCACGGCAACAGCAGCTGCTTCTTCGTAGCGTGTCGCTACCGGTAGTGCTCGATCCAGGTCACGATTCCATCTTATCGGGTTTGCTACTGAACGCCGGTCTGAGCATCAACACATTCTTGTACCTGTCCGTTCCGAGACTGCGAGTGCCCAGCGCCTGGAACTTGCTGCAGACCGAAGGATTGGAGTCAAGGCGGCTCGCTGGTGCCGTCCAAAGGCCTCCAGTATTGACGATGCTGGCCTTTGTGCTTTCATCCTGCTACGTGCACGGCCTGTTGCAGCAGTGGATGCTAGGCTCCCTGCTTGTCTTTCCGCTAATGCTGATCTATTGGCTTGAGTGGTAGCCCGCGTGCGTAGTAGCATGGTCAAGGGAAGATCTCGGAGAAAGCAAGCTAACACCTCTCGCGGTCTTTGACCCAGCGAGAGTGGCGATGAGTGCGATGTGAGCCGTGTACCGTAAAGCGAGAGACAAGATGGCCACTTGTTATGACACTGGGAGGAGTATCGAGAGCGTGTACCTGTAGTAGTTCTCAGCGCGGTTCTTGAAGAACGGTGCGCAGGGTTGGCTCACAAAGGGTAGCAACATGAACCACAGCACGGCGTCCGTGTCTCTCTCACCAGGTAAGACCGCCAATGAGAGACCAACGGCGGGCTTCAGGTGCGTACTTCGTACATGTCTATCGTCTCCAACTCGAGCCATCGTCGCGAATGCAGAAGCCAGGTCCGAATTGAGTTAGTGCAAATCCCGAGAGTCTAACAAGCTGGCCTCCTGGCCTGTGTCGCTTGTGATGTCGCCGTGCGCTGTTCAGACAACCTCACCTGATGAAAGCCACTTGCGCCTCTTCGGCCGCGCTCGCCAGGCCGAGTCCTTGTTGACTTTAGAAGTTCTCACGAACCCCAGAGCTGCACTCATGGTCGTAAGCGAGCATGATCGGTTGAGGATACAAATGCCTTGGTGACTCTGGCTACGACCGGCAAGCACTGATCAACCAAGACTGAAGCCTTAGTGGGAATCTGCAACAATTCAGCGTCGTTCAGATGAGAGGACAATATGACATGCATACTCACCACGCGCATTGATGCCGACAGTAAAGCTACTAGACTCAGTCAACACAATGTCTCCTCCCCATCTTTGTCATGTACTCAAGAAGTGTCGAAAAGTCGGCGCAGAACCCAAAGTCACAACACCCCAAGCACATAGCCGAAGCATCACGTTAGCACAAAACTAAACCGACGGAAATAGGTCACAAGTGAAACAAAGATCATAGGGGTATCCTCCAAGTTGTGTTCCTGTCTGCCTACCTAACCGTCCAAGCTCAAGCACAAACCTTGCACTAGCCCGCTAGTAAAATGCCCTGCTCGGTCCAACCTCTCCCCATGCATAGGAAAACGATCCACCGTTGTTCTCAAGTCAGTCGTAGGCCATAAGACATCAACAAAGTCGCCCTCGTTACACACTCTGCTGGCACAGAACTTCATTTACGAGCCTTGCTGTGCTGCTGCTGGCCGCGCGTCGAAGGTGGGGTGTGGTTCTTGTGCCGAGCAGCTGATGAAGAGCCAGGTTCCTACTTCTGCATCATGAGCTGCACGAACTCGTTGTCTGCGCACACACACAAGAAGTCAGCACACAAACACCCACCAAAACCAAACTCCCACCAACATGGATGAGAGCGCAACATACAGTCAATCCGCCCATCCCCATCCTGATCAGCCTCCCTAATCATCTCATCCACCTCATCATCCGTCAGCTTCTCCCCAATACTCGTCATGACATGCCTCAACTCGGCGGCCGAAATAAAGCCATTGTTATCCCTATCAAACACTTTGAAGGCCTCGCGGATCTCCTCCTCGGAATCCGTGTCCTTCATCTTGCGCGCCATCATGGTGAGGAATTCGGGGAAGTCGATGGTGCCGTTGTTGTCGGCGTCGACTTCGTTGATCATGTCCTGCAACTCGGACTCGGAGGGGTTTTGGCCCAGCGAGCGCATGACCGTGCCGAGCTCTTTTGTTGTGATTTGTCCTAGAGTATGTTAGAGGGAGGTGTGGGTGCGGTGTGGTCTTGGGGGTGTACCATCGCCGTCTTTGTCCTGTGCGAAAGTCAGCTGAGGCCGCACACAGAGGAGTATGCTCGAGCGATTCAACTTACGAACAGGGAGAAGGCCTCCTTGAACTCGGAGACTTGCTCTTCAGTCAGTGAGTCCGCCTACACACATCACGGTCGTCAGCCTCAGTACACCTAACTATATCTCTTCTTCGTGTTTATTCTCAGGTGGTGGGGCTATCGCAAAGTGGGGTGCACGTCTTCGTACCATACTGTCACTGAGGATCGGGGGCGCGTAGGTGAGTTGTTGTTGCTGTTGGTGGTGAGTGCCGCTGCTGGAGTAGCGAGTGTAAGCGTGTGTAGGTGGGTTGTGATCGTCGAGTGTTTGGTGGATGTTTGCTTCGAGGGTGGTCATTGCAGCCTGTGGGACAGCTGGTGGGGAAGGGTCAGGCTGGGGCGGGAGGAGCCGGGGAGGTGTTATGGCAGTGAATGGGAAATGATATAACGATCGAGGTTGGGCTTGATGGATGAAACGGACTGAAAACTTGAATCAGAGGCCTAGGGGAATTTATTTATCTTATACGCTTCCAACGAATGTATGTGGTTGTATTTCAAGCCACCGCCATACGTCTGACCGGTCCACAGTCTGTGAAGCAGAAGTAGCGGGCTCCAATAGCTGCCTCAAAGCCCCCCATCAAGACACCGCATATGCAAGACCATTATACAAGCACGCCTGATTTGGATCTCCCAATCCAGATGAGCGGATAGCCAGCACACTATGCGCATAACGCAATCCAGACGCGAGCCACTCCCGCAACCATGGCTTCCACAGACAAGCTAGGCGCATGGCGGGACCGGACGAATCTGTATGCCTATACCATAGCATCCTAACCCAGACTCAAAACCAAGCATGCTAATGAGATATATGTAGCTTCATCTCCTACCGCCAGTCTTATGCCCACCACCCTACGTCCAACAAACGCCAGCGCACCAACAACAATGCCTCTTACACCGACAATGATTCGGAGCGCGCGGGTCTCATGTCCAATCTCGACTCCGATGGCGATGCAGTTATCGAAATGGACTTGTTGCCTCCGCGATGGCTAGACATCCAAGACGAGATCACTGGCTTACTAGCCGAGATTGCTGGGAAAATGAGGAGATTGGACCAGATACATGCCAAACACGTCCTCCCAGGTTTCGACGACGAGAGCGTGAAAGCTAGAGAAGAACGAGAGATCGAGAGTCTGACCCAGGATATCACGCGAACGTTCACGACGTGTCAGTCCCGCATCAGGAGGATAGACGGGATGGTCCGGGAATCCGGACAACTACCCCAGGGAGAGGAGACTATGGCGCGGAACCTCAAGATCTCTCTCGCTGGTCGCGTGGGAGAAGTCAGCTCAGCTTTCCGCAAAAAGCAGTCGGTGTATCTGAAGAAACTGAGGGCGTTGGGGGGCATGAATACACCTATTGATCGCTCTGGGACACCTTTGTCGTCCAACCCCTACACAGATCCCGCGTTAATGGATAGCGAGACGGATCGGTCGGCTGCTGAGGGGACGCTGTTGCAGACTGCGCAGTCTCAGCTTACGCAGCGGAGGAGGACGGGAATGCAGGATAGTGCTATTGAGCATCGTGAACGAGAGATCGAAAGGATAGCGCAGGGGGTTATTGATTTGAGTAATATTTTCCAGGAGCTGAATAGTATGGTCATCGACCAAGGCACGGTACTCGATCGTATCGACTACAATGTTGAACGCACGCACGAGCATGTCAAAGCGGCGGACAAGGAACTTGTGGTTGCGACTGGGTATCAGAAGAAGAGCACGAAGCGGAAGGTTATTCTGCTGTTGCTGCTTGTGGTGGTTGGGATGTTTATTTTGCTTATCATTAAGCCGAAGAGGAGGAGTGCGGCGGTACCTACTGTACCGGCACCGCCTACGACGCCAGGGACTCCAGGAGATGTGGGCAGTGTTGGGCATGTAGGGGATGTGCTGCCGCCGGAAGTCAGAGCTGTTGTGCGGCGGGCTTTAGCGAATAGGCATGGGGTGGCGGGGAGTAGATGGTGGGAGTGGAAGCAGCGGCGGCGGCGAGCTTGAGTATATCATCGAGATTGTGTTGCTTGTATTGCTATAGTGTACCAACAGACCTATCATAAATCGTTGATATGCGTGTGACGATAGCCGTCCCTTTCCGCTCTAGCGCGAGAACAAAACTTCCGTGCGTCAAAAGGTCCACACCTACAGCTTCTCCGGCACCAGCAAACCGACACCTCAACTTTGCAAAGCTTTTCAAAGCTGCATAACGACCTCCCTTCACACACCAACCCGGTCTGTTCTCTCGAAGGCCGTGTAGATGACTTGCAGAATCTCAGCTTTCACTTCGCAAGGTATGACAT
This sequence comes from Elasticomyces elasticus, assembly GCA_035926095.1. NCBI lineage: Eukaryota > Fungi > Ascomycota > Dothideomycetes > Mycosphaerellales > Teratosphaeriaceae > Elasticomyces > Elasticomyces elasticus. The sequence continues at coordinate 253,093 of JAVRQT010000015.1, forward strand.
CTATCTTGCTTTCACCGCCCTGATAAGGATATGGAAGGTTTTGGGATGAAGTGTTCCTTGTGCTGATGGTTGATGGACGCAGATTACATCTCCGACCACCTGTGGAAGAGCTGTGTGAACTGAACGCCGCCCTAAGTCGATACGCAACGGGCATAAAAACATAAACACAACACCAACACCACACTACAACGAACAACAACTAGCCAACAACCATGGCCACCTTCCTCACCAAGAACCTGCTCCTCAGGCCAACAGCAGGCAAGAGCCTCATTCGCCCTACGACCCAACTCCGCTACAAGGCTACGGTAGTCGACAGCACAACCCGTACCCCACCCTCTCCTCCCCGTCCCGCGCAGAATTCAACCCCGTCCTTCGAACGCGCGACCTTCACTATCAAAGACGGACCTATCTTCCATGGCAAGTCGTTCGGCGCCAAAGCCAATATCAGCGGTGAAGCGGTGTTCACTACCTCTCTCGTCGGCTACCCAGAGAGCATGACAGATCCTTCATACCGAGGGCAGATCCTGGTCTTCACGCAGCCGTTGATAGGGAATTATGGCGTCCCGGGCGCGATGAGAGATGAGTTTGGGTTGTTGAAGTACTTCGAGAGCCCGAATATCCAGGCTGCTGCTATTGTGGTCGCGGACGTGGCGGTGAAGTACAGTCATTGGACTGCTGTGGAGAGTTTGGCGGAATGGTGCGCACGTGAGGGTGTGCCGGCGATTAGCGGTGTGGATACCAGGGCTATCGTCACACATCTGCGGGAACAGGGGAGTTCGTTGGGCAAGATCACTGTGGGAGAGGAGTACGATGCCGATGAGGATGAGGCTTACGATGATCCTTCCTCTATCAATTTGGTGCAAAGGGTGAGCACTAAACAGCCCTTCCACGTCCCTTCGCCAGTAGGAGACGCGCACATCGCCCTCATCGACTGCGGCGTCAAGGAAAACATTATCCGCTCTATCGTCTCGCGAGGAGCGTCGGTAACCTGCCTACCCTACGACTACCCCATCCACAAATTGGCCCGCCATTTCGACGGAGTCTTCATCTCCAATGGCCCCGGCGACCCAACACATTGCCGCGTCACATCCGATAACCTGAGGAAATTGATGGACACAACCCACATTCCCATCATGGGTATCTGTCTCGGGCATCAACTCTTGGCTATTGCTTCGGGAGCGAGCACGACGAAGATGAAGTACGGAAACCGCGCGCATAATATCCCGGCGCTGGATAAGACGACGGGAAAATGCCATATCACGAGTCAGAACCATGGGTATGCGGTGGATATCAATACGCTGGATTCGGAGTGGAAGGAGTATTTTGTTAACCTCAATGACGACTCGAACGAGGGGATCATACACAAGACACGGCCTATCTTCGGCACTCAGTTTCATCCGGAGGCGAAGGGAGGACCGCAGGATTCCAGTTACCTCTTTGATGCGTACTTGGAGAGCGTTAAGAAGTTCAAGGAGGAGAAAGTGAGGAGGCTGGGAGGCGAACGTGGTGAGGTCAGTCCTCTGCTTGTGGACCTACTCAGTAAGGAGAGGGTCGGAGTGAAGGCGGGGCATTATATGCAATAATGTGGCGATGAGGAGGGGCGGCTGTTCTGTTCTACTGCCTAGAAGGATCGGGGCTGGCTTGTGTGCTGCAGCTGGGGCGGAGTGCAAAGTGTGACGGCTGAGATGATGTACTTGTTTGTTTGCTTGCGGTGGAGGAGTTGTTGTGTAGCGTTCGTATATGACCTTCGTTCTGACCACTCTTCACCTCGTCTGTCTTCACATGCTTCGTCTAACCTGAAACATGTATGAAGATCTGCGTGTGGACCCTGGCCATGGCGTCAAGCGGCAACTCTACCCGCGAAACGCGTACTGTATGCAGGGCTGTAACTTCGTGACCTTGCGAGGCGCAGCAGCATAAGCCAAATCCTATTCTTGATTGTCGCGGGCGCAAGCATTGCCTAGGACACCCAAGCACTTCCACCTCAAGCCTTTGCACAAGAGACACCAGGCCTGCATACGCTACCGGACGGAGAGTTGTATTGCGTTGCGCATTCCGACCTACCCACACGACCAGACCTACGCACTGCTTACGGCGCAGTCTGCGAAACACGAGAGACATACGAGAGAAGAGCAGCAAACAACACGAGAGAGAAAAGGAGAGCACATATCTGCCGCATGAGCGCGACAAGCAATATACCAAGCCCTTGGACACCACCACCATCCACCTAACCCCGACCCGCCGTCGTCACAATGGTCAACGGCACCTCCTCCTGGACGACCTGCAACACCACACTCGAAGACTCTACCATAGTCGAAGACCCGCTATGGAAAGGCTTCACCTTCCACCACTTCGGCCTCTTCCTCAGCGCAGTCTTCGGCGGGATATCAATCATAATAGCGCTCTTCCTTGTCTTCCAACACGCCACGCACTACAGCAAACCATACGAGCAACGGCATGTCATCCGCATACTTCTCATGATACCGATCTACAGCATCGTGCAGTTTTGCAGTTATCTATTTTATAGGAAGGCGGTCTACTTTGAGGTCCTGGGGAATTGCTACGAGGCTTTTGCGATTGCGAGTTTCTTCACGCTGTTGTGTCATTATTGTGCGCCGACTTTGCATGAGCAGAAGGAGTATTTTCGAGGATTGGTGCCGGTGAATTGGTTTTGGGGTGTTTTTGGCTTGCAGAAATGTACGGGAGGGAGGGATAAGGGGATTTTTAGGAGGCCGAGGAGTGGGTTGACTTGGTTTAATGTGAGTATGCTATGCATCTGCAGACCCAGCATGTCCAGTCTGAGGGTGCGAACGGCGAGACGGCGAGGAAACGAGCCTTGCACGAGAAAGGGATATGAATATTATGGTCGAACGTTCATGCTAACAATGTCATGTGTAGATCATCTGGATAGGCGTCTTCCAATACTGCCTCATCCGCGTCCTCTTCACCATCGTGTCGGTGATAACCGAGGAGTTCGACCGCTACTGCGAGGCTTCCTTATCTCCGGTTTTTGCCCACGTCTGGGTCACGGCTTTCGAAGCGTTGAGTGTGACGATAGCGATGTTCTGCTTGATCCAGTTTTACATACAGCTGCGCGTGGATTTGGCGGCGCATAAGCCGTTTTTGAAGGTGCTTTGTATTAAGCTAGTGATTTTCTTCTCGTTCTGGCAGACGGTGAGTCGAATTGTTGAAGTCATGATAGCGGAGCGCGTTGCTGATAGGGTGGCATAGATCATCATCTCTCTCCTCTCATCCTCCAACGGACCTCTCCAACCTACAGCCAAGGTCAGTTACCAGGACATTAAGGTCGGGATTCCAGCGGTGATGTTGTGCATCGAGATGGCTATCTTCGCAGTCATGCATCTATTCGCTTTTCCCTGGAAAGAATACACCCTGCCTAATCATGGGAAGGATATGGGACCCAACCTCGGAGGTCTGGATGGTAGACCCGCTCGCTACCAAGGAGGTTTCATGGGTATCAAAGCCATGGGCGATGCTTTCAATCCGTGGGATATTGTGAAAGCGAGTGCGAGAGGGTTCAGGTGGTTGTTTGTTGGGTATAAGAAGCGGGAACTCGATCCGAGTTATATGGCTCCGCCCAAGTTGGACGGTACAACGGGATATGTGGCAAATGGTCCGATATTCGCGGGTAACCACGAGGCTGCTACGGAGCTCAGGCCGAGCGATGATGGCTTTGCCCGCGGGAGGCTGGGCGTGCAGAGCTCAGAGGAAGACGATAGGGCTGGACTGTTACGACATTCGGCTAACATGGGCGGTGCGAGGGGCGTTGCGAGTAACGCAAGCGAGAGTCCGTATCGGACGCGGACGAATGCCAACGATGAGTTTACTTCTGGGGACGATTCACGATTAGATCTTGGCGCTCAGGGTCAGCATCGGAGAGGTCAGGAGAGTAAGGGCTGTGATTTTGGTCCTGGGAGGGTGGGAGGCGAGGAAGAAGAGGATGTGGGTTACCATCCAGGTATTGGTGGTGCACCGGGAGCCTCGGCGGGTTCGAGGCAGAGCGTGCATCCGGCGTATAGGAGTGATGAGCAGCAGTGGGATCCTTGGGCTGGTGCGCAGAGCGGACAGCAAGGAGCGTACAGAGGAAACGATCCTCATGGTTCATAGTTTACGATGCTAATGGATATGTTCTGTTTTCTTCAGTTTCACTAATTTGCGTTGGCATCGAGTCGATGTGTTGATCAGAGTCGGCTGCATCCTCTCTGTTGGAGGATATGTGATTGACCTGTGAATGTTGTTAGGACGGGTAGACTCGTTGGATACTTGGGCGTACACCTCTGAATGCTTGCGAAAAGTGATATTCAGTCAAAAGGCCGTCATCGTTGCCCATTTTTGTGCTTGTGGACTGGTGCTTCGTTTCGATACCAAGATCTACACGGACAAAGGACCCTCAGGGGGTAGTCTTTTTCCCCTGGATTTCATCCAGACGCTTGAGCATATCTTGAATGACCGACGTATGGCCTTGAATTAGGCAGGAGCGCATTGCTCGTGACTTTTGCTCCGATTCTGATGGTTAATTGGTAAACATGCTGTTCTTCGAGGCCACTGTGTTTCAGCACAAGACCTTGTCAACTGCTTTCTCGGCAACGCTGCGTGCGAGGACGTTGTCTGTTTGTTGCGTGAATGGGTTGAACGAAGAGTGCATGATAGATCATGCTATGGTCTCACGTCCACTATTGTTGGTTTGGCGAGCAGCACTGCAGAGTGCAGAACGTCTTCAACTTTGTGACTTACTCGCTTACTCAAGGGTGACACCATCAATTGCGAATTGTCGTCTTGCGCACTGCCCCAGTTCGATTGTTGGTTGAGCAGGTCGTTCGACGTGAGCGAACGTCGCCTATGGCTCGTTCAGTTCACCGAGTCGTGTTCAGCAGTACGTTGTTGAAGCTTGACTGCAACAATTATTCAATGCTTGCGGGTCCGTCTGGCTCGTCGTCTTGACAAATAGTCTTTCGCCCAACGCTGTCCGCGGATATAGACTCAAGTTGAGACGATCTCCATGCGCACATGCCGTACTGTACTTGCGTCTGCTGTTGAGATGCCTAGACGTTGTTCCTGCTGCGAGGGTAGTCTTGATGCAGCAAATACACCACGCCTAGCTGGCAAAAAGCTCCGCACCCGCAGCTACGCCAACCTCTTGCTTTGCAGGAACCAGTTCGGTCCCGTTGCTACCAAGATACGCACATGCGAGCCTTGGTTTTCTCTCCGCAGCCAAGAAGTGTTCCACTGTACAGCAGCAAGAGGAGTGGTAGTTCTTCCGAGACTTGCATTCCACCGCGCGGTAGTCTATCGTGACCTCCTCTCGTGCCATTATCATGCTACAGTCGTTCAGCAGTAATCGGACATCATGACGCGAAAACACTATCGCTCGCATATGCCCTGCAGCGAGGCAGTTGCGCAGAGCCGCCTGAATTACACCACCGTGAGCTCCATCCTCGCCATCGAATGACCCGGCTCCATCAGCACATGTTTCAAGGCAACCCCGCCCCTCCATCAGCTCTAGATGCGCCTGCACAACAATGCGACCTTCTGGATAAGGTTGCGGAGGCGCCGCTGCATTCTGCAAGGCATCCCGGTTTGCATGTGCAGATGCTTGATGGCTACTGGTCCAGAAGCCCGGATTTTGATGTACGACACCCTACGTCGTCCGGGCGTTTCTCCTTCGCCGACAAATATTTCAGATACCGTATCGCATGCACTCCGCTATGGGAGCTGGAGGTGAGGGGTGTTTCGCCACCAAGCCCATGTTGCTACCAAATAGCCGGCGTCACTACGCTCAGCGAGAATGAGGAACTTTGTCATACTTGCCAGACTGAGGATGTTCCGGTCGACGGAGAAATATCTGTCGACAGCATTGCTAACGTGGTGACCCCGTGGGAAAGTGATCGTCGGCGAGTGCACAGGCAATTGGTGAATTGATGAAGATGTGCACGCTAAGCGCTAGCTCCAACCTAATCGGTCAACCTTCAACGTGAACGGCTCGGAGAACGCCTCCGGGTCGATTGCTCTTCTCTTCCTCAATCTGTTCCATTCGTTCTTGTACACTCGTTTCCACCGGACGACTCTTGAATCGACATCTCCATTACCGACACCGTCTACAATCGCTCCTCGACATCGCCGGAGACATTCACATCTTCTCGAACGATCCCCCACCCAAAAAGCTTACTCCTGGATGCTATTAGTAGCTCTTGCTGGTCAAGAAATACAAAGGAGACCACATTGACTGGGTGTACGATATTGATATCGGGAGAAGAGCCTGGGCCGTCACGCGAGATAGGCATACCTTCACAGACACGTTCATACGCCGCTCGACTAGTTCACCTCCACACGCTAAGGCGAACTGAAACATATGACCGTGGAGTGAGTTTCGACCTCACATCAGGTGTGCATGTGGGGTTGTGAGCGATACTAGGGCGGCAGCCATATATGATTGAAGCGACTCGGATCATGAGAGTGGACAGCATGGTGCCCTTCAGATTTGCGGCCGCTTGGCTGGCACTCTGGACTGTATCTGCTCGAGCGCAATCGTTGCCACAGCAATACTGCTCGGGTGAAAATACCGGGTCCGACTATCAGGCTGGTAAGCAATGGGCCGATACGACTGCCTTGTACACAGCCACTAATGCTCTGTAGTGTTTAACATATATCAGTCGCATAAAGCGTGCCACGACCAGTGCCAGGACAACTATGCCTTTGCGGTAGTGCAATGGCAAAACTGCTGGTGTTCAGACTACATCCCCGCAGATCAGCAGAGCATTGGCAACTGCAGCGAAGACTGTCCGGGTTACCCTGGCGAGCAATGCGGGAACGAGTCTGCAGGTTTGTATGGATACATCCCACTGTATCGACACCCACGTGGCACCGCAGGAGGGTCATCCAGTACCCAGGCAAGCAGCACGCCTGCCTCATCTTCAGCGCCAGAGCCTTCGACTCAATCCTCCACCCAGGAGTCGAGCACGCAATCCGAGACGACGACCTCACAGCCGGAGACCTCTCAGCCGGAGACCTCTCAGCCGGAGACCTCACAGCCCGAGACCTCACAGTCACCGGCTACCAGCTATGTGAGTCAGACCGTCTACCAGACGCAGACCTCACAGCCCGAGACCTCACAGTCACCGGCTACCAGCTATGTGAGTCAGACCGTCTACCAGACGCAGACGCAGACTCAGACCGTGATCCAAAGCCAGAGCGCAAGCATAGTGGTGTCCTATGTTACTCCTGTATGATTGCACGTTTCATCACGCGGTCATGCTGAGCTTCTTGCTACCCTTGCTTTGCTTGCTTGACGAGGCTTAATACAGGATATCATACTAATCAAGTTTTACAGACACCATCGACATCGTCCAGCTCTGCTTCGCCATCGACGTCAACATCCACGACTTCGTCTTCGCCAGCCCAAAGTAGTACAGTAGCGCCCATCGTTGCACCTGTACCAGCCAGCTCCGCCACGTCAGGTAACTCTCCGCCACCATCTGCAACACCGTCGCCCGTAACAAGCGTGCGCGTTATCACTGTTTCCGGTGCTGCTGTCACCCAAACCGTCACATCTACGCCTCTTTCTGTACCTGACGACAACGCAAATGCGCTACCTCTACAGCGGAAGCGGATGTCTAGCGGCGCAATTGCTGGCATCGTGATCGGCGCACTTGTTGGTCTTGCTGCACTGCTCTTCGGCTTCTTCTTGCTGTGGCGACGAAGACGGGAGACCGATGACAACGAGACCCCACCTGTGGTGGTAGGTCGTGGGCCTAAGAGTCCACGTCGAAATATCAGCGTCCTTAGTCGGACTGGTTTGCTGTCTCGTGGGCAGCCAACAAGTATGGTGGAGACCAATCCGTATGACGAAGGGCTTCATGTCCATACAGGCCAGAACAGTGTGCGACACTCGATGCTGTTTGGTGCTACCGCAGTTGGGGCTGAAGGTGGAGTCAGTCCAGTCAGTCCGCTGGGTAGTACACACGACAACGACAGCACCAAGCGGTATAGTCGGCCCATGGTGTACGATCAACGACTGAATCCCTCGGCGCTCTTCGCGAATGGAGAAGCGAGTCGGAGTCGAGTGTCTATGCAGGATCAGCAGGACTATAGCAGGCCGCTAGGAATAGCGAATCCGGACCCGAGACCCAGCTTTGAGTCGAAGGCTAGCCATCCTTGATGGCACATTATCTATTACCGCAACCTCTTCGCCATCACTACCACTTTACTTACGGCGTTACGGGCCGCCGATCGAACGATACCCACCCGGATGAACGACTTCTTGGGCGCACGACAGGCACGATGGAGTAGCCGGTCATTACTATTGAAAGTTGACAGTGAGCGCGGCGTTGGGGCATATGGGCGGTCGCTACTGGCATGAGCGGAAGACAGCATGACTGGAGGGCTTGACGATATACATTACAGTAATGACATGGATACACTACTCACACTCTCTGTGCGTCGTTGTTCTAGCTTCTCCAGGGTTTCCTTGATCATGTCCGTTCTGCTGCCAAAAAGTAAGACTATCTTTGATGTACTGTAGTACACTCGACCACACGTTTTTGCAGGACATGGGCAATGTCTCCTTCTCACGATCTTGCCCGCTCAGCCTCCAAGCAACCTTGGATGTCTGTACGCCCCAGACGTGCACCCGGCTGCTTGGCTAAGCTATCCTACGGGCCACGTTCGAGTGAGAACCCCATGGCTGGTGTGGCGCTCCGCGACTTAGAGGGATAACAGTCATGGGTATATAGTCTAACATTCATGCCCATTTTCTGTTGGACATCCGTGCTCGTAGCGGCGCGAATGACTCCTGCAAGGGTCAAGGAGATAATTCATTGCGAACCTGGATTATCGACCTCTCCGTGGTACTAAGGACAGTGCAGCAATTGTAGCAGCTGACCTTGTGCGATAAGGCCGTAGTTATCTACGACATTGCCGTAAGGTAGGAGGTATGTGCGAGGATCCTAGCGAGAACGCAACCAGTCTTGCCAGTTTCTCACTCATTTGCTCGCTATTCGTGCACTGTCGAGCCGGCAACGACTTATTTCCTCGACCCTTACAGTACTTCTTTCGGTTGTTTGGCCTGTCCAGGGGCCTGCAACCAGTTCTTAGCAACTTCGAGAGTCATGACTGGCGCATCCACGGACGACTCGTTCCTCAACAGCTCGAATTCCAGCGCGTCGAATTCGCGGACGCAGAGCTTACCATGTCCATTAGCGTCGAATTCTCGAATGGATGGCCTCGAAAATTTTCGAGGAATACGCACTGCGCACATGATTGGAACATGTGCACAGCTACCGCATCCGCACTGGCACACGTCGAAATCCCATGGCACCAACTTCCCAGTGTGCGCACACAATTGACGTTCCCAGCTCACCCAGAAATCCCCCACACACGATCGCACGAGTCCGTGCAGGCGCTGTCTCTCCGACCATCCGAGCCCACGCGGGGGGTCCACATTCATGAACGATTTGTCGTGAAAGGAACAGGTTGCCGTGCCGCGAGTAAAGAATCTCAAAGGAACCAACGTGCGACACAGAACACAACGCCGTCTTCCAGTAACACGATGCCTCGACTCGTTCACATTCCGGCGAATCGCGGCCTTCTCACAAAGTGGGAGCGAATGGAATGCTGCCTTGCCATGATAGAATCCTGGGAGAGGCACTAAATCGTACAGCTGTCTGCATGCAAGCTTGAGCGATATGGTGGCCGAGATAGGAAGATATTGGACGATTTGTTGTATGGTCTCGGCGGGTAGCGAGAGGATGGCTACCACAGAGTCAGCACGGTGGGCCGATACCGTAGTCTCGTAAACGGGGGTGGGTGGTGCGAGTGCGAGGGAGTCCATGTTGCTTGGGACTAAGTTATGGACTTGCCTGATGATCGTTTTGTAGTAATGCTGCAGGGTTCTGCGTTGTGCGTGTCGATATCTGAAGCTGGGAGGCGAGACATCTGATAGCAGTGGCAGTTTTGCGCGAGTCAACTTAAGTCTAGTAGAGTGGAGTGTGTATTGGAAAGCTTATTGCAAATCGAGAAGAAACAGGCGACCTGCGTATTGTCTTAAAACGCGAGTGCAGAACTTGTCCGAACGCGACCATGCGACGTGGTGTGGATGACGGTGTCGTTTGCTGCGCCCAAGAGACACGCAGATCACAACATCAGCGTGTCATGGCATCTCCAAACATTGTTCAGTCCGTCATTACCCTCAGATGTCAAGCATTTTGCGAAAAGACATGGCCACCATTCGGACAAGGATCAGCATCCTTCCAGTCTCCTTGGACTTCATCGTAGTTTTTACGAGCAGGTATACCGTCAGCTCTTGACGACAAAGTACCAACCCGCAGCGCGAGACAGCAATGTACAGCGGGAACTGCACTTACGCAAACTAGGTCGCAGGGCTCAGTTGTTGTACATGTTCCGGATAGTGTCTCAAATCAGGAACATTTGTGCAACATGTGACCCTTCAGCTGACTATACGTGTCAAGTACAAGGGACAGTGGCCAGCCTTCAGGATCCGACTGGTAGCAACCCGGATGCTCGTGCTTGATCGATGTCAACCGTATACTAGCTGAACGGTATTGAGCGGAGGTAAGTATAACGTGTCGCCTGCTTGCCCTTCCTTGCTGACATGTGATTGTGGTCGAAATAGGCGCCGTTCGACGAAGGTATTCTGTACCCTCCATCCTTCCTTGCCAGATACGCTCGGAGGCAGCGTAGTAGTAACAACTAATTAATGAAGTCCCTCGTCTCCTCTCTACGGCTCGTGAGTTGTAAGGCCTGTGTTCGGATATCTTCACTACTTTTTCCATGCCATGACTTTGGCAGTTGGTCAGCACATATCACTCGAAGATCAGGCGCGGGGTGTTGCATGAAGCTATTGCGCTATTGCCACAGGTGCATAGCGCTCCGGAAGCGAGTCACCAGCTCATGCTCCCTACTTCGATCGCAGAGTGCACACCGTGGTCTTCGTGAAGTCCTCGAGGTGAAGTGCGGCCTCGGGGGAGAGCCTGGTCCGCAACGCACGGTTGAAGGTGAGGGCGGGGCGGCGGCTGTCTGTTGCAGCCTTGGCGGGTGAAAGAAGGATTCGGGCTCGGACGACTGCATGTGAGAGTTGCCAAAAACACGTCTTTGATATATCAGCGCTCTGGCAAGTTAACGGTCTCACGTCGCATCGATAAATTCGCCTTAACCGCACTCTTCACGAGAAATCACGATGTCGGGTCCAAAGTGTTGATAGACCAACCATGTTGGCAGCAAATTATCCTCCACTTTTGCAATTTCATTGACGGCTCGGCCCAAGGTACCATCGCGTACGGCGTGAACGATACAACCTCCATGTGCTTCCCCCACCCAAGTCCCTCTTTTCGCGTTGTCGCTCCTTTGATACGTTCTGCTTGTGTTTGTTTGTGAGGTGGTGGAAGGTACGTTGTAGACTTGGGCCTATTATTGTCAGGTGCGTCGCAACAGCATCGTGTCGAGACTGGAACGATAGCGCACGTTTCTGACTCTGACCAGTTGTAGCCAGCATAATTGCGACCCTGCCCGCGCTTTGATACGATCGACTTCGCAAACCGACCGAAAACGTCCCTCCTGAGACAAACGACATGTCTTTTTACGATAACGAGAGCTCTTGGGCTGCGCCAGGAAGACAATCATCATGGGAACAGCAGCCACCTCCGTCTCGATCCGGGACTGCTTCGGTTACATCTCAGCAAGGCGAGGTGAACGCTTTTGCTTCGCAGTTCGAAGAGATCGAGAGGGCGACAGACAATCTTGTGCGCAGCGGGAAGATGTTCCCAGGACAGGTCCCTGGTATGGCTTCGCCGGTTGTGCCTAGTCGGAGAGATAGCATACCAGCAGCATATCCTAGCAGCGACCCGAGGATGGGTGGGCCTTCGAGACATCAGAGTGTGAGCGAGTACGATGGTGGGCGTCCGGGCTCGGCAGGTCTGCAGGGCTACTATGCTGGACAACGATACCCCGGTGGCAGGCAGAGCGAAGCGGAGCAGATGCAGCAGGCGAAACGTAGAATGGCGTCTGCAAGAGAACGCGAGCTTCGCAACTACCACCAGGAACAGCAATACAACCGAAGTGAGTGTCTATACATATGGATGGAGTGGAGTGCACTCGCTAATCACATCCCTAGCCTCGGTCGCAGGCGTCAAGACAACGACCGATCGATCGATGAGTCCCGCGGCAATGAACGAGGAAGACCGCCGCGCACTTATTGCGCGCCAACACCGAGCTCTGTACGGCGACAACTCTAACCTGTACACTGGCGACGGCTCGTCAAGACCACCAAGCCAAGATGCTCGCGTCTCAGCTCCTGGACGTGGTGCTTCGCCGCTTGCCTTTGACCCATACGGCGCACAAGCTCAGGGCGGTGCGGAGGGTGGCGTTCAGATGCCGCCGCGCGAACGTGCCGAGAGCACTGCATCTCCGGCCGGCAATGCTCCAGCGCAGCAGTCTTTCGGCCTGCGCAGTGATGCCCAGAGCGTCAGCCGGACGTCCAACTCGTCTCCGGGAGGTTCGCCACCTCTGGGCCAAGGCCAGAAAAGCAGCGCTGCGGGTGTAGTCCCCATCGGCACTCGGCCAATGCAAGCACCTGGTTCGTCGAGTGGTCTCAACAAACGCTCGACTACGCCGCTTACGCCGTCATCTCTCAGCTATGGCTTCTCCGGCGTAGATGCAAAGGACGAGCGCTCGACGTCTTCCGCCTCCAATCCACCACTTGACAAAGGTGTCGGTGGTCTGGGAGGTTGGGGAGGCAATAGCGCTGTATGGGGCAGTGGGAAGAGTACGTTGGCCGTGCAGCCGTCAGTCTGGGGTTAGAAGCATGGACTGGGGGGTGGTGTCATGGCAGGGTGAAAGGGTTCTTGCAAACGAACGCAAGCCATTGAAGGAGTTTCTGGCAGGTTTCGTTTGACGCATATTTGTGGAGTGGGACTTGATGAGGGATTTTGGGTGCGGTATGTTCTGAGCGTTCATGCGGCTGGCGCGGGTTTCTTGGGTTACGGGTGGGTGCTGCGTTCTGTTTTACGATTTGTGCGTTTGGGGACTGGTGACGGCTCGGATGGAAATGGGTGCTTGCGCATGATACCTCCTGCCTTACGAGCGTAATTGTCGTTATGGGATAGGATAGCATAGGGATGGGCACGGAAAGCGGTTGGTTCAGGGTTCAAATTGAATCTCATCTCAAGTCCTTATTAATACCTGTCGTTGACTCGTCTCTTTCGGTGACATTTCACGTGCATGCCAAGCTTTAAGGCTCAAGCTGTCCTTCCCAAGCCAAAGACGACACCCCCGAGACCGCAACATCCACACCGCGCAGTCGAATACAACATCCTCGCCCTTGATAGCCACCGTCTCCGAACACTACATCAAACCCTCATCGAAAAGCTCAATCCCGGCGAGTCTCCACGATGGTGAGTTGTCACGCGCACAACGTCTCAAGCACCACAAGAGCATCGAAAGTGCTGGCAGCGACCTTAGCTTGTGCAACGCTATAGAAGATCGTTCTACGCGGTTCACGGAGCTTAGCTGACGATATGCACCCAGTCTGCACCACGCCCTGCTTCCCCAGTCAACTCCCCACCTTCAACTGCTTCCACTACCGGCCGTCCATCCTCGCCCAAGCCCCCAGGAGGTCCGGCGACCGCGATCAGGAGAAGAGCAGCAGCGGACAGAGCAGACAAGGTTGCAAATGCAAGGCCTTCAAGCACAAGAGCAGCAGGCGCAGGAGGAAGCAGCAGCACGATGTTGAGTAGGTTTGAGATGCAGGACAGGATAGGTGGAGGGTACTGACATACTATTGTAGGGCTCTACACCGATGAGTCGCCTGGGCTGAAGGTCGACCCTTTCGTGGTCATGGTGTTGTCGATCGGGTTCATTATCAGTGTGGTGGCTCTGCACAGTAGGTGGTTGTACGAGTACTGGCCCATATTTCCTGCTGACGAAGTGTGCAGTCCTTGCAAAGGTCACCAAGCGCTTCTCGTCATAGTATTGCAACGTTCGACTGCTTACTGCTTGCGAAAAGTACGGCGTTCAGGAATCACAGAGGTTAGCGGTGGCTGCTACAGCTGTTGTATACTACGTCGACAGTCTCAATCTGTCCGGCATGACCAAAACGCTGCCATCAGTCTCATTATATGACATGCTCACCAACCACAGCCCATTGACGACATACTCGGCATGCTCACCAACTACAGCCCAACTATGCATTGCCGGCACACTATCCTATTGCTCGATTCCAATGCCTTCTCGGATTACATGCAGCGGCGCCGATGCCCTCTAACTTGCATCAACAATTATGCGGCCAAGCAACCGTGTTCTGGGACCTACATCGTCGATTGAATATGTATGAGACAGCCTCGACCACATTCTGGACCGCGAGCGACCATCTGCCGGCCTTGTAGAAAACTGCATGTGATGTTGGTCTGCAGCACGAACCAAATCTCGGTGCAGTTTGTCCCGTGTTGCCTCGCCGGCCGTGTCTCCGGCAGCTCAATCAGGCAGGAGTGAGTTTAACCGAAAGTCTCTTCAGCCTGAGCGGTCGATCCCCGGCGCCATCCGCTCTCCACTTGCCACGCCTGAATGCAAAAGGTCGACCCCACATGCACCTTCCGCGATCTGTGCCCCGCTTTCGTCACCAATGATAGCGACTGCATATGCGTCCAGGGCAACGACGACGACGGCTTAAGACGTAGGCTGCCGGCAGAATTGCATGAAAAAAAATCTGTGAGGTACAGCTATGAGTTTAATCAAGCCATTCGCAAGGTGAGTGGGCAAGGGCCCAGAGCTATATAGGTGCGGCTCCGTCCTGACGTGGTGGATTCAGAACTGCTTGTCTTTTTCGACACACAACCATCACCTCTTCCGCAACATTCAGATCCTCAATCACCAAAGCTACATTCCCAACCTTCATACGATCATACGCAGCCATGCCTTCTGTACCCTCAGTCAAGCTAAACAATGGCAAGGAGATGCCATTGGTAGGCTTCGGTCTGTGGAAGGTTGATAACGCTACTTGCGCCGACACCGTCTACAACGCGATCAAGGTTGGCTACAGGCTGTTTGACGGCGCGTGCGATTACGGTATGGAGTTGAAATTGTGAGAAAAAGGGCTCTAGCTGACTGTGGGCAGGCAACGAGAAGGAGTCTGGCGAGGGTGTAGCCCGTGCAATCAAGGATGGTCTTGTCAAGCGTGAGGAGCTCTTCATTGTCTCCAAGCTGTGGAACGTAAGTGAAACCATCCGAAGGACCCTGCTGCGACCCCGAGAAGTTTGAGTGGCAATGAATCACCAATGGCAATGGCTGCCTCAGCACAAGCAGAATTTCGGACGAAATGGTTATGAGCTGAGCCTGTTCTGGGCCATTTGGAGCTGTATGCATCTTGGCGGATTTTATGCTGACATCTTTTTTAGTCCTTCCACGACAAGGAGCGCGTAGGCCCAATCTGCAAGAAGCAGCTTGAGGACTGGGGTGTTGACTACTTTGACCTCTACTACATCCACTTCCCGATCGCTCTCAAGTACGTCGACCCGTCCGTGAAGTACCCACCCAGCTGGACCGACGAGAACGACGAGTTGAAGCCCAGCAAGGCTTCGTACCAGGACACATACACCGCAATGGAGGAGCTTTACGACCAAGGCCTGATCAAGGCCATTGGCATCAGCAACGTTCAGGGCTCGCTTCTCCTGGATATTGAGAGATACGCAAAGCACATGCCCCAGGTCCTCCAGATCGAGCACCACCCATACCTGACCCAGGAGCCGTTGGTCGGCCTGTGCAAGGACCGCAAGATCGCAATCACCGCCTACTCTTCGTTCGGCCCGCAGTCTTTCGTCGAGCTCGACATGACCTCTGCAAAGGACACCGAGCTCCTCTTCGACAACAAGACCGTCAAGAGCATTGCGGACAAGCACAGCAAGTCGCCCGCACAGGTCCTTCTCCGATGGGCAACACAACGTGACATTGCCGTCATCCCCAAGAGCAACAACAAGGACCGTCTCGCGGCCAACTTGGATGTGTGCTCGTTCGACCTGAAGGAGGACGAGATCAAGTCTATCAGCGAACTCGACCGCGGCCTTCGGTTCAACAACCCGGTCAACTACGGCCTGCCCCTCCCCATCTTTGCTTAGATGTGGACGAGCGTGCGAGGAAGAGTTGAAAGCTATGCAGTGCTGCGGTGCATCGATGGGAGTTGGCCACAAGAAGAGTCGGCTACAATAGATGATTTGCATCAACGATACAATGAGTGTCACATACTGTAGAATTGCATAAACTTGACCTCGCAAACCATCATACCTCATATCAACCCGCAATGGCTGCTCCATCAGATCGCATGTGGTCGTGCCAGCTTTTTGAGGTTGAAATAAAGTTGATCCTTGGCAGCTCTAGGTCAATCGATTCACATTGTAACGGTCGAGTGTATTGACAAAGTGGTTGTGCTAACGCTGAAGCTTGTTTCAGGGAGTCCCCTTCGCAACGTGCCTACCATTCTGAGCGGATAACCATACCGCTGCACGCCTTTGTCAAGGACTCGACATTGACAATGGCTTTGTCTTTTGCAGGTGAAGTGCACCAAACACATTTCGCGACCACCACCTTCCCCTGCTGCCACCCTCGACTCTCTTCTTCTCACATACTCACAGCTTTCCAGACTACCATACAATTAGCGATAACTTCGACGAACCTCAATCCAACCACGAACACACATCAAGATGTCGACTCCTCGAGAACCAGAAGCCATATACCACATCGAGAAGGTCGAGATCTTCGCCTGTGATCACTGGTCGTGTCTCAAGCTCAGACTCAACGCCGAAGACCACGGCCTCCGCATGTCTCAAGCCGGCAGCTACCGGTCCGTTGTAAAGCACGCCAATACGCTCTGCGAGGAGTGCACCGCTGCTGTGCAGCTTCGAGAGGTGCTCTTCACCCGATCGCACCTAACGCCTACGCTTCCACAACACTTCTCGCCACCAGCACGGAAATATTCGTCTGAGTGGGAGGACCAAGATCAGACGATCACGAATCCCGAACCCGTTCGATGCAAATCGGACTCTTGCGCCTCGACATTTCCGCTGGACGGCAGTGCTGCCCAATCAAATGCAGACCGAGACGTGGAAGTAGCCGCTACTCTAGCAGCGCTCGAAGGCCGGTCGAAGAAATCTAAAGCGCGAGGCTGCTGGCAGCCCTTCGCCGCTTTCCTCGATACAGCGCAAGAATATACCAGCCAGGCGCTTGAGTCTGTTGGCGAATATTGGGACGCAGTGCAGAGTATACCAGAAGACATCCGAACCTGGAAAGAAGATACCCGAACCCGGAGAGAAGACACGGAGCACGCACAGGCTTGTGTGCGTTACTCGAGATAGATCGAGGAGCAAGGCGGGAATCTGAATGAGATTTTCGGGGCGCGCACAGTCGTGTCGGACGTCGAAGCAGTGGGACTAGGTATTGCCCTCGCCGCTTCTGCTGCAACCTCGCCGTCGTGTCCGCTTTCGCCACCAGTGACGTTGGATCTGGAGCGTGACCGCGGTAGTATCGGGTTCTCGTTAGGATGGGGGGCACTGCGATGCTGTAATGTTCCTGAAGTGTTACCGGCGATTGCAGGCACGGAGCCGGGACCTAGAAGACAGGTCGTCAAGCCGAGAGCAAGGGATCTTCGGCGGAGGAAGACGGGGCCAAGGACGCGGATGCCTAGGAAAGTGGATGGGAGATCGCGGTGAAGCTGAGTTGCGGTTGGGGTTTGGGTGAAGACGGGGTGAGGTAGTGCTGCTGGATAGCGCTTTGAAGGCCGCGGGCGGCAGCTGATGTTGTGGTGGCATTGGCTGGTCCCGCCAACTGCTGTGGGACGATACCCTAACCCGAGAAATGTACAGATATAGTGTTCGTGTTTCTTATAGAGTTCAAGCGAAGCATGTCAGATAGATGCTCGGAGCGAATTGATTAGCACAACGACTTCCACTCATTCTTCTCGTACTCTCACCTACCTGGATAGCACAATCCCCGGCTTGACCACAGCCTTTCCATTCCACGTATGGACTGACATTTGTCACGTCGGTGAATCGAGCGTACACGGTTTCCAGGGAGCGCATTAGCACTTCGAAAGGCGCTCGGGCTGTTACCGCCGCTAGGCCTACGGATTGTCGTCAGGACATTGCTCCAGCGGTCTCCGAAAGCCCATCTCCTCTCTTCATGCTTCGTTCGAACTCGAGCCGAGGCGTGAGAAGCCAGGTGGCGAAGAGTCAGTAGGCTAGGTGAAGCGCAGTGCGTCAACAATAATCTGCCTGAACAGGACCTAAACCCCATCGACCGAGTCATGGCAGAGTTTCCCTCATCACTTTCCATACTCAGAACATGTGCTTGCTCTGCGTCAGAGCTACTCTTCATCGCCTCCCATAAATCATACATCGCCATCCCCACAAAACTTTCTTACCGCAACTCCCGGCGTCACATCTTACCTCCCACTCCAGACTATCTTACAACCCCCCGCTGCCCAACCCCCAAAACTCTATGTCCATCACACAGGTTCCGTGCCACTCCCATCCCCATGCTTCACCCCCCTCCCCTTACCCTTCACCTTCTCCGTCTCCATTACCCCTCCGCCCTCCAGCCGATAAGTCTCCGCCAATCCACGCTTGGGATCCTCATCCGGCCATCCCGAAGCGCGACGGACTTTTAGGACTTCGTTGCGGACGGCTAGGGTGACTTCTATGCGGAGTTGGCGGGCTTCCTCGCCATACCGAAGATCGTCGTCGTTTACCACACCCAAGGAATCCTCCACCTCGCCAGCACCTCGATCCGAAGTGAGACTGCCTGCTCGTCGCCTCCGCGCACGGTCTTGAAGCTCCGCCCATCGCCGTCGAAACCCACTCCAGGTTTTCTCCCGATCAACGAGGTCGCCAAATCGGATCTCAATGTCTTTGTTTGCTCGCGGGATGAATCTCGGCCACGTCCGCTCATAACTCATCACTTCCTGCGGCCCGTCGATCCATATGGGCATTACATCCGGGCAGGGCTCTGACTCTAATATGAGTCGTGCGACGCCCCATTTGAAGTACCGCATTAAGTGGTCCGGGTGCTGGTGCGTCATGCCTTCGGGGAAGATGTGGATCCAGGAGTATTTGTTGGAGCGGTAGGCGGAGGGGGAGAAGATGGCGTCGGAGCCGGTCGTGCTGTAGGTTAGGGTGCCCGAGGAGAAAGGGTCGGATGGAGGTTGTGGTTGTGATGCTGCTCGTATACTCGGCGGCGTTCCTGGCTTGCCGTGGGGGTTGGACAGCAGTCGTATGCATTCGGTAATTGTGGGTTGGAATAACCCTCCATGAGGTGAGTGAGCGAGACGGTGGGTAGGGAGTGTATTGCCGTAGCTGAAGAAAGCCGTTTGAAGCCTGTCATTTCCTCTGTTCAGCAAACATACCTCCTTCTTTCGTAATATGACTTGACCTACCTGTTCCTGAAACAAATATCATAACTCCCCAAACTCCACCGCATATTCCCAGGACTCCAGTGGTAACTATAAGGCAGGACACCCCAGATCATGGGGTCATCTAGCCT
Organism: Elasticomyces elasticus; assembly: GCA_035926095.1. Classification (NCBI taxonomy): domain Eukaryota; kingdom Fungi; phylum Ascomycota; class Dothideomycetes; order Mycosphaerellales; family Teratosphaeriaceae; genus Elasticomyces; species Elasticomyces elasticus. The sequence goes on from JAVRQT010000015.1 coordinate 272,647, forward strand.
GTTCCACAACAACTCAGCCCATCGTCCACACATACCATCAATTAATCATGAAAGGGTGAACGCACATACACGCTCACATGATTACTGACTACACCACCCACCTCATCAGCCAATTATCCCAGTACGATAGACTCCGTCATGCCATACCTGTTATCAACCCCCGTTCTCTTTTACTCTCATCATATCGACTATCCAACACATCGAGGAACTTCTCCAGTCCAGGAGCTTCGGTGCGGTTTAAAGCATAGAGGAAAGTCCGGGACAAAGCAGCGACGATGCCGATTTCTACTGTTGTTGCTATGCGACGCGGTAGGGAGGGTTGGTAAGGCGTCGTCCGTTCTTCTGCCGCCATTGAAGACAGCGAATTGTTGTTGTTTCGCGAGGAAAATAAGTTGCATGTGACGGAGTTGGATCCCGACTCTCGATACAGTCTGCCGTAGCCATATCTACGGCAACTTCACCACCATCTCAACTCTCCAACATACATAAGCAGCAACAATGTCGCACAGCAAACGCAACACCTCCCTCGCCTTCTTCACCTCCCACGAACGCGCCGAAGTAAACCAGCACTGGGGCTCTCGCTCCACGCGCCTGACTCGGGACAGCTTCCTCCCCTTCGGATCCTGCCAACTCTGTCTCCTCCCCGCGCGCTCCCCCGTAGCTTGCCCAGGGCACGGCCACTTATTCTGCCGGGAATGCGCTGTCTCTAATCTGCTCGCTCAAGGGAAAGAGCTGAAACGCGCGAGGAAGGAACGGGAGGATAGGGCGAGGGAGGAGGTGGAAGATAAAGTTTTGGAAGACGGGGAGGAGAGGGTGAGGGATCTGGAGGAGTTTGAGCGGACTCAGGCTGGAATTGCTGGAAGTAAGAAGAGGAAATACGGTGGTGATGAGCTCTTACGAATAGCTAAAGAAGGCGATCATTCCCGCAAACGCCTTGCTGGTGAGAATGTGAGCGAGAAGAGAGAAGCAGGCTCTTTCTGGATTCCCGAGGTTATACCGGAGCATAAGAAAAACGACTTCAAGGTTTTGAAGCAGAATCCTACTTGTCCGGCGAGTGAGGAGGGGAAGGCGCATGATTTTACGTTGAAAACGGTTGTGGAGGTTAGGTTTCATGAGGAGAAAGTTACGGACGGCAAAGATGTTGACAGCGGGAAATTAACGGCGTGTCCGAGCTGCAACAAAGCGCTCTCAAACAACACCAAGGCTGTTCTGGCGAAACCGTGCGGACATGTGTTATGCAAACCTTGTAGCGACAAATTCCAGGCTACGCCCGCCAAGTCTGCTCACGAAGGCGAAGAGACGCTTGCACGTTGTTTCGTGTGTCAGGAAGACATCACGGCGGGACGGAAGACGAAGGGGAAGAAGGAGAAGGATAAGGTGGAGCGGGGGTTGGTGGAGATCAGTTCAGATGGCACGGGCTTCGCTGCGGGCAAAGGTGGCAATATGGTCAAAAAATCGGGAGTAGCTTTTCAGTGTTGAGGTTCTTTATATTAGGTGGGTGTTGGGGTGCGGTTGGTCGGAGACCGCGAGGAGAATGAGCAAGACTCAAGTTCAGGACAGTGATAGATGTTCTGGCTGTCTTGATGCGCATATTACCTTCGCCAGTAAAGTTGTACAAGACGGTCAAAAGGTGTGACATCATCATACAGAGCCTTCGAATTAAGACCCCAAAATCCTAGGCGGAATGGATCAGGCTGCTGTTCGCTGGAGGATGTTGCTTTATCCATGCCTGTTAGTAATCTGCTAGCAGTCCGCTACAGGTCTGTTGCACTTATAACATCTGCTATGGCGAAGCTGCTTTTTGGAGCGCGTTGGTTTAGTATACGGTTAGTTGAAGGGTGCAAAAAGATCGAGCGCTTCTGGAACTCAAGGAAGTACTGGTTGTACTGACTACGCGTAAGCCGAGCGACAAAGCAAAACGACCCGACTGCACGGTAGGAGAAGCAAAACCAACACTTGGCCGGCTCTCAGTCTGGCGTTGCAGAACGTGTGCTCGAGGCCGCCAGGACACTGTGCCATTTGACAATGAGTGAAACTATCGGCATGACTAGTCAACCCAAAGTCTATTGCACCGAAGTGGTGTCAGAACCCGCTTCTTGGCGCGCAGATAAATCCACGCCAAACTTCCTAACCCTTCACCTTCCTCTCTACATTTTCGAGGGCAATTGCTTTACCTGAATCTTCTAAAAGCCTCCCGTAGCCACCATGACTGACCCCAAACAGCCCGACATCGCCGTCACCACCCACACTCACCAAGCCACTCTCATGACCCTGCCAGACGAACTGCTCCTGCAGATCCTGAAACTCTGCATACCACGGAAGCACAGATCACCCCGTGACTTCCCATACAGCATATACCCGGGGTACAACAGCTTCGCGTACAGCACAACGCTCGTCAGCAAGCACATCCGTGACCTCGCAACAACAGCATGGACTTCAAGTTACATGCACAATGTCTGGATAGTGTATATGGGAGATCAAGCTCGGTATAATCGTCGGCTGGCGCTGTCTCATGGAAATATAAGGCGATTGAGCGTCCGGGTATCTGTGGACTATTCGAGTGACTCGGGAGTCCATCCGACTGTGCAAGATGTTGTGGAATACATTGGCAGCTTTCCGGAATTACGTGAATTGGAGCTGGAGTTCGAGTGCTGGGAGAACTCTTATAGTCTTGTTGCTACTAGGGTCGCGTTATGGGAGGCTGTAGTGGCGTGGGCGAGGCAAGAGCATGGACTTGGGGTGAAGAGGAAAGCGAGGATGAGGTTTTCTTGTGAGATGAGAAATGGTAGGATCTGCAAGAGTGTTAAGAGGATCCAGTGGTAATTATGCGTGACTACATTCGCTCACTTATTAGGCGGAGGATGTTTAATAACGAGGGGGTCATGCTCAAACTCTAATGCATACAGGTATTAATCCAATACATAGACGACTGCACCTGGTACGACCGCGGGCTTCCGCTTCGTCACAAGGACGTTCGCAAAATGCACGTAAGGCTGTTCCCAGACTATATGGACAACTCTGGGGTGCACCCGACGGTGCAAGATGCCGTGCAGTATCTTGATAGCTTCCCGCGCCTATACGAGCTGCATATTCAGTTCGAGATCTGCGAGACGCAACACAGTCTCCTCGCTTCCAAAAATGGGCTGTGGAATGCGGTCGTGGGGTGGACGCGGCGGGGTGGGGTGATAAGGAGGAGGACGAAGATAAGTTTCGTTGTGTTGAGGGGTTTGAGATTGTGGACGAGCACGGGTAAGATAGGATGGTAATTATGGGCACCATCATTCGCTGGACTTCATGGGGGACGGTCTGAAACGTGGTGGTCACGCTGAGCTTTAAAGCGGACAGAGATATCGTGAATTCTTGGCGTGCGCATGATTATATCATATTCTTTATTCCCTCGGACTCTGCACTTCAAGACTCTCAACCATCTTAGCCCAAGCTCCCATACGACGACATGGCCATTAACCTCCTGGACCTCCCAAACGAGCTCCTCCTCCAGATCCTCAACCACTGTATACCCGACTCCGCCCAGCCTGACCCCGACCATATCCTCTCGATCCACAAGGCAGAAATTGAATACAGTCGCTTCCAGCTCAGCGTCCTCGTCAATCGACGCTACCTCGCCCTGATCCTGGATGCTTTCTTCACTCACCGCACGAGTCTCGAAGACGACCTCAATGCTGTTTATCGTTACGGGCGCGATTTTATCAGATACAAGCGCGATGCAGAGCTGACTGAGAGTGATGTGCTAAGGCTGGTGCCGCTTATGCCGGTGTTTCAGGTGCTGAGACTGGGGGTGTATCAGGCTGGGGAGAATGTTCCGGCGTTCTTGAGAGGGTTGGGGTGTTGCAGGAGTTGCTGGAGTAGGTTCGCGAGTATTACCGAATGAGGCGGTGTTTCCAGCGTTACAACGCTGATCTCCTGCCCTGGCGTCTTCGCTCGGAAGGTAGTGTGGCTCGGTCGTCCTTCCGGGCTGGTGATGGTTCCAGCCCCTCGATACGCTGTGCCTTCGACGATGACAGCCGGCCCGTAATCTGTTTTTGTGGCTCGGCGAACCATACTTCGGATTCCTGGCCGTTTGCCTCGAGGAGGTGGTTGTTGATGACGACTGCATGGCGGTGGCCGCATTTGCGTGCAGGCGTTTGCTGATCTGACGTGACGAGTTGTATGGACTTGTTATGAGTCGGCTTCGCGTCTTCGCGACGACTGGTCGCTGCCTCTTCTGAGCTCAATCGAAGATCACTAACGGCCGTCGGGACTGGCTTTCTCGGGATACGACGCTCGAGCAACACAGTGCCGCCTGTCACTGAGCGCTGACGAGACCTGCTCGATGCTAGATCAGACTCGAATTGCTGCTGTACATCTTCCACACACCTCTGGCGCACCCAATCAAGCTCTTTTGGAGCCTGTTTAGAATTGATGAACTCACGATACCTCTGCAGTTGTTTGGTAGCTTTGGCTTTCAGCATGAGTTTTCGACGGCAGGCCTCGCAAGGTGCATCGATGTGGTCGGATCGGATGATGCGGAAGGTGTTGGTGTATGTCTTGGAGCGGGTCGGATGGGGCTGTCTGATTTGGATCAGTGTCTCATGAGAGCATGAATAGATGTGGAGTTTGGAGATGGTATTCATCTTTGCTGTTCGATGGGGTGAGGAGACTCTGGTGAGTTGTATAAGATACCACAGGTGGAATGATAGATGGGATGGGGATGCGTGTGGAAGAATGATTTGTTCCTTGGAAAGGCGGTATGTGCTGTGATAATGTTAGTGCAACACATGAACCTTTCACAATTCACCGAACAGCTACTTCGAGTGTTAGTCAATGGGTCAAAGTGAAGCATGGACGGCAACGGGAAGAGAGTCTTGCATAGCGTTCGGTATTGGCACCTTTGTTCGCGCATTCTCTACTGCTCAGTCACAACAAATCTTGCACACAGTACCTCTGCCGGCACTCACGCACATCGACTCAAGCCAACAATGTACTGGATTGTGAGCGCGAAGCGGTCACCGTACACATCAAGCTTTATCCTCCTCCTTCTTGACCTTTGCATCATCGTGGCCCCGCTTGACAGCATCGTTTCCTGCACCACCTCTCGAACGGTCTGCGGAACGTTCTGCTGCAGCCAAGATAACACCTGGTTCTACCTCATGCTCATGCTTCATCGGGATCATAGGATCCGAAACGCCGACGAATTCTTCCGACTTCCACCAGTACGGTTTGCCCTGAGGGCCTCGCATCTGCAGCGGGCCTGCATATATCGGACCCATGTGTCTGCGACTTTCATGGTCCCATCCAACGGCCGAAGCATGGACACCATACTTATATTCCGCGATCGATCTCATCAACCGTAGTGCCTGCGTCGTATCAAGGAAGGTTTGATCGGGGTCATAAACATCCAACCACGATCTGGGAATGTCGTACGCTGGAGCAAGGTAGGCTGCGATCAGGCGGATATGCTGCTCCGATGCCGGACAGAATCGTGACCTTGGGATCGCGACGAAGCATGTCATGGCAAACCTGAACTCAACACCGGAGTGGTTGCCAATGCATATAGCTTTGGAAGATTGCTTGCAGGCGCTCTGGGTCCAGGTGCGTGTACACCTCTCCGTGTACAGGAAATTGGCCCGAAGGTTGTGTCATGAGCTCGTCGAGCCCATCGTTTCCTCCTAGCCGCTGCTGAACGCTTGTTGTTGGCTGTGCGGAATGTTACGTAGCTCCGCCTGGCAGTGCTGATTTTGGCATGTCTGCCCACACGCTGTTCTCGGCGATGAATACAGTAGGTGTGCTCCGCTTGGTCCTGGGACTGAGGATTAGAGCAGGGATTGACGCGGTGAAGACAGAGTTGTGCACCGAGCATGCGAGGGCGTCATGCAGTTATGGAAGATAGAGACTAGGAATTTTTCCATTAAGTGCCTTGGTAGTTGCGAAAGCGAGTGAGTGTACTCTGGCTTGGAAATGGTGCCAATCCATAACCGTACTTGCCCCCTAAATACGCATTCCCGGCCATGCCTCTTTGGATATCCACGTTTGCTCCGTGTCCACCACAAGTCAATTCCAGCGCCTTCGATAACGTTCCATGGTCAAGCCCTTCGAGTGTAGCAGCGACCGGCTCAAGTTCGAAAGTGTCCAGACGTAGTACGATGTATGGTTTCGCTGCCGAAAGATAGTAGTCTTCCAACTTCCCGTAGCCCGGTAGGATCATGAGTTTTGACGTGTGCGCTGATGTGGCAGTCATCTCCAGTGAACTGTACGGGATGATGGCTTGCTCGGCGCCTCCATCGATGTCGAACACGTAGAGTGTCCTTGCCCTATCGAGTGCGATTGCTCCGGCCAGTCGCTCGTGCGGTGCAACCGACAAGCCACCATTCGTGTCGCGGGTGGCTTGGAAGACCCGGGCACATAGAAAAGAAAAGTCTTTGATTCCACGTTTAGGAATGCCTATACCCGTGGACGAGAGCGTTGCGAGGTCGGCGGGGTCTCCCGCGGCGTTCGCTCCAGACCACATGTCAGCGAACATCGCACAGTCGCCCCAGAGTGCATTGAAAGGCACTGGCATGACCAGGAGAAAGTGTCGTTGCTTCTCAGCAAAGGCCCGCTGAATCTTCTGCATCGCTGAGGTGCGAAAGGCTGGTGCGGTAGGCTGGTCACGATGGGTCTGCATTAGATTAGCACGATAGTATGGCGCGTGAAGTGTGAACGTACGTCGAGGTAAGCTTTTACTGCAGGGGACTTGCTAGCAGCAAGTCTAGCCAATTCGGCAAGTTCAGCTGCGTAGGACATGGTGTAATGAAGGCTCAAATCTCGGGCTTGTCGTCGGACGAATCCTGTATGCTGCGAGGGCTGTTGTGTGTGGGCTGGCATTGCTTTATACACAAGCGCTGGGCCAAGACGCGCCTGGACCTAGTTCGCGCCTCACTGCAAACGTATATGCGAGATGGGATGGATGGTAAACCCGTCCAGCCATGTCTCACTTATGCACCCATGTCACCGAGTTCCCACTTTCACATTGCGGAAGCAAGAGTGGACCAGTGACATGGTCAAGCGTATAGTGAATGTCCATACGAAAGCCATCGTTTCGCACCGAAAAAGCATGCACGGCGTGCATCAATGCCGAGACGTATGAGCTTCCCAGTTTGGTTTGGCTCGTCAGGATGGTCAGCTTCTACTCCATGGAGAACAAATCGTGGCTTGAATAGCTATAAGAGTTGGCGCTCGGGGCACGCAGTCGTGCATATATTTGGTCATACCCGTGTCAACAGCCCCAATGGCCTAGTAAGGTACCATTTGCTTGCCGCAGCAGGAACCTGTCACAAATCCACATGCCGGCAGACTGCATCTTGCGGGAATTACCCTAGGTCGAGTCACTTCTTCGCATGAGGATACGGAGGAGCATACGATGGCTCTCGCGATACAGTAGTACTCTCAGTCAGTTCCATCGTATCTAGGTGGCATAGATTCCTATGACAAAGGGCGGTCAAGTACTGCTTGTTCTTCTTACGCGCAGCCAGCATGAGGCTCCACGAATGTGACCGGCATCCGCATGCGCGCGCTGCGTTTTCCCATGGATGGAGCACACCCATATCGGCGGCGGTCGCTTCAGATCCAGGCAGGCCGGCCTTACTCGCCGCCCATCCGTTCTGAAGGCAAACGCTTTCCTCGTAACTTGTCCCTGGTCGGCGGCGCAATCGTCATAGGCTAGGCATCAGGTCCCAGCGGTATGGTACCCTTCGCTAGCTCAAGCGACAATCGCCCGTTTGGTACGACCAGGAAGAAGATACGCTCGCTGTCCGGAGACCGCTGCGCCAAGCTCCGAGCCACTGCACTTCCTCCATTATGTGTAGACGCATAGTCATGGGGATCATGCCTCTTATTTCTGGCGAAGCGTCGGTACACCTGTAATTGTGACATCCCCAGTGTCTCAGGCTATCTGCTCATCGATCAAGAGTATGCCGCGGGCCAACTTATCGCCAAGCTAAAGCTCGGACCATCTCGTGTAGAACATTATGGCCGCTGATCTCAGCCACTTCGAAGAGTGACGGACATCGGTTGTGCGCAGAGTACTACCCTCATGTTCTTTTGTTTAGGGAATGAGTCCGAGTTCCAGATAGACTCCGATCAACGATTGTCCTACCCGCCTCTTTCGGGTCGAGCGCTCGCGACACACAGTCTTGCACCTGCGATCAGAGTGAGCAATGCAAGTACGCTCCGATCTCTCCTCCCACCCGTGTTCTCCGCGAGACACTCACGCACAAACCTAATAGCCATGGATTCTCGCAACGGTGACCCGGGTTTTTGGGGTCTGGACGACCAATGGATGCGGTGGAGGCGCATCTGGCTGCTCTAGCCATTCGCTAAGATGAGATATCCGGACTGCAGACAGGAATACTAGGCCACCTTCCACACAAGAGTAGTCGACATGATCGAGGTGGTCTGCGCAACGCCACGCCGGTGCTTCTGTGTCTGCCTCTTAGAGTGATACTTCTTGGAGTCATGGCATTGTAGCACCCTATGACTGGTCGTCGGAAGAGACAGAACCTGTTGTGCAATCACCGAACATCGTATGCCCTCGGTATGCCTGCAGAGATCAGATTCAAGTTTGGCCGGGCGATCTGTTACCAGAGGTTGAGCTCAGCGGCATTGCTGAGACGTAGCGGACTACACGGACTTCGACGTGGCGATTAACAACGAGGTCGACGTGTTGAGGAACAATCTGGGAATAATAAGTACGTCATCAAATAATATGCTCGTTTTGGCGAAAGAGCACAGGCTGAACAATCTTGTGTGCCCTCGTAGGCCACGACAGCATTGGCACGTCTACATTAATGCGAAACTGACTTTGACTAGTTGCCCATAGCCCATGAGTTTATGGCGTGGACATGGCCGCAACAGCTTGTACGGCCTCGGTGACCACCAAACTTATCCTCTTCCTAGCTTGCACTCGACCGTCCATCTAATGAGGCTCTGTAGGAGGCCACAGTATCCTCTTGGTCTTCTGGGCATTGGTATAACAATGCGCGGCGAACAAGATGCTTGTAGTTTTGGGATCCATGCAAAGGTACCTGGTCAGAGGCAGTGGATCGCACCGTTGAGTCCGAAGTGACTTGCTCTAAGACCTCCAACACTGATACAAGGCTAGACCATAAGTCCGCAGTCCATGTGGACTTGTTTTGCTGACCTCGACGACCTCTCGATGTGTGAAACCTTCGCCCACTTCCGGAGTCTTCCCACGAGACAAAATTGTCCCAGTCGAGGCGGCATGGACGTCGGAGAAATTGAAGAGACACTGGCTCTGCGAATGTCTGCTATGCTGGCTGTGTGTGCGCAGAGTAGAGTCATGGGTGCATGGTGGTTGCGTGTTTGATGACATGAGACGTCAGCCTGAGGTGGCTTGAGGCAGATTGTGCGGTCCCAAGCCACGTGAGAGGTGATCTTTACAATAGGTGGGAATCTTCCACTCGCACTACTACCGGATCTGCTGACAGCTAGTCCATATACAGTTACTACTCACATATAACCTCCGACGTTTTCGAATCCCGGACGACCACGATCTTAGGTGAGAAATCACTCAACGGTAGGGGATTCTATCATCTCATGTCAAGAAGTCGACAAGGTACTGTAAAAGGGCAGATAGTGTTCGAGACGCGGTTGTCAATAGGGCACCAGTTCGCTTCTTACGAAGATCTCCTGTTCAATCATTTCTGATTTCGCTATAATCGAGGCTTTCGGGCAGAGCCGTTTCGAGTTCTACCTTGTTCCAACGTCAACTCTTCCGTTTGTTCTTCCAGGCGTGCCCGGTCGGTTCAGGCTTTGGCACATTCCACAATCCTCCTCCAGACTTCTCACAACCACCTCACCCTTACAGACGATGTATTCTACGATTACAGACCTTCCGTGCCCGGGAAAGCAACAATGGATGCCAGTACATCCCTCAGCGCCAGGGCGCTTGCTCAACAAAGGATCTGAAGTGAGTGACTCCGCAGGCCGATGGAGTCCTCTGCGACGGCCTCGAGCCTCGAGCCTCGTGACCATTCATTATTGGACTTGAAGAGTATAAAAGGAGGCTCGGTCCAAGCGAATGCTCAATACATGACGCGAAGCTCAGGGCTATATGTCGAAGTCCTGCTGGCCTATTCTAGGATGGGACAGGGACTACGCATAGTTTCTGCTTCAGAATATACACAAAGATGGCTGAGGTAGGCATGGGAGTGGTTGGCCTGAGCTTACCAATGCGGCGTTCTGTACACTCGACGTGGCTCAGTATATGGCCTGATCGATTGTCAGCGACGGCAAGCAGGGTTACTGATAATTACGATCTTCCCTGGGTATCATGGAACGAATTCCTCATGGAGCGCAACGATCACCTAAGGCGAACCTCAGACAATACTTGACATCACAGGCAACCGCGCAAGAACTTGCAGATCCTACTGATTAGAAGGAAGCATTGCGTGTGAAGCAGGAAACTCCGCCCAGGATCACTGTGCGACATCTGCATGGTTCAATGCCTATTGCACGGGGATTAGCACAATGCGCTCAGAGGCGGACCATGCTCGAAGAGTAGCATTCCACTGAGCAGTAAACCCAGGCCGTCTAAGAGCGCACAAGAAGGGTGAGTATTTCATTCGCCCGATCCTTCGATGAAGGGAGGCCCGGCTCTGGTGGTAAGGTGGTGTTCGTTACAGATGTTACTGTCGTCGAACGTACCGTGGGACTGGACCAGCCTTGCCTGATTCACGGCGTGGCTTTTCTGCTGGTGGGCATGCAGCGAGCAGTGTGCCCGTCGCCACGTTTTCCGACCCAAATATCCAGCTTGGGAGAAAGAGTGTGCTACTGTGAGTCGACGCCGCTGCACGCGGAAGAATGATCCGTGCGAAATGTCACTCGACTCGGCACGTGCGATGCATACCGATCTAATCATTCAGGTTGAAGATGGGACGATTAAGGCACCACCACTAACGGGAGTAGGCTAGACTCACCATTGCCTGGCGGGTGTGCCGTGGTCTTTACTGCTTCGGTCTTACGCCTGCCCCGTGTGAAGATATAATCCCGCTTTGTCTGTTTCGAGCTAGACTCATTCTTCTTTCCAGCTCCAGCGGACGTCGTCGTGGCTTCTCGAAGTTTTTCGGGACGCACCAGGACTTCGATCAGTCCTCATTGGCGCACCCCAAACGGCCATGCTGCGGCATGACTGTACTGTACCACGAGCACGATGGTACGACGGGAAAGACCTGTGCTTATGCTTTGTGACGGACGGGTGACGCTCCGTCTCCAATGTGGGGCGATGACAGTGTAGCAACGAGCTTCGTGCATAGACGAGATGGCGGGTGTACCGCAATATTTGCGGGAACTCTTCCCTCACCTCCCTGTCGCCTTCCGGTCAACCACGACTCTAGCGTCCCGCTGTTCGTGCTCATGTGTCGTACCTGTCCAGCTAGCCGTTGCTCGCTTCGTTCCGATGCAGGTAACCGGACTCACCATGCACATGCAACAGCGAGGAATATGGACTGGTGAGAGATAAGGCATAGTGCCGACCAGGATGAAGGGAATGTACAGGTCGCGCGGCCATGGACAACAACCACAGCACCGCGAAATGCAGAGATATATGGGTCCTCTCGCTCGTGATTCCACGACCTCGTTTGCACATTATCACCACACGTCTGCATGAGCTGATGCACAGCTATCACCCTACACCTCGCGTCACAAAGGCCGGGCAGCCGGAATCTATTGGGAGGACAGCGCGCGGTATGCCTCGCTTGCCCGCGGGCGTGGCGGCAAGTAGCACCTTCACAATGAAAAGCAACTTCACCGACTAACATTGGAAAAGTGCGTGCGGTGTAGAGCCAGCAAGAAACGGTGCATAATATCACTAGACCAGAATCAAATATGCTGCCGTCGCTGTAAAGAGACTCTGAAGCCGTGTGTCTTTGATTGGGTACGTAACTTTTCGTGCGAGCTGGTGGCTGCGACTGACCTAGCGCAGACTGAATCATGGCCCGGCTCAATGTACTTCGATTCGATTGCACAAACCCTCCAACCCTTTCCGAGAACAGTTCAAGAGCCTGCAAACCCAAACGCCGAACAGTCGTCTACCATACCTATATTCGAGCCGGGTGTAGTGTCATCGTCGCAAGCTTGCGTGCCGACCGAGATATCGATGGACTCTACGTTCCTTGATGATGCTATGTGGTATGACGAGTACGTGAGCCCGACAGCTACTGGCCAGCGCCAGGTCCGAGCCGAATTGTCACACTCATCGAAGGACTCCGACCCTGACTCTGAACAAGCCCATCTGCGCGATGCATCTGCGCGATCGTTCGGTTCCGTGCATCTCGACAACGCAGATGACAGAGATCTGAATTCCCCAGCAAATGTCAACAGACTCCCACCACCAACATGCGAGCGGCCGGTCGAGCCGTCCAGACCATCAAGCTATCTCGTGTATCGGCAATGCGATGGCGTAAATGCAACGGGAGAGCCAACACTATTGTGCAAGTGGACAGGTCCTTCCAGTCACTTTGAGCGGTGGATCGAACGACTGCAAGGGACTACGATGTACAGACCAGCGCGCTATTAGGCGCAAAAGTCACGACTCGGCAGCTTCTGCACACTACGTGTCGCAGCAAGCAACTGGTTGCAAACGTGCTCATCATGTAGAGTCGGTTGGGAACCACCTATGAGATGTCTGCAGCTTTCTTCGAGGATCTCCATGTTCATGACTCCGACAGAAAAATTGTATTGCATATGAGCATCTTTATGTCACATATCCACGAAAGGAACGATATTTCCAAGCACTTCTTCAATTTCCGGCATGATTCGGTCCTTGCTGGGAGCAGGTCTCGGACTCAATGTCGGCATATGCTGCATTGCGACGAGTATTCACTCGGTAGCGAGCAGGCTACGTCTGTGTCAGCTTTCTACCAATAGCCACAGAAGAGAAGCTGGGAACGATATTGACTCTCCACATAAGTGCATCGACTGCTGCAAGCCTCACTACAAGCTCTAGCTCCCCCTGTCGCACCGGCTGTGGCAGATCTACCAGTATACGAGGAGCCCTCCGTCCGTGGAAGTCCCATCAATCTGCTCCCCACGCATCGTCAACAACATGGCGTCTTTCGGTGCCGTGACATTGGTGCACGGCTCACAGATTCTCGTGGGCGACGTACGAGTGGTCGACATCGTTCTAGTTGGATTTCTGTGCTAACACACCGATCAGGTCGGTGGCCACATGTCCGCAGAGCCCCTCTTCCGTAACGATATCATCTATCAGATCAACAGGGAGTGCGCCGCTCGACGCCAGCACATGCTCATACCGATGCGGCAGTGGCTGCACACGGGACACGGACATGCCGTGATGCTGTCTCATCGGTGGTCGGAAGAGGAGGCCCGCAGCACCGATCGCGCTGCGCTGCCCATAGATATGGCTCGTGTCGCCGAACACAAGCACAGAGTGGTGTTTTGCTGGATCTTCGACGCAAGCGCCTGCGCAGGTGCTCTTCCTCCCGTGGACATCAATCCTGCGTCAGTGCTCAAGGATGACATCTTCATCTTCAGGTTGGGCGCTGCTCGCAATGACATACTGCTTTACTTTGATGACCTCGATATGGTACGCACGGCGTCTAACAAGACCTCACTCTCTGTCAGAGGGCTCAGAAACATCCACGGGCAGAAGTACTCGCTTATGCGGACATTGGCGGAAGAGGTATGGCCTAGTCTGAGCAAGAGCAGCATGGTGGAGCAGGTGCATGAAGGTACTGGTGCAGTTGACACCGAGTTGGAAGTTTCTCTAGGCGAACGGGATGAGCTTTTCGAACAGTCAGTTGCCGAGGAGACGGATTATGGGTCATCTTTCGAAGCCACGCAGCCAAAGGTGGACAGAGGTTGACGCGAGGCGGTCGGGCTAGGCCGTTCACGAAACTGTGACCAGGAAGCCTCCAAGCACAAGGTGTATCTCCATCAGCTTGAGCCCCTGTCAGCAACCTTCTGCATATGAGTGCTTCGAATGCTTTTGCATACCGTGTATGGGCACTGACATGACAAAGGTATAGTCACTATTTGGTGAGGCTTCGTGAAGGCAGGACTTAACGATGTTGTTGAAGCATGCGCGAGATAGCCCTACCGCCTCTCATACCATGCTAAGCAGTAAGCGCACTACTAATCCCAAGTATCCCCATCCCAGTGAATGCACCCACCATACACAACATCTTGCTATGAGTCAAATCCAGACTCTCGCTGAACAGCTGCAACGCCACGCTCGCCATAATACCTGCCGTGACCGCAAACATAGCGCCGTAGACTCCCTCACTGGGCGCCCAACTTCCATTTCCTGCCAACTTGAACCACACTGCTGCCACTGCAGCACCCACCGGCTGACTGAGTCCGCCGAGGACGAAAGATATAAGCATAGCCTTCCACCTGTTATTGATTGCCAGGTAGAGTGGTAAGGCCATTGCGAAGCCTTCGGTAATGTTGTGGATGAAGAGTGCGAGGAAGACGGCAAAGCCTAGCTTCGGGTTGGCGTGGTTTGTAGCGTATGTAATGAAGCCCTCGGGTAGTTTGTGCAGTGCGATGGCAATCGAGGTCTGCAGACCGATCGAGAGGAAAGCGTTGCCGGGAACGTGGTGGTGATGGTGTTCTGGGTTACTGTCGTTGGACGCGGACTTCTGAAGAGCAGAGCCGTTCGCTTCGTTGTCTGTCTGGGCGATAGTGGTGGAACTGGCGTCTGACGGGCCGCGCTCCATGTCAATCTCTCCCGTAGCGTCACGAGTCGGACTCGTGGAATGCGAGGCAGCTGCTTGATCCTCCTCCAGTATGTTCTGCAACAATGGCGTAGCCTCTGTCGCCGCCGGCAGCCCAGATTGCATAGTAGCGCTCTTGGTGATTGGTGGCCTAGCACTTCCATTTCGTGTGCTGCCCATTCGTGCGGGTGCTCGATGACCTCCACGAGCGTTGATGTTCTTGAAGCACTCCTGTCCACAAGGCTCGCTGTACCCGTAGCAGGATCCCCCGCATTCGCATGAAGGGGTCTTGCCGTACGTGATCTGGGAGATAGTGCTGCTTAGGCGTTGCTGCATGCTAGGTCTTCTGGATACCCCGTTCGGTCTTCCGCTCTGGCTCGCTTCTGGATCTACTTCTTGGTCTGATGACGTCTTGACTCCAAAGTAGGATGTTCGCCTCGATGGATGCCTCCAATCGCTCACCTGCCTGTGCATATTGGAGCCCATGCGTGATCGCTGTGGTCTTGGCTGCGGCCGCTCTTCGGGCTCATGTGCATGATCATGCTCGTCGGTAGTCGTGTCGGCGTCGTTGTGATTTTCTTCATCATCGTGCGTGTGCTCGCAGTCGACGATGTGGGATGGGATGAAGTGGTGTATCACTCTGGAAAGCAAAGTGATGCCAATCACGCCCCCCAAGAAGCAACCTATGAGCGTCCAAGCGGCCTCCTTGGGTGAAAAGCCGCCATTCTGGAGCGACTGCTTCGCGGAGGGTAACATGCTGTACAATGCCGAAAATAACTAAGCCTGTCAGTAAGGTGCCAAGCACAACCGATAATATAGCATACCATGACACCAAAGCTGAGACTCAAGGAGGCGGACAGGAAAGTGTCACTGTCTTGTATCCTGAAATCCTTTTTCCCTGGGAATTGACGGACGATGATGTCCACGCAAATAATTGAAGCTCCCAAGACGCAGGCTGCGATTGTTGTTAGTTTCAACTCGAGATCTTGTGGTCTTCATAGTACGTACCAATTCCGCTCAGACTGGTCATCACCCATCCTCGCTCGTCATTCGAGAGTCCCATCTCTACGATTATGATATCGAAGATTGGATGCTGTTTCTTCGCGGACTCGAACGCACCGCCACAAGTTTCCAAGGATCGCAACAATCAGCTGGAATGCTCAACACCGTCGTGTCGTGTCGCTCAGAAACACTCTATTGGATTCCGGGAAGTGATCGTAGGTGTCCTAAAAGGATCTCAGGGATGTCGTTGATGAGTCGGGAGCCGTGGCGATGGATAAGAGACTGCTAAGAAGCAAGCGCTGCCCGTCAACCATCAAGGTGTCTCGTGGCTGAGAATGCACGGGCCACGCGAGAGAATTGACTCGGCATGTGAACATGACGTGGTTGACGACATCGACATCAAAGAACAAAACTCGAGGCATCATTTAGACTCGAACAACTCACCTAACATGGCGCAAACAGTACAGCCTGTCGACAAGCTCCTGCAACGGCCACTCTACGTCTTCGATTTGCCAGAGGAGTTGCTATACACTCTGCAGCTGAAGCTCCAATCTGATGCTCCCGCCCCCGTAGAGCCTGCAGTACAGCGATCACGTACAACCGATCAGCCTTCCGAAAGCGCAGATGGTTCAGAAGAAAGTCCAAAGGTAGCGACCACCTGCAGCCTATGTGGACTCAGCTTCACGACTTTGCTGGACCAGAGGAGCCACGTGCGGTCTGATCTGCATGGCTACAACCTCAAGCAGAAGCTGCGTGGGAAGAAGCCAGTAGATGAGGCCGAGTTTGAGCATCTGGTGGGACAGCTGGACGAGAGCATTTCAGGGTCAGACAGCTCCGACTCGGAGGACGATGAAGAAGATGGTCATGAGGGGACAGGCCGCAAGGACACAACGCTGAGTGCATTGCTCAGGCGGCAAGCAAAGGTCGCAGATGGAGATGCCGAGGATGCGCCTGTGAAGCGTAAGAAGGGAGCTGGGAAGCCACCATTGCTATGGTTCACTTCAAGCAAACTCCCTTCAAACACTTCATTGGGCATATACCGTGCTATATTATCGGCCGAAGAGCAGGACGCAGAAGAGCACCTAGTGGAGACGGTAAAGCGCAAGCAGCTCGCAGCGAAGCCGCCGCCTCCGCCACCACATATGCTGAAGAAAGCTGCTGCGCAAGATGAGGAAGATGGCGGTGTCCCTTTACCGGCGTCGATGATACCAAAGAACACCAGTGCCTCTGGACCGCATTACTTCCTCTGCATGATTGGCGGAGGTCACTTCGCAGCTATGGTCGTCTCTTTGACTCCCAAGCTTACGAAGAAGGCTGGCATAGAAGACCGGACAGCGAATGTGATTGCGCACAAGACGTTCCATCGATACACTACCCGTCGAAAACAGGGTGGTGCGCAGTCTGCAAACGACAGCGCAAAGGGTGCCGCGCATTCTGCCGGTTCGAGCTTGCGACGATACAACGAGACTGCTCTGACGCAAGAAGTACGAGATCTGCTGTCCGAATGGCGAGACTTGATCGATAGTTCAGAGTTGGTGTTCGTGAGAGCGACTGGAAGCACGAATCGACGAACACTCTTCGGGCCATATGAAGGCCAGGTCTTGACCCTCAAGGATAATAGACTTCGCGGCTTTCCATTCAGCACAAAGCGAGCAACGCAGTCTGAGCTCATGAAGGCGTTCGTCGAGCTTACGCGGGTGCAGGTAAATGTCGTTGATGAGGCTGCGCTCGCGAAGCAGGCAGAAGAAGCTGCCGCTGCTGCAGCGAAAGCTGAGTCTGCCGCGAACGCTAAATCGAGCGCGCCAAAGCCTGTCAAGCTGACGAAAGAGGAAGAGGAGGCTTTGACGCACACCACACAGTTACAAGCACTTATCCGGCGATCAAAGGCACCCGCGATGCTTTCCTACATCCAGACGAATAAGCTGAGTCCAGAGTTCCGCTTTGTACCGCTTCATGACAACCATCACGCCCCCACGCCACTTCATCTCGCATCTGCATCGAACAGTGCAGCTTGTGTGAGTGCGCTACTTTTGAAGGCAGGCGCTGACCCAACGGTCAAGAACGAGTCAGGATCTTCTGCGTTCGAGATCGCTGGAGATCGAGCGACCAGGGATGCGTTCAGGCTCGCACGCTCACAGCTTGGCGAATCAAAGTGGGCCTGGGATAATGCTGGTGTTCCAGCTGCACTGAGCCAAGCTGAGGTCGATAAGCGAACAGCCCGTGAGAAGGAGGAGAAGGGCGTCGAGGAGGCGGCAGAGAAGCAGCGCCGGCAACTTGAGATGGATCGGATACGTAAAGAGGATACCGAAAAGCAGGTGGGAGCCAAAGACAAGAAGTATGGAAAGGGTTACGGATTGGGTCTTGGGCCTGGTGCCATCATGACTGCGGAAGAGAGGAGGAAGGAGGACGCGAAGGGTATGACGGACGAGATGAAGATGAGGCTGGAGAGGGAGAAGAGAGCTAGAGCGGCAGAGGAGAGGATGAAGAGACTGCAGGGCAAATAGATGAATTCAGATGGCTGCCAAGGCCGCTTTGTATGTCAACCCGTTGGCCACCAGACCCAGTCTTCTAATACCTGAGCATTTATGTTGCGGGCCACTTACATATTGACTGCTCACAACACACCCACTTGGTCGAACAGAGGCACATTCGATGATCTCGCAACAAACTTGAGCTGCATTCGAATAGAGAGTCGAGTGAGGCTCCAAGAGACGCCGTCAGTACCGACAACTTGGTGCGCAAGGATTGCTCTTCTTTGACTGGCTGAAAGCACATGCACGAGCATGTGCCGATCAGAACAAGGGCATGAAGCTATCCATGTTCGTGCGTTTGCTAGCTTTGTGTTACATCAATATGGATGCAATCGCGTCGATGCAACCCTCTCTTGCACATTCTACATTTTCGCCTCCTCAACACGAGCTCCGTCATGGCTTCAAGCGAGGAGAAAAAGTCTAAGGTCGACCTCAACTCTGACGAGGAGTTCACCTTCGAAGAGTTCCCGAAGGCAATGCAGGCCCACGTGAGCTGCTAGTCTTTAACGTTAATGCAATTGCTTTTCTAACCAGTCACGATAGGTCAAAAACCAGCTTTCCAAGGAGTCCGAATTTTTCAAGCGTATCATTGACGGGCAGAACAAGCAAGCTGCCGAAGGGCGCGAAGCTGTCTTCCTCCGCCTCCCACAACCAAACCCCAGCGGCCATTGCTTCATGGTGCCATACAAGTGGAGTGAGGAAGACGCGAAACGCTACCTCGAGGGTGGCGATCCAGCAGCACTTCCTGTCGATCTTGCCACGATGGATCCCGAGAGTCAGGCGATATGCTTGTGGATCTTCGATGCAAGCGATGGCGACGGCGAAGAGATCCCGCCCCTCCAGCTGGACATAGTGCCGGACTTCGAAAAGCATCCTGCGATGGTATTGTTCTACATGGGATCCGACGACAACGTCATGCTTCTTCCAAGTGAGGTTCTGACCATGAAGCATCTGAGTGAGAAAGAGGTGTTGTTCACGATCAAGCAGGACAGGGCTCGGCCAAAGGCTGCCAAGTGAGCAGTGGTGATTGATGAAATCGCGGACGAGCTTTTGAGAACTCTGCGCGTGAAGGGACGCTTCTTGAGGAGAGAACTGGTATTGGATGCACTCGGTGCTCTGTTTGGACTCATTATTGGAAGGGGGTGACGTTATTACACGCAGTCTCAATAACATGCATGTGCTTAGAAACAAAGGAGGGGGCCGCATATCAACAGCGAATGAGCCTAACGTGATCTGCCGCTGTCCAAATCTGTAGAGAGGTTCAATGTGGTTCGATGGATAACGTCCGCCTTTCATCCGCCTTTCAGAGAACGCTGCAATGACCGCTCACGAACATGCTGGACGGATGCATACACATGTTGCCACAAGTACCGGAGTACTCAGATCCTGCTTTGCCAACTCGAATTCGGCTCCCCCAAACAAACTGATGAGTGTAACCCTTGGATGCGTGCCATTTCAAGACCGCCGAGTAGACACATGCTGTAGCTATCGGCCTTAGCTTGTCATCCCGGCAGGCTTATGACAGAGATGTCTCGCAGCCGGGGTAAGCCTTTTCAACTTCGAGACATCCACTGACCTTTGCCACCCGTCGCTTTCAGGTAACCTCGCGTACCGCCCATCATAAAGTAATCTGTTCGATGCGGAATCCGGCTGAACTCAGGACTGCCTGTCCTGAGCTTCCTCGTCGACAACGACCATCGACTCACTTGACTCCGGAGTAGACGGCGATGTCTTCTCAACATGCTTCAAGTCCGTAAATGCGACTTCCGCCGGACGTGCAGAAGCTTTGTCCTTACCGTCCATCATGTCGAATCCTGTGGTCTTCGTAGCTTGTACCTCCTCAAAGTGCACCTTCGCCTCGCGCACTGCCTTCGCAGCGTCCGCCCGGTGATCGATAAGGTACCCTTGCACCTCTGCCGGCGTGAAGGTGTATTCAGCAAGTTGTTGCGCGAACTGTCCTGCCATGTACACGACTGTTGCCTCGTTCTGTGGCAATTCATCATCAAGTAGTTCCTCTTTGCTCTTAAGAAAGACCTGCATGAATAGCTTGGCTGCCACATCTTTCGAAGCACGACCGAAGTGGAACCTCTGGTCTATCCTCCCGCGCCGGATAAGAGCCTCGTCGAGTGTATTTGGATGATTGGACGAGATGATGACGATTCGACCTTCTGCAGCACGTACGCCATCAAGAACATTCAACAGCCCACTCAAGGTAACCCCTTCGGACTCTTCGCTGACCCTGAAGCCGAACGAGTTTGCCATCGGAACCCTCTTCTTCTTCTTTTCCTTGATCTCGCCGGACATATCCTCTCTTCGAATCCCAGCGCTGTCAATATCCTCCAACAGCACTATGCACTTCTGCGGAAGCATGTCGAACAGCGCATCGAGCCTGGAGTCATTCAGAAGCCGTGACGACAAAGAGATCATGTAAATATTGAGCCGGAAGTGGCCGGCCAAGACGATCGCCAGGCTAGATTTGCCAGTCCCTGGTGGCCCGTAGAATAAGTAGCCTCGTCGCCATGGTATTCCTCGAGCACCGTAGTATTTCTTGGTCTTCGGGTGCAGATATGACTCAATGTCTTGTATGAGTGCTTTCTTGACGCCAGCTTGGAGAGTCACAGCATCAAGCGGTCGCGCAGCCCGTGGCAGCCCACTGTCCCATCCATTTTGATCACTTGTGGGGCGATAGATACTGGTCTTGTTCTCGCGAGCGAGAGCCGCATCGGCTTCAATATGTGCGAGTAGTGCCTTAATCGGTTGCGTGCCCGAGACCGAGAAGCACGAGATAACCAAAGCCGTTTCCTGCTGTTTTTTGCCGTCCCGGTTCTGGTCGTATACGGGACCCTGCCCACTTTCCACCTTAGATCGTTTACGCTCGAGCACCATTCGATGGCCACCGAAGTAGAACGGATAGCGGCCGATGTCCGGAACGTACGAGAGGGTTCTCTCGGCATCATTGTTCTCCTCGCATCATTGTTCTCCTCGGTCACGGCAGCCATGCCTGGGAAGTGCACAGGCGGCATACCCAAAGCCATCATGCCATTCAACGCCCATGGGCTATTGTTGACATGGTTCAGAAGTGCCAGAGTACGGATTTGGGACTTGGCTCCTTCATTGAGTACCCAGCGTAGCACTTGCTGGTTCAAAGCATGATCTCCCGGAATGGATATTGAGGCGTGCATGAAGCTCATCACGTAGTCCTTCATCGATGCTACAGCACGGCATAGCCAGTCATATCTGGATACGTCAGCAGGAGCGAGCAGGTTTATGCGAACTGCTTTGATTAACCTATAGAACACCGTAATGAGCATGGCCCACGGCACGATCAGGGTAGTAATGTCGCTCAGCACAGGTCCGGCAGACTTGAGCATGTTGATGAAGTTCGAAGACACCTTCTCAGGCGACTCTGTGCCCAGTGCAACGCTGGTCCGCCATATCAAAGACTGCATCGACTGTAGCCTGCCCAGGCCGGATGAGGCCAGTCCGGCGGTTGAGCTGGTGAGATCAGTCATCCTGTGCGAGATGTAAGTGTGATCGTGGGTGCTGTGTCAGTCGAACTTCAATCGCTGACGACCGCCTTGAAAAGATACAAACGAGCGTGTGACAGACAAGGCTGAGACAGCACAGCCTAGCTCATGCCGGCACTTGTTGGTGCGCGCAGAAGGTCCCTCCCTTGGGCGTCGTGGGAATCTAGTGTGTAATGATGCTTCTCGCGTGCATGTATGTTGATGTTGGAGGCGAGAAGGTGTCAAACGCGAGCCAAGTTGAGGTGCATGATCTCCCACCACTTTCGGATGATCGACACGGAACAGGCCCACAACGTGTACCTATGAGACGCCGAGATGAGAAGGCAACCTAGGAGAGAAAGGCCAAGACCAAACGACTGATGTATGTATACATTGTTGAGTCCATGATAGCCAATATGCTGTGCTTCGTTTCCATTTTGGATGCACAGGCCGCTTCCCAAACAGGCTAGCGTGCGCTAGCGTCTACTCTATCCGAACTTTGCCATTAATCCTCGGCTTTCCAGCACTACTACACCAACATCAACCGCTCGCTATTGCGACAGATATGGAAGACCAAACGAGCTTGGTATTTCCAGGGAGGAATAGTGTCAGGGTGGATATGATAGATCATCCTCCTGGACCTAGTGTGATTCAGCAACTTGATGCAGCTTACTTCGCATGGCCGCCAATTCTTTTACATCTTGGGGACGTCAACAGTACATCCAGCGGAGGCGAGAAAGTAAAGTCCACCAGCCAGCATGTAACAGAAATCCCTCCAACTGGCTTGCCGCAGCACAACAAGCGTCGTGTGAAACGAACGTCAGCGAGGCCGACGAGACCTGCAGGGCGAGGTGTGCAAGTAGATGCAGCTACTCAAAGCCTGCGAGCCGGGCCGTCAACCCAGCACGGAAAGAATGGTTTCCAGGCACGAGAGCATGAGCCGGAAACAGCCGCAGCTCTTGGGTTACAAAGATCTTACACAGCGCCGACTGGACATGACCTGCCAACGTTGCTAGTGCATCAGCCGATGTCAGAGGAAATCCGACTTCGTTCAGAGTTCATTGTGTGCTACTCCCTCTTCGATCGCAAGGACGAAGAATCGCGGAAGTGGTACTATTATGAGTGCTCGCCTTCGCGAATCGGCTATACTCAATGCCAAGATCTTGCATGCCGTGCATGGGTGACGGCGGTGCACTACCGTCGCGGCTATCCAGGAATCACGCTACGAAAGTGTTATGTAGCGTTAACGAATGCAATTGACTCGCTACAGACGAATCTCGCATTAGAGCACCCTGATGGAGTCGGTGACAGTGTTCTCTTGAGCATCGTAGGGCTGTCTGCCGTGGAGGCCGTCAAGGGCAAGATAAATGCCTAGAAAATTTGGCATCAATGAGATACTGATAAGAACTTCAGGCGAGCATAACCTACTCAACCCTTCTCATGTCCAGGGCTTGATATATACCCTGGCCAGCCGAGCAAACGGTAACGGCAAAGCTAGCGATATATCTCGATCGGTGCTCGACTATTTCTCTCTCGACTTGATGGCGTCTGCTATCTGCAGGGGTGTTTCCTCACAGCTAGAGGCTCTCGATCGAACGCACTGCCAGCCCCAAGATTTGCCGTCCGGCCACCTCTCAAGGCTAGTACAAGTGCGGATTGAGTTGTGTATCCGCATCCCAAGACTTGTTGCTTTGACTAGAGCTGTGCGGGTCGGACACAAGAGCAGCACAAACTATCACGTTGTGGAAGCGATCCGCGAGCGCGCGCTGATACTTGCCGCAGAGCTGTACCATGTACGCGACGATCTCGCGGAACACGCATCGAGGAAGGATGTTAGATGCACCGGCACAGCTTGGTTTACGAAAGAGCACTATACGTTCAGCTCTCCAATGGTCTGGGAGATTGTATCGATGTATTGGCACGTCCGGTTCTGTGTCCTGCGCCTCTACCTCGTGCTCTCGAATCTTGGATCAGATGACGGCACCCTACTGCGCTCGATACTCAAGTCAGAACTAGTCGAGACTGGACAAAATCTGCTCATGAGCGCGAACCTGAGCCGTCGATTTATGCCCAGTCGAGAAAGGTTGCGAGCGCAGAGTTTCATCGTACTCTGGGGAGCACTTCAAGACATGCCCGAGCTCGATCCGGACTTCGGGTTGGGTCATCAAGCTTCCGTTGAACGTTTCTCAGATCTGCACGGAAAGATGCTAGAAACAACTGTGCGAGCGCTGAGGTCTCCGCAACGCTTCTTTACAGAGAGAGACATGGACGACGCTGCAGACGTCTTTGTTGGCGGGCCACTCGCGGGCTCTTATGCTCGTCTGCATGGTATGAAGTGAGCATGATCTGGATATCGCGCTCAGGCCGGGCACAGACGTGGCAACAACTTGCGATCATACGCTAGCATATGAGAGTAGTGAGCAAGTAGAAAGGTTTACTACATCGTTTCTAGCTCGCCGTAGGAGGGGTACACTGATTTCGAGGGACATTTTGATCCCTTGAAACACTCTTGGATAGTGGAAAGTAGAGCACTTCCACGCGATATCCTTTGCTGCTCAACGCAGATATGCAGAAGACTCGTGGGACGATGACAAGATCAAGCATCAACCACCACTCACGAGCTCGAGGCCTTTGCACTGCCAATGTTGACAGGCACCGATCCTCTACGCACTGCACAAGGCACTGAAAGGCACATGCAAACCGACAACAGCGTACATCACCAATGATACGAATGTGTTGCTTCAGTCCAAGGTAGCGATTTGAAACCTATGGTAGAGCGCTTCGACACTACGTCGCGCCCACTATCTGAGCCTGCTGGCTGATCTTTCGCAGCTCATCGTCGCCGATAGGCCCTTCTATCATGGAGTCATCCTCGAGATCAGTCGGATCAAGCAGAGGCTCCCCTGCATCTCCTCGCTCCGCACCACCCTCTGTCATTGCATCGTCAGACCCAGCCTTTATCATTCCAGACGCCGCGCTAATACTACCTTTAGAAAACGAAGGCCCGATAACCGTACGCCTATTTTCCCTGGGCCCGAGGGAGAAGTCCTCAGCATCGGACTCGATAGTCCCGTCATCGCTGTTCGCTGAAGTGTGCTCTGGATGCGGTTGGGCGCTGATCACCGTCTGCCGATTCCCAGCTTCAGGATCCCACTGCGGTGAAAGATCGAAATAGGCCGGATCCTCGCTGTCCAGTGAAACCTCCGACATCTTTCGGTCCGCGCTTGCACCCACCGCGAATGCATGAGCAGCTTGTGCATCCTCTCGAAGTCCAGACGGCTTGGGCGTGAAGTCGCTGGCGTCCTCGTCTTCGCTCTCGTCAGGGATAGCAGACACTTCTCGTTGCCGCCCACGTTGACCTTCACCCGCGAGAGGGGTCAAAGTGGCAGGCGACCACTCCTCTCCACCATCTGCGTTGGCAGCACGCGGTGTGCGCTCTTCATTGGGTGACGCCGTGGGCGACTGACTGGCGCTCACCTTCCATTTCTCCCTTCTGTTCTTCATCCGCTCATTCGGCCACTCGCTTCCGAACTGAATGACTGAAGCTTGCTTGCCGTGCAGTATGAACCTGCCTTTTTCTCGCTGCAACCCAGGCGTACCATCCGCAGCTACAGCCTCTTCCAGACCATCTCCACCGCCACCAGAGCTTCGAATTGTGCCGTCGCTTTCCTTGCCTCTACGATGGCGATTGACGCTGCTCGGCACCTGCGCATCACGCAGCGTCTTTTGCAAACTACGCCTGACGCTCTTGTGCTTGCTGTCTGGCGTTACGACCGGTGTTGTGCCGTCTAGATTGCTGATCCCACGTATCACAGCGTCCGGCGGCGCCATCGTGCTTCGTGCGAGCAACTCAACCTCGCGGTCGTCAGCCGTAGGTGTTACGCCGTCTTTCGGTGAGTAGACGTCGGAATCTGGCTCGGAACCACGCGTCTCAAGCCGCCTCACACTAGATGTAGACGAGGCATGTGACAGACTGCCCGGGCCTCCTGCCGAGGAGACTGACAGTAAAGCACTACTAACCGAAGCCCGATGCTCTTCCCGCTGCTGCACGTTAAGCTGCAGTGGTGGCAATCGATAAGTCTCGCCTTGCTTGCGATCGCCTGAAGACTCCGGCGGGGTCTGGAACACGTCGCCACCCATGAACGTCTCAATAGAGCCAGTCGTAGATGGTCGGTCACTGCGCCCACTACGAGCCGGCGACGTCGGACTCTGCGGTGGGCTCCGAGCTGTTTGCACCATCGTACTGCCCTTGGACACCAGGCGGGAAAGACTTGGCGCCCGCTCTCGCTTGGCAGAGGCTTCAGCGGTAACCGCAGCAGTCTGCTGGCTGGTGATGATCTGGAGCTCTTGTGCGGTCACGCCATCGAGCCTAATGTCCATGGCCAAGATATCACGATGGCATTTCAAACGCCACATATCGCGTCTCAACCACTTGGTCATGGCGTCTACTCGTGCTGCGGCGTGCAGTACATCATCACGCGTTTTGGGCGTAATGGGTGCCAAGATGAGGATGTGCCGCGCATCTCGCATCAGATCTTCGAGCCTCTGATTCGCCTCTGCGACCTCCTTCTCCATCTCGGCAATCTTCTGCACCATGATCTGACGTCTTGCAGCCATAACCTGGCGTGCGAGCTGCGGACTGAGCCCACCACGCATGACCGTGACTTCGCCAGTAGCCGACTGCATCGAGTGTGCCGAGTGCGTGGAGTCCATTTTACGGACGTCCTGTCTACGCAGGTCTTCCTCGTTGCCACCAACCATACCCCTGATTCGCACACCCGCAGCCCTAAATGCGGCGGCGTAGTTGATAAGCGCAAGCCAGTCGTTAAGCTCACTTTCGTTATCTGCTAGCAAGACCTCATCGTGGCTGCCTCCACGGAAGAAAGTAAAAGCATGCTTGTGCCTCTGATACGTGGAGTCAACTAACGCCACCGCGTTGTCCGTCTTGATCAACGCATCAGGCTTGAAGTCCGACAACGGTGGCTTGAAGATCACAGGCATGCGCGGTTGACCGGGCTTCTGCTGTGCCATGAACTGATGCAGCAAGCCTTTCGCCCAGTGCGCGTTCTTGAACAGATACAGCTGCGAGCCAGTCAAGATGGCTCCCCACTCCTGCCAGGGCGAGCGGGCCTTCTTCTTCTTCGCTGCTTTGCGCCACAGTATGCCAACCTTGGTAATTTTGAGATCAATGATGCCAGCTTGTGATTCCGCCGGGTTGGGGTTGTTAGTCGTCGTCTGAGCTTCGTATGCGGACGGACGAGATCGCGCAGAGATGATCTGCAGAATGCCAGTGTGGGTAAAGGCACGCTGCAAGTATTGCGGGTCAAAGTCGTTCTGGGTGCCCCGATAGTTGTACGGGTCGTCGAATGCTATTGACTCCTTGATCGGCGGGCGTAGCAGGTCGAGTTTCTGTTCCACAAGCAGATTGTACGGATCGACAGGACCTGATGGCTTCTTGCCAGCAGTCTCTGCAATGGCGCCTTTGAGCTTGCTCTTCTTCGGCTTGAATGGCATCACTCGTTCACCATTGATGTCCACCTCCTCCTCATAATGAACGAATGGAGTATAGCAGATGTTGTCGTAGAAGCACCCAAGCACTTCATCTGCAACCTGCTGCCCGGAAGTATTCTTGATGTAGTCCTGCTTCTGCATTTTGTGCTTATTGTTCTTGTTGAACGCATCAGTGTGCAGCATCATGAGCGAAAAAGCAGTAATGTAAGCTTGGTCGGGTGACATGAATATGCCCGGATTACATTCATTGTAGCGATCGGCGAATGCTTGGATGACTCTGTCCACCTGCTGAGTCTCTTTGGGTAGCTCGGATTCAAGCAAGAACTTGCGCAACGACATATCGATAGGCTCGCCAAAGAAAGGGAAGCGTCGGGTATAGCTCCTAAGCACAGCTTGTGCGAACGGATCGGCAGACTTTGACAGGATGCCAGCGATCATGCTTCGCGCCACCGCCGCTTCCAGCCGCTCCAGGTACTTGCCAGGCGTGTCACCTTCTTCTCGCTCGGGTATGACCAGAGCTTCGCGACTCAGCGCGAACGAGTTCGACTTGCTCCTAGTACCAGGCGAGCCGTGTCGCGGAGAGTCCGGCTGCGAGCCCTGCCGGAAGCGCGAGAGCGTCAGGAACCCACCCAAGCTCGAACGTCCATTTGTCGAAGATGAGTTACGTCCGCTAGCTGTCAGTGGCGGTGGCGTGTCCATGTCTTGCGACGCCTGCCCAAAAGAGCTGGCTGTAGACGCTCGGTCCCGCATACCCAACCTCATCGGCGGCTGCAATGGTGATGACTTGGATGAATTGCGCGACCGCTGAGAATCATTGCGACCAAGATTGCCAGGCTCAGAGAATGTTAGTCCGCCTTTGGCCAAAGCACTATGCGCGCTAGGCAAAGGAGGTCGCGGGCTTCTTTGTTTGATCGGGCTTGTTTCTGTATGTCTCCGTTGTAGTGCAGACGCAGGTTCGCTGCCTTCGTCAAGCGTTTGCAACGACTTTATAGAAAACGCGCTGGTCGAAGCTCGTGGCGCAGCAGATTCGTTTGCTTGTGATGAAGGGTCGTTGGGTGGCGGTATGCGCACAGGTAATGGGAAGAGCGAGTTGCGGTTCTTGTTGCGACGCGGCAGCTTGAAGAATGTGGTGTGTGTAGATACAGTATGTGTTGTAGTGGTGGTCTGGCCGTAGAGCTCGCCGGAGCTACCGACACTCCCATCGGACTCATGAGATTCCGAGAAGCGTGGTCCAGGCATGGGAAGCGCGAGCGTTGAGTCATCGCCGTACGGAGGAGGAGCGTTCTGAGAAGCGTTCTGCGCATGTAACTTTGACAACCGAGCAAGATCCTCTAAGCCAGTACTTCTTCCTTGCATCTTCCTCCACTTCAACGACGAGCCACTTTTAGGCTTATCGGACCGTCCAACGTCCAGCGATCTACGCGGCGGCATATGGTCTTGCTTCTGTGGGGAGGCGCGTCCCCGTGATGTCGATCTTTGGAACAAAGAAGGTCTGAACTTCCTCTCAGGCTCCACCTCAGTTTCACCATTGTCCATAGTGGGTGCTGTTCTTACTATAGAAGGCACCGCTTCGTTGGAGGTCACCGTTGGCATGGGAGGGCGGTTCTCGATCGCGGCATGTTGTTTTGCTTTCGCTCCGAGATGCGACTCCGAATGATTCCGGAACTTCAACATGCTGAACCGCTTCCTGCTTGCTACCGACGAGGCAGTGCCATCAGACACATCCTCCGGTCGCAACTCATGCGAGAGCCGCGATGGCGCGATGCCATATTCACTGACAGGGCGAGGAGACTCTGGCGCTGGTACGCTCAAGGTACTCTGTGCGTTGTTGCTGGAGGCGGGTCTACGATGTTGGTCGCTATCTGTATTAACGTTCAGAAGGTCCAACACGCTGCGTCTCCGGAGCAGGAGAGGCATCGGCGCGGTATTGTCCTGACATTGGCACACACAGGCGGAATGTCAGCGAGTGTATGGCCAGGTATGAAGGAGGGGTTGCCGGTGTAAGTAGTGAGCGTTGTTGGCGCAGTGAGAGTTGGTTTTGGCTTGATGCGAGGGAGTTCGTAAGGCTGAACAGGGCTGAAATAAGGTTGCCCTGTGGCTGGTCTCGCGGCCGACAGGAGCCGAATAATTTCACGGTCGCTGTTGTTCAAACAAATCCCCCAAGCTGCAACACGAACAGCTATCGAGCGGGCGACGAGACCGCAGCTATATGCCACGAGAACGCAAGGCCTGGAGTTGAAGCTGGGGAGCCGGACCGCGGAGCAATAGTGGCTTGCAGCAGCAGCATGCAGCTTGCATGTGAAGCCAGTCGGAAGTGATATGGCCAAGGCTGTGTCGCGACAACGAGAATTGACGATTATAAGAATGCACTGAGGAGCAACTGCTTTAGTGAACACACGCAATCGGCTATCGCAGTGCCCGTCAGCACCTCGCCATCGCCATACAGCGGCCGTAAGAGGTAAATGTTGGCCTTTTGGGTGATTGCTCGCGTGCCCCGCTTGTGTGGTTGGTGCTGCAGGAACAGCTCAAGGCTTCCGCATTTCCTTATCCCTCCACCTTCCTCTCAAACATCACTGCAACCACTTTGCAAAAACTGACTACGTACAATGCGCCTCCACGCCGCCTTGCTGGCACTTCCAGCTTCGCTTCTCGTCTCCGTCGTCGTTGCAGTGCCGTCACCCGCCGCTTATATCGAGCACCAACAACGCTTCTCAGCACCAGCCCTGCCACAACGCTCAAGATGGAGGACGCTCTCTGATCGGCTCATCGTCTCAATATGGGGCTCGTATAGCCAACAGAGCCACATTGGCGTCAACACAGCACAGTCAGACCGACAGGCTCCGGCGCATACATTGGCTAGGTATGGTGGGGATGTGGTTTTGAGGTTCAACATCAGCACGGCGGATGAGGCGAAGAGTCTCGCGGATGCGGCAGATACACTATTGTTGGATGTGTGGGAGTTTGCGCAAGATTGGGTAGACATCAGGCTCTCGAAAGACATTGTCGCGCCGCTGTTAGGTCTGCTTCCGGAGTCGCTACAGCAGTCTCATACACCGCTTTTACGCGAGCGCGAACTGGCGCAAGCAATCTACGATACCTACCCAACCCCGCGAGGTCATGCACCACAGGTCACCAGCCCACCCTCCCACTTGCGAGACCGTGCATTTAGTGCATCGCTGCACCAGGGCAATGGCGAAAGCAATATGTTCTTCGCGGACTACCAGCCACTCTCCGTTGTAGAGCCTTGGTTGCGGCTCCTTACTTCACTCTTCACGACCCATGTACGGCCAGTGACGATTGGGGTATCCGCTCAAGGCCGCGATATCGCTGGTCTTCGTGTTGGCGTGCATCCAACCAACAACGATGACCCTGATCAGCTCAAACGGAAAACTATCCTCATCACTGGTGGTCTGCATGCCCGAGAGTGGATCAGCACGAGCACAGTCAATTACATTGCCTACAGCCTCATCACTGGCTATGGCAAGATCCCGAGCATTACACGCTTGCTAGAAGACTTTGACTTCGTCTTCATTCCTACTGTGAACCCGGATGGCTACGCTTATACTTGGACGACGGATCGTCTCTGGCGCAAGAACAGACAGCAGACTTCACTCCGCTTCTGTCAAGGCATTGACCTGGATCGTGCATTCGGCTTCCAGTGGGACGGCGATGTCACGACGAAGGGCAACCCGTGCTCCGAGTCCTTCGCCGGCGAAGAGCCCTTCGAGGCTGTTGAAGCGAAGGTGCTTGCAAATTGGGCCAAGAACGAGACTGAGAACAACAATGTTGAATTTATCGGGTTCCTAGACTTGCACAGCTACTCTCAGCAGATCCAGTACCCGTACTCGTACTCCTGCGACGACACGCCGCCCGGGCTGGAGAACCTGGAGGAGCTTGCGATGGGTCTCAGCAAAGCCATTCGCGTCGCCCACGGACACAACTACGAAGTCATGCCGGCTTGCGAGGGTAACATGGCAGTCGGTGCGGGAGATAAGAAGAAGCTGTGGCCGCGTATGGAAGCCGCGGGCGGCTCCGCGCTGGATTGGTTCTATCACGAGATGCGGACACGGTATACGTACCAGATCAAGCTGCGAGATCGTGGAACGTATGGGTTCTTGTTACCGAGGGAGGAGATTGTGCCGACTGGGAAGGAGATATTGGATGCTGTGCTGTACTTAGGGGGCTTTCTCAGCGAAGTCTACGGGCTTGGGGGAAGTGCGACTGTCAAGGTTTCACAGGACCACCAGGCATCTCAGACGGAAGAGATTGTCGACAAGGCAGAAGCGGACAGCCATCGTGACTTGGATGATGACTGGGTGGTGCTTGAGGCTGACGAGTCCTTGGACGACGAAGACGTGCAGTGGGAGCTCAGGCGGCGGCGAAAGCGCTGATGTGTGATTTGTACCTACATCCTAACGCCTAATGAGCAAGCGAGTATGTACACCAGTTTCTACCTCCTCTCGTGACTCCCTCAAGTCACTATGCTAGCGACCTCGGCTATTGGAAGCTAGGCCCATTGCGGCAGGCACGCTTCACAAACAGTCATCGTAGAGTCACTGAACTTGCATGTATGTACCTCCGTTGTCTGTGAGTCGAACATGTCTAAATACAGATCCAAACGTATATATGTGTGCAGTAGGTTGGGTCGTTTTGTTGATTCGGTCAATCTTGTCTGCACCTCGACGTTCTTTCAACAAACATCGAGCAAGTTTCAAGTGTCGAACATCACACTTCATCAACAAACATCATGACGAAAATCTTCGTTACAGGCGCCACCGGTTACATCGGTGGCGATGCGTTGTTTGCCATTGTCAATGCCCACCCCGAGTACGAGATCACTTGCCTGGTGCGCAACTCGGACAAGGGTGCACAAGTGGCGGCAGAATATGCAAAGGTCAAGCTCGTCTATGGCGACCTCGACAGTGCAGACCTGATCACGAAAGAGTCTGAGAAGGCGGACGTTGTGTGCCGTCAGTCGTTGAGTACCATGTTGAGACGATGAGTTAATGCTGAAGACTTTTCAGACTTCGCCAACGCCGACCACACCGTCGCTGCCAACGCCATCGTTGCAGGCCTAGCAGCACGCACCGCCGAGCGACCCGGGTTCTTCATCCATACCAGCGGAACGGGTATCCTGCTCTTCACAGACATCCGCACCAAGACGTTCGGCGAGGCCTCAGAGAAGGTCTATGACGACCTCGAGCACGTCTCAGAAGTGACATCTTTGCCAGACGATGCTCCGCATCGCCACGTTGACAAGATCATTCTTGCCGCTGGGACGGACCACAGTGATCGAATCAAGACTGCTATCGTCTGTCCACCAACTATCTACGGCAATGGCAGGGGGCCAGGCAACAAGATCTCCCACCAGCTCCCAGCATTATGCAAATCGACAATTGAGCACGGAACTGGCATCCAAGTCGGAGCAGGCAAGACGTACTGGGGCAATGTGCATGTCCACGATCTCTCAACGCTGTACCTCAAGCTTGTCGAGGAGGCCGCTCATGGCGGATCCACCGCCGAATGGGAAGGCAAACCTGCACTATGGGGTGCAGAGGGCTACTACTTTTGCGAGAACGGCGAGCACGTGTGGGGAGACATCTCTAAGAAGGTAGCCAAGGAGGCGAAGAAGCAAGGATTGATCGAGACCGATGAGGTCAAGTCGCTGACGCCCGAAGAGGCTGATAAGTGCACGCCTTCCGGCAAGGCGCTGTGGGGTGCTAACAGTCGTGCGAGAGCCAAGCGGGCGAGAGAGGTACTGCGGTGGAAGCCAGAGGGTCATTCGATTGAAGACGACATCGCGGATGCTCTGAAGCAGCAGGCGAAGCTGATTGAGGCGATCCCACCGCATGCCAAGGTTGCAGCTGGCGATATGTGAGCGCATCAGATTGTGTCATCACTCATATTGAGTCAAGAGAGGCGAGCAGTAAGATCAAAACTAGCTCTCGTACAGCCGTGGATGTTGTGAAGTATGTACATGTCTTGCGACCTCGAAATCGTACAATCTATGCGGTATATTCCCAAAATGCAGAGTCGATCATTCCTCGTCCATGTCGTTGGGGTCAAGGTAGACTGCAAAAACGTCAGCAAAAGTTTACCACTTCCGAGTGATGTTACGAGGCATACCATGTGGCCTAATAAACCAACTGATAACAAACGCCAACCCAAAAGTAGCAGTCAAGCACACAAACACTGTCTGCGTGAACTTGCCAACCGTGGCCTGCAAGTAAAGGAACTCAAGGTCAGCGAGTATTCTTTCCCAGGCACTCCCAACAACCAGTACTTACCGAATAAATCGCATTAAACACCGTAGGCGCCACAACCCTCGCAAGGGCATGCAACAACCCCGACGCACCCAACAATTGTCCCGTCTGCTCAGCCGGGACATGTTTCGTCAACGCCGACTGTAAAGTCGGAGACCCAATCCCACCCAACGCAGCCACGACACCAGAAAGGATGAACGGGTTACCTGATCTCGACAAAGTATACCCCAAATACCCCAGCGTATCGAAAAGGATAGCGATCCGGATCACACTCATGTCGAATTGATCGCATCCGGTGTTCCTCTGCTTCATATTCACCTTCCCTCTCACCAACCGAGTCACAAGAGGCAAGATAACGATCAAGCAGAAGACCCGCGAAGAGTTAACGATGGACATGAACCTCGATGCCTCGAAAGTCTTCCACCCGAATTCGTAGTTGGTGTAGATGATAACCACAGTCATTGAGCCCATGGCAACCCCGAACGCTATCGTATCCACCGCCGCAAGAACAATCAAATTCCATCGCAAAGCCGGGGTGGCATTCGGACCCGTAGGCCAGAGAATCTTCAAAGGTTCCAATAGATTGAAGTGTCGAATCCAACTGATCCAGTCCTGGGTCGGACCCAACTTCTCTATCTCAGCGGAATGTCGTTCCCTGGCAGTTTGCTGACGTTGCTTGGACAAACTCTCCGGGCAACCGAAAGCGATGAACAAGATGAAGAAGACGTGGACGGCGAGCAGGATGTAGAACACTATTACGATCTTGCCTGTCCATTTCACCAGGTATCCAGCGATGATGGGTCCGATAGCGAGACCAGTGAAGAGACAGCCGTGGAAGTATCCGAAAGCTACGTTCCGGAGTTGCGGCGCCGTGCAGTCCGTAGCGTACGAATTGGCAATAGCCATAGCCACGATGAATGATCCGAAGAGGCCGTCCAACGCGAATCCCACTAGCAGCAAATCCACAGGAAAGGTTTCCGGGTACTTGGCCGCGAAAATCGTAATGATCTCGCTCAAAATCGTGCCGATACTCGTAAAGATCAGGATAGGTTTCCTGCCATATCTGTCTGACAGCGCTCCCAGCTTCGGCGACGTCAACGCACTCAGTATTCCTCCCAACAGACTGCCCCAAAGCATGAAGATGGAGACCCGGGATTGCACTTCAGGAATGCGACACTGATCGTTATCAGCTCCGTTCATGAAATCCACCGGCGCCATCATATATCCCGGGTTGGCAGTCTGCTGTTCCTCCTGATACTGCCTGCAGATCAACTCTAGAATCAGATTTATCTTTGGTGCCATTGAGCCTCCGAATGCCAACGCCATTAATAAGAACGGGAACAGAATCCATGCTATGTGCGGCCTCTTGTACCAAGGTAGGTGGGAGAAGTCGTCTGCGGCGACTGCCCAGGAAGGTTTGCGATTGTCATCTTGAGGCAGCAAGGGTGATGCTTCGCCTGGTGGGTCGTCGGTGTCGTCCCAGGGCGAGACTTCGGGTGCGCTGGTGTCTATGCCTCCCTTTGAGATCTGGGCTGCTCTTTCGCCGCTGCGAGGGGCGCGACGGGCTTGTTGGCGGAGAGAGGAGGCGCGGTCGAGTTCGACGTTGGCTTCGAAGGCTGATTCGGCGGTGTCCATGATGACCTATGTCACGTATTGCCTTGTTCTGGGGTATGTCTGTTCCTGAAGTGTATCGTTCCAATGCCCAATCACTGCCAACCCAAATTCCAATCCTTCAATAGCCTCCTTTCGCAATGACCTTCCCAAGCGCGACGTCCAAGGCGTCGGCGGTGTCGAAAAATAAAGAGCGAACGATCTCAATGCCTCCCAATGGAAATAGAAGAAGGTGCAAGTGATGAAGAGCGCAACAGTTGGCTGCCTATCAGTGCGGATTGCTAAGCTAGTCGACCATGATGCTTGACATATGGAATGGATTCCCGGCGTGGATTGAAGGACCTCCGGAACTCTGTTCTGAGTCTCGGCCGTTCTACTCTAGCTTGCGACTGTGATGCGAAGATGCTGAATACTGCTTTGCACGCTGGTGGTGCTGTCCAGCGCCTTGGGATAGTAATCTGGTCGCGTTCTTCGCGCGAATGCGATTGTCGCAGCTCGATTTTATGTCGTCACGAATCGCCAGATTCGTGCTGGTTTCAGCCGCTGTGGCTTGACGAGCGGAGCCGGCACCGAGATTAAAGCCGGCGCCGATATCTTGGCCATCAAGGTGGTCGAAAGTATAATCAACGAAGAGAAGCACAGGAGAGCACATGAATGGCAGCATGGACATCTCCATTGCAGTACTGAGTTCTGGAGGTACACAGGCCCGTACGCAGGCACGAGACTCTGCAAGAAAGGCGAGAAGTGTACCTTTGAAACCCAAGTAGGAAGGCACGAGACCTATCATGCTTGATGGTATAGATTACAGGATCCCCCCTTACGCTACCTCACGTTTTAGTCGTCTCCTCCACCTCAGCCTCTCCCTCCTTCGCCTCTTCTCGTTTCCTCTTCCTCTCCAACAACTCACTCAACTTCCTCGCCGTATTGAACGTCCCACCCGTATCCGCACCACAATTCGCACACATCGTCTTCTTCCCCTTCATATACCTCGTCATAGCACACTTCTCACAGAAATAATGCCCGCACCTCGTAACAACCGGCCTCTTATAATCCTCCTTGCAAATAATACACTTAAAAGGAATGCCCTCCAACATCTTAGCTTCATCATCTAGCTCTTCATCTACCTTCGCTCCTCCAGGTTTCTTGTCTTTACCAACTTTCTCCCACTCTTTGTCAAGTTGCCATCCCTGCTTATAGTCCTCACGTGCGTGAAGGAATTTGCATCCATCCCCATACCCGCAAAACCCCGTCTGCTTATAGTCCTTACACACATCCGGCGCGAAATCCGTCGTAGTGATCATCCGCACATTCGTCGGTTGCTTGACCGGCCCAGCCAACTTCCCAGGTTCCTTGTCTTTCTGGATATGATTCCCATAAGCGGCGGATCCCTTATACGCTCCTTCCGGATTCTCGGCTAATTGATTTTCCCTGTTCGCACGAGCAGTCGCTATGGCAGCGGCAGCAGCGGACGAGGCTTCCGTGTACCAGGCGGAGGTTTTGGTTGCGTCGTCTGTTGCGCTTATTGCGTTTGTGCGATCTGCGGCGAAGGCGGATGATTTTGATAGGTCGTCTGCTTTTCGGAGTACTGCCGAGGCGACTTGGACACCGTTTTTTCGTCGTCGCTTCACTCTTGCGCCGGACTCATCTTCAGAGGTGTAGGAATCGGAGTCAGAGTCATTTGGAGGCGGTGTTGCTGCACGCTTTCGGACAGCGGATTTCGGCGCACGCTTCTTGAAGGTGGGTGGTGCTATGTCTGCCATGATTTGTGTGTGGATTGTTGTGGAGAGCGAAGTGAGTTTGGGTTTGCATATGCGTTCGAGAAGAAGGGACTTAGTAATCGTGTGGCTCAAGGTTTGTGGCGTTTCGACGAGCTTCTGCTGCTCGGGTGTGACAAGACCAAGATACGACACAGCACGATCAGGCCAACGACCTACTTGCGATACCTGCTATCATATCGTCCGGCATGAGCTAGAAAGTGCAACGAACAACAACGTGGCATAATAAAGTGCTTTCCATAATAGCCAATCATTACATAGCGCCTTTATTCCCCGATCTGTTTACGGGATCAACACGTCAACAAGCCTGCAAGCCACCAAGTCGCAAGTGTCTCACCGCCCGATACTCTTTCTTTCTTCTCTTCGTTTCGTCGGTGTTGGTGTAGAGTAGACGCAAGGCATCTGCATGGTGTAACCCGCGCTCGCACACCTTAACCTTACCTTCCACCCCTATGCCTTCAACCTAAAACAACCATGGCTACAACTGCCAATCCACCGGCTGGGCCACTACCTACTAGTGGCGATCCCTTCAATGGCCCAGGTGCCGGTAACTTGCGATATGCGTCGTACGACACAGACTACACGACCAATTCGCCCTCCCACGCCAAACGCGCCCTCGAAGCGCATCTCAAGGATACCGACCTTCGCATCCAAAATGCCTCGAAGCTGGGTACGACGTTACTACAGCAGCGAAAGGAGCTGTCAGCACGATTGGAGGATGTGCAGAAGGTACAGAATGATGGTGAAGTGCCCGCCGACTTGAAAAAGAAAATAGTAGAGCTAGAGAAAGAATATAACGAAATTGGCAAGGAGTCTGCACGCGCATTCTTACCCAAGTCCAATGCGACACCGGGAGCCACACCCGCGGTGCTTAGTGGACAGGCGGGAACAAGTCCTACGAAAGTCTCAGCGCCGCAATCCAGACGGCAGAGAAACCAGGCTGGAGGCAGAGTCCATGATATTGAGTTTGCGACTGAAATTAGTACTTCTTTGCTCGCTCAAGTCAGGGCTTTGCAGGCGGCGTTGGCCGAGAAGGATGATGCACTTCATGAAGCTACTTCCGCGCGGGAGAGGCTGGAAAATGAGGTTACTGGGCTGGGTGGGAGATTGAAGCAGATGAGCGATCATGAGCAGAGGTACAAGGACGACAACTGGAACCTCGAGATGAAAGTTCAGGAGCTCGAAGGAGAATTACGTGAGACGGTGGACAAGCACGATAAGGTCCATCAAAGTCTCAAGAGTGTCGAGACAGAGAAGACGGGTGCGCAGCGCGAGTTGGACGAACTACGCGTCGCGCACGATTCCCTGGCAGAAGAGCACGAAGGCGTGAAGAGAGCGCAGGAAGGCGATCTTCACTCCCTTCGTCGCGACCTCAATACGCACCTTTCCGAGAAGACTGCTCTTCACCAGAAAGTCCAGGAACTCACTGCACAGAATACAGAACTTGCTAGAGCAGTCTCCTCACGCTGGAACCAGAACCAGGATACAACTGCCGATGACACTAACATGGCAGCCCTCTCTGACCGCGAGGCTGGGAATGTTACGCCGGATGAATTACAGGATATGAGTCCTGTTAAGGGCACCCCGGCTAGACACGGCATGCTGGAGTCGGAGACGCTTAAGTCTTCTCTCAATCACGCGCATAGGATGATTCAGAATCTGAAGAATAATATCCACAGGGAGAAGACGGAGAAGATTGAACTCAAGCGTTTGCTACAGGACGCACGCGAAGAGCTTGAAGCACGACGAGGCGAGACGGGCATTGGTGGTGCCGGGCTCAAGAAGAGGAGGAGTGAGCAAGAAAAGAGCGGGTTTAAGAAGCCGATGCTACCAAGAGGATTGGGAGCGAGCAGGAGTTCCACGACCGAGATACTGGAGGACGAGCCGGATTGGGAGGAAGATGGTGGAGCGGAGGCGACGCCCACTCGATCACGCTTCCCGGCAGGCGCCGGTGCGAGAGGTGGAGCCGGGTTCGCTGGTGAGGATGGGTTCGACCATGAGGCCTTCGGCGCTGGCGATACGACGGATACCGGGTTTGAGACGGCGAGGGAGCGGGACATGTCGACTACGGAGCCGGAGAGTGCGTTCCAGACTTCCAACGAAGCTTTCCCGGGCGGGGATAGTGACGAGTTGACTGAGACTGAAGGCGGACTTGGGCGCTCGGGTACTGTTCGTGCTGCGCGCGCTGGGAGTCCGATGTTCTCCACGAGGGCTGCGAAACGCCGATCTCTACAATCTACGGCTTCTACCTCGGCTTCTGAGGGCGAGGAAGAAGATGGTGTTGATGGGATGCAGGTCAGGACTCCGGTGCAGATGGCTGGGCCTAGGTACAGGTTGAGACTGAACAGAGGCGCGAGGAAGTCGGGCAGAGTGAGTGATATCAAGGATGCTAGTCCTAGTTTGGTCAGTCTCAATAGTCCTGCGAGTAGTACAGGGACACCTCAACCTGCTGGGCAGAGTTTGGGCGACGAATTGGATGCACTCGATGATGGGAGTTCGGTGGGTGGAACGCCTAGCAGACTTTCCATGGTTGATCCGGATGGGAGCATGGAGTTTGCTTCGCCAGAGGGGACGGCGACAGAGAGGGGTATGTCTGTAGGACCGGAGACGCCTGCTGGTAAGGCTGTGGTTGGTAGTGAAGAGCGTGAGCCCGAGATCAGTAGTCCGGTCGTCAGCCCGGAACATACTAAACCGCAGGGCGAGTCGGCGGAACAGGCGTACCAGGCCAATGTTGCTATGTTGGCGCATGAGTATGCTGTGAGGAAGAGTCGGATGGTCGATGCCGGGGTCATGACTGAGCCTTGGGTGCCGGAGGCGCAGCCAGTCTCAGTGGTGGCGGATGGCAAGGTGGATGAGGCGAAGGTGGATGGGGCGAAGGTGGAGGAGAAGCCGACCTTGAGAGAGCGGGCGGGCGATTTGGTCGGTGGTGCGTTGGGTGGCACGCTCGCTGGCTTTGGGCTCGCTAGGCTGGGTCGGGGTAAGGAGGAAAATGAGGCTAAGGATCATGACGAGCAGGTGCTGCCTGGTGCTGAGCACTCCGAGCCCGATTTGGTGGCGGAAGAGCATAGTGTGGCCGAGCGGGCTATGAACGACGAACCTCCGCCAATGTCTGATGAATTACCTGCTGCGTTGACTGGCGTAGCGCCCGTCGCAGTGGACGACAAGGAGACTGCTGCAATGCCTCTCTCGGCCATGAATGGCTTGGTTCCGACGCAAGAACCGAAGTCATTGACCCAGGCTGTTAGCGAGCCGTTGCATGCGGCGAAGGAGCACGAGAGCGTTTACCCTGCAGCTGCAGCTGCTTCTGTTGTTGTGCTACAACACTCGGACATCGTCTCGCAGGAGACTGCGCCGATCGCTCTGCCGGAGCAGTTGACAAAGGACGTACAGCACACAGCCAAACCAGCGCTACCGCTTGTTGCTGCTTCTTCTGATGTGGCAGCGTCGACTGTGCAGACACCTCCAGTGGAACGTAATTTCGACTTCTCTACCATCGATGCGCAGCACTTCGAGCCATTGGCCTCCCCAGACCTACCACCAACGCCACTTTTACCCAAGCGCAGTTCGCGGAGGATGGACATGCTGTACGACGATGAGGAACCCACATCCGATGATTTGCAACCACGAACGGTGGGTATTCCAGGCACAGAGGCCGCAAGAGCTGGCGCCGGCTTCTTCGCATCCATGGCAGCCCCACCTCTGCAGCGCAAGAGGTCGAGGTCGATGCCTACTGCTAAATCTCCGCGCGAAGACAAAGAGCTCATCGAACCGAAAGTGTTCGGTGGCGTGCGTGAGGGCTCGAGCGGCATTCCGACGCTGGTGTTTGGGAGCGATGATGACTCTGAGCATGATACGAGTGTACCGCTGAGCGCGCTGCCGAACCGTGTCCACCCAGCTGAGCGAGGTATCTCTACCGACAGCGTCATTCCTGTCACCAAGCCGCTGCAAATCAAGAAGCCGATGGCGGATGCAGGGTCGCAGACTATGGTTTCAGGTGGCGAGATTGACGACATGTTGCGGAACCAGAGCCGGACATCTTCGATTGCCTCGGGAACCAGCAGCGCTGGCGTTGTTGCGATACCCCCCGGTATGCTTGCTGGACCTGGACAGCGACAATCCATTGATAGCATCAATGGGACAGACCCTCTTGGTCGTGGTCCACGGCGACCTCCCAGTGCTGGTAGTATACGCAGCAACAAAGGAATTCGTATCCCACCACCGCTTCCCGAAGACTACACGGAGAAGATTGTTGCGGCAGCGCAGAAAGGTCCGGCAACCCCTGGGCCGGCGACAGGAGGGACTATGGGTCCGCCCATCATGCCGGCATCGGCGTACAAGCAGAGCAGAGCGCCCAAGACACCTGGAGATCGTGCCCAATATGAGCGCGCGATGTCAAAGGATGGCACTACACCGCGACCTGTCCGACATCGTGATAGCAGGACTGCGATGGCAGGTGGATCTGGTGTCTCGCGGAGGACATCGGTGTCATCGTTTGCCTCGGAGCTTGACGAGCGGTTTAATATCACGCGCGGCGATCTTCAGTATCAGGGTGGTGATATAATGCCGTCGACTGACCCGAGAATGATTCAGGCGATCACGCAGACTATGATCGGCGAGTACTTGTGGAAGTACACGCGGAAAGCTGGACGGAGCGAGACGTCGAACACCAGGCATAGACGCTTCTTCTGGATTCACCCCTACACCCGAACGCTGTACTGGAGCGAGCAGGATCCGAGCACGGCTGGCCGAAATATGTTGAAGGCGAAAAGTATGGCGATTCAGTCTGTGCGGGTCATCACTGACGACAACACCTACCGGCCTGGTCTGCATCGAAAGTCGATTGTCGTTGTCACGCCAGGCCGCGAGATTGTGTTCACAGCGCCCACAGGTCAACGCCACGAGACTTGGTTTAATGCACTCTCGTACTTGTTACTGCGTACAGAGCAAGAGAAGCAAGAGGCCACTGACACAATGAATGACGATGACCTGGCGGAGTTCAACCCAGGCTTCAGCCTACGCCGGAGTATTAGTCGTATCGCCGGACGCAATGGCAGTCAGAGTCGAGCAAGCCTGAGCAGCTACAACAGCCAAGCGACGCGCCGCACGAGTAGTCCTCGGAAGCGCGAAGCTGCTGGCAGTCTCGCTCAACGTCAGTCACGGGCTGCACTACGCACGAAGGACTCAAACACTCCAAACGCGCCACCAGCGTTGGTGACAGAAGGCACTGCGGAGGCTTCGCGTACTGATACTATGCGTAGTCGGGCCAGTGTCTCGGATCGCTTCAACTCTTTGGCTAGCAGGTTTAGGACCTCCGGTAGTCAGCGTGGGAGTTTCTCAACTCAGCGTGGACGGTCGAGCATGAGCATGAGGTCGCGGACGGGCGATCCCAGTGACATATATGATGCAAGTGTGATCAGCGACAGTGCTGAAGATCTGCGCACTGTGATTGAGAGGCAAGAGAAGGATGCAGACAGGTTGGAGAACGTGCGGGCGTGTTGTGATGGTTAGTTTCGGCTAATGAGGATACCTTGATCAGCTGCTAACGAGCTCTACAGGCAAGCACGATGTTGGCTCAATATCGCGACACGGAAAAGGAAGGCATTCGAGCCTGACTTCAAGATTTGGAAGCCATTCGCATAGCCATGCACATCCACCACGCGCGGAACCGATCAAGGAGTCGCAGAGGCCTAGGCGAGGCGAGTGAGCGTAGTAATTCTCCTTTGTCTAGCGATTCGATATTTCGACCCATTTTCTCTAAGGGCTAATGTGGGATACTGCGCAACTCGCAATGGCTCAATAGACTGACAGCACGAAGTCACGCCGCCTGCTTCTTTCGATCGCAATTGCACAAAGTCAGACTCGTCGTTCTCGTACTGCTCGCGTCGCGCGGAAGCGGTTCCTGCTGACAATTCGTGCATGAAAACTACTTGGCAAACAGCTCAATGTGGCAGCAACGTCCGGTAAAGCCTAGTGTCTGTGGAGCCCAAGACGTTCAGTTCACCTAAGCAATAGGGACGAGACGGAAGGTGGTAGCAATACATCTTCCACCCTGACAAGCATGATATAAGTAGCCAAAGCACACTCCCAGAACCGTCTCTTATTCCCGACCAACTCAACTCGATTCGATCATCCCCAACTCATTCCATAACGGATCAGCTGCGATGCCTTCTTACGTAGTGACAGGAGCGAACCGCGGCCTCGGATACGCTTTCATCACTCATCTGGCTGCTATTCCGGGTAACACAGTCTTAGGCCTTGCTCGAAAGAAGCAAGCGCTAGAAGAACGGCTCGCGAAGGACGGCATCAAGAACGTACATGTGCTCGCCGCCGACATTACGGACGTCAAAGCACTCCAAGTGGCCGCAGACGAGACAGCAAAGATCACTGGGGCGCATCTCGACGTTCTGATTAACAATGCGGGGCTCGTGAGTGACAAGAGCAGTTGGTTGACGCTGGTTGATGGCACGCCAGAAGATGTCGAAGCCGATCTCATGAGCTCCTTCAAGGTGAACCTTGTCGGCGTCGTGCACACGATAAATGCATTTTTGCCCCTCATCCGCAAGGGAGAACAGAAGAAGATCATTACACTGTCGACTGGGTAAGCAAACCGAGGGGTGTAACCCTTGGGTGCGTGCGACATGTCTCGAGACCGCCGAGTGGCGACGAGCTGCTGCCATTCGTTGCAGCTTGCTGTCCTCGGTAGGGTTGGGAGAGATGTCGCACAGCTAGGCCACACCCTTCCACAACTGTCTCAGACAGTGCTAACCCTTTCACCCATCGCTTTTAGCATGGCGGATCTTGATTTGGTGAACCAATTCAGCATACCCATTGCGGCTCCTTACAGTAGGACCTATCAGCCTGTCCATACTGTGAGTCCTAGCTGACGACCCATTGTACAGGCATCAGTAAAGCCGCGGTCAACATGATGGTCGCAAAGTACAATGCTGCGCTCGGCGAAAGCGAAGGCATCCTGTTCTTGAGCATCAGTCCCGGATTCGTGGACACGTCTGAAGGCGCACCAGTGTCCGAGCAAGACATGGCGGGCGGTCAGGCGATGGGGTACGTGCTGCGATCTGGAAATTCAGCTTACCGTTCGCGATTGACCTTCATCTTCCTCGCAGGGCAAAGTTCGCGGCATACGCACCACATTTCACCGGGCCTATTACATCTGAAGAGAGTGTCAAGATGTAAGATCGTTCACAGTCCATATCTATGACGAGCTGCTAACGAGTGCCTCGATACCAGGCAAATGGAGGTGATCAACAAGGCGACCGTCAAGACTTCAGGCGGTGCATTTGTGTCACATTTCGGCAACAAGCAGTGGCTGTAGCGTGAGGTAGGAGAACCAAGCGAGAGCATGTTGGCGCTGAGCGGTATATGGCCAATGCACTGCTATGCACGCTAGAACGCTCATCGATATAATGCAAATCGCGGAATAACGCTGCTCTTCCTGGTTCATTCCTTGTTGTCATGTACCTCTCGACAATACCTCACGAAGGCCTTCTTGTGCACCAGACCCGCGTACTTTCCTTCTTGCAGAACACAGATATATCGTAATCCCAATTTGACGAAACACTCAAACACCAAATCCATCGGACTGCATATATCTAGAGTCACCGGCGCCGGGTCGATGAATGGCGTAAAGTCGGTTGGATCGCCGCCCACTCTTTGTAGCAGAGGCGAGTCGTCAGTGGCGAATAAGCGCTGCTCCGCCGTCCCATCCACATCCGCAGCGCCTGACATGGTTTGGGAAGACACATGCCAGCGATCTCGAGAGTTCATAAGACACAACGTGCCTTCTTCGCTGTCCAATCGATCGAGAGCGTATTCTAGATCAGGCGCCGGAATGAGGCCTACCAGAATATCATCTCGCAAAATCGGCAGTCCACCATCCAGCTCACCAGCCATATGAGCGTAC
Source organism: Elasticomyces elasticus (assembly GCA_035926095.1). Taxonomy (NCBI): domain Eukaryota; kingdom Fungi; phylum Ascomycota; class Dothideomycetes; order Mycosphaerellales; family Teratosphaeriaceae; genus Elasticomyces; species Elasticomyces elasticus. The sequence continues at coordinate 317,496 of JAVRQT010000015.1, forward strand.
TCCAGCTTCGCTCGCAATTGCTTCGCTGGCACTAGTGGCGATGACGAGATATCGACGTATCGGTTCTTGTTTGGAGGATGCGTAATGTCGCGAAGCTCTGTTGTGAATATCGGCCTCGCTTTCGCATCAAGGTACGGATAGGAGTTCATGTCAGTGAGCAGATCGTATATACTGAGCGGCTCAACAGCATCAGCTGTCCACTTGGCGATGAGTACACCGAGCGAGAATGGCAACACATGCTCCAACGAGCCCGTGAGCTCAAACAGGATGACCGCCAGCGTCACGGAGAGTCGAGTTACGCCGCACATGGTCGCTCCGGCCGCTACAAGGGCGTAGACTCCAGGTACGACGCAAGACTCGGGGTTACCGTCCGCCGGGCAATTCACGAACGTGGCGAAGCCCGGGTATTCCAGTGTAAGGTACTGCACAGTATGGCCAACAATACGTCCTAGCAGGCCCCCAATCACCATAGATGGAACGTAGATACCAGCAGGAACCTTGATACCAAAGGTCACTATGGTGAGTGCTGATTTGATCACAAATGCACAACATAGATACCAGATGATGTCAGGTATGCGTTCTTTCGTTGGGCAGAGACCTGAGCCGTCTTTCGTAAAAGCGTCGCATGGCGCTGACAACTCGAACAGTAGCTCAGCCACTGGCAGTCGCGTGTATCTGTTCCAGAACGAAACGACTCCAGTAACAAGCGCGACGATTATCACCTCAAAAAGCGGATACTTCTTGACTATGTTCAGCTTGCGAAATGTCTTGGCCCAGAACCTGGACGCTTTGATGAACAGAGCCCCGGTCAGGCCGCCCAGAACTCCGAGTAGCATGAATGCGATGAGCTCGAAGTATCGCCAGTCGGTCAGGTAGCGCACCTCGAAGAGTACTATTTTGCCAGTTCCGTACGGGTTGAGAAATTTGAGCGACAACGCAGCAACGATGCAGCAGAAGAATGTCCGAAAGAGGACCTTGGGCGGAAAGTAGTAGCTGACCTCTTCGAGCGAGAACAACGTACCACCTATAGGAGCACCGAAGGCCACGGCGACTCCAGCTGCTGCTGATGCGGACAGTACTTCACGCCGCTTGCCGTCGTTTGTGCGGTACTTCGGCACTAGGCGGCAGGCAATGTTGCCGATACAGGTTGCGATGTGGACATACGGGCCCTCTTTCCCAATTGACAATCCAGAGGCGACGCTCAAGATAAGGCCAATGGTTTTGCATATGAGTGTTGTGACACCGAGGTAGCCGTGGAGCACGAATCCCGACAAGACCACTTTCACCTCAGCTACCCCAGAGCCAGCAGCAGGATAATAGACGACTGGCGGACGCTGAGCAGCTTCTTTGAAACGCCTTGTAGGACTCATGCTGGTCCTACGACCTTCGGTGTCTGATTTGACATGTTCATGATCGGCTCCAAGGTTCTCGTCCAGAGTTGAAAGCGAAATCGCAGAGGATACGACGGTCTTCGTTCGAAGGGTGACGAGGCAAGACAACGCAGACAGCAAGATGACCCAGAGGCAATAAGCTGCGAAGTTAGTCCACAACTTCTCATTGCCTTCTCTGTGTATCAGGCCAGACCATCTTGCCCAATTGTCGCAGATGCTGGCACCAGAGCAGCACTCTCGTTTGCTAGACCACCACCGCGTGCTACAATACCCGGTCTTGTAGTCGAAGACAACAGCTGCAGCTTATCAGCCGTGGCGTCCTACATGAATTAGGAAATGCACTTACATTCAGTCACGTCGATAACATAAGCAAAGCCAGCTGTTATCATGCCTATCACAGCCACGAGGAGCCAACCCTGAGCACCATCGAACAATGCTTGAGCTTTCCCCCTGAAGCCCTTCCTGCTCTGTAGCTCCTTGACACGGTATGCATCTGCAATACTGTCATGGACCCAGTCAGTAGATGTGAATTGGTCGTACCAGACTCTGTCATCTGTGTAAAGCGAGGGCTTAGATGCGTCCAACCCTTCCTCCTCGGCTTCGTTCGGCTCTGTGCCCAAAGCTCTCGCTAGTCGTAGGCCAAAAGATCCTCTACGGCTGTGGTTCCGAAGCAGCCGAGAGGTGTTCAGATGACTGTGCCGCCTGCTGAACAGAGGAGTAGACGAAGCACTAGCAGGCATTGTTCTATATCCACTCCGCGTTGGTGTTTCGCCAGTCCGACCCAATAGGCCTGAGGACTCATCTGCTATCACGAGCCGTGAAGGCAGTCTGCTCCTCAAGTCTGCATACGAAGCCCTGGACGAAGTTTGTATTCTCGAATCGACAGGCGAGACAGGCATCGCACGTCCTTGCCATGGGTCTCTTAGCGATTGTTGACTTCCGTCTCTTTCATCATGCTCGTCCGCCTCATCCTCCGGAACGTAGTCGGAAGCATAGCTTTGATATGACCGAGACGATGCTATCGACTTCGGCATTCTGATGTGTAGGGTAAAAGCTCCTCAATAGCTACCCAGCGTGTCGTACTCCTATCAGTAGGTGTTGAACAGATGAAGAGTGGACGTAAAATCATGCTCGAACGCTAGGAATGTTGCGCGGTATATATTGATAGCAGGTCCGGTTGACTCAGGTTGCTCATGCCATCCTACACCAACCATGTGACCACCGGTATCATGCGCAAAGAGGATGTAGACTCACCAAGCCCATGAGTATGCTTCGCCCAGCTGACAAGGCATCCGAAACGCAGCCGCGGATGCTCATGCCTTGCGGAAGCCCGACGCTGCTCACTTTTACACCACAAGAGCTTCGACAGCCCGTCGCGAAGCTAGCAATAGTAGTGCCTACCATGGTGTGTTGATAGGGTGCCAAAAAGTAGATCATCTGCCCCATGCCGCTGTTGGCGCCTGTACATCATCGTGGTCTGCAGACGGAAAGGCCCGACGACCCGACAACCCAATACGATCCCTGTCTCACAGCCGAGAGGCGTGACGGCAATGCACTCAAGCATCAGCTGTGCAACATAGATCGTCGCTAAGCTACAGCGTGGGGTGCCGGCATGCAAAAGGATACGAAAGACTTGTGAATGGCGGATATAAGGACTTATGAGAAAGCCAGGCATTCAGATTGGTAGACGGAGTCAGTGAACGCCGAGAATCTGGTAGCCTGTCGCTCTGTGCAATATTCGAAGAAGATGACAGGTGTAAAGATGTGGTGTTAGGATCGAGCGTCTTCGAGTCACGAGTACGCAGTAATCCCATGCTCTTGTCCTGCTCGTTCAGCTACAGAGCCTGAGAAATGTTTCTGAAATGCAAGCCTGTAGACACTTCATATGTCTTGGTAGCGCAGCTTCAAGATACAAGAGGGTCTGTCTGACAGCAAGCACTGTCGGTGTGCCTCGAGTTCAGACAGGATTATGCTACAGGCTCAGGCCGCATGCTCCTGGACATTGCTGCTTCGTTGATCGAGCGGTTGAATAGCGACCGAGAGCATTAACCAACATATCTTACAAAGGTATCTTACCGCACGCGCAGCAAAGCACAGCGCCAGTAATCACAGTGATGAACCAGTGATGGCACGCCAGATCGACCAGACATTCGGCTGTCTCTAATGAACACGTCCCGTTGTCCTTGTGCAATCACTGCCACTAACTGTCGTCGTTGCCATCTTTATCATGTATGGGGTTAATACGGTGGCTCAAGGACAGAATGTTGTGGAATATGATCTGAGCAGTATGTTCAGCACGGTGATCTGTAAGGTGTCCAGCAGTTACTAGTCTTATTCGCCGAAATCAAGCATAAATGCAGCGATCACTCCACTGTCACGAGGATCTTGAATTGGCCAAAGAGCGATGACAAGTCTGGCGCTGCTACCTGGTAAGATTGGACGTTGATGCACTGTGAAGCTCGAAGTTGCCGGAGAAGTGCAAGAAGTGCATGGGGTAGCGAGACGACGAGTTCAGTGGTCCTTGCTCTGGTTCTGAAGTCCGTTTGACAGCCGTCAGGTAAGTTCGGGTTGATGTGAGTATCAGAGAGGAGAGAAGAGTGTTCGTGAGATGCATAGTCAGCGTGTCGGCAAAATATATGTCCGTGCTCCGTCCAGACGACAGACCCCCACCTCACCCCTCCAGAGCGCACACTGGCGAAATGCAAAACGAATAGCAGTTGTTCCTTGCCTTCCCATTTGTGTAGGATAATTCTGCTGGCTCGTCATCGTTCTATCTTCCAGAAAAGGGGAAGAAAAAGGTGAGAAAAGCAAAAGTGAAGGTCGCAATGAGCTTTGAATACCACTTTCCCATGTGGTATGCCTTTGATGTAACCATTGTAATGGTTTGGATAGGAATAGCCGAAGGCGGGGCTCGAACCCGCGACCTTGAGGTAATATCTGATAGCAATTGCTTGCCATAAGAGCCACACGCTGAGACATGTGTTAGCTGAAATTCAGCTTCAAGATTCAGGAGGATTGATGTACCTCTACCGATTGAGCTACCCCGGCGAGAGGTATTTGATGAGTGCAGAAGTGCTTGCAGCATATAGATAGCAGCTGTTTGCGGCCCGAAGACGAACCGCTTGTCGGTCGACGCTGTGGGGTCCAAGTAGGCGGAACTGCGCGGAAGACCTGTTGGTAGAAGCCATCTCCGTTGTAGCCAGCGTTGAGATTCAACAGATGTACTTCTAGATGTGTTGCTACCCTCCCTTGGTCCTTGCGAGCGTGCCGTTGCAGGTTGTTATAACCGATAGTAAGGTGCAAAGTGAAACTACAAGGAATCACCCATCCTCTAGTAGCTTTTGCTGTCGGCGGCGCAAATGCCCATGTGAGACGCATAAGATACTCCAAGACTTATCCCATGCTTGTAGCGGTCGTAATATCTGGCTGCAAGATAGGATGGTCGACATGCTGTGTCCGTTACGAATGGGTAATGTATCACTGTCGGTCGATCCAGTCGTGCGGTTGAGGGCCGATAGCGACCGTGCCAGGGCCTCACTTGGCTGATGGAGATCGATGGTAGTCGATCCTTTCGTTCGATGATGATATTTCGTGAGATGTTTTTCGTCGTATATTGTGTATGTACTGGACCTTTGTTTGCTGAACGAATCCGAGTGGTCCCAAAATCATTGTGCCGCTCCTCGCCTCGTAATCAGCAGTATCTTGAGTGGAACAGCTGTGGCGTAGAACAGTGCTGTCTGCTCCCTCATATTCTTCGCCTCAAAATCCACCTCTTCGACCGTGAATTTGTTTCGTACTATTACACTATCAGCATCTCACCTGTAACTTGCGTATTGGTGAGTCGACGTACTACATGCACTGCGAAAGGTCTCGAATGTTTCCGCATTTCGAACGGCGCCCGAGATTATGACCTCCAGCTCCGACCGCATGTCGAACAGTAGCCTCAACGTCGCTACCAGAGCAGAGATGCCAGTCTTATCATACGTCTGGCAGAAGTCAGCGAGATACACTTCGATAGGTGCAATGTGCGAACTACAATATCGGCACCGATGACAACATCGTAGGGATACGCTTCGAAGTCCTCTTCAATCCACGTCCCTCTCGGTCCCTGGCCCCATCGCAGAATACTCGTCAAGACCCTGTCATCCTCGTCTAGCTCATTGAGGAAGAGGTTCTCTCTCAATGCTTCCACAACACCTTCGTCGCCGTCTGTTGCGGTGACATGCTTGGCTTGCAGGTGCTTTGCACAAAGGATGGACAAAAATCCAGTACCAGCACCTAATTCAAGTATACTCTTGCCACGAACAATACTTGAGCTTATCAAATATGATCCGAGATGCAAAGCCGCCTCCCAGGTTCGAAAGCCCGTCGTGAGCGACCCGGAGATGAGGTGCCGACGTTCCAATAGTGTGACTGTTTGCTCGACTTCTACATCTGCAGATGCGTCTCTCCCAGGTGGCATACAGCTAAATGTCACGTATGTCTTCTGCTGTACTGCAGTAGTCTCTGAAGGCAGCTCTGTGGCAATGAGGGTGGAAAGATGCGACATGAGCTCGTCTGATATCTCCTGTCCGTGAGACAGCTATCAGAGAGGAATTTGAGAAGGGGCAAAAGAGATTGCCTAGGAGATTGAAGAACGAGAGGATGAATACACTTACATCCTCTTCTGGGTCCTCTATGGATGCTTCGACTTTAGCTACCAGAGGCTTGATAACGCGCACCTGATATCTTGGAGGTGGCAGTCTTTCATTACGCTCGGGGTTGAAGAGTCTTCGATACAGCCATGCTTGGACATGCGGATCTCGAAGGAGCTGCTTTGGTGGCCAGGCGAGGAAGTCTGGCTCGACAAGCTGCAGGTACTGGCGGCGGAAGAGTTCCAGTTGAGGGTCCATTGTTGAGATGGTAGAATGTCGTTGCAAGTGTTGTGGTGGTCGAGATGATTTCCTTACGTAAGGTCCCAAAACACTTGGCACGGCTTGATCCGCCACCTCGAAATTGACGGACCTCACTTCTCGAACGCTCACGACAACCGAGACTCCATCACAACTGCAATCATGTCGGAAGGCCAAGTCACCCTGCGCACGCGCAAGTTCATCCGAAACCCGCTTCTTGGGCGTAAGCAAATGGTCGTGTGCGTAATTCCAAAATCCGGCAGCGACAACGACATCCGGACACAGTACTAACCATCATTGCATGCAGTGACGTCCTCCACCCTCAACGCCCGAACGTCAGCAAGGACGAGCTCCGCGGCAAGCTGTCCGAGCTCTACAAGGCGTCCAAGGACCAGGTTTCAGTCTTCGGCTTCAAGACGCAGTATGGTGGTGGCAAGAGCACGGGCTTCGCGCTCGTGTACGACTCAGCGGAGGCGATGAAGAAGTTTGAGCCGCACTACAGGCTTGTGCGATACGGACAGGCATCAAAGATTGAGAAGGCGAGCAGACAGCAGCGTACGTACACACCAATGTGGGAAGGACGAGAGCAAGAATGGTTATGGCTTTGGAGAAGTGGACAACGTGAACTGACAATGCGCTACAGGCAAGCAACGCAAGAACAGGATGAAGGAGTTCCGAGGTACCGCGAAGGTGAAGGGTGCGGCGAAGGGCAAGAAGGACAAATAGATGCATTCTCTCAGACTGGTGGTGGCAGTGGATGGTGCACATGGTCCTCAGCGTTTTACTGCAATGGCCGGCTCGCCTGCATGATGTGGCGCGGACAAGGTGCCAGCATGGCGTTCTGCTATGGGTAACACATTGAAACAACTTTTGCCAGCCGCTTGCCCGAATCTCCGTTTGTGCAAGGGCACGGTAGTTTTGTATTGTTGAGTTGGGACTATGTCTGCGCGACCTGGAGGTACAAGCAACACACAAACTTACAGCTCGGTCACCCGGAGTGCTGCGCCCTCTGTTCATCTCCTACTCTCGGAGGGTGAGCGCTCCCATCATGCTGTTACTGACAATAGGCCCATCATGGAACCCATGCTCGCGCCTTCACCTATCTCATCCGGGGACAGCGCCGCCAAATCTCCTTTCGACTGTCCATCAGAACCCTCTGCGTCCATCACTTCTTCGAATCCTCCTTCACCTTGCTGAGCATTTTCATAACACACCGGTTGCAAGCGCAGTGCGGATACGACGTCCGCATGAGTTCGACAACACCTGACCGAACTCCCAGCTTCCTCATTGCCGCCACCGTGTACTTAGTGAAGTCCTTACTATGCCGCTTCGTGGTGTAGATTGCGACGATCTTGCAAAGACGGCTTGCGTTGTGGCGCCCGATCTTGGAGAGCCAGCGTTCAATCATGGTCTCCTCTTGGTATTGATTGTGGAGGACGAAGTAGAAGGTGTGTGTTCCGTAGAACATCGGAAGTGTGTCTGCTCGCACTTGTTTGCTCGTTCGGGTGATGGGCGGCTGGATGATTCCAGATGCCAGGAACGACATCAGCGCAGAGCCGAAGCTGTGGGCATGTCCCGAACTGCAAATCTTGGCTCGTCTGCATTGACTGGCTTGGGCCTGGCATAGATCGCGAACCTGTAGGATGGCCGGACCATTTGAGAAGACGCCCGTCTCAGTTCTTGAAAGGCCTTGAAAGTCTGCGAGAAGTTCGTAGCGGTCGGCGCGGAACGCTTTCCCACATTCGCGCCACTGAACGATAGCGAGGCATCCCGAGAGGTTGGTGATACGATTGCGCAATTCAGCAGGGAGGCCACTGAACGTCGCCATGGTGACGGAGATGCCTGTTGTGCGTTGCGTTGTTCGGTATTGCTGTGGGTGTTTGATGGAGCGAGACTTAGATCTGAGTGGGGACGTTCGAGCTTGGCATCGTTGCAAACGGCAGGCACGAACAAGTCATGAAACAGGTCACCATCTAATCTTCATTTGCTACAATGAACGTGTGCTTTCGAGGTGCTAGCTGATGAAAGTATCCTTCCTGACGACGCTCCTTCATTCCAGTGTAGCTTTTGTGCAGTCTGCCGCCACCGTCGCCCACCGCCGTTTACCCAAGCCCTGCCTTTGCACGTCACCGTTTTACCACCGCCAGCGCCTCGATTACTCGTCAACCATCTTGTCGATGATGTCTCTCCTGACACACTGAGTGCAGCTGCAATGCGGATAGCTCGTGCGCACTAGCTTGACCGCCTCTCCAACTCGCACACCGAGCTTCGCCATTTGTGGCTGCAGGTTCCTCCTGATGTAATGGGCGTCCTTGTCTTTGCTGAAAGTGATGACGAAGTTGCGAAGTAAGGATGCGTTATGCGAGCCTGTGGATCGTTGACATTAGCATCGCAGGAGATCAATGAACCCAGGTAGAACGACTTACCGATGGCCGAGAGCCAGCTCAAGAGAGCAGTCTCGTCTTGCTCTCTCTCGACTTGGTTTCTATGTCCATGGAACAACCGGAAATGAAAGGTATGCTTGCCATAGTACATAGGCAGTGTGTCGGCTCGAACGTCTCTGCTCACCCTTGTGAGCTCCGGTGTGCTGCACGCACCTCGTGCGACTGCGACGTGTATACATCTGTGAGTCGCGGTACGCTGGTGGATAGAGCTTGCGCGTTTGCACATCGTCCAATCGGTTTCCAGCGGCGTGTTGACTTGTATGAGCGCAGGCTGATCGGCCTCGAACATGCGATCGATGTCTTCGTCATTCATACCGAGTCGCCCTTCCTGCGCGTGGCGTGGTTCATCAGCCCGAAATGCGCAACCACATTGGCGGATTTGGATCTAGAAGCATAGACAAGGAAGTCAGCCGATCTGACAGCTTGGTGTGTGTCCGGCCAAGCTCTTCCTAGCACCATGTATGGGGGGCAAGGGTCTTGCAAAACGCCTCTCGGTATCACTTACGATGTTGAGGCTTCCGGAGAGATGGTAGATTCGGTTTCGCAGCTCTGCTGGCAGGGTGGAGAACGTCGTGGGTGGTTTGGTGGTAGCCATGGTTGTGCCCGACGCTGTAGCCATCTGAGCGACGTGCGGCCGTGAGAATCGATAAAGTCTAGTAAAAGAACAACTCCTTTGAGGGATGTGTCACTGCAAGCAAACAGATGGCATGGAACCTTCGCTTGGTTTCGGCGACAGAAGCTTGGCGGATGACAAGGCAGACATTTGCATGTGATCATGCGGGCTGGGGATAGCCGTCTGTGGCAGTATTTCTTCTTTAGCTGCATAAACATTTGAAGGCTCCATTGCCTCCCGTCTAGGTCGCAGCCCATCTGACCACTGGATGGAGCAATCGGCCAATGCCCAGGTATCCAGCACGTTCGCACCGGAAACATCCATCCGCAGCTCGGTCGGTCCAATTGATCATCACCTTGCTATGTCGTCGGAGACAGCATGATACATACACAACGATTGCGGCTCGGGGTTACTGCTTTCTGGTCAACAAAACATGAAGACGTGGCCAACCTCTGTCTATCAGTACATAGCACTATCGTTCCAGCTCCATCACAAGCTAGATTCTCTCGTAGGTCATTTGATTATGACAGCCGGGAGGCCGTTGACACAACTTACCATTGCTATCAGCACAGAAGACATGCTGACCAAGTGGGTTCGGAGGACGATAGTCTCGCATTTGGTTCGCCCAAGTGTTTGCCACTGACGCCGCACTCACGCTCAGCATGCTACCCAACTGTGGTCAAGGACGAATAGGCCTCCATGATAATAAGTGCCGCTAGAAACACCACAACGCTACACAGCCAGGTAATCGAACAGGGAGAGCCTCTTCGCCAAGCTCCACCGTCAAGGTGTCGGAACAAAGGAGCGTTGTACGGGGGCAAATAGCATGGCTGCCGTGCCGAATTTGTGTTGAGCTGGAGTTTGGTAATCTTAAGGTTGTGGCAGCAGATCTGTTATCGCATCTTGACTTACAAGGCAGGTCACGGTGCTGCTCAAGAGGGATGCTCGCCAGTCGGCACTTGTCATGGCGACATAGCACTAGTCATCCGGAGCTAACATCGTCTTTTCAATGCTGAGCTGTCCGCACAGATTGTCCAACCAGAGAAGCACTCGGACGCGTCTAACATGATTCCTGCTGCGAGATGCAGCAAAGTCTTGATTCTTGGCTTGGTCAAATGGTACCCTAGTCTGACGTTCGTTGGCTCACTCGTCGTTCTCCTGTCGTGTTTCACGGTGCTTATGATTGACCAATTACGCAGCCGTAGCACGTTGCATCTTGTCAGGCGCCGAGCTGGCCTCCTGAAAGGTGCAGGGAGAACACCTCGCCGAGTCCCTTGCTGATGAGTAGGTATTGCCGCCCACGAATGCCAACATTGCTGTCGAGGTGAAAGAAGTGAGGTCGAAGATCGCCGTACACCCCCGAGGGCAGCAGATCACGTGCCACTGCACGAAACCAATCTGAAACACCGCGACCTCCTCCCTGACCTCCACCTCCACCTCCACCAAGCCGCCGACGGTTTTCGACTTCTCCTGCTCGAGCGCAGGACCTTCTCTTCACCAGGTCTCGCCGCTACTGCTCGGCACGATCTGTCTATTACCTGAGGTATCTCGACATAATATATGCGACCAAACCCACAGGCTTACGCCAACACTGCCGACTCTCCCTATCGATACCTGCTACTCGCTCCATTCCACCAACATATTCACTCGAGACCATTGTGCGGTCTCAAAGCGCACAGGAACACTTTACTCGATCCTGATCAGAAACGGTGCGGTAACACACGAGCAGCCGTGGCTTAAGCCCGAGTCTCCCGGTCCAACAGGACGAGCTTGGCTTAGTGAAGGGACCAGAAACGCACCAGAGGAGCGAGACAACCTGGAAGGACATTCAGAGAGCAAGCTGGCCTTGAACAGTTCCGAGCACTGTACAATCGACTATCGCACATAACCACACACTCCTTCACTACAAGAACCACATTAAAAATAATCGCATAATGGCGCCATCATCGCGTCCCGACTTCAAGATGAACCTGGAAGGCCTGGGTCCCATGAACCCGAGCCAGATTCGGTCAGCGAACACTTCAGCTGCCAACTCTCCCATCGAGCAGCCTGCGGGTTCAGGCGCTCGGTACCCTTTAGGCAACGGGTTTGGCACGACTTCGACGCCTGTGGGCAATGGCAGGACGGGAGCAGGGTCTCCTTCGAAGGGGTTTGGCAGCAGACTGTTTCCTAAGCGGTAGGTAAGCTGTGATAGTACAAGTGCATCTCCATGCTGACTGCAATTCAGAGCACGTGAAATACAGGCACAGGAAGGCCTCTCGCCGCAGGTATGGGGTCCGCCAACCACGGGTAGTGGTCACTCCACACCTCTTCGCGAGACCATTCCCGAGTCGCCCGGGAGTGACAGCTTTCCTGACTTCGATGCCGCGCAAGCTGGTGCTGGCGCTGCTACGACCTCGAGCATGCCGGCAGCACATTCTGCCCGACGCGCACGAGCTGGCACTGTACCGTCTCGATTCCCACCAATAAGCTCGTTCAGCAACCTACAACCCTCACTTTTACCCAAGACTAGTCGCCCATCGTCCTCAAGCACCTCTAGTCCCTATCAACCAGGCACTCCAATGTCTTTCGAGCAACAAGCTTCTGCTGGAGCACAGCTGTCAAGCAATGCAGCTTTGTTGTCGCGGCTAAGAGCAGGATCCACGCCACAGAGAGCCATCCTAGGCGGCTCAAATCCGTTTGGTTCTGCGCTCTTCGCAAGCAATTGGATGGCAGGCAGAGACCGAACAAGCACATTGCAGAGCATAAGATCCTCGGATGCTCCTTCGTCACCCCGAGACTCGCCAGCAGACAACGATGTTAGGACACTCGATTACCTTGGTCTGGCAGACACACCCCAAAGCATGCTCAACCAAGCTCAAGGCGTCACAATCGCCGACCTTGCAGCACTGAACGCATTTAATAACAAGAACACTGCCAACAGATTCCGGTCGTACTCTGTGAACGCGAAAGAGAAGTATGCAGATGTCGATGAGGACGAGCAGGACCAGTACGAGCAGCTACAACGTGCGTATGGTGGACAGATCACGCCCAACGCCGACTCTGCAGTGGCACAAGCTGCGGCCATTCACGAGGCAGTAAGGCAACACAATCTGGAAGTGCAGGCCTTCGCCAACTTTGCAAGTGCCAACCGGCCGAGAGCCCGCACTGCCGGTGTTCTCGATTCGCCATCATCGCGAGTGGCGCGGAGCTATTTGCCCACACCGTCTCGTCTTGACAGTAGCATGACTCCAGACGAGCTGCCGACAAACCAAACTCCAGACTTTAACGGACTTACCAATGCAGTGCAGGGCATGCAGCTGAACGCCAAGTCATCCTATGAAGGAGGCTTAGGTGGCTTCGAAGCTACTCTCGAAAACCCGACTAGATCACTCTGGCTTGGCAACATCCCAGCGTCTACGACAGTCTCGTCGCTGAACGTCATCTTCGGGCAGTTCGGTCCGATCGAGTTCGCCAGAGTACTGACGCATAAGAGCTGCGGGTTTGTCAACTTTGAGAACATTAACAGCGCAATCGCTGCGAAGACTCAATGCAATGGCAAGGAAGTCTTTCCTGGTTGCGGCGCGATCAGGATCAACTTCGCCAAGGAGCAAAGTGCATCGAACACACCAGGCGCGAATGGCGCATATCCATCTCCTAGCCCAGATCCATTCGTTTCGAAGAGAGCTGGCAGCAATGGACCAATGGCAATGGCACAGCCACCGCCTGGCATGAACATCAATGCCGATACCGCAGCGGCGGCATTGGCTACGCCGAACCTGATGGAGCTGCGTGAAGAGATCATGGCCATTGTCGAGCACTTTGGCGCCTCTGCCGAAGATCAGCAGCGAATTGCATACAATCTCGAGAGCGCCATGAGCTTTGAGAACTACTACTACGAAGTTCCTCCGATTCCTGAGCCCAGCCATAACCGGATGCACGATGCACCTAGGCTTCGCGAGATCAGGAAACGTATTGACAACAATTCTTGCAGTCCGATGGAGCTTGAGAATATCGCTTTGGAGATGCTCCCCGAGGTCGCAGAGCTGGCTTCTGATTATCTTGGCAACACCGTCGTGCAGAAGCTTTTCGAGCATTGCTCTGAAGATACCAAGGAAGCCATGCTGATGCAGATTGCACCTCACATGGCTGAGATCGGCGTGCACAAGAACGGTACCTGGGCTGCACAGAAGATCATCGAAGTCGCTCGCACGCCACAGCAAATGCAGCTCATCGTAGACGCGCTTCGGCCCCATGGAGTGAACCTCTTCTTGGATCAGTATGGCAACTATGTCATGCAGTGCTGTCTACGCTTCCAAGCACCTGCGAATAACTTGATTTTCGACACCATGGTCAACAGGCTTTGGGACGTAGCACAAGGGCGATATGGCGCAAGAGCAGCGCGAGCTTGTCTGGAAAGCCACTTCACGACCACTGATCAGAAGCGTCTCATGGCAGCAGCAATTGCATTGCATAGCGTGCAGCTTGCGACGAATTCGAATGGCGCGCTTCTGCTTACCTGGTTCTTGGATACATGCACTTTCCCGAAGCGGAGGTCGGTTCTGGCACCACGACTGATTCCGCACCTCGTGCATCTGTGCACGCACAAGGTGGCCTACTTGACTGTGCTCAAGATTATCAATCAGCGTAACGAACCCGAAGCGCGTGACAGTATCCTGCGCGCTATGTTCTTCGACGAGCAGACATTATCAGACATCGTAAGCGACCAACAATGTGGCGCTACACTGATCTTCAAGGTTCTCACCACGCCGTTCTTGGACGAAAATATCCGACCAGAATGCCTTGAGAACGTACGAAACGTACTACTTCGTCTCAAAGTGCAGCCGTCGCAAGGATATAAGCGGCTGATGGATGAGGTTGGGTTAACGACCCGACACGGTAGCACGCCGGTTAGTCATGACGGGCGATCAAACTCGAAGACCCGACAGATGAATGGCTTGCCGCATCTTGACACGAATCAGAATGGGTACGGCAGACCACCCTACGCCACTCCCCAACACCAACAGCAGATGGAGCAGGGTGTCAGCCCTCACCTGCAGCGAACAGTGAGCATGGACTCAAACGGATTTGACCCTTACGGCAATGGTCTTGGAACGCCACAATACACCAACAACCACAGCCCATCCATGTCTGTCGCAGGTGCCAGCCCCATCAACCAGCAGATTCAGTATCAGCAGGCCATGCTTGCGCAAGCACAACAGCAGGCGGCACAGCATCGGCCACCGGGGTTCTACGGCCACCCCAACGGAATGGCGGCTGGGATGCCAAACGGTATGGGTGGCCCGCAGATGATGGACCCGTACCGCCAACATATGAACGGGTCACCAATGGCGCCACCGGGAATGCACGGATTTGCGCAGCAACAGGGATACGGTCAGCCCATGATGGCGGGCATGGGTGGGTATGGGCAATTTCAGGTGCCGCAACAGCAGTATTATGGCCAAGCCCAGATGGGTGGTCAGAGGCGTGGCAGGGTTAGTTCACCCAAAGTCTAGATTGTGAGAGTATAAGACTGACCAACGATAGCGATGAGATGTTCAGTGTATATTTTCTTAACAGTTTGATGACGACCTACCGCTACCGTTGCATGGGCGTATGGGAGAAATTTCGGGTGCCGAATGGGGAGTAACACAGCATCGCTGCTCGCTTGTGGAAGGCTACCTCGGCGCAAAAGGCGTGGGAGCAAAAACATGTTCCCAAAAGGCGCGTGTTGGGATGGGATGTTTGAGCATGCTACGGCAGCCGCTGGTTCAGTCTCCAGGACGAGATGGGCCTTCATGACTGTCGGCTTTGTGTATACCCTATGGGCTACGTGTAGCGATATGGTGAATGTGTAGAGACTTTTGAGAGTTCTGCAAACACCACATTTCATTCCAGGTCCTCATTACACCTGCGACATGTGATCGGCCTTGGCGGGACTAGCGTGCCCCACTTCATGACCTTTCCGCTGGCTCCTCGACCTCCATCAACCAAACACTACGTCGTTCTGCAGGCCGATTCCGCACTTATTTTCTTGCAATCGAGCTGTCAGGATGTCCGATGATGAGCAAAGCACACATACCAGCTCGGAGGAAGACGACAACGAAATCGAAACCACAGGCCTAGTCGCGACACGCGCAAAGAGAGCTACTGCTGGAAACCATTATGCTTCACTAATCCAGAACCTCGATGACGAAGACATTCGGAAAGATTTACTAGCTGATGAGGAGGATGATGCGGTCGAGTACGAGGACTCGGATCGCGAGGACGATGAGGCTGCTTTCGATTCCGAGGGAGACGACGACGACGCCGGACCGCCACAGGAGGGCGAAGTGGAGGACTTGCAGGGTGAGGCCGAGTTGAAGAAGGTTGAGCGCGCAGAGCAGCGGAAGAAGCGGAAAGTACAGGATGCGCAACTCAAGCTCCCGGCTTTCAAGAAGAAGGCGAAGCTGGCAGAAGACGGGAAAGTTGAGGACGGCGCTCCCTCGAAGCCAAAGAAGAAGGGCGAGCGTGTCAATGGACCGACAGCTGAGGGCAGCGCGCCAAGAAGACAGTCTCGCCGTTCACTGGCGGTGCTGAACAGGGAGGACACGCATGCAAAAGCCGAGCAAGGCAAGCAGCGTTCAGAGAAGCAGAAGCGGCATATGATGGCACATGCGGAGAAGGAGAGAGAAAAGGCAGGTGCGAGGCGCGTTATGACCATTGCGCAACGCCTCGATGCCTGCGCGAAGGTTTCCCGGCAGACCGATAGAGATTTTGGGAAATGGGAGCGAGACGAGGCGGAGCGGCAGAGGTCGAGGGATGCGCATGCGCTGGCGAAACGACGGACGGAGCTGGAGGGTCCATTCGTGAGACATTGGAGTGGAAGTGCTGTATGGCGTGGCGAGCGGATTGATCAGCAAAGGGTGAAGCATGGGAGTATGAAGGTCGAGGAGCTGGTCGACGAAGTGCGACATAGCGCAGTCGCACCAGCTCCCGCATCAACAGTACCAACTCCTGTAACACCTACTGTGCAGAACCCACCATCTTGGCTTTCAGGAATCCACGACTTTGCGGCTCAGCCGGCGATGGCTACGCCCTTGAGAAGTCCGCATTACAGTCTACCGCCCTCGCACGCTTACACCACTTGGCCGCCGGGCGCCCAACGCGTTTCAGTCCAGCCACCACCGCCTCCTGTTCTCCGCGAGCAGGCTCAGCGGTCCTTTCTTCTCCTCTCCAACTTCGACCACCTCGAAAATCCCTCTACCGCGAAACGCACCCCGAAAGCCGTTACGACCACTGTTGGCGTCACGTCTACCGAGACCACGTCGGTTCTGCTCCCGGACAGCTACCCTCCTTTCACCGCCGACGAGCTCCGTTATCTGCTCGCCAAGCACAGCGTCAAAAAGCGATCCGGCGTCGCCGAGACCAACATGCCGCCTACGCCAGACAAACCACGATGCGCCATCATACCTACCCAGGATGCAAAATACCGAGACCCGAAGACTGGTGTGCCCTATCTCGATCTGCAGTGCTATAACATTCTAAAGAGACTGGTCGCGGGTGGCTGCTCTTGGAGCGGCTTGCTGGGTGCTTGGGTTGGACCAGACAGCCGGGTAGGCCGGGTAGCAGGAGGTGTGCCGGCCGGGTTCGTTCCTCCAGCTTTGTTGAGGCCACAAGTAAAGCTAGAGTTTTGATGAAAGGCATGCTGTTTGTTTCGAGTACGGGCATAGGATACACTCTTGGTTTTTAGCGTCCCACACACAACCTTGTGCGTTCCTTCCTTTTTGGGAAGTCAAACGATCACGTCACTCCACATATCAGTTTCTTACATTTCACGGCATACGTCACGTCTACAACATACTGTAGAACGCAGAGTGGCCGGGCCGTCATTGCAGTCTTGCGGTGTGCATCTTCCTGCAGCGGCATCGCTCGCGTTAGCCCGGCACCAAGCCTACAGGATCTGCCCTGGCGCGGCTGATGAAGCTCTCCTTCGTGTGAGGTCAGGCCACCGGTCAGCAAGTGTTTCATGATCGCTCTCCCTGTTCCTGCAGCTTGCAAGTCCGGCGGTTAGCGGTCTAGCGGACCACACGTTATCACCCGAAAAACGTGGGCAAAATCCAGAGATGGGGAGGCTTGTGGTGTTGTTACGGGCTGGACCCTGGAGTCGATCTTGCATGGATCGCAGCGCTAGAAATTCCAGTCGCGTGGCCAAGAAACTCACGCACGGCCGTCTTGCGCTTGTTGACCTAGGTAGTTTGAGTCTTGCACAAAGATGAGCGCAGCAAGCAAAACGCAAAGACGTCGAACGCCAGGCTCCGTGGCATGACATGACTGTGCCTTCACGAGAGCGCTTGACTGCAACAGGACAATGTTGGAGAAAAGGCGCCCCAGCCCTTGCGATTCGCCGGCTACGCCATCTTAAGCGAAGTTGGCGTGGA
Source organism: Elasticomyces elasticus (assembly GCA_035926095.1). Taxonomy (NCBI): domain Eukaryota; kingdom Fungi; phylum Ascomycota; class Dothideomycetes; order Mycosphaerellales; family Teratosphaeriaceae; genus Elasticomyces; species Elasticomyces elasticus. Next base: position 335,235 of record JAVRQT010000015.1, read on the forward strand.
GTTAATTTACGCAGCGGGAAACTAGGGCATCGTGACTTGCGGAGGAGGTGTTCGGTGAGCGGCAGCAGCGTTCCTGGGCGGAGAGAGGTTTGCTTGCTTCACAAACATCTGTTATTCGCATCCGGGCCCGCCAGCATCTTTATTGTACGACATCGACACGCCCAGAGTGCATGTTCACGTCGCGCATGACGCCGCCTGCATCCAACCGCTGGACAAGCATCCTCGTGGGCTCATAAGCTTGTCTTACCTGGGCTCTTCTTGCGGTAACAGGCCGGCGCCTGGCGCACGCGTACGGTCTTAATACTCGTTTTATCCTTTGCGGTCGCGGCCATCCCCTTCGCCAACCGCGAGCATGAAAGGGCGCAAGTTCTCAATACCCGGACTGGTGTGTGCTACCTGAAACGCGCCAAACCATTGACCGAATGCTGACCTACCGTGTAGAAACTCGGACCATCGAAAGCCGACACCAAAGCAGTGAGAGACCACCTAGCAGTACCATTCGACTCCCCACCACCCACACCGAAGAGCGTACGGCCACCGCTATCACCACTTGCCGAGGTCGAGCTCCGTGCAGCATGCGCCTACGTACTGCAAAACTTCAAACCATCGCACATTGTCTATGAGGAGCAGTATGGAGGGAATGGAGCGAGCAATCAAAAGCAACAGCTTGACTATGCAGCGATCAGGACTTCTGCGCCCGGGCCACCGAAGCAGTCGGCACTGTCGCCGCCTTCGTTGAGCAGGAAGAAGACACAGGAGGAGGTAGTGACACTGAAGGAGCCGGAAGATGGCGAGCCTGCTAGGTCAGAAAAGTTCAGGTACAAGCCAGCCATGCCGGTCGAAGAGCTGTTCCAGGGCGAGGTTGATTCAAGGTCACAACGGCGAAAGAGCGCAATAATGCGTGCTGAAATTCTGATGGCTACTCAACCCGCAAAGTCCAACACACTCGGCACGAGGGACAGGTCAGAATCTCATTTAAGATCAGTTTCCAGTCCCATGCCAACCGCATTACCGCCCAAAACCGATCTCGCGCAACGGCCTTTGACAGTTCCCAGAACGGACTCTCTGGAAACGACAGGTTCGACGCCGCAAACCGATACTACAGAAGACCAATGGTCCGACAAGGGTTCCACTGGAATGACTTCGGCCGCAGTGACACCCGCTCGAGGCTCGAAGAGAACATCACAGGCACTGCAGCCCACTGTGGAGACAGGCAATCTACCGACACCTGAATTTGCGAATGGCGACTGGATGCGGCAGGAACTGGAGAAGCACAAGCAAGCGCAAGAGGAGCGGAGACAACAGGAAATGGTGGAATATGAGTCAAAGGCGAATGGCACCGCGGATACTACGCCAACCCAGACTTCTACGCATACTGCTACGCCCGTGGCAGTGAGAATGCCTACACGAAAGCCTGTACCACATTCCCGGACAGCCAGCGGACAGCAATCACGCTCAGACAGCGCTCAGGAAGCCAGGGCGAGTCCGCAAGTACGGTCACCAACCAGGAATGCGGTAGAGGCGCAGACACAGGAAGCGATCGAGGAAAATAAGCCAGCCCTCGAGACTCCGCCGGTACCAGTACGGCAAGCGCCGGAGCGGCCTAGTAGAGCTCCGAGTAGAGCGCGCAGTGTCTCACGGCGAGTGAAGGACTATGTTCGCTCGGCTTCTACACATCGCACAGCCAAGGCGGAAGACGCATCACGACCACCGAGTAGGTCCGGCAACGTGACTCGTCAGGTCAAGGACTACTTTCGGCCGAGTATGGACGCTGGTAGCCGCAAGCAGAGTACTGATGTTGCGCGAGAGGGCACTCGATCAGCATCCATTGACTCTTTTCACACATCGACTTCGGAGATTCATACCTCGGGAGATGCCAGCGCGAAGCAATGGCGAACGTGGAAGCCATTTCACCGGCGAGATCGAAGCCAAACGGACCCGTATGGGAACGCGAGCAGACCTGGCACATCTGGATCTGCAACAGAAGGCCGAGGGCGTGCTGCCAATCGGGATGCGGATGATCAGACACACTCGAAGAGACCAGTGAACCTGAACCGCGATCTGCCACCTCTGCCTGGTCTTGATCAGTGGAAGTCGAATGAAGCTGAACCTGAGGAACCAGAACGAGACACGTCTGTCAACAAGTCAGCCAAGCCTACAATGTCACCAAGGTTACATCAATCGCAGCGGTCAAGACACGACCGGCCGACAATCAAGTCAATCGAGCCTGAATTGGGCGAGCGCGACGAGATCCTCGCGGCACGAATGGGTTCACCAAGGGCATCTGCTGAGAAGCCGGCAACCTACAAGCCGACTGGAGCACCGCCAGCACCTACTGGACCTCCTCCCGCACCACCTGTCATGATGAGCGCGAACTTCTCGAGTCCGGATGACTTCAGCTATGAGTATCTCTCGCCTACGGCAAGCATACCAGAGATCAAGACTTCCTCGGCAGAAACCAAGGCAGGGCGGCGGCGCAGTAAGACTGCTCAGGCAACGTTACCTAGCGACCACCACGCTGAGCAAATGCCAGCTGAGCGACTGGCGTTCACGGCAAAGGCACAGCTGATGAACTATTCGCGGATTGCAGCAGCTCCGCTCAAGGGCGCGCTGAGTCGAAAGCCCAGTAGAGCTGGGAATGCCGGACCGCCTCTTGCTCGCCCACCCGTTAACCACTCGCGCAAGCCAAGTGCAAGCTACTCTGGAAAGTCTAGCAATGTTGATGCCGGACGGGAGAGTAACGACTCGTACCAGAACGGTGTGCAACTCTCACGCACTCCATCAAGCGCGGCGCCCGCTGTGCAGCCAGTTGGCGACAAGGCCAAGGGTAAGTGGTGGAAGCGAGGTAACAACGGCAAACCAGGCAGCTGGATGGATCAAGTCGTCAAGTCTGGCTCTCGCAGTGGGGTGATGGTTGCGGACGATGTGGCTGACGCACCGTTCGTGCGGTACTGATTGACGGGATGTTGTTGGTGTTTTGCTTTCCAACGAGCGCAGTCTTCAGCATGGCTCGCGCATAGCGTGGCTTGGTGCTTTTGTTATAATGGGTTTACGATACGATACCAAGGTTTGGGATTGCTACTGGGTGGGTAGGGGGTTGGATTGGATATGGAGTTTGGAAAGATGAGATTCAAGCGCGGCGTATATTGGCGCTGAACACGGAACCACATATATCTGTGTTGGGCGGTTGCATCACTACTATACCACTCCCTAATCAACTATGCTGGGAGGCTGGCTTTTGGCCACCACTGCTACCTGAAACACGACCGTTCCAAGCTAAGTGCCAGAGAATCGAACTTGCAGCATGTGGACTACCAGTAAGCTATTTCGTTACCACACGCCGTTTTCGATCTTTGCTCCTCTGCTTCTGCCATTGATTTAACTCAGCTTCCTGTTATCAAATACCAGCTACGAGATCGGTATGTGCAATTTGAGGACGCCGTATGGCCCATCGCTCCTTCCCTCTTCGGCATGACACGGGCCGACTGAGCAGTCCCTGCGCTACGGTCATTTGCAACTTCAGAGCCGCTCACATGCTCCTCACTCCACTGACAGCAAACTCCCCAGGCAGCTGCATCACGGCTAATGCCAACACATATGTTGCCAATGTGTCACAGAAGCCAATGACACATCACATCAGCACTCACACGACCGTCACGACTGATCCCCGTGACGGTACTAGGACATTGCTATATCTCAGCCAACGACGACTATCCAACGAGTACCAAACTCACCTTTCTCACCTCACCGAAGCAGCCCAAGCCAGACCTCAACATGTGCCGCACAAGGAGCATCACGTACAGCTGCCAGCACTCCAATCCAGTCCGCCTCAGCACTTGCCGCGGTACCTACATTACTCAGGCTACCAGAAAGAGGCCACCTCGAGCGGCTTGCCACAGTGCAGCCTCACTTGCTGTTCGCTCACTCCAACCATGCGGCGCTTGCCAACGAGCTGCAATCGAGGAACGCCATGCCAAACTCATCTCGGACCTCAAGGCGGCTGACCCAGAATCATGGACTCCCAGCATCGAGCTCGTTGAAGCAGAAGCCGAGTGGGAGATCCAGTCATTTCGCCTCACTCGCCAGTATCCCGAACGGCGCTTCGAGAAGTTCGCTCGTCCCGAGCATGGACAGCGTGCGACTCCGATGAGAATACCAGGTCCCAGTCCATTACGGCAGGAAGTGCGACCTGAAGATGTGCCAGAAGATGCACACGCCTGGACTTCTGGTGGCTGGGATGCGGACTGGGGTAGTGGGTGGCCGACGCTGGGGGACGAATTGGCGGAGCAGGAGGCTGAGAAACCGGAGGGTGTCAAGGCTTATGAGGCCATGTTGGCGAGCGACTACTTGGCTTGGGTTGAGGATCGGCCGAGTGAAAACTTCGTGGACTGTGATGAGGTTGACGAGCAGTCATACGAGGACAAGGAGGAGGAGGAGGCCGAGGAGGCCGAGGCAGATCTTGCTGATGTGAAGCACGCCGCCGCGGACATCGAAGAGCTGCCCAGCGACGTCTCCGATACTATGTCCGCCACGCGCGAACCCGAGAACGTCAGATCGGCCAAGCCTATCACCTTTGAGCTTCGCCGGCACCCAAAGGCAATGAGCATGCGGCGCAAGGCGTCCGGCGAGTACGAGACTGACGAAGCCAAGTGGACCTGTTTCTCGTTATGGCTGATGGTCAGCTAATGATCCCACGCTGAAGATCACTTGCATTGGAGGCGTTTGGAGTTCTTGCTTATGCTTATGTGCCCTGAGATTATGTATGCCGGCGGACGAGGCGGTTGGGTATCAAACCTGTGCATGCTTGTACATTACAGCTACTAAGTCACATAATGAGCTTACCATACGATCAGAGCCACAACAGTTAAGAGTGAACTGGGTCTCAGCTGTTGTTACTAGTCAATGGCTGTTCACTGCGATATTGCTAAGCCGCCTCAAGCACTCTCCCATCTACAACTTACCCTTCCCACCCATCCTGCTTTCCAGCTGCCTGATCATCGCCTCGGGCGAGAAGCCCGGCTTGCCCTCCTGCCCTTCCATCGCCAACCTCACCATGCCATCTTGAAGAGTTGTAGCAATGTGCAGTCTATCATCAGCCCACATCCGACTTTGATGAGTCCCGCGACCTTGTCTCGACCCACCAGTCCAGGCTTCTTGGCAGAACCATCGTGCGTTGCCGGTTGCGCGATCAATCATGTCGAGCTCCTCGGCAGTACCATGCAGGATGACAGTATGCGATAAACTGCCCATCTGGCTGTAATCATTGCCGATACCTATGTGGTTGGATCTGGGACTATCTGTTAGAAGATGGCAAAAGTAGTGTGTTGCCTTCACTTACATCACGAACAAGCTATTCCGATCACTTGCGTACAGATGGGCGCACAGGTGCATGTTAGGATCCTCTTCCACGCTTGGCATATCTCCCCTGATAGAGTAGTACTTCAGATTTCGATGGTCAAGACCATGTGGCGGTTTCGATGTGTTGTGTGCGTCCATGTCGACTTTCTGCAGATGGAGACCAGGGAAAGGATCAGTGTAGCCTCCATTGCGCTTTGAGAATTCCCAGTACCTGTAGATCACCAATGTCAACACACTTGGGGCCGGAAAGACCAGGGAGCAATAGCATACCACGGAGCATCAACACCAGGCATTTCCTGATGCTCATGCGGCTGCTTATCGTTGAGCACAGCATCGAACTCTTGCTGGAGATCAAGTTGTGGCCGAACATCGATACTGGGCGTCGAGGCCTTCTCCGGCTTCTTGAACGAGCAGATGCACGTAAAGCATACGCCAGGGTCTGACTCTTGCACAACGTCTACACCACGCGTACTGTAGCCGCCATTGCGAATGGTGCGGACATTGTAGATGAACCGTTCATTCGCTTTTCCTGGGAGGAGGAACCAGCCCGTCACGTTCTGGTTGGTAGTCAGGAGAAACGGTCAACCTTTCAAGGGAGAGGTCGTTACTTGCATGCAGGGTGAATCCTTCTGGCAACGTCTTGCTGGCTGCATAGCATGCTTGCATGTAGACATGGCCGCCATAGCTGTATCATGATGATTTGGTCACTACTCGCTCAAGCCGTACTGAAGATCCAGATGTCGTACGTTCGTGTGCCCTCGGCAGGACCGAAGGCCAATGCTATGCTCCGATATGAGTTTGCGTTGAGTCGCTCTAGCGCTATCAGGTCTGTGAACGACTACGTCGCGATCGTCAGTATGTTGAATCAGTGGCCGAGGCTTGGGGTATTGCTAGGTAAGGCGGACCTTGTATCTGAGGTAAGGTCAGTCTGGTACACCGGAAGTTTGAGAAGTTTACACGAACTCGTTACCATTGGTCGGTGGAGCCATGACTGGTCAGTCAGTGTTACAAATGTGAATTGCGATAATACGAGTACAAGGATAGTGAGAAGACGAATACTTGAACCTCGGTTGCAGATCCATGAGCCGGTAATATGGTAGGAGCGGCTTGTGAGTCTACGATCGTCTCGAGCTAAGGCCTACGCTCGTTCTAAGGTAGTGCGTAGTCGCGCGCTGTACTTGGACTTCACTCTTGAGCGCATTGATGTTGTTGTTACACTCCAGAGAAGCGCAAGTGCATGTAATTGCTTAACTCCTGACTAAGCGGGCCGAAAAATGTTCCGCAGAGCTGCCTTGACATCGACTTCGAGCTTCAAACAACTTTGACAAACAGCTCCAGCAACAACTTCTGTACCACCTCACAACCGCCAACATGGCAGGCAAATCAGCCTCCTCACCACCTAACCCTCTCGTTATAACAGGCAAAGCACCCGACACACCACTGAACGTCCAACTCCATCCTCTCGCACTCCTCACGATCTCCGACTACATCACACGACATACACTCCGCTCACAGCAAGGACCTGTTGTCGGTGCCATCATTGGTGAGCAGAGCGGTCGCGACTTCACGCTCGAGCATGCGTTCGAATGCAAGCTCGAAGAGCACCACGGCGATGTGCTGGTAGACAATGGCTGGTTTACCGAGCGGCTGGAGCAGTACCGAGATGTGCACAAGGCGCCACCGCTGGACCTGGTGGCCATGTTTGCGCTGGGTCCGGTAGAGGGGCCGCAGGAGGTGCATCTGCCAATGCTGAAGCAGGTTCAGCAGTTGACGGGAAACGACAGCATTATGCTATTGCTGTTTCATGGAGAGTTGGTGGATCAGCTGCAGGGTGGGAAGCTGCCCATCACTCTCTATGAGTCGGTGCAGGAGCAAGATGGTACGCAGTTGAGGTTCAGGGAATTGAGCTTTGAAGTGGAAACCGGCGAGGCGGAGATGATTGGTGTGGATACGGTCGCGAAGGCCGGAAGCACAGCTGTGGCCGTGCAAAAAGCGGACACTGCACAGGGCGGAGAGTCAAGTAAGAAGGGAGCAGGGAAGGGCAAAGGCAAAGCGAAAGATAAGGACACCAAGACAGACGAGGACGGTGACCTTGCGGGTGTGCTCTCACCAGAGGATGACGAGCTGATTGCCTCACTCACGGCCAAGACAAACGCGATCCGCATGCTCAACCAGCGCATCAACCTGATCCGATCGTACCTCAATACCATGCCCTCGAGCTACCTCACAGACGCATCCTCGACCACACCACCACCAGACACGACAAATCACAGCCTCATCCGCAGCGTCAACTCTCTGCTCTCGCGAGTTCCACTTCTTGCTCCCCAGACTGCCACCGTCGTACTTCCGAACGGCCATGAAGGTCAAAGTCAACAACCCCCATCCGGCATCCACGCAGCGGGAGAGAAAGAGCGCCAGGACGTCCATCTAACATCCTTGCTCGCCGCTCTGTCTCGCTCGGTCGCCGAGGCACAGAGTATGGGCAGCAAATTCCAAATCCTAACACGCGAGAAAGATAACAAGGCACGAAACACATACGGCAGCGGGGGTGCGCGCGGCGGAGGCAGAGGCTTTGCCGACGAGGGTCTGATGGGCGACGTGTCTGGGTCCGGCGTGTCTTAGGGAGGCGCGTTCAGGTACCAGACTCCGCCTGGAGGACACTTCCGATAGAGTGCCAATGCTGCATACGATGAATGACAGATGAGTGATGAATTAGCGATGCATCGAGGGCGTAACGGGAAAGCATAGAGCAGAGCTGTGCCCTACTATTGCAGTCGGCTCGCTCGTAGCGTAGACCGCACTGCTGTAGCTGTACCATATTTGAAGCATGCAAACAGACCGTCCAGTATCGACTATCTGCCTAATCCCTAGTCTCTCGGCAAGGCACGCGCCTTGCTTTTGCCGTCCATGACGCCGCCAGGCTTCCCTGCATGTGCACCTCACTTCTGACCAACAACATGTCACTCCTATCACCACCGTATTTATCTCCCGCAGTATACATCCGCACGAGACTGTTCTTCCAACCTTGGCTTCCCGAGCGACATCGCTTGCCAGGACGTATGAGTCGCGTCGTGTGGGTTGCGGCCACGTCCCCGACGATCTGATCAACCTGCATTTCTCCTTTCGATTCGAGTTATCAGATCGACGTCCGGACCCATCCTTCCGCTTTCAATGGCTCAGCAGCATATTCACTATGGCACGTTCGAGGACGAGTATGAGTCTGGACCCGACAACATGGACGCCGCAGGGTCAGCGACATCGGCGGATTTCATACCATTGCGTCGCACGAGCAGCGCACACGAGAAAGCACAGAGCAAGGCTGGTAGCACGATGAGCGGCGAGGAATTTGATGAGCGTCCAGACACGCCGACCAGCATCGCTTCTGCCCAGGCCGGCGTCAAGCGACTTGAAGCGATATCATCGACATGGACCAAGACCGCGCTGTATGTCGCTTATCTCGGCATTGCTTTGACGACGTGGGCGACTTCGCTGGAGAGCCAGACGACGACCAATCTTACCGTCTATGCCACTAGCGCTTTCTCTGCGCACTCCCTGGTGTCGACTGTGCTGGTGGTACAAGGCGTGGTGCTCTCCGTCGTCAAGCCACCCATGTCCAAGATAGCGGATGTGTTTGGCCGTCTTGAAGCCTTCAGCCTTTCGGTGCTCTTCTATGTTGTGGGCTACATTCAACAGGCGGCCGCGAAGGATGTCAGGACGTACGCTGCAGCACAGGTCTTTTACTCCGCTGGACAGACTGGACTTCAAATCCTGATACAAATATTCATAGCTGATACCAGCGACCTGCTCAATCGAGCACTTGTTGTCACGCTACCGGACGTACCATTTCTGGTCAATGTATGGATTGGACCACCCCTGGCCGATGCAATTCTTCACAATCTCAGCTGGCGATGGGGCTATGCGGTCTGGGCAGTGGTGCTGCCCATTGCATTTCTACCCCTGGGTCTTACGCTGTTCATCAACCAGCGCAGAGCGGCACAGCGCGGACTGCTACCCTGCTCGCCTTTCGAGGGTAAGACTCGTTGGGAGGTTGCGAAGAGTTTGTGGTACGAACTCGATGCATTCGGCTTGGCATTACTTTGTGCTGGCTTCTCTCTTATACTGATCCCATTGACTATTGGTTCTGGTGCTTCTTGGAATAACCCTAGCATATTCACTATGCTCGCTATTGGTGCGATATGTCTCATTGCTTTCCCATTCTGGGAGCGAAGTAAGACGCTCGCACCTCGAGCGTTCTTCCCACGAGCATTGTTCGAAAACCGTACCGTGCTAGCTGGTCTGGCGTTTGCATTCTTCTACTTTTGTAAGCCATTTCGCAGAACACTAAAGACAGTACTAATGTGTTACAGCCGCTTTCTATCTATCAGTCTACCCCTACTTCCAATCCTACCTACTGGTTGTGCACGACCTTTCCGTGTCGTCAGCAGGCCATATTGTTCAGATCTTCACCTTCTCAGCAACCATCACATCTATTCTTGCGTCACTGGTCATCAAATACACCAAGCGCTATCGTCAGCTGGTCACTGCTGGGACGTGCGTTTATGTTACCGGTCTTATACTCATGGTTTTCTATCGCACCCAAGACTCATCACTCACGGCAATTATGGGTGCGCAGCTGCTCATCGGCATTGGCGGAGGTCTATGCCACGGTCCGGCACAACTGGGTGTACAGGCTTCGGCGAAACATTCGGAGGTCGCGGCTGCTACTGCGGCTTTCCTGACATTGCTCGAGATTGGTGGTGCCGTCGGCTCAGCGATTTCGGGAGCGATCTGGAGTGGCAATATTCCGCAGAAGCTGCAGCTGTACCTACCAGCAGAGACTCAAGATCGTGCAGCCGACATCTTTGGTAGCATACAACTTGCCTCTAGCGAATGGCCGATGGGCAGCCCAACCAGAATGGCTATCAATCAGGCCTACCAGGAGACCATGACGAAGATACTAGTCGTTGCTGTATGCATGGCGACGCCTTGCATTTTCTTGAGCTTCTTCATGAAGGACTACAAGCTTGACGAGATCGACCAGCATGTCAAGGGCGTGGTCATAGGGGGCTCTCAGGAGTCCGTGGAACCTGTGCAGGCTGGACCTTCGAGTGGGCAGACGACGAGGCTGCTGGCCGACACTGATGAGGATGACGACGAAGACGAACATAACGACGCCGCGAAGCAGAACACCCTTTCGAGGGAGGCTGCTACGATTCTTGGACATAAGCAAAGGAAGCGGGCATGATGTTTGCATAGCGAGGCATGATGGGGCGTTTGGATTGAAGTTAGGATACCCATGAAGCACAAGCGGTGTTGGTTAGAGATAGCTGTACACATACCATCCCAGAATTGACACTGCTCGACAACTCATCCATATTGCGGCCTTAGGCATGCAAATGATAACAACAGGCGACAAGGATGCTGCACCCCATCTTCCACGCGAAGCAATGATCAGACGCGGACATCCCTCACCTCTCCACTTCACTGCCGAAAGCCTCAATCGTATTCACTCACCGCCGAGTCTCGTCCAGCATCAGACCGCTTCACGTTCGGTCCGGACTCATACAACTATACTAACCTTATCCGCAGTAAGGTGCAGTGTGTCGCCGGCGAGAAGGTACGGCGTGCCGGACGTGGAAGTGATCGCCGAACCTCACACCTTTGCGCTGGATCACAACAGGTACTTGAGCTTCACATGCTTTACTGTAGCAATGGCTGCCGCACGCACATGCTAAGTCTCGTTTGCGCCGCGCAGCCTCACTACCAACCGAACCGCCAACCATTTACCGCGAACACCGAGTCTCGATTTCGAACAATACCAGTCTGAGAGGCAGTCGCGGGAGGAGATTGCTACGTGCAAGAGCTAGCATACCGGGAGTGGTTTCAGGCCGGCTACGATGGTCGTTGCCACGATAAAGTACGCATTCTATCCAACATATTTTCCCGAGATCAGCTTGTTGAGGACGCCTGCGGTCCTGAGCGTCAACGTGAAAGCATTCGAGATGCAGCACAAGGCTGGGCGAACGATGAAGTGGGGATCTTTCGGAATGCGATATATGAGAAGGCTAACGAGACGACTTGCGCAGGTGTGTGGTTGTCGGCGACGGAGCAGTTGGCAAGACCTGCCTACTGATAAGCTACACGACCAACAAGTTTCCGTCGGAATATGTGCCGACAGTGTTTGATAACTATGCGGTGACAGTAATGTATGGCGATCCTCATTGTCGGGAAAAGCGGAGCTGACGATGTTCAGGATCGGCGACGAGCCATATACTCTGGGTCTCTTCGATACTGCTGGACAAGAGGACTACGATAGACTCCGACCTCTGTCGTACCCACAGACAGATGTCTTCCTCGTCTGCTTCTCCGTCACATCACCCGCCTCATTCGAGAACGTCCGAGAGAAGTGGTTTCCAGAGGTACATCATCACTGCCCAGGTGTACCGTGCCTCATAGTCGGCACACAGACGGATTTGCGAGATGACCCGCAAGTACGGGAGAAGCTGGCAAAGCAGAAGATGCAGCCTGTACGGAAGGAGGATGGAGAGCGGATGGCGAAGGACCTTGGTGCAGTGAAGTACGTGGAGTGCTCAGCTCTGACACAGTACAAGCTCAAGGATGTCTTTGACGAGGCCATCGTGGCGGCACTCGAGCCACCAGTCGCGAAGACTGGCAAGAAGCGTACGTGGACTCCCGATCATGCATATCTGATGAGCGTTGGCTAACACTGAAGCAGGGAAAGGCAAGGGTTGTGTCGTGCTATAGCTGCTTCAGCGTGTTGTCTTAGCGAAAGGGCGTGCGGCGTTCAAGGGCGCGATCGGGGAGCGATGGCCCAAAGCTGGTTACCATAGCCCATCTCATATTTGCATGTTCACTCGACTATCGTTATGTGAACGCTGACCTGCTCGTGAAGATGTCGCTCGATCAGTCGAAAAGTCACATGTGCCAACTGAAGGGATCCCGTTCCTTCCATCTTCGGAGAGCTCAGGCTTTGTTTGTTGACACACGCGTACCTCGAGTTTTTTTGACGCGCTGGTTCTCGAATTTTCACCAACAACACAACATTCGTATTGACATTCATTCATTCTAGCTATTGTCGCTCGACGAGCTTCCTCACTCGCTCGTGAAGCATCTTGCTAAACATAAATATCTCTCACCAAACAACGACACCATGCAGGACCAAGCACGCTCACAGTCGCCGTCACACTCGAGGCCGCCCTCTCCTCACAAGCACACGAGTACAATTCGCCCCGGGCCCAACGCGTTCGCTCAGCAAGCTGCAAGAATGGAACGCCACCGCTTTGACGGCAACGCATTCTACCAACAAGAGGTGCAGCAGCGCACCATCACACCACCGAGCTTGATACATCCAGCCCTACGCGAGCAGAGCACCTCGAATGATTTGCGCGAGTCCAGCGTCACCACCATGTCAGACTTCATCAACGCAGGGAAGAAGCCATCACCTCCTCTCAGCTTAATGCCTTCGAACGGCCAATTTGCTGAGCCGACCAGACGCGGCTACATCGAGGAGCGCAGAGAGCAGATGATACACGACGCATCAGGCAGCGACGAGGACCGCACACCTGTCTATCAGACGTTTTCGCCAACACCCAAGGTGCCAAGCTCCGAGTTTGCGAGTAGCAAGCCTTCTGGAAGTGCGACACCACGCAAACACCGCATCTCGCTACCCAGGAGAGACATGAATCTGACAGGCGAGACTGCACTGAAGAGCCCCAAGAAGACGTTCTTCGATAAGCTGCGCATCACAAAATTCGGCGGTAGTACCCCGTCGCCATCAATGACAACGCTGAACAGTCAGGAAAGCTTCGTGATTGAAGAAGCGGGAATCCCGGTCAAAGCGCAGGCTGTGCTCGGCACTTCACCTTCGAGGCTCACCATCACACGCTCGCCCTCCAAGCAGAAAAAGGCAAGTTTCATGTCGCGCAAAGCAGCGCAGGTGAGCGACCTCGCAACTACGTCTTTATCTATGAGCAGCAGGACCGGCTCTACATACACTCAAAGTGCACCACGAACCGGGAGCACGCAAGTCGCCACACCGCAGACCGCGGAGACGTCGATCTCGGACCCTACGCACTACAGCTACGTTAACGGCAAGCGAATTCCTTCGCAGACACTATCAGATCGCGGCGGCTATCACAATCAAGGTGCCAACAAGTGCGCCATCCAGCGCTCTCAGTCGCTCAAGTACTTCGATCCAGGGGTGCCACCAACTCCGCCTGCCAAAAATACGCCTCCTGGTCAGAAGGTGCAGAAAGCAGTCAGCACATCTACTCGCGTACCGTTTCATCAGATTGAGAGCACGCCGTCTCAAGCGCCAGCTGGGCTTGTCAGTACCAGCGATCGTGTTAGTCCGACAAAGTTTGGCAGCTATGGGCACAAAGAGACGCCCCGTCTTGTCACTAAGCCCAGCATCTACTCCCTGCATGCTTCGGTCGTGCCCAGTAACATGGAGGCGACCACATTCGAAGAGATGAAAGCGCGCATCGACGGCTTGGGTCTGGAAGGCTTCAACATGCCACATGAAACTCAGTATCGCCACCAGCCCAGTCCGGAGATGGTGTACTCTCCGAGCATCTACTCTGGCGAGTGGAGCGTCAGGAACAGTGTCATGTCGTCTCGTCATGTTCATCGTCTCTCGTTGAACGAGCTTCCATCCCTAGCAGAGGCGCCCAACGAGCGCGAAAGCAGCGGCCACCGCTCCAAGGACAGCTCGTCCACCAGTGCTACCATCGATGTCTACTACCCGGAGTATCTGTCCGATCCCAACAGGTACGATCTCGCGACTCAGCACAAGTGTCACATCAGGTCACACACTAGTCCGGACGTCAGGACAAACACGCGTGAGGAATTACAGGCTCCCAGCCATGGCCGCACTCATGCTCGCGACCACAGCCACAGCCCGGTACACTCCATGGCAATCGAGGAGGAGAATCCACTTGATGCAATCAAAGGCGACAAGGTGCCAGTCTGTCTGTTCGCTATGCCGAGTCAGGAGAACATGGCTGGATGTCACGAGGCCTCACCTGCGCCGTCTTACCACCCCAGCCTCATGCCATCCCCGCTGCACTACCTCCCGGCTACGACGTACACTCCGCCGCCAAAAGCGAGTCGCAAGAGGATGGACGACATTACTCCGGTTCCCCAACGCTGGAACGGTGCACACGACGGCCGCAATAGTGGCCTTGGTCTCCAGAGCGAGGCATCACTCCTGGACTTGCCTGTGCATGATCATGGGACGCTCGACGCACCTATTCTCACAGCAACGCCGCAGCGTCGCGATTCGGCTAGTGAGCAAGTCGCCATCCATGATTTCTACGAAGAGCGCAAGGAGAATGTCGACCCTATCAAATCAGGCCATACCGAGCAAGGCAAGAGCACGCCAAACAAAATGGACGAAATGCTTGCAATGCTCGGTAAGCTTGCGGCTCGCAACGAGGATGTCGGAGCAATGCGTGAGGAGATGCGCAACAGTAACGCTCGCCTGGACGCCCGTTTGGCTGCCATGGAGAACATCCAACACAGCTCACCATTCCCGAACTCCTCTCACGTCGGTGTGAGCTTGGACGGTGCTTCGAGCATGAGTGGAGGGAGACCGCACAGTCGCATTCCAACCGATGTAGCCCGCGACTTCTATAGATTTGGGCAGTCTCCGGGCGCCGCGTCGTCACCACCAACCAGCATGATCGGTGGTAGTGTTGGCGAGGCTGAGACGGAGGCTGAGAAGATTGACAAGCTCACGGAGGAAAACAAGCAGTTGACTGCAATGGTGCAAGGCTTTGCAGCGGAACTGGAGGCGATTAAGAAGAAGATTGGTGGTAGTGCTTGAACTTTGGGAGTCTTGGCTGAGTTGCTCGCCTAGGATCAGGTCGAGATGGAAGCAATAACGCCTGCGATTGGGTGAGTTTGGGGTCTTTGGTGCGTTGGTCATCGCTGAGATCGAATCCTGGTTGATTGGGTTGTTTCAGGCTACTGGCGTTTCGGTCTCCAGCGCTCGAAACATAGGAGCTGTCAGCACTTGTACACATCTCCGTCAAACCACGCTCGCCAAGACATAGCTGTCAACATGCATTGGCTTGACGACGACAGGGCGATGATGGGAGGCTTGCCTGGCTAATGAGCCGTAGCCTTATACACAACAGATGCTGCTTCTAGGGCGTTCCTGATAGCCGGCGTCGTACGCTAGGCTTCGTCGCTTCCTGCTATGCTGCGGTAGTGAGTGTTGCCTTGGTTTGATGGTTTCTATGCTCTTATGCTTTGCGGAAGAGCGGACAGGCTATGGTGTTTTAATATGCAGCCCACTTTTCCTTTAGATGTACACCATTCGCCCCGCAGCCACTTCTCAATCATTGGTGCATTGGTGGCATTGCCATGTTCTTCGCGGCCGAATCTCGATGTTGTCGATGCCATATCGCTGCTCATCTCGAAATACGCCCGGATCTTCAAGCACGTGGAAAGTCTTCCCGCTAGCACAGGTTTGTAGAGAGGCCTCTTCCGCTTCTAGACCTTGCCGGAGACGGGTTCATCGCCGACATCGAGATCCGCCCCAAAAGAGAGGAAGGTCGAACTGCCAACACAGTTTTGTCGAGTGCTGGTCACAAAATGTCATGGTGGGAAAGAACGACTCGAAAATACCAGGCGCATAGCAATCCTGTCAACCGTTTACCAGCTCTGCCGGAGAGCCAGTTCTTACACTTCCTCTCATCTCCAAATCGGTTGTGATATGGTGGAATAACGATCGCCCACGACAAGATCACATCCTCTAGCACGAACAGAAAACGACCGCTTCCATACGCCGACTTTCGAGAGAACGAGCACGCGTGTGGCGTTTATGGTCAGCGGACTGTGAGCCACAGCTAGCACGCAAAACAAACCACCTACAATCGCTGGCGACCGACACCAACTATATCACTTCTGAGCCTCAAAGCTTCGCCGACTGCACCGAAATTACTCGTACAACGCGTGATCGCCTTAGCGACCTGCAGGCGCACGCCGAGTATCTCACCTGAACGGTCGCTCAGCAACAAGTACGGCACCACGACCGTCTCCTAACCCTGCCGCTACCATCTTTGCATGCTGACTTGTTTCTCAAGAACACACCACTTGGCGTTTCGAAGGGGCGGTGCCTTCACCGCGCAGCGCCGTCTCCGCGCATCTCTTCGAAGGATTCAATACACTCGGACACGGACTCGAGACGTGGTGAGCGCGGACGTCTGAAGCAGCTCCGTGATGTCTTCTGTCACCCACCCCGAGGCACCGGATGCCTCGCAGCGACGCGAACGTGCAGCTATCGCGGCACAAGCATGCCAGACGTGCCGGAACAGGTATATCGCCACTTTCTTACCATCGTGTCACGGAGGACGGAGGCCACTCCGCCTCGACACGTGACGGCTTGCGATTTTGTACATGAAGGCTGACGACTTGGATATAGGAAGAGCAAGTGCGATGAGGTGCGACCGAAATGTACGCTTGGCGAACGCCGTGCCTACTCGATTCGGAGAAAATGATTGACCCAAGCTTAGGTGGCCTGTGCAGGCGGCTCGCCGTCGATTGCGAATACAGAGAACCTCTGCCTACAAAGTAAGTGATCAATTACGATGCCTTGTTGTTTCGCCTTTTGCTTTCTCGTTGCTGCGATTTGCAGTGATGGGTGGAAGACGAAGAAGAGTCTAACCCTTGGCTGCAGGAAGGACAAGACGATGGTGCATATCCTCGATGCTCTGACCCGCTTGGAGAACAAGTTCGACAACCTGTCCATGGTGACAGGCAGCAGTCCGGATGGAAGCACGCCTGCCGTGCGCACGACGAGCGCCGCTTCGTCGTCAATGTCCGCGATCCGATCACCTCAGATGAAGTCACCACCTCAAGGAGAATCGAGACCACAAACTCAGGATTACCCTTCTCATCTTCAACAGCCTTACCAGCATCTTACAGTACCACATAAGATCATGCTCTGGCCCAGCATCTACATTCATCTGCTCAACTCCGGAATATCATCCGCTTCAGACTTGCAGTATATATTGCAGGAAGGTACGCACTGGTTCATCAGGCGAGAGATGGCGAAGCATCCCGAACCTTTGCCATCGAACATCGGCCTACCGTGCTTCGCCATTAATGCGGGACCTCCGGAGCACGGTCGAGCTGCCAACGTCGCATTTCCCACCCTGACAATACAGCAGATACAGGAGTTCTCGGACGCCTACTTCAACACGTTCAACGTTCTCCATCCGATCCTCAACAGGGAGACTTTCATGAATTTCATTGTTGCGCGGTTACTTCGGGAAGGCTACGGAGATGGCGATGCGGGTAGTGTACTGGCGCTCATGGTCTTTGCTCTCGGGAAAGTCGCAGTCGAAGGCGTGCTACACCGGCCCGTCAGCGTAATCAACGGCCAACCCAGCGGCTTCCGCGGCGGCACCATCAACGAGCCGCCAGGCCTCGAACTCTTCAATGAGGCGCGGAGAAGGCATGGCTTTGTCATGACCCAGTGCACCCTCGAGAATGTCCAGATCAATCTGCTCCAGGCCACATACTACGAGGCAACAGCCCGTCATCTAGACTTCTGGCGCTCAACCGTTGCCGCATCCATGGCATGTCAAGTCCTTGTCCGATGCCAACCGATCGACTGGTCGTCAACGGAAGGCGATCTTATAAAGCGCGCTTACTGGACTTGTGTGCTTAGCGAAGATCTCTATCATCTCGACTTGGACCTGCCACAGACCGGTATACACACAATGGAAGACGAGGTGCCGCTACCATACTTCCACGAGGCGCAAGAGCATCAACAAGAGCAGCAATCAGGCCGAAACTCCATGAGCGACACTGGCCATTTCGGAAGCAACACCAACGAAGAGCGGAATAGCCACTTTCAGTACCACTTCCTCGCGATGATTGCACTGCGGCGTCTTATTGCGCGGATCCACAACGTCATCCATGAATGTGAGCGAGCCATGCAGTCCGAGCCATTGTGGCGAGGCGCCAACTCTTCTTTCCAAGAGTCGGGCAGTAGTAAGGGGACCCAAGCTCACCAAGACCTCGCAGCTACTACGGCGCAGGCTGCCGGCGAGAGCTTCGACGACTATGGCGGTCCACCAGTGGCTGTCATTCGCGAGATGGTACGGCAGCTGGACAGCTGGCGGGCACTATTGCCAAGGCCGCTGCAGTGGAGCGACAACGACAAGTTCGAGTTTCCGGCAACCGATCCTATGACGAGACGACCGAACGAGCCGCTGTTCAGTATTGACCAAGGTCCCATACCTATCGGACACCGATATAATCTCGACGTCGTCACCGCGCAGCTACGAACGAGATTCTACTACGCACGCTTCATGATGTACAGACCATTCGTCTACAAGGCACTGCATTTCCCGGAGCTGATGACACCCGATGACTGCAACTGCTGCGCTCTGGCTGTGAAGAGTGTGTGCTTGTGGCCCCTCGCAATGGCGCCGCCCAAGAACAAGAAGCGTCTGGTACCGCACATGTTCGCTTGGACGCAAAGCTTTATGGGCATATTGCTCATCCTGAGAATGACCACCGCCAACGAGTGCCTGAGCCGCATCATAGACGAGACAAATGTTGTCGGCCGCAAAGAGATCGAAAGCACGATGGAGATCATGCTTGACTGGATGCGGGACGTAAAGCAGCTGGATGGCATAGCCGAATGGGCGTGGGGAATTCTCGAACCGCTTTACAATCTGCAGCCGGAAGTACAGTGAGCCACAGATCCACCCGCGCGTGGATGCGCTCGGAAGACGATCCTGAAGAACTCTGCTAATAGCCTGGCGCTATTCAGTGGTATGGCCCCATATGATTCTGAGCCGCCTCTCAAGAAACGGACACGTCAGCGATAACCTCATCAGGCACACTGGGTGGTACGCTGTACCGCAAAGCAGGGTGTTTGATAGCTAGTGAGAAGGCATTCATTCTGACGCGGACAATGTTAACGATACGGAGGCGGAAATAGAGGGCAGGTGCCGCAAAGCAAGGACCCTTGGTAAGAGCCACTCACTGATGAAATCCATCATTGAGCGTCTGCATAGCATGATAGCGAGTGCGTAATGCTTAGATATTGGCCGAGTAATACAGACGGTCTTCGACAGACATATGCACGTGATGTGATAAGGCTCCACATCTCACTCCAACAAGTGAACTTCAGATGGCCATGCTCTGCTCGTTTCTCTCAATGCTACCACGCACACTCTCCCGTCCACTCGCCCAGTATGCTCTCGTGCCAGCTACTCTCGAACCGTGTACGAAATGTGTCTGCGCCTGCGGTAACGTCGTACGCAATCAGTATGGCGTCCGGCAGGAGAAGAGACAGATCTCCATGCGCAAGGCGCCGGCGACCTATAACAAACAACGGCGAGAGAGGATAAAAGGACTGAGTCTTGAGGAAGCGAAGCGGCAGCAGAAATACAAAGATTTAGAGCGGAATTTCTACTACAATGTGATCGATGGCGTTGCGAAGCAAGCTCAGAACATGATCATGACAGCCGAGAGTGGCTCGCAGTTCATCGCAGACTTCAACAAGCTGGCCAGCGAAGCACGAGGAAAGAACGTCGTAGACTTGGAAAGGTTTGGAGCCTTGGTGCAGGCGTCAGGGATTCCATGGGGTGAGATGGACTACCTGCAGCAGATATTGATGCATCGGAGTGAGGACAGGTACTTGGGTAAGAAGCTGCTCTTCACGATGAGCGCGAATGGGAGGGAGGAGTCCACAATCCGCGTCTGCAACCATGCGCTTTCGCTTCACAAGATTCGGCCGCAGGCGTTGCGAGCGTCAGAGATTGCGTACGAGAGAGGCAGGCTAAAGGAGATTGCGCGCAAAGGCGAGAATTTTCGGGCCATGGTGCTGGAGGGCAAGATTGCCAGAGTACTAAACGACGAAGAGTATGCCATTGCGTTGTGGGAGCAGGCTATGGATGCCGCCGTTGAAAAGAGCGAAAGGGAGGCCGCACTTCGATCGCAGCAGAAACAGACCGAAGAGTTGGCTACGATAGTACGACAGCAGGCGCGTGACGAGCTTGAGCTATCTAGCCCGTGGATAGATCTCACTCTCATACGGTACGATCGATCTAGACGTTTCTATCAGCACGAGTACACTCGCTCTTTAATGGAGCTGGACAAAGCTAAGGCCGCCATGGAGATCGGGTGTAAGATGGACGATCCAACGAGCCATTTTCATGCCGCCGAATGGTTCGGCGATGTCTATCCCGACGGAATGACTAAGTACACGTCTAGCTGGCTCTTCAACATGACGAAAGCAGCCGCTTCAGTCCATCCTAAGGCCGCCTATCTATTGGCAAAGTTCTACGCCACGAGTGCTTGGAAGTATATCGATGATGAGCCTCCAGATCACGTCAAACCGACTCCGTTCGACAGCTATCCTGCTTCACCGGAGGCCAAGTCTGAGAGGCCAGGCTTCTTGTCAACAGTGCAGAATTTCTTTGGCTTCAGTGCTGATGGCAATTCTTCACGGTCCCAGTCAACCGCTAAACCCAGCGACGAGGTCTTCCATACCGCGGCATTTCCCAGCGCACCCAAGGACCGCCTCGTGCTAGCTCACCGCTGGCTCCAGATTGCTATCAACCGATATTATGCTCCCGCTTATCTCTTCGAGGCTGAGCTGGTACTACAAAGGACGCTCTGGTCTGACGCCCAGGCCCCGGCTTCCGCCATAGCAAAGACTGACGAGCGCTATTCGTATGACTCAAAGGACGATTACGAAGCTGGGAAGATGAGGGAGGGCAAAAGCGAGGAACCCGAGGCTATCGAACTGCGTAATGATCTCCACGACCCAAACCGTGCAAAACAGTGGCTCGTGGAGATCTTCTATGCTGTCCGAGCGCGTGACCTACGCCGCCGTATGATTGCGGATGCACAGAGTCCGCGAAAGCGTCAGGCTTCGTCTGTGCCTGCTGACCTCGAAGATATTGGAAGCGAGAACGACTATCGGAAAGACAAGTACCCGCCAGGTACGCCGTGGCACGTGACGAAATGGCTGGCAGATCATACGGTAAGGGAGATGTATGAGCACGAGTTGGATGGGCTACTGGCTACGGTAAAGGCGATTTGCGATGATCGTGGGTGGGACGTGGTGGATGAGCTTGGCGATGGAGGTCTGTTGTACAAAGCAAGAAAGGTTGATTGAGGCGCAGGGGTGGTGACGTACGCATATGTACGATCAGTCACAGCACACTAAACTATGGTGCGACCTCGACGTCGGAAGCTGTGGGCCATTCTAGTGCTCACTTCGCTCACTCCACGGGGTCTGACATCTCACGCTCAATCGACAGCTCGGGCACCACGGATCATCATCACGGCTTTGGCTAGACACTGCTAGCAAACTCGCTGAGTCTTCCACTTCTGCCCGTTCATGCTGAATCGATGTCGCTCCCACACTCAGTGGACCATTCTCACACCATCGATCACTATTACGGCCACCGATCTCCCTTCCTGACGCTGTATCTCCACCATACTTTGGGATTGTCAAATTTGGTGCCTGGCCTTTGCTGTTGGCCTCGGATCGATCGAGCGTATGCCACGCCGGGTGAATTCCAACAGATGTTCGTAGTGTGCTTGAGTGGCTACCGCGGGTGCTGTGATTGCTGATCTGTTGTAGTAGTTGGGATGTCGAAGCAGAGCAACAAGGAAATTAGATCTCCACACATCCACCGTCTTCCAAGACATTACCGCCTTTCCTGAACACTCAGCAGGAACTACGAAAGCCCAATGTACGCAGGCACGATCAGTGGCGACAGCTGTGATGCCGACGCCACCCATGTTGGTCTGCACTGTGTTCCACCGCTCAGCGACTGTACGAACGGTGCATTTGCCCTTGCTTGGGTGTTCGGGAGAGCGGGCAGCGATTATCGGGGTAGTATGGCACACAAGACTGCTTGTCGTACACCTAGATGTCACGGAGCACGTTGTCACGGAGCACGTTGTAACGGAGCACGTTGTCACGGAGCACGTTGTCACAGATCACGTTGTCACGGAGCTTGTTGTTATGATATTGATGTGTTACCAGGCGCTGGACATCGGGTGACCGGAGTGGAAGGAGCCACCAACAGGGCGGTGACCTATGACATGTGATATTCACTCCATACCCTGACGTAGCCCGGGGAACATGAAAGGCACGAGTATTACTGATAATAGCTCCCACCAATGCCCGACGTGCTGCGGCAACAGCGATTCGCTAATGACGGCGGCAGAGACACCTTGGACAATCCCGACACCAATAATGATGTTGCTGGGCAATCAACAGGCCGAGGTTGCTGTGCGTTCCTACCAATCTTGGTGTCGTGTATGTATGAGAAATAGACAGTAAATGCAGAGGATCTGACAGTGCGTGACGAAGAGAGCGATTTCCTGGGAACGAAGGATCATGGAAGCGAAAGACATACTAGCAGACTGTATACGATCGCATAAGTACCCCATTTTTAAGGCACCACCCGTTGACTCTTATCCCTAGAAGTGTTTTGGACGAAGGGGCGTGGTTGGGGTTGAGGCCGGACGTACGCAAGGGTTGCGTTGAGAGTTGGGTAACGCATGCCAACAAGGACCGTACCGCGGAGAAGAATCAATGGCGTAGCATGGTATCAATGGTGACTCTGCTGGCTGAAGCTCACAACGCAGTACTCGAGACCAACGATCCGGAGCGAGTTGTCCTACGGAAGAGCCAAGGCCAAATGACTGTGCCTGGTTTCACGCCCGTAGAAACCCGCAAGCGCCTGCCAGCTAGGTCGGAAAATGGATCGGATGCGTCGATAAGCAAAGAAACGAGGCTGAAGAAATTGCTGAGTACGAAAGAAATGATGAAATCTGGTATGTTTGACGTTTTAGCAGAACCTACGGAGGATGATACTGCAAATAACGATGAAGAAGACGGGGATGAATCGGAGATTTATGTTAATGAGGACGGAGACTCTCGGAGACAGAGCAGCCTTTACAGCCCCCTGGGCAAGGAGACCTCTGCTGCTTTCAACATAACACCGGGGGTATGTGGCCATCTCCGTGGTGCCAAACATGACAAATGCCCATGCCGTCTGGTTCGAGAGGCCAGAAATCGATGTTGCTGGCACGGAGAAGTATGTGTTGCGAGGCCATAGATGCGCCCATCCCAGTGATGCCGAATACGCCATGTACTCGTGCCGTCGGTCTCGTAAGGCCGAAAATCGGGTTCGCCATCGCGGAGACGTATGCTATGCTATTTCACGAAGAGGGCGAGCTGTAAGCAGAGGTCCGTGACGTTTTGGAAATAAGGGGTGGAGAGGATGCACGGAGCATCAGCGCAATAAACACGTCTGAGGTGAAACTCGAGAATGCTGCTGACTATAAAGCTCTTAACAATTCTTTTTATCTTCCTGCATGGCGCATTCGATGATCTCAAGAACAACATCTGTTGCTAGTTCAAGTTCGGCCACTATAGCTACTGCACTGTTCTTGACAGCATGGAGAGGCCTGAACTCCACGTTGGCGGGGACCTCTGGAAGCAGAGCAGCCTCACCGAAATCTGCAGCGCCATGGCTAAGCACTCTATCATTGCTTCGAGAGCAAGGATCGATTCACAGTGACCTGGAGGGGTCTTTGCCTTTGACCGCTCTCAATTTCCAGAAGGTGTTTGTCATGGCTTCCCTGTTTCCTTCATGGCTCAAGTACCGTGAAGCCGTTCCCATATGTCCGAAGTGTCGTAAAGCGTAGTAGCATGGCAGAGTGGACAAGTCCGGCAGAAGCTTTGCTAACATCGTATGTCCTGCAGGCCGTCGCCAGCATCCTGAGTAGCTGACCATAGACATAATCTCAATGTCGTAACACTGCTGCGCTATCAGATTCTGCAACGCCATAGCTGAGCATCCTACCCGCGCTTCAACACCATCAACTCTCTTGCAGTAAGGCTCGTCAGACATCCGATGACACTGTGTTCGCATATCGAGATGTAGGACCTCGGAACCGCTGGGCAGCTCAAGAGTAGACACCACGCGCTTGGTTGGACAACTGGCATCGTCGACATTGATATGGGCACATTTCAAAGTACACTTCCCAAGAACGAGGGTGGCCTTGCCACCGCGGGCACGCTCAAATTGCGTAACATTGACGCGCCCCAGGCCAGTGTCGACAGGTATCTTCTCCAGTACTGCTTCCAGTCCCTTGGTCGTGAAGAGCTGTATCAGATACATCGATTGTTGCTCACTGGTGTAGTACTTCTTGAATGGTGGTGGCTCGGTCCAGTCTTTGGCGGTGATCTCAACTACTTTCTCCATGCCCACAGGGCTGAACTTGAGCTTAACGACGGCCATGATCTCGTCCTACAACGGTTAACGATTGCACTAACTCCAGCACAATGGAAGAGAGTGTGTATGTTGACGTTGAGGTATGAGACGTCGTGACGTTGAGTTTGAGAAATCTATCGTCGGCCTCAAGTCACTTTCACTTCACCTCAAAACTCAAACAAGCCAGGCAATACTGATAACCTCCGCGGCATTACACTGGACAATTACGATCGTCCAGGCTTACCATGGCGCCGCTCAGCGATTACGATAAGCAAGTACGGCGTTCAGACCGTCGCATCGAATGCAAATAGTGGCGGTGCCATATGCGAAGTTGCAAATAAGGAGAATGGGCATGGACAGGTGTAAAGCCAAATGGCACTGCTGCCACACGCTGAACCAAGGGCTGGCTGCCAATTGGAATTGAGCGCACATGCTGTCGATAATTGCGCCGCGAGACTGCCGACTTAGCCGCACAGGATTCGAAAGTCGTTCTGGTCGTGTCTAAATGTGAGTATGGGCGGATTCGGACGTTTGCTTGCAGCACCGCTAGGAAAGCTGCTAAATGCGCATCGTCTGCTGGGTCCGGGATTTCCTTGGTGTACTCCCGCTCACTTCATGAAGCTGGGCCATACCAATGCGATGAGCGAGATGTCGTGCAGTGGTCGCGAAGTTAAGGTTACGAAGGGCAACCAAGAGCTACAAGCGTAAGTCCGTTCACTCCAAGTCGTAGCACACGAGTCATTGTCTAAGTCTGGTGGCGATTCTGCTCCCCTCCGATACCCAGCGAATGCGAGGTGATCGATGGGGGGCATCGCGGGGGCACGGCAACAGTAACCAGGGACAAGGCAGCGATGGCAGAAGATAGGGGTAAGCAAGGCGGTGCAGTATCACAAGACGTATGCTAGCTATTGAAGTCCTTCCCTTCACCACCTCTTCATGTCTTCTCTTCTGTTTTTTTGCGCCTGCCGATGATATCGGAATCAGGCCTTCACTGTCCACATTCCCCAATACAGTCAAATCATCTTCCACCTCTTCAGAGATTCTTGCACCTCGCCCTGCCAGATGGAACTTATGGGCACTGGTGCCATCGGCGCGCCACTCCTCAGTACCTCGCAGTTCCAGCCTGTGGTTCTGCGAGACAATACTGTACCCTTGAATCGAGGCTATTGCACAATGCAATCCAAGGGCTGAGTGAGCGGCGAGTCCGATGTTGGCGTGTGAATCGACACTGGAGCGATGACTCATGCCCGGTAACCACGAGAAACCGCTTTCAGTGTCGATGTCGGGGGAAAAGAGAAGAAGGAGAATCCTGGAATACTTATAGTTCGATCTTTGGCGCTAAGCCTGGATGACTCATTCATCGTTGTTCTTGGCAGTTGTGAATGTTATGCGTGAAGTGACGTTACATTCACATTCGAGCGTGCCAGCGATCTGTCCAAACGAAGCGCGTGCTCTCGCAGTCACGATCGTAGAATAAACGATGAGATACGCGTGATTGGTCACGGAGATTGGCACCAGGCTTCGTTGCGGCGGCCACGCTGTACATTGCTATGCCAGATCCTCAACCAAATATATCTTCCTCTCTTCAGCAGATCACCGCGCCGCCTGTTCGTTCTTCGCCATGCGCGTCCTCATCATCTCCTCCGCATGCTTCAACATGAACGACTCGCCCAGCGAGCCTCCGGTAAATGACCCTTTCGTCGGCGGTCGTGAGAACGAAGACCCGTAGATCTCCTCCTCCGCCGCCTTCTTCTCTTCCTGGAAGTAGTCCGACCCGCGAAATACTGGGTCTGACTCAACAGTGGGTCGTCTGAAGCCTGGCGACGTCGGCTGTCGGGATGAGCTGGAAGAGAAGCCCGACGAGCTCGGCCCAAACTCAAGATGCACCGCTTTCCCCTCGTCGCCATCCAACGCTGGTCGCGACTCTGCCGCCGATTCTGGTATCGAACCTGCTTCGGGATCGTAGCCAGCACTTCCACTGATTCGTACCCGTGGCGATGGCAAAGGCAGGTCATTCCGTCCGACTGGTTCACCACCTGCGTCGATTCTACCTGTAATCCCAGGCATGGCATCCTCATCACTCTCGATCGCGCTGTCGAAATCACTTGCAGTTTGCGCAATACCCTCCGATTCCTCCTCTAAGTCGAACAGATCGCCATCTGGATCAATGCTCGTCCGTGAAGTTGGGCTAGCGTTTGTAGATGCTTCGGACGTTGCGCTTGGACCTGACAAATTGCTCGCCGCCAGTCCTGCAAGTGCGGATTGCTCGGCAATGATGTTGTGAGGCTGTTTGGCGAAGTCCAACGAAGCAGTCGGGCCGGCCTGGCTTACAGGTACCTCGTTCTCTGGCGAGCGGGTGCGCGAGTGTGATGGCGTAGAGCTGTGTTTCATTGTCACTGGCACGTTGTCGCTTGGCGCTACGATACTATCGCCAACAGCCAGCGACACGCGCTTCCTCTTCGGCCGCTGTAAGGACTGCTGGGGCGATTTCATGGCTGACGCAAGCTTGCCGTCAGCAGATGAGCCCGACGAGGACGTGCGCTTGGCGAGCTGAAGGTGAACTGGCCGCTTGTACTTGGCGTACATTGCGGTCTCGGAGTCCGCTTTGGGCAGCGAGGCTGGTTCATCTGCATCTGTCGCCCTACTGGATGTCCCAACAGCGCATGGCGCGGATTCCGTGCGCTTGAGGGTGCGCTCATCCTTGTGGTCAATCAACGGGAGGTAGGGTGGCGTGAAGAGGCCTACAAACTCCTTCTCGCGTTCCGCGCTGGCCCGGCGGTCCTTCAGATTGGCAGTGCCTGGTCGTTCTGCTCCACCACCCTCATCTATAGCCTGGCTCACGGGCTGTCGACGGACACCAGAGGCTAGCAGTGTGTCTACGGCGCTATGCTGCTGCGGCGCGAGAAACGGGCTGGTGGACACTGTCGATTCCGAGCTAGTCCGTCTCTTCATCGACGTTAACGAGCCATTGCCATTCGCGCCGCCACTTGGTTGCGCCGGTGTAGCAGCACATCCAGTAGCACCTGCAGCATTCTTCGCCTGCTGTCTCAACTCTTTCTCATAATTCTTATACTCGCGCTCCTTCGATGCGATGTACTTATGTATACTCTCGTCTAGCTGTTTCCGCTTCTGCTCCAACGCATCCAGATACTCCGGCGGTAGCGAACTATCTTGCTCTCTCAACGTCTTTCGAAAGGACGGTCGTCGTGCGACCGTGAACCCGTCGCGCGCGCCAGCTTTCTCTGCCATCTCTCACGACTTCTCGCTTCACTCTCGCATGTGATTGCCGGCGCCCGGCGCCCAACGTCCGTTACAGCTCCAATGCCGACCTCGGCAACGTTCGTGAACACAATGGCTGAAATGCAAGTTTCGCGCCGTTTCCAGGAACGTGTTGTATGCCGCGGGGGTACAGTCAAACAAGATGGATATTGACGGGAAGAGCAAGCAATGTGAGAGATGCACGAAGGATAATCTCGTACCGTCATGTGCGCAAAAAAGGAGAGCATTCGAAAGCCCACCCGGCTCTTCTCCACCAAGTGCGATAAGCGCTCTGACCGGTTCCAACCGAAGTCACAAGATCTCTACCGTACGATGCGCTGGCTGAAAGCAGACGACTTAGCTTGCTCTACTTGTCGGTGAGCAGCGTAGCGTGAGCTGACTTGTGGTACACCTACTTTATCGTTGTACCCATCACTATGGAGGCATGCCGGCAGTTATTCATTGGGATGACACAACGGTTCTTCGTGGTGCGGAGCTGATGAGTGCCGGCGCATCCCTGCAGCCATGCAAAGTCTAGACCCGGCACATGTGTCTACCTACGCACGTGGCGTGGTGGTATTAGAGTGTATGTATGTACAGGGGAAGGCGTTCACATGCCATTCTCGCTAGGGAGTATTTGCGATCTTGTCAACTATTGTACCTCGTACAGCTTGCTTGCTTGTTCCAGGGCGACCAGGGAAGGTGATGCGCCACCACTGTCGTCGGGTCCAATACCATCGGCCAAATGTTCATCGAAGGAGAGTACGGTGCTGGGGATCGTGAGACCGCCGCGACCCTGCGTGGCCGCATTGCGTCGTCGGCTGGCCAAAGAATCCTGCGGGCTGTCCGCCAGCTTGTATCGGAAGGAGGCGACCTTACCATCAGGCATAGTAAGGTCGTGTCGCAGGTACGCCCGATATTGCCGCAGCCACCTGATATGGTGTCGTCGGAGGGGAGAGGCTCGCCGTCCGTTGGTCCGGAGAGGCAATCGAGACCGTGTGATTTGCGAAACCTTCTCCTTGATGTGCACGCTGTGCCGAAGCCTCCGACGATGTTCCATGCGGGTAAGGTCTGCTGCTGCAACATCTTCAGCGGCATCAATGCTTGGTTCCGGTAGATTGGTCCGCATCCGTTGCCCAAAAAGCACGTCTTCGACGTCTCCTCGCATTGCCACATTAACAGTCGGCTTCTCCTGCTCCTTTGCACATTTAGCCAGACATGCAACCAGCCTGCGCCCCAGAACTTTCGCTTCCAGCATCTGGCTAGCGCGACGCTCGTAACATTGCTGTATCCAGTGTACAATGGGCGTTTTCATTGACTTATCGCCAGCCACTGCCCACCGGGCAGTGCCATCAAAGCCGTGACGTCTTACAATGGCCTTGACAGCGTGCAGGAAGTTCTGGTCAATGCGCATGTTCTGCTCGAGCACCGTCTCGAACGCCCATCTAAGCCCACCACCAGAACCAATGGTGAAGTAGCCATCGATGAACACAGCCATGGCTACGGTATCCAAGGGACGTCGAGCAGCATGATCGGAAGGGAATATGGCGTTCAGCACTGCTATTCCCTGCTGTCCACGTTGATTGTGAATCAAGATGTTGGCAGCAGTCACTCCGACATGATGCTTCACGGGCCAGCCGTTCTCGTCGTTGATCCGGTAGTACTCTGTCACGGTCTCGTGCAGTTTATCAAGCTCGGCTCGATCACCCTTCTTGAGACGTTTCATGCGATGGACAAGCATTGGACCCATGGCGCCAGTGATGTTCATCCCAGCTTTGCGAGCCTCGCGGAGAAGTCCATTTGCCTGCATTGCGTCGCCTCTGTCTTGGCGCAGACATGCTTCAACAGCGACCTCCAGGGCGAAAGGCGAGGACGGAAGCCCTTCCCTATTCAAAGACTGGTGATAGAGCTGCAGCACTAGGTTATGATCATGCACAGATAGAGCTTTCACCATAGCTCTTTCTGGTTTCTCAAAAGATTTCGCAGGAGCATTGACGGAGTCTGGATCTTTAGCGCTTGGTGTCTTGTCGGACTTCAAGATGTTAGGGACGGCATCAGTCGTTGGGACCATCTCATGTGGCAACGGCCGGAAGTCTTCAATCTGAATCATGCTTGGCAGCTCTTCCTCTGGCGAGGCTGACACGGATGGCGATCCATACCCATTGGCAGGTACCTTTGTTATCGCGTTTGGATGTGTAAAGTGAACCTGATTGTCCCAGGTCCAACCTGGTGAGGGCACGACATTGTGATGCTCGCTATCCAGGCTGTTTAGTCGAGTCTCCACTTTCGATCGGCGCGACGAGATGTTTTTGTTGTGCTGACCTTCAAGCTTCCTGATGTCGAAGCCTACGGCCTCCCTTACCAAATCGAAATACTCGGGTCCTGCAAGCGACGGAGCAAAGTGAGCCAGATTCCGACAGAACCACATGACCAATACATGAGACGGACGGTAGTCCAGATAATATCGTGTAAGCAACTTGGCAGCCAGCCTCGCGTCAAGTGTGAAGCGCTCGCCCATGATGCGGATGTGGCGAATCCATTTAGGTATGAGACCGATGGTGTTCTTCGAGACGAAGCACTGCAGCATGATTTCGGTAGTGGCTTGATTGGGCTGAAAACCCAGGCTGTCAACCATGGCGGTGACGAATTTCCATGCGTCAACTGACTTGTGCTCTCGAGCGTACAGGTGGAGAGTGTTGTTCAGCCGTCGTGTAACGTTTGCATCGCAGGCCGTTTTATCCAGTTTCCCAGCTACGGCGAGGAGCCGATTAAGTGAATCCCATTGTCCTTTCTTAGCGAAAAGGACAGCTGCAGCACTGACTGTAAAGGAGTCGTGAGATGTGTTTCTGTGAAGGTCGGCGACGCTGTTCCGAGCCTGTTCATGCGCGTTGGCACTCAAAAGGACGTCAATGACCGTTTTCTCGAGCCGGAATAACGCTTCGGCTTCTCCAGTAGCGCCAAACAATCTGCGCAACTTCTTAATTCTATCGTTGAAAGTTGCCATGTGACGAGTCGCGCGCCACTCAGCAAGCAGCTGCACAGGAGTCCACTGCTGGAGTATGCGGCCACGCAGTGCAACCGGCACATGATCGAAGACATATTGAAAGTGCCCTACGGTGAGAGCGTGAGATTTGCTGCTTCTCGTGCACGCGTACGCGATGATCTCCTTGCTCTGGCCGTCCAAATCCCGTAAACTTGTGTGGGGTAGGACCTTTCCGTGACTGAACAGATCAAGCACTTCATCGTAGGCTTCCTGCGCATCACAGAAGCGCAAGAAGGATGCGCAATACGGCAGATTATCTGGTCCAGGGACAAGCACATCTGCAAGTTGTAGCAAGCGATGCATGCTGCGTATATCGCCAGCCGTAGATGCAGCGTCGAAGCACTCATAGACGAGCGATCTCCATTGATCGGTATTGGCGGAGAGTTCTCGGTGTGTTGCGATCTCGTGAGGAGTCACCTCTACTCTCGAGGTAGACAACAACCTTCGACATTTTGTACGCAAGGCTTCGAGTTCAAGAATCGCGTCTGATCGTCGCAGTGCTGAAGGGAGGCTTTGCTTCTGCTTGCCACGTCCATTGCGCAGTGGACGATTAATTGCAGTAACCTGCACTTCAGCATCCGCACCACCCTCACTTGAACTGTGTCGCACAGGTCGCTTAACCTTGGGCGGCTGTTGCATGGGTGCGTTGTCTTCCACGACTTCGTGGGACACCAGTTTCGGTAAGCCTGGAGGACTCTTCATTGGTGTTCCAGTCGTCTCGTTTGATAGTTGTGGGCCGGCGTACCCCGGGCGACTGAAATCCACCTTGGATCTGGGAGCACCACGACTCTGCGTTCCCGCAAGATCTGTCCGCAGGGGTATTTGGGATTGTGGTGGCCGGAACGGCTGCCAGTGCGGTTGAACTCTCCTCTGTTGTACGTTCGTTGGAACCTTACGCCGCTTTGCAATACTCTCTTTATGCTTCTTCGACTGCTCCTCAAGCTGAGCGTACCCTCGCTGCACTGTAGACGGCAACTCGTGCCCACGAAACGGAGGACCACACTGTTCGTGCTTCGGCTTGCCAGCCGTACCTTCGCTCGTCTCTTGTCTCTCAGAATACTCCGGAAGCCAGCCAAGACCGCCGCTCCCTATTATATCATCTTCTGGTGTCTGCGTTGCCACCGCCGCATTTTGGTAGTATCTGGGACTCTGTCGGATCCGTCGCGCATTATCCGCAATCTTTTGTACTGTCTGCGTGCGCCTGCGTCGCTCCTCCGCGCACAATGTGGCAACTCCAATGGCAGTTCCGGACGAGATGTATGCAAGTTGGCGGAGTGCTTTGAGGGCGGCATTGGATGGCACTGGTCGAGAAGTGCCGCTGTACATAGCGAGTCCATTGTGTTAATCTGAGGTGTTGATTGGCATTGGAAATCCTGGTATGTATGAAGAGTTGGACATTGTTCGAGATGCACGCTTCATCGAAGGGAAGTCTAAAGCGGGTAAAGCCGCGATTACTAGCGCATTTTGAATGACAAGGACGACGGTGGGGAAGCCAAGAAAATCGTTCTCGCATGAACAGATGGTATGGTATAGCAAGTTGGATTGAGATTCTTTACACGTTATCGTCGCACACGGGACCTACCCCACAGGAACGCAATACTGCATCGTTGATCCTATGCTGAAGTGCCTGCTTGCCCCATGAGCATTGGGCCCATGCGTTCGCCGTGTCCCAGCTATTCATCGCCAGCTGGGGAAACCGACTTCACCCCGTCAAGAGAGATTCCACGAAAAGCACCATATGCTCATCAACGCACACCTGGACCTCGCATGCTGACTTGCATCGCGAGAGCGCAATCAGGATTGACCCCCACCCCAAACGTGAGCTCAAACGTGAGCTCAAGGTATCTGGGGCAGAACCGCAGAGCTCGATCTGCTTCAGTGCGAGCTTCCCCCCAGTCGTCATTCCAACCACCTCGACGACGTCTCGAAGCCTCGCAGCTACCCTATCATAAAACACTTCGTCGCGACTTGTACCCATGTTGATCTCGAGGTGCAGCAGACGAATGTGCCGCAAGAAAGTGCAAAGACGTAGCTCCCCAGTCACATTCTGTAGATGCTGGTGCAGAGCCATCTCTGAATTATCGTAAAAACGCAGGTGGAACCCAACGGCCGCGTAGAGAACTAGTAGCACTTCCGTTCGTATGGCTTGGCTTGTGCTGGTAAGAGCGGCGACCGGTCCAGGACTCTGCTTGAGATACATGTGTCCAGTACTGCCAATATCGAGTTTGCAAGTAAGCTGTTGGTTGAAAACTGCAGATTCTAAGCTCAGGAGGGATTCTCATGAAGTGACATGTTGTATCGTGCTCGCCGCTGGGCATGCTCTCTGTCATCATGTTGGTGTTTGGCACGAATGATGTTGGTGTAGTGTTCTGTTTGTAGAAGCTCTGTTATTGAAGGGCGTTCTGTCAGTTGCGAATGCCAGCTGACAGCTGCACAACACTAGAAAGAGCTGGGCATGAATGCAAGAAAGGGCTCTGCCGCTCATGTGGGAGTGACGACTCGCCCACTACGAACGGATAATTGTTGAGCCATGATAATTCCGGACTGGAGAATGTCATGTCTACGTCTCAAGTGGCCTTCACGTACGCTGTTCATTCCGTTAGCAGTTGTACATATCTCGCCGAGACTCGTACTTACCAGCATCGATCTTCACCACCTGCGGCAGAGCCAACCGCACCTTATTCCGATACAGCACCGGTCCCGACTTCTGCACTGGGTTGCCCTCGAAGTACACCTCCTCCAATTTCTTCTTGTCCTTCAGCACCGCCTCAATCTCTTTGAAGTCCGCAATTTGGCAATTACTCGCCCACAAATTCTCCAGCTCTGTCAATCCCTCCAGACCAGCCAAGCTCGATATAGGGTTGGTCTGGAAGTCCAGGATCTCGAGTTTGGGGTTCGAAGTCAGTGGTGCGAGCGAAGTGATTTTGTTGTCTGATACATAGAGCTCTGTCAACTGCGGCAGCGAGGCAAGGCCCTCAAGCGAGGTCAAGCGGTTGGCCTGGATGCTGAGTGTGCGAAGACTCGTGAGTGTGTCGAGACCTTTGAGCTCGGTGATACGATTCTGGCCTAGCCAGAGACTTTGAAGATTGGTCAAGGTTTCCAGCCCTTCGATCTCACGAATACGGTTTGCGCCAAGCTCGAGGTAGGTGAGGTTGGTCAGCGCCTCGAGGTTCTCGATCTTGGAGAGCCGATTCTGCACGAAGTAAAGGTGATGAAGCTGCGTTAAAGAGGAGATGTTCTTGATATGCTTGAGCTTGTTGTAGCTTAAGTCCAGACTCTGCAGTTGCGTAAAGTCTTGCAGGCCGTCAATATGTTTGACGAGATTATCATAAAGCTCAAGCTCTTCGAGGGTCGAAGTAAGCTCTGATGGGAGCTCGATGCGCTGTATGGCGTTTTGGCGAAGACATAGCCTTTTCAGCCGCTTGAAGCGCTCGAGATGGAGGGCGGATATGTTTGAGACACGAGAATGTTGGACGTCAATCTCCTATTCCGATCACGTCAGTATCAGCACTGGATATGGAAGAGGCATTTCTTGCCTCCACTTCTGGGTCTTCGCCATCTAATAGGTCTGTATTTGTCAGTCATTTGGACCACGCCTACAAATGCAGGTCCCGTGCCTACCTTCGTCTGCGTCGATCTGGTCCACTGGCGGAGCGTCTTCATCTGAATACTCCGGGTCTTCCAGTGCTTCTGGGTTCGCCAAAGTGGCCTGCTTGTTCACCCGAAGCTTGCCGTCCCAACCAGACTTGCTGTGTGGTGTGCTGGGTTTGGGAGAGCTACTGTTCTCTTCGGGCGCGCCATTCTCTGCTCCGTCCGCCTCCAACATCTCGCTATTTGATGTTGCTGCTATCGTTGCATGCCGTGGCGGCTCCTGGTCTGTTAGGCGGGTTGCTTTGAGGTCAGGTACCGACGAAACAGCTGAGCAGCGGTGCAGACAGAGTGCGGCACAAGTAGGCGACGCCTCGGCGTAGACGTTGGGTGGGAGTGATCAGCGATCGACAGTACAAGAAATGGTTTGTGTGATTGCTGTTTCTTTGCATGTGCTGTGCTGTGAGTGCGATGTCATTCTCGCATCGCGAAACAGAAGCCTCAGAAGAGCCCTGCCAGCGGGAGATCCCCAAGCCACTCCCGCTGCACGTGCTCAAGCATGTGAGCTTAACTCTCTCTGATCCAATCACAGCCCGAATGAACGCTGCACCTCACCTTCACTTCACTCCCCTCTCTTCTCCTTGAAGCAACACAACTACCTACTGTTCCCAGGCACTGAAGCTCGTTGCTTATGGTCCTTGATAGACCTCAGTGTCTGCCAACAGTATGCAGCCAGACGGGAGGCTTCAACGCCATGTTTGATGCGCAAACGGATAGCATGCAGGAGGTGGTACAAACCCAGTATACCCTGCGGATAGCAGCAGCCTTGCCGATGGCCCATAAAGATCATCACGGGCCCATGGCAGTGAGTATGGAGGAAGAGGTGGTCACACTTACGGAGAACATGTTTTAAGAGGACTTGGCCGGGCTATAGGGGTATTTGAAGCGGGCTTGAAATCCGAGAGGCATAGTCTGTGAATTGAGCCGTCCGCTGCATTGAGATGTTTTGCCGTTTAACATGTGACGATGCCCGAAAGACGGAAGAGCCCCGCCACATCTGCGTCCGTTTGTAATCCTTCGCCATCTTTCACTTGCTGCTCTAAAACTTCTTCGCAAACTCATCCTCCTTTGATCAATAACATCATAGCATCAGCATGGCGCCTACTAAGCTACATGGACGGTACAAACTCTACAAGGCAGGCACCGCGAAGCTGGTTCAGTGGCTGGCAAAATCTGCAGAGTCTTGCTGCGACCTCAAAACTGTGATCAAATCACTCGACAACAGCAACAAACCAAAGCCTAGTCGAGGCTCGTGCCTCGTGAACATTCGCACTCAGGAGTTGGTACGGT
Organism: Elasticomyces elasticus; assembly: GCA_035926095.1. Classification (NCBI taxonomy): domain Eukaryota; kingdom Fungi; phylum Ascomycota; class Dothideomycetes; order Mycosphaerellales; family Teratosphaeriaceae; genus Elasticomyces; species Elasticomyces elasticus. The sequence continues at coordinate 371,124 of JAVRQT010000015.1, forward strand.
TGGCAGAGACTATCGCTGCATCCCGCCCACCCATTGCGATACCCGAGAGCATTTTGCTCATCACCATTGATGTGATCGCCGGCCGCAAAGAATGTGCTGAGTGGTACGGTGCGCAGGCTTTGGAGGAAGGGAGCAAACTTGACAAGGAGAACAAGTCGCATCAGTATTTCATTCTTGTTCTGCAGAAGGTGCTGAGCCTTCTCGAAGAAGCACGTACGAAGATTGCACCGAAGTCAGGCGCCAGCAAGCCAAGTCAAAACTCTTCTAAAAAGGGACGAATCACCGGTATCCAGCACGAGCTCAGCAATTTATTCGCTTGCCTGGAGGTCGAAGAGCCAGCCGCTGTCTCCGTCTCCGGCGCCACGACTCAGTCGAAGGAAACAGGCAGCACTTCAGCATCCTCTGCTGGGAAATCGTTCCAGCTCGTTGAGGATCAGGACGATAGTGGCTTCGCGACATGGTCGTATCTACAAGATCTCGATGACGTTCGCACATACCTTCGCAATACCTGGCTCGAATATAGTCGTGGTGAGCTCAGCTTTCTCGCGGCGAGTTCAATCACCGACACCGCCTTCGGCTTGCTTCGTTGCGCGCATGAGGACTTCGAGAAGATGGTACCGCAGTGCTCAACTGCGAAGGACCTATTGGAGTTTCTAGGCTTGACGGACTTCTGTCGAGGGCGAGTTGTCTGGCTCGGGCCCATAGCGAATACTAAGACGACCCACCGTAACGCTCAGTCGGATGATATCAATATCGTCAGCTTGCTTTGTCCTGTCGCGCACCGCTGCCTAATCACCTACAGCCAGGACGCCTCAGCTGTATGCGAAGCTAGTGGCCCAACGAAGCGTCTTACACCTGGTCTGCAAGTGCCTCGTTCCGGCTTTCACTACCATGCTTTTTGTAAGGTGCTGTACGAACTTGCACCCAAGTTACACGAAATTGCTCACTCCAGAACGTGCGAGCATATCGTACTGGACGAGTTCGTGCAGGGTCTCGCAGACATTCATCGCAAGAACTACATGCCATCTTGGATGGTTGTAGCTTGCCAAACCTATCTCGACATCTATGACTTGTTGGGTACTCATGTCTTCGACGGCGCTCAAGCACTGCAGGACGCAATGGACCAGAACAGGGCAGTCCTGGACAGTGCCAAGGCGTATCATTATGACTGCGTCACGCCAATGTCTGATGTCAAATCGTCGCTCACGGAGCTGGGAATAGCGGCAACCGCAAGTGGGAGATTCGAGGCCACACGATTCGAAGCCACCACCATCATGCAACCCAAGGAAGCAATGCAGACTCTCGAAAGTGACGGTGAGCACACTCGTACGGTATCCCTTCTTGAGCGCCATTTACCTGCCCATGCGGGCGCGATCCTCGCAGACCTCAAGATCAATATGCACCGTGCTGGGTGCGGTGTCGCAAACCATGGCTTCTACATCTTGAGTATGGTGCATCTATACAAAGACCTGCGCGGATCTGGTCTACTCAAGAACGACTGGCACGATATGGACATCGTGCTTGCTGCGTTCGGGAACAAGCAACCGCTCGTCTCGAAGACGGATGCCACGTACGACGAGGATGCCTCTTATCGTCACTATCTGATCTCGCTCGGGGTACCTGCTACTGCATTTGCTGCTCGAGCCAGGCGGTCGAAGGTGTCATATACCCCATCACTCAAAAACGCACGCAAAATCGGCATTACTTCGCCGTATCTCCGGAGCATGGGTAGCGACTACTTCGCTTGTGAGCATGCCTACCAGAAGCATGGGAATCACCATTCCAAGAGCAGGACCGTCGAGCGCGTGTTGCACGCATTGATCAGCAACGACGGTAACCCCACTGGCAATAAGAAGCAGCCCCAGATTGTAGCTGCAACCGGGATCACACCTGTGCAACTGCTCCAAGTCTTTCGCAAATCCATACTCGCCGACGAACCAACATTGAATTTCGACTTTGTGGGCTTTACTATCGCTTGTGCACGCCTCATGAACTCGCTCGTGCAGCTGGCGGGTCCGAGATTGGGCGTGTCGTCGTCTGACGAGTGGTCACACATCACACTGGTCACGCTTCTGCTATCGCTTCCTGCGTCTGATCAGGTTATGGCTGATGTAGCCCACCTGCTGGCGGAGCACATTGCTCAACAAGGAAAGAAATATGCCAAACAAGCATACGATCAGTCAAGCGGCCGCATTCCCAAACACTTGCGTCCAAAGATCTCGCCGCCGGACACAAGTCTTCATGAATTTAACCGGGAGCTGGTCTGTTCTATGTTCGACTACAGCGACACCAAGTATGTCATCAGTGGTGATTCGCTGGCAGCATATCACCCAAGCATCAAGTTCGAGAGGTGTGGCCCTGAGTGCAAGGGTCACGGTTGCGACGCAGAGGGCGCAGAAACCGATCCCCGTGCGGTGCGTCACGGTGTTCGGATCATCGCGTACGAGTCGGCGCTCCCCGAGGCCATTGTGGCACGCGGTATCGAGAAGATCAAAAAGAACCCGAAGCAGTATCTGGAGGCGCGAGATCGTATGGTAGAGCGTCACCGCCAAGAGCACCCCGACGAAACGCGATTGAAAGTGAAGCATACCATGGTCGCTACGATGGCCGCCCTCGGCTGGAGCTGGAGGGGATGGGCTGGCAATGAAGACCTCGAACTTGAACGGGTGTTCCGCGAGAGGGATCTGACGCGAATGGGCGCCTACCTCATGTCAACATATGATGAGATGGATATGTGGGACATGCAGATGGAGCGCTTCGCGGAATCCTTCCCAGGTTATGGTGTGCTAGAAGCAATATGAAGATGGGCCGTGTGAAGGCAGTATCCGACTCAGCTTAGGAGTCGTGATATGTGTTGTGATCGAAAATATGCGCTTGTTGGCTGCATCAAGGATCGGCCTAGAACAGAACACTGAGGTGGTCGCGCGAGCCGACGGAGCTCGTGGCATACGTATGTATCTACTTCACAAGAACCAGGAACCGTCCCTCACCATCACAAGTACGCATATCACATTGACAGCAGGTCCACGTTATTGGACAGACCAATGACATATCATCAGGGCGGTGGGAAGAAATTGGGCTGCAGCCTTGAGGAATTGACGTCAGTGGAAGCTCCTTTCCGGAAGCCTGGGACCAAGCAGACCGCTACCACGATCGCGCACTCCGTATACAAATCGGAAGTAGATGTAGGAGGCGGTGCTCAAGAATGTTGCTGCAATCAGATAATGTGGACTCTGCTGAATTCATGTCTCACGTAGTATCCTTCCTCTGCCAAGGAGGCCGACTCGCCGACGATCCAGTATACTCTTCCTCCCATCTGAACTCCGTCTTCTGATACACGGCATTAGCTTTCAGACTGCTCTGACTGCTCGTCTCCATCTCGTTCCGGTCGTCCATCTCAATGACGTCCGTAGCGTCACTACTGCCATCGCGGACGCTGATCTTGTTCGTTCGCCTGGTTTGCTGATCTGGCCTGAAACTATCTTGCAGGCCTTGAAGTACATTTGCTGGGCTTCGGCTGCGCGACCAATTCTTCGAACCATTCCCGCTGGCGTTATTGCTGCCAGACTTGCTGCCTGATTTGTAGTTCTCGTAATCACGGCGTGTAAAGGCCAGCCCGACTTTCTTGGTCTGCATGTCGGAGATGAAGCTGTTGATCCGCGGGATGGTTGCTGTGATGACGGACAGATGGACGACACATCTAGTCACAAGTCAGCTTTCTCGATATCATCTCTTTCCCACCGCGTTCACTGACATGTAGATCGTCCTTGGCGTAGCACCATACCATGTCGCATCCGCATAGACTGTTCCAAAAGCACGCAGATGGCCCAGGTATCCAATCAACGCAGCCTCCGCAATGACTACCAGAAACCTCGAGGACATGAGCAGAATTGGCACTATGCGATGCTCAATATCCGCCTGCAACTTCCAGATTCTTGGGATCATCCAGAATGACAGCATCACATCCGTCCCCATATCTATGACGAGAATGGGAAAAGCCAGATAGCCGCCTGCACCGCATCGAGCGCCCCAATGGACTTGCCCGGAACACGAAAATGCAGTACCGAAGACGGCGAACAGAGTCCAGAATCCAATAGCTCCGAGTAGAATAGCTATGCCGCGCTTGTCCTGGCGAGGCGCAATGCGCTCAAAGAGAAAGGCCACAGAGATCTTGGCGGCAGCCTGAGCAAAGGCGGAGAGCAGGTTCGCAGCGTAGTTGAACCTCACGTACGCGTTGAGTTGGCCCATCGTCAGCGTGTTGGCGTGTCTTCCGAGACCTTCATCCACTGATCGCTCCACAAGGATGCTCGTGATGAGCGCCAGAAGTGCCGCTGCGTAGAAGAAGTAGTCATCGCTGCGAATAGGCTGTTTCTTTGCCAGTGTCAGGGAAAGACGAATGATGGACACCAGGACTGTGATCGATGCGCCAATGTAGCCGAGGACGACGATCGGTGCGCCCTGGTCGTCGGAAGTATGCTGGAAGAGCGGCGGCAGGGCGTTAGATGGCATTTCTGAGGACGTAGGTGTCGCGACACAGATGAAAGCACATCTATGGGAAGAGTGGCCGGCACGCGGCAATCTGAGCGACACTACTACCTCCCCACCAACAAGGTTGTTCTGCCGTGACTCGGCGGTCATGCTGGGTGGTCATGGCGAAGCCTTCGCACTAGTTGAGCAACACGCACGGCATCTAAGCCCGCCTTGGGTGATCGGAAGATTTAGTACCGCAAGTTCACTTCTGCAGGGTGTGGTTGGCCCGGCACGACGCGGGTTTGATGTTTCACGGATCGTCTAGCCACATGGCGTGGTTGTTTTCTAATTGCGCGATGGTCGATGCGGTGGGTACCTGAATCGAAGCCTGAAGAAACAAGGGTGGTCAAAATAAGGTTTCTTGACGGAAGAACCTCCGTCTGGTCTCAGTTCAACTCTGAAGCAATGTCCGCGGCCGTCTCAACCTCGACATCTTCAAATGCTCCGACACCTTTGCGAACACTCACGTTAGATAACGTGTTGGTCGTAGGATGCTGCGTCGAGCCTGAATCGCCAGGTATTAGGCTGTTGACAAGGGAAGAAACTAACGATGGATTGACTTTCCGTGAATCCCGAACTCCACACGCCCAGGGACGAGGCAGACCGTAAGAAGACCTCGGCTGTGTGCTGGGCTGATGAGATGGCTAGCAGTGGTGTACCAAGCAGCTTGCGTCCGCTGGCGGTCGACAGCCGACATCGAGATCGTGGACAAGGTTGGTGGACCAAGCTGAGAGCCTGGTCGTATCACCCTCCACGTTGCTGAGATGTCAAGGGTGTGCATACAATGGTTGATGATCCGCAAGTTTGGGTTGTTCGCGATGAGCCTCTGACTCGCAAGTCTATCTCGAGCGAAGCTTATACAAGACCCATCCGGCGCTGCGAGCATGGCGTTCCGCTCTTGGGTTTGCTAGACCGGACCCTTTCTTGCCATCGACTCCGATTTCCTTCTTCTGTGATCCACCATCCTTCTGATTTACGCTCTTCAAGTAAGAAGCTTCTGAGCAGTACACCATTCCTTGCAGCTCTACCAGGAAGGCAGTTGAACCGTGGTCCGGTTGCATCGAGAAGGGGATACAGGATGGAGCTCCAAAGCAAGACTGTCCACTATACCAGCAAAGGCCTGCACGACTCTTCCCCGCCGTCAGATGGTGTATCTGAAGATGGTATCTCGCCGCCGCCCCAAGAATTTGGAGGGAAGGATGGCCATCTTCACACCATCGGCGGTGGCGCGGCTCAGCAGAGATCGCACGGACCTGCAGATAAACTAGACCGCTACCTATCTTCGAAACCGATCATCAGCTTTGGCTTGACCTTACAAGCGTCCTGGGAAGCTGTGGCCCTGTCCTTCCAATCAACGCTCCTCAATGGCGGCCCTTCAACGCTGGTCTACGGCGCAATTCTCAGCGCATTTGGCTCCACCGCAATGGCAGCAACATTGGGTGAGATGGCCAGCATGCAACCTTGCGTAGGCGCACAGTACCGATGGACCGCTCTCCTCGCTCCTAGAGGCACTAATCCACGGTTTTGGGGATATCTTCAAGGCTGGCTCACCACTTTCGCATGGAACGCTGCTTGTGCGTTGAACCCGTTCCTGATGGGCAGCATCATCCAAGGATGCATAATACTCTGCAACGAGAATTACGTCCCACAAGGCTGGCATACGACTCTTCTGGCATATGCTTCCATGGCTCTACCCATCTTCTGCAACATTTACGCCCGCAAGATCATCGCACCGCTCGAGATCGTGTCAGCAGTCCTACACGTCCTGTTACTGATCGTCTTCGTGGTCGTCCTGACCTGTATGGCCCGCCGCAGTACTTCGGATTTCGTGTTCGACACTTCCTTCTATGGCATATCCGGGTGGGAGAACAAGGGCATCCAGTGGTCTGTTGGTCTGCTGGCCGTCATCTTCCCAATTGGAGGCTACGACGCAATTCTGCACATGGCAGACGAGGTCAAGGACGCAAAGCGTAAAGTGCCAATGGCTATGGTCGGATCTACAGCTCTCAGCAGCGTTGTGATGTTCGCGTTTATCATCGTCTTGCTCTTCTGCATTGGCGATGTGGACGCAGTATCGGCCTCCGCTACTGGGTTACCCATCATTGAGACGGTCTACCAGGCGACAGGTTCCAAGGCAGGGACTGTATTCCTTGTAATGTGCATTTATCTCATCATTGGTGCTTCGCAATTCAATATTCTGGCGTCTGTTTCGCGGCTTGCTTGGTGAGCATCATCCTCTTCTCATCTCGTCTCGCGCAACAACTGACAAACAGCTAGGGCCTTTGCTAAGGATGGTGGACTTCCATTCAGCGAGCACTTCTCCAAGGTCCACCCAACACTTCGCATTCCCATCAATGCCGTCGCACTTACCTCAACCATCTGCTTGCTCATCAATATCATCCCAGTGGGTTCAACGACGGCATTCTATGCACTCACGTCACTATCGACATTGGCGCTCTACTTCAGTTATTGTGTGCCGGCAACGCTCATCCTTATCAGGAAACTGGAGAACATCTTTCCAGCATACGGTCCATGGAAGATCGCGGGTCCCTACTGGGTCGGGCTTTGTGTCAACATCTTTGCATTTGCATGGGGATGGTATTGCGTGTTCAGCCTTTGCCTGCCGACATTTATGCCTGTGACTGCTGCGACCATGAACTGGGCAGGACCGATCTTGGCTGCTGTTATCGTCATTGCAGTGACGCAGTGGTTCGTGAGTGGGCACAAGAACTTCGTGGTTCCCAAGGACGAATTAGACGAATAGGTAGTCACTACAACAGCTTTGATTCGTATTGCCTACTGTTCTTATTTGTCGTCAAGTCATACGCTTTGCCCCATCAACTACACTACTCCGGCACAAGTTCGCCCACGGACCTCCAGAAATCGCATCTCGTCCCTCTGCCACCTTCCCAAGTGTAGGCATCCACAAGCCTGAAGTCGTTGACAGTAGTAGGTCCAGCACACAGCTGGCTGTTGCCCTGCACCGTAATCACAGGACAGGTCGTGTTCAGGTCGATCTGGTTCGGCGCGTAGATGCTGTACGGCGGCCAAGCACTGGCTGCGTTCGTACTGGCGTTTGCCGCAGCTACGCCATTCGCCACTGCATTCGAGATCGAAGGGTTTGAGCCCGTTATAAAATTGCCATATATCTGCTGGAAAGCGGTTGTGAAGTCCACGCTATAGAACTCGCCGGGATAAGTGTAGTAGCCTGCAACATCTGCGCCGTGATACGCCGGAGGGATAGAGAACTGGTACTTGTACGCTTGCCCGCCAGCACGATTATCGGAATAGGCCTCGGCCATCCAGTATGCAGGACAGACGAAGGTGGTCTCGGCGTAGATGTTGTCAGCGCGTTGCTGCTGCCCACTGCCAACAGAGCTGACGTTGAGTGCAGTCGGGCCCATGTCACCCTCAGTCGCGAACAACAGTGCGTTCGGATCCACAGAGGCGTTTGACGAAGGGTAGTACAGCAGGACTTTAGCAATGTCGTTGTTCGAGAAAAGAGGGAAGGTGACGCGGAGGTACTCGACCAGGTCGTCGACTGTCTCGATGTTCTGTGGTGTGAACCCAACACCTTCATTGGCGTTGTTGCCGACCAAGAGATTTCTGCCGTTGACCTGCTTCCGAGCGAGCTGCCGAGAAGGTAAGTCCTGGACGAAGGTGCCATCTGTAACGGGCAAGAAAGCCCATGTGCCGTACGAGCCCTCCTGAGAGACAGTGGCACTGGCGTTGATCAGGGTGTCAGTATCTTTGCTTTGCAGGCACTCGAATATGGGTGTCGAGCCGTTCCTCAGGTATGGCATGCTCGGAGGACATCCTGCTTGTGTGGCGAAAGCGTAGTATGCTTGAGTCGGAACCCAGTCCTTGTAACCGTACTGCATCGGCAGGTAGGGGCTGGCCGCGATACTGTTGGTGAAGAGTTGATCTCCAAGGGTCCCACCGTAGGCCATATCTTGCAACATCACGCTACCTGATGGCACTGTCGTCAGCAGAGCGTTCGATGTTTCAGACAGCCAAAACTCACCGCCACCTGCGCTTTCTCCAGAAATCGTGACTTGTGTAGGGTCGCCGTTGAAAAGGTGGATGTATTTCTGCACCCATTGCAGTGCCAAGTGCTGGTCCAGGAGAGCCGCATTGACGACACCCTTGCGATAGACCTCGTCACTAGATAGGAAACCAAAGGCTCCGAGCTTTACAAGATCAGTACGTGAGCTCCAGTACCAAGCAGGGCTCAAGCACGACTCACCCTGTACTGGATCGTGACTCCGACGAAAGCGTTATTGTTGGTGTTGATGAAGGCTGTCAAGTCCTGTCTGCCGTTGCCTATTCCATACCCACCACCATGGATCCATATGTACACTGGCAACGGAGAGCCGGTCGCGTTACTGGGCGTCCAAACGTTGAGCTGCTCGAGTATCAGTTGAAAGAAATTGACTCCCCACTCTGGGTTCTCACTTACAAACAAGCAATCCTCGCTGGCCCCAGTCTGGTTTGCCGGCTGATTGATCTCAATCCCTGCGCTTGGATTCAAAGGACATACTGGGCCGTACGATGTAGCTGGCATGGTAGCACTGCGGTTCGTCTCGGGTGCCTGAGGTGCCTGCCATCTTAGACTTCCCACTGGAGGCGCGGCGAAGCGAATGCTATATCAACTGTCAAGCAGGGATCACTTCCGCGTTCGCGTTCACGACCTACCCTTGATAGATGTCGAGACCTGCGGTAGCATTGCTGTACCCTTGGTATACGCTGTATCCTAGGTCCACCTCCAAGTTGCTGCCACCATACGACGATTGTCTCTTCACCGCATAAGCATATGGTCGAGCATTGTATGGTGTAGGCGAGGCCACTGTCAAGGCCGCCAGGGTGAGGATACTGAAGAACATGACTGAAGGCGCGAATGTACAAAGCATACTTACCTTTGTGCGGGCAGAGGATAGTACTTATCCAATAGCGCCCCGCGTGCTCAAGGTTCGTATCCTCTGCCACTTTGTGTTCCTGCATGCGTGCGGAGTAATGACGAATAGTGAGTCGCGCCGGGTGTTGTGGCATCAACCGGGCCATGCGCTCGCTTTTGCCTGAAGACGAATGCGGAAGCTGGCCAGCTCCCTCGCGTCTGTTGTGCGATGCTTGTTTGTTGTTCACCTGCACGCCCAGCAACCGAAGAAGTTGTCGTCACAGCACTACACATTGCGTCGGCCATCGGGGCCGATGGACAACTCGTGTACCCTATCTTCGTGAGTAAATCAGCGGCGCGACTATTCAACAAGGAAAAAGTCCGACACAAGCAAGCAGATGCGATGCTCGTGGTCGCCATTGCGATCATCGTGATGGACGATGAGTGAAGTCAAAGTAAAGTGGAGACGTCCGTGCACGATCTGCTGTTGCCGAGGTCTGACAATCCATATCACTTCAACGACCGTTCGTTCATGCAATCATTAAAGGTTCGCTGCAAGTATGCCAGTCCGCATCCTACTAGTAGGCGGCGGCGCCATCGGTGGTTTCTATGGCTGGCGCCTTGCGAGCGCACCACACACGCTTGTATCGGCACTCTGCCGGTCAAACTACAGAGCCGTCAAGGACAACGGGTTCAGGATTACAAGTCCTATATACGGTGATGGCGCATACAGGCCAGAGTTCACGTTCAGTAGCACAGCTGAGGCAACAAGAGCACAAGTAAAGTTCGACTACCTTCTCGTGGCGACGAAAGCTCTGCCGGATATCAGCGACGACAGCGCGTTGCTCGAAGGTCTGGTAGGCGCCGATACGAGCATCGTACTAGTACAGAATGGCATCGGTATAGAAGAGCCGTATCGCAGGCGATTCCCGAAAACGCGCATCCTATCAGGAGTGACTCTTGCCAGCACTGCTCAACCCAGCCCCGGACATATTAAGCACAATGGTTGGTCTAAGATCTCCATAGGACCATTCGTACCGGATCGTACCTCCGAAGACGAAGAGTTTGCTACACAGAGCTGCTCTCGTTTGATAGAGTTGCTCAAAGCCGGTGGAATCAAGGATGCCGAACTATGTACCCACGCAGGCCTGCAATTCGTGCGATGGCACAAGATATGCATCAACGCGGCCATGAACCCATCTTCCGTGCTTTCTGGCGGCACAGCCAATCAAGAGGCAGCTAGTGACCCTGAGCTCCACCACCATCTCCTGGCTGTAATGCATGAAGTACTTGCGACTGCGCCGAAAGTGCTCGGTCAGCCCCTACCGCCTGGATTAGCACAGCCTGAACAGATATTAGAGTCGATTAAGCGTAACAACAGTGGCAACAAGCCCAGCATGCTCTTGGACTGGGAGTCGGGTAGAAGCATGGAGCTGGAAGTAATTTTGGGGAACCCTGTGCGCCTCGCGCGCGATCGAGGCATTGAGATGCCCAGATTGCAGAGTATGTACGCCTTGTTGAAGATGGCGCAAAGGCAACGGATCAAGAATACGGCGAGTAAGCTGTGATGTTGTCTGTTGAGGTGATGGCACGATCTGACGACTTGAGATGGCTGGAACAAATAATGCATACCGTCAGGGTTTGTGCTGCACTATTGGATGTGAGGCTAGCCATCCTTCAGCGGCCAGTGTTGCGCTGGGCCACTGCTCCCTCGTCGTGGAGTATAGGTTGGTACTCGCGCCATCTTCCACCAGCATCTGACGCCTGAGTATACCTGGAAATGAGGTTCCCAGTAGCTCGCCCACTCGTTTCGCGTCCTTGACGAAAGCACCTCGGCGGAAGTACGACTGATCATATCCCAGCTCTTCGAACAACACTCGATGTATGGTGCTCATGGCCTCGAAAACGTGCTCGGTGCGTTGATGCTCAGGAAGGAACAAGGCGCACTCTACACTCTTGGGTGTGGCGATGAACGAGTGCATGAGAGTCCAGCCAACGGGCAACCCAGTCTCTACCGAGACAAAAGTATATGTGACACTTCCGCAACTCGAGTCCTGATGGTCTCTCATCAGAGTTTTAAAGGCTGAATAGTCATTGCAGGATCGGCGGTAAACATGGCGAAACAAGCGTGCGTTCTCTTCATCCTCAAGTAACGACCACAAGCCTGGAGAGTGTTCCGCTCGCAGTGGCATGATAGTAAGAAAACGGCCCTCCAAGGTTCGAGGATTGAACGGCCACTTTGTGGTGTCGGAATTAATCGACGATAAATGCATTTGGCGGAAGCGTTGAGTGGTTTCAAACTGGGTCCAAGGTAAGGGCGCTGATCTCCATAGGAGAGCTTTGTTGATGCCACTCGATACTTATACCGGGCGTGAATGTCGGACCCCGAGAGATCTGAGCCTCTATTACCAATACACCAAGATGAAGCGGTCAGATGTGTTGACTCGGTCTTGGCAATAGGCCGAGGTCAGCTTAAGCCGGCGACATGATCGGGAAGTATTCACAGGCACAGAGACCAAGATAAGTCGATTCGTCTTACTGAACAACGATGGAGCATTATAATCTTTGCATCCGGTGGCTCCTTTGCGCTCTCTCGCCGGCTGCCCTGCCGGCTCTCCTTCCAAAGACACCGCCAGCTGTCAATCCACTCCCGCCAGGGTAATTCCCGTAGAACAGGCCGCCGACCATTTCGCCTGCACAATGCAAGCCTTCGATCTCTGATCCATCCTCCCGCAATACCGCTGCGTTATCGGGATTGATGGCGAGCCCACCAAATGTAAACGTGATTCCAGAGGTCACTTTTACCGCGAGGAAAGGCGGCTTGATGATGGGAAGTGCCCAATTCGACTTCGCGAGATTCAGCTTTGTTTTCGATGACTGCGTGGAGAGGCCATCTTTGATTGCCGGGTTAAGCTTTGCGTCTGGATTTTCTTGCCTGTGCGATGCGACTGCGGCGTTGTACTCTTGTACAGTCCGAACGAAATTGCTGCTGTCTCGCAGCCCGTCCTCGTAACACTTCTGCGCCAGCTCCTCGATACTGTCCGCTTTGATTTTCTTGACGATCTCTTCCCGGTACTCCTCATCTCTCAACCACCCTTGGCCGTCCTTGTCCCATATCTGGAAAGCAATGCCGCCAGGCTGCTCCAATATTGCTCGCCCGAATTTAGCGTACGTGTAGTTGCGCAGATCGATCCCTTCGTCAACGAAGCGGTTGCCCTCAGAATTCAGCATCAAGCCCAAGGGGTACCCAGACTTCGTGAACTCGTTGGTCTTCTCACGATCGCCGCCATCTTTGGGAGAATTGGCATCCCATGCAACACTGTGACAGCCAGTCGGGCTAAAGTCTCCGACCGTCTTCGCACCCAGAACGAGAGCAGCAGCAAGCATATCACCTGTGTTGTAAGGAGTACCTCTGGTATGAGCCAGCTCCCAGCCTGGTCCCAAGTACTTCTTCCGCAGCTCAGGATTGGCCTCAAAGCCACCGGCGCACATGATGACGCTGGGGACCTTGAGCTGGTAGGTTTTGCCTTCTCTTTGAACCTCGACTCCGCATACTGCACGCTTATCATTCGTGAGTAGCTTGGTGGCGGCCGTGTCATGCATAATAGTACAACCACTCTTCTTGACGGCATCGGTCATATTTTTGATGAGCCCCTTGCCACCATCCTTGACAGTTAGGTGAAGGCCTCCCCAGAATACCCACCTCCCGTCTACCTGATACGCCTGTCGTCGGAAGCTAAGCCACCAGTCCACGCCATGACCTTTCAACCATTTGACAGTGTCGAGTGACTCGCCAACAAGGTAGCTACCCAAATTCTTATCACTTCGATCTCCAGTTACCCTATCTAGATCGCCTTGGAAGTCCGCATGAGTGTAGGCAGGCAGATCTATCTTATCAACAATATCGTCCGCTACATTCGAGACTACAGGGAGGATGTCCTCCAGCCCGTTGTGTTGCGTTCGATATGCGCCAGCCGTAAAGTACCCATTGCCGCCAGCCTTTCAAAAGGGGTCAGTCCATGTCTCGGGTTTAGGACCCAGCCCTCGTATCAGTACTTACCCAGCTTTCGGGGCACTTGTCGACCAACAGTACTCTTGGTGGCGGTGTCGTAGATTCAATAGCAGATAATGCTGACGCGAGTGCAGCTGCTCCAGATCCGATAATGACCACGTCCCATGGCTGCTCTAATATCGTTGATGAATTCATGGTCGCTCTCCGCGTTCAATGCCAATCCAAGGAAAGCTTGTTGATGGAGTCACTCTTGGGGGGGAGAGAGTGTAGTATGTCTTATTCCCACTTACCTGTTTTACGAGTGCCGGTTGCCGTGGTGTACAGGCAAAGGCCACCGTTCTTCCGATCTCGCTCGTTGATGAGCCGTCGAAGGAAGCGGAGGTGCAGATCGCCCGCCAAGCCAATTTGGGATCACGATGTAAGGACTTGTTTCGCGAGCAGAGTGGTACTGATAAAACTGAGGCACCCAGGGAAGGAGCATGAAGCAGTGTTGCAGAGGGATTTTATTGCTCCCTATCTTCACACCATACTGAAGGACAATGTTGCCACCAGTCCTTCCTCATCACATCAACAATTCCTAGGTGTGCTGTTTTTCCATGCCAGCTATGCACAAGGTCATCCACAAGAGGCGAACACAGAAGTTTCGCTAATCGCTCGCCAAAGAGGGGAGCGCGCTATCAAGAACGCATCAATGAGCACACCAACTTTTCAATTTCATAACCACCACCCAAACGCGCGCTCGCTCATGGCGGCACGCGTACCCAGGTCCCCCATATCTATTGCCGGAACGCCATGCAATTAAATCACAAACCCGCTAAAAGTGCAGTCAAAGCAGGTACAGCTTTGTCGGTCATCGTCCAAGGTCGAGACATGGCAGCTGACATGATCGTCTTTCGGCGAACAACGTCCTCACGTCTGACAATGGCCATTGACCTGGCAAGGCGAAGAATAGAATCTGCTTATCGTATATTGCGTCGTGTCCGCATGTTTATGTCGTTGTAGAGTTTTACCAGCATCGTCTTCGGGCATGTAGCATGGTCACAACAAGGATCTCGGTTGTGCTCAGCCACGTATCGCGGTGAGTGCCGGGGACTCTGTGAAGTAGCCATCGCGCGTAGAGCTATGATAAGGATAGCCAAAGCTGATGGGAGATGGCGCGCGTTCGCTGTGACTTTGGCCTGTTGGTGGAGTTGGCGATGCTGTTCGTGGGTTGCACGAACTGTTTGTCGAGACGGTGCTTTCGTTGCTGCCGTCCAAGTTCTGCGATGGTGGACTGCCGTTGCCAGGGCTTTTGCTGCTGGCTGGTGACGATGACCTTGTAGTCCCATCGGGGGGATCTGCAGCACCGTCCGTCGTCTCCCGTTGAGTACTATCCGATTTCGGCTGTGGTGTCGTGCCTGCGGCTGGCTTGAGTGAACCAGGCGTGAACTGAAACGTCAGTCAGCACGATTGTCCAGATTCACACTCTTGCCAGTTCGGGGCTTTTAGTTCCGGCACCTACGTAGCAGAACTTCTGGACAAGATCCTTATACTGGTCAGATCCCATTGCAGGCCTATCGGTAGTCAAAGCGTCTGGGCGCTCGTCAGCCTTGGTCGGTGCAGCAGTCCTGTCGACGGGACCGAAGTAGCTACCTCCAGTTCCAGGCTTCCTGCCATTGCTCATCAAACCACTCTGCCGGCCAAGTTTGTCCTGTGCCGTCGACAATGCAGCTGACAATGAGGCACCAAAGTCGTAGCGGCCGCCAAGACCGTTCGTGGTAGTTGTGGTGCTGGTGGGAAACACACTGCCGCGCTTGCTGCGAGTCTTCAACTTAATAGAGTTCGAAGTATCGCCAATCAGCTTGTCAGTAGGCCCGAAGTGATAGGTAGAGCCACTGCTCATGCGTGCAAAGTCGTCATCAACGGATTCTTGCCTTCCACGGGTCGCTGTCGGGGAGTGTCGGCTTCGGGGTATCGCGTTGAGTGGCCGTGCACCAAGCCCGCTTACAGATATCGTAGGCCTCTGAGCCTTCGTGGCAGATTTCGTAGTGAAGTCGACTTGATAATTGAGACCGTTATTGTTGTCCCAGTAGTCTTGGCCATTGACAGCATAGCGCACACACAGCAGCAGCGTCTTGGTGTCAATGTTAGCCGAGTCTGAGAGCTTGATGGAGAAGCTGAAACGATCGCAGCCGTCTTTCGGCGGACTGCGTGGGTCATTGTTGTACTCGGCAACCACCTCGGACGTGGTCTTCCAATAGTCCAGAGTGAATCGTGCAATGACGAGCTTGTGGAAAGAGAGGTTTTGCACAACCACAGTGCCGATCAGGGTCTGCTTGTCTGCAGAGAGGAAAATTCGTTCGACCCGGACGGGCAGCGTCTTCCGCTCGAAGGTGTCCTCGGGAAAGTTGGCCAGCTGGATCTCACGCTCAGCCTTTGAATCATTGTCGAACGGGAACTCCGACTCGCTGTCGTACGTGTCCACTGGTGAAGTGCCTGCACTAACTGCCATGGGCTTGTCGACTTGCAAGAAGTGCCGAGTCTGGTTGACCTCCTCGTTGAAGTGCACCGACTTCGAGTACGTCGGTGTGCCAGGCATGCTCGAATAACGCCGCCTGGACGACGCTCTTAGTGCTGGCTTGACCAGCTCTCCCGACTTCTTCCGTACCAAACTTGGCTTGGAAAATGGCCCCTGGTCTTGATCCTCGTCGCTATCGTCGGATTGCTGCACCGGAGACTCGAAGGTGGTTCCCTTCGGTATGACAATGGCCGTCTCGGTAGAGGATCGGGAATGTGCGATCTTCCTTGCCTCAGCTGACAACCCTGTTGGCGAGAGAACTTGTGACACAGGTTCAGAAGCAGTCTCTTGTATGTGCACGCGACCCTTGTCCGGGGAGCCCGACCGCCTTTGATCTATCGCTCGTACAGCCTCCTTTAGCTGGTCCCAGGTCTTCTCCATCTCCCGACCTCGATGTCCGCTCGACTCATCGTCACCATCCAAGATCTCGGGAGACTCAGGCGGCGAGAGGACCATGCCGGTGGGTATGCGAAGGTTGTTGATAGGCGGCGGAGACTGCCGTACGCTGCTATTTTGAGCAAAATCGGTAGCCTCAACATTTGAATCTGGTGCATCGGTTGGTGTTGGTGGTGCAGCCGCGTCCGACTTCGTCATTGATGTTGACCGTCGGTGCTTGTGCAAGTATGAGGCAGAGCGTGGCGGCTGTGGCCTACTTGTCATCGGTGATCGGGGCCCATCTTCACTATACGAAGAGGTCCGACTGATGGCGGGCGTGTTAGTTCTGGAAGACGCAGGTGACAGCGCTGACGGTGGGGTGTACGGCATGTCTCCGCGGTAAGGTTCGAGGTGATTGTGGTGTAGGTGTGAGGGCCGGTTCTTTATGCCAACAACCGCATTAATCCAGTAGTCCAACTATTAACAACGCTGCTCTCGTGAATGTGGTCAGCCTTTGTGTGCTTCTCCCCGACTCCGCCCGGTACTGCGACGTGCATGTGATGCGGTGCCTGACTTGACTCACAGGAAAGATATGGGAAGGGTGCTCCAGCATCGACAATGGTGACGCTTCAGAGGATGGGCGACCAGTAGGTGAGGTTGGCGAGGGTCTCTTTCGGTAAGCCGGATCGCAGGTGTAATAGGTAGTATAGTGAATATGGAAGGTGGGACTCGTCGTGCTCAGCTCAGCACAGCTCAACTCAACCGGGCGAGCCTGCCCTTCGGTGAGGATGTGGCGTGTGAGTAGTGAGCAGAAGCGCCAAAGTGCACGCGCGCAACAACAGGCCAACGAAAATGAGAAGTGCGAGACAAGCACCGCGACCGAGGGGTTGATGCGCGTCGGTGTTATTGAGAGGGTAAAAGGCTAGCAATGGCCTAGAGGTGAGGTGAGGTGTGGAGGGAGAGGAGAAAGGTTCGATGGTTGAACCAAAGGTGAGTGCGGTGGGATCCGCGAGCGGCCCAGTTGGCGAGACTCGAAAAAAGCCAAGATGCATGCGCGCAGCACAACCAAGAACCTTGCAAACCGGCCGCGGCGGAATGTCAGCGAAGCGAACCTTGCACACTTGGAAGGCAGACCCGCTTCCCTCATCTCTGCCCACATGTCCCACATCTGTTGGGGTGCAAGCTGCAGCTGTCCGTTGTGGCCAAGCGGTAACCGGCATGGTACTTGAATGGTACTTTGACGCACGATAACAAGCCACACGCCTGGACGCTAGATCTACGGCAAGGTACACAAGCGCTCTCATCAAAATCCTCCGCCTTTCACCCCAACCTCAAGTCGATGCTCGCGTGCTACACCACAGACACCACAGCACAGCTTCGTCGGACGCACTGGTCAAGCACAAGCATGGACGACTCAATCTTTACACAATACTGGCCGTACCAAGCGCCACGATGCCACCATCGAGGAAGTACGTACCTCCGAGACACTTGACCCATCTGGAGCAAGCGTGGCCACTGGTGCGTGTGGGAGCCACAGCGGTTGTCGAACAAGCTTTTCATAAACGTCCTGACAAACCTCGACGACGAACCACAACAGGCAATGTCGGACGACATCCAACAAAACGCGTACGAGCACAATCCTTCAGCGCCATACATGATACGAGCACAGTCCAGCGTGTTTTGTGTTGTCACCGAGCAACTCGCGACATCTCCGCAATAATGTGGCATGATCATCACGTTAATGATAACGAGCTGTCTTTCGATCGTATTATTGATCTGAGTCGCAGCATCACTGATCAAGCTGATTGCGGACGTCCCAAAGGCCGGCCTTTCAGATTATTCCAATCGAGCGGCGCCGTGGAAGACACCGGATAGGACGACCTCTGCCGGAAACCGAGTCCAATATCCAGAGCACATGGCATTGCTTGGCTGCATTTTGACGGAGTCAACCCCGCACACAATATGATTTGCTTATCGCCATGAACGGTCGTGAGGCGTCTGTCACGCTGCGTGGGACGATGTATGGCCTGACACGTTGGAGAACTTGATTCTGGCCATTCCTTTCGCCGGGTCTCGCCACTACTGCAGATCTGCGGCGCGGACAAAAGATCTCGGTTCGCCGGTCCCGACCTATCCACGGGCCGGAATCAGGATTCTGACGCCGACCCAGTTTCACATAACTGCACCGTCGAGTCAACTTTCATCCCGCTGGCGCGACGATACTCTAGAGACGTTGCGTGAATGAGACGATCAATCATTGCAGCCGAAAAGCGACTAAGAGCGCATCTGTACTGTTCATCGCCATTATCGCTTAACGCGGAATATAGACTATCGACGCGTCTTCGCTCACGTACGTCTCACACTCTATACTTTGCCAGCTCATCGTCCAATGACGATCTACAAGCACCTGGCGAGTCAGCTAACCGCCCAAGCCGCCATGTGTTTGTTCAACTTCCTTCAACCCCGCGACCGCCGAATGGAGGGGTAATATGTTTCGCATCAAGCCAACGAGGCGTGCCAGCTCACGACTGCCGGTGCCAACACAAAGGATCGTCAGGGGAGCTCATCTGTGCTGCAGATGCCCATCTCGTGGGTGGCCCGGCACAACTGGAGATGTTGGTGAATCGGCGAACTCCGCCGCCTGTCGTTGTCGTGGTGGCATCCTTCAAGATAACACCACAGCTGGACCGCTTCAAACAGCATAACACAATCCGTTCGTATAACCTCGCGTATCAGGATGCGATACTTACATATGAGGAATGCAAGTTCTATGCTTGCTCAGCCACAGCTCAGATTTGGAAGTCCACGTTCTCTCCTTCGTCTACTACGCTACCTATACCCTTCTATAGTTTTTCTAGTACTACTCTATATCCCCGCTACTCTCTATCGCCTAGGACCTTCTACCCAAGAGTCGAGACCCATGGAGATGAAGAGAGAGGAAGAGTAATGAAACATTGAGATCGATGAATATGACAATTAAAACTGAGAGACAAGAGTTTTGTGGCGAGCCAATGAGCCCCAATGATTTTAAGTTCACTACTGATTAACCAGCTGATACTAATACACCATACTGTCAGACGTCTAAACCCATCATTCGATTAGTAGTGAGGATCAAAATCTCCTCGCCAAACGCCCAGCAATGCACCGCTCACAACTTACTGTACTGTACACCGGGTGCACGCGAGTACGATCTGTGTCGTGATGTTAGCAGACTCTGTCACTCTTTAGAGGTAGCGACGCCAGGCGCTCGGGCGTCTTCCGCTGCTTGACTGACTTCTTGGGATAGCTGGGCCACCCAGGAATGGAGTGTGCGACCGACCGCTCGATTCATACCTGGAGGACTCGTAGCTGGGTTCGTAGCTGGGGGCGTAACGACTTGGGAGAGCTGGGCCGCCCAGGAACGGAGTGTGCGATCGACCCCTCGATTCATACCTGGGCTCCCGCTCGTAGCTGGGGAGCTCACGAGCTGCCTGTGGCGGTCCACCAGGGAAACCCCGCGTGAGTAGAGATTCACCGAGTGTTGATCGAGCCCCGTACGTGCCGGAGCGCTCGCCGTAACGCGTCTCGTAGCTTAGGGGCATCTGCCTTCCAGAGCGTGAGGGCATGGGGGGGTTGGCGCCGTCGAGGGGGTAGCGGCTCATCGCAGTTCGTCGTCCGTAGTCGTCTCTGTAGGACCTGAATTCGTACGACTGCGATGGAGCCCGGTCACGGGACACGGACGGATAACGACCTCTGATGTCTGCTTGAGCTCTAGCCAGCGCATCGTACTCACCACCGAGCCCCCTGCTGCTGCTCTCCCTGCTGGTATAGCTTCTGTGGAGTGGATCCCCATATGGGGTGGATCTCGGATGGTATGACGAAGGCGATGGAGCCCCCGAGCGCGCCCGCCTGTCCGCCGCTTCTCGATACAGTCTGTCCATGGCTGCTGATGTGTTGTTGGAGTTTGAGTCAGATTCTGGCTTTCCTGATTCTGATTAGCGATGTTCTTCGATCAACGAAGTGTTTGATGTCCTGGTTGCTTTCGTGTTGTGAGTCTTTCGTGTTGTGAGTCTGTCGTGGTGTGAGTAATTGCTGAGGAAGGAACATTGCAAGGCTACGTAATTGCATCTTTTATAACCGTGCGTCGCGGTCGCCCATTGTGTTCGCCAGACAATACTTTGTTCTGGAGTCGCCTATTGTGTTAGCTTGATAATGCTTTGTCCTACTGCCCAGGCTACAGTGTCATCAACACAATGCTTTTCGATAGCTTTGTGGTGGGTGACACTTTGTCCAAGTGCCAGGAGAAGCTTGGCGACAAAGCCATTGTGCCTAGGTGTAAGCTAGAGACGTAGCCCGCAAGGTCTGGAAAACAAAGCAATAGTAGGTGTATCTCCAAAGTGTGCTATACAGACAGGTCAGTAGTAACAGAAGAAGGAATATGGCCGTATGTGAAACCATACGCAGTTCGACTGCGTTCGTATTAGCAAAGCAGTCTCCGGCTCTTAGATGATCTGTATCAGCTGTGTCTCGATTATGTGTGCTTCGATATCTGCAGACAATTCGAGTGGTGTATCGGGCAGTTCTGTTGCCCTTAGACTGACAGAGTCCGCACTCGAGCTCACGGTTAGGCCCCAGCTGGTTGCGATGTAAAAACATTCTCAGCAGTGTTGTAAGGGATTTGTTAGGTGTCCTAACATATAATCAGCCGATCGTAGTCAGAACGTGCATAAATACATAACTTGTTCCAGGAATGCAAGTTTTATGCTTGCACAGCCACAGCTCAGGTCGGTGAAGCTCGAGCCTTCGATACATCTTATCTCGTACACTCACAAGTACCCACAAGTACTCAACAGATCTCGGCCCCCATATGAGAGCGTCTAGACCCTTAAACATCCTCAATATGCAGACCCACCGCGCCTACATATATGGACCTGGGGTCCTCGACGTTGCATGTTGACTTACTCCAAATCTCCACAGGATCAGCAATACACTGACACAGGTCTATGCACGTCACCCACTGCGGGTCCGGGGCTCCAGATGCGCAACCAGCAGCGAGATGGCGACTCTCGCCAAGCCGAAACTCCGCGTCTCAACCGCAGATGCTGGTATTTGAGGGCGACTCGTACATGTGCTTGAAGACGCAATACGAGGAAGTAATTGCTAGCCGTATGCTACTCTATAGCGTATACGGTTGCATAAATGCACTCCGCACACCCCCAGCTGCACGAGCGCTTACATCGCTGTCGCTCGATGTACCCCAATGTTGTGTACATGTGCAGAGAAACGATGCACATGCGATCGAACAATGGCGCTCGCTTTCGCTTGTGGTTGGCACGTCAAGCTGTCTAAAAGCAGGGCCCCTGCTGTGTGACAGTCGACGACAGGAGGCAGTCAAATTCCGTCCTGTGCACAGGACACCGAAACACCGTCATTCGCTCCACGTATTGACGACCGCAATGCAAGATCTTTGGTCTAGCATCAACGGTCGGACCGAGGTTTACTGTTGGGCGCAACAGTAGGTTATTCGATAGGCATTCCACTCAACATGAGTCCCCTCTTACATTGAGCTTCGCAATTGTTAGCTCGCTGGACCGGTCGACGATTATCATTCGGTCCGGCAGAGCGTAGCGCCCCGTACTCATTCCACTCCACATACACTCCACAATGCTTGTGTGAGGATAAAGAGAATTAGGTGGCGTGATATGGCTTGAAGGATTTCCGTTGGGAATATGATTCCTCACGGTGGCAAGTATCCACGATGTAGCTTGAAGGCGGTACAGTTCTGTTCCTTCTTAGTGTCGCATCAATTTGTGCATCGATGTATGGATGGTAAGGTTACGGGCCGAAACATTTTTACCCATCGGCGAGCCAACATCCGTCGGCGACCTCGGGGTGCATTGGGAGTGGAGTGCATACGCTGAGCCTGCTTGGCGTTGGTCCAGTCGGCGATATGCGACAGGGAACTTCTCTCCAAATCTTGAGGTCGCAGTCAAACCCTCGTACCTTTGCGCACACATGCAACTACTATGTGGCGCTGCTGGACTGCATCCAATGTCTATTCAGCCGGGCGTAGCGCAGAAGTCACATCCGTGAGGACGCAGGGTTCTGTGTGAGCATGTGCGAGCATGTGAAAGCCGTTGCGAGCTGCCTTATGGGGTGGAGTAGAGAAGATGTATCGATCCACTGTACAGTAGATCAGGGTCTCTATACCTCTCAATGTCATGCAGGGAGCCGCCATGGGCGGATAGACAACCCTAGTGGAGCGATGATAGTCCACTCTCCAGGTTGCGCATTGTCCTCAGGGTACACTGGCTGCAGTCGTGAAGATTCAAGGTACTACCGCAGTACAGAGAGCGGGGCACACGAGCAGTCTCGGCCATGTACGGTAGTTGAGTCGCTGTCGTGACCAGCCCGTGTGTTGTCACGGGGACTCGGGCATATCCTGCTGGCGCTTCTGTCGAGTTCTTGCCACAAGCTCAGCACTGCACGAGCAAGATCTGATGTTGAGCATGGAGGGGAGAAATCTTCGAGGTAGAGGTGGCTTGGTGGTTGTTGTTGCTCTATGCGGCTCTGCGGGTGCTGACTTGGCAATTGAGCTTGGCGGGTGACGTCTGGACTTCACTCGAGCATGAAAGTGAAGTCTTACGAGAGTAACTTCAGTATGGCTTCTTTGCGCTTTGCTAGATTGCTTGCACCGCGATCGTTTGCATCTCCGGCATGCAGAAGCCCATCATGGACATCGAGAACGACCCCAAGCGCATGGAAAGCCTACAGCACGGAAAAAGCTCCCACGGTCGAGGCCCCTGACTACCTCGACGAGAGCGAGCGTAAGATCTTTGCTACGCTCAAGGCGGAGCTACAACCCACGAAGCTTGAGGTGAGTTCTGGTTTGGGAACCCCTACAAGGCGTTGTGTCTGATCATCGCTTGCAGGTACAAGATGTCTCAGGCGGCTGCGGCTCCATGTACGCTTTGGATATCGTATCAGATCACTTCAAGGGTCTACCAGTGATCAAGCAACACAGACTGGTGAACAAGGTACTGGGCGAGGATATCAAGAAGTGGCATGGCGTACAATTGAAGACAAGGGCGCCATGAGGCATGACAGAAAAGCATATGATGTATGCTGGACGATGTTGATGCGATGACATGAAGAGACCTCGCTCTTCAATCCAGGGCTATGGTTGCACTTCACACCAGGCCCATCACACTGGCCTCATACAGCACACTGGTAGCCTGCACTGCGTCTCTATAAGGCTTGCATTGCGTGGCCATATGCATGATCATACTGGAACGGAACACCGCATACCACACTTGAGAGACTCAATGTAGGCAAGGCATGCGGAAAGATGCACGAGTCTGGAGACCAGAAACCACAGCGCATCACGATCTGGAAAATGCAGCAATATTAGGAGCAACATTCAGTTGGGGTACAAGCACTTCCAAGCAAGTTCTTCAAGGCCTTCCACACGACATTCGCCGATTCCTCGATTCTGCTCTGGCTCCTGACCATATCCACCATTGTGCGATGGCGCGGGTCCCTCGCGCCGCTGTGGAGACCGTCTGTAGACACAACATCATATCCTCCTCGATCAATCACTCAAACTCGCTCAGCAACCGCTCGTGCATGCTCCTCATGCATGACTCGACCATGCCAGGTATTTTCCGGCCTCCCCATCACATGCTCGTCGAAACCACTTTTGACACAGCGAGCCTGATGTCACCAGGAGTGATACCTAGACGTCTGCCTCCATGCTTCTCCAGCCTACTCCCGTACTCGACTGACAGGTGATGGTTCGCTCTGCGGACATCCATCACTGACGCCAAATCAGCAAGAGCCACCTTGATGGCTTTAGACCAGCGATCGACGGGCAAGTTCTTGATGATGGGATCTGCTTTGCGGGTCTTTGACTTGGACAGGCCGGAAGGTTTCGTGGCCTCTTTTGGAATGATGTCGTCCCCAAGAAGCTCAGCCAAGGAATCGCTGCCCCAGGATCCGGCGATTGTGCGCATAGCTTCAGCTCGAATTTGTGGCCTAGTCGGAGGCTCGCTGTCGGAGTGGCCGTTGTCACTCGTAATGCTCCAGGCGTCGGTCACTTCCTCCTCATCGTCCTCGAAGCCGTTCCATTCGTCATCGTCCTCGAAGCCGTTCCACTCGTCATCGTACTCGTCGTCATCAATCTTCAGTTCGGCTGCTTGGATCGAGAGTTCGGCGGCACTAGGATGGGGGCTCTCCTGGTCGTCCGAAACACCATCATGCTCGCCGTCACCTTGGCGTTGCCGACCTGCGCTTGCGGCATCAACGAGATAGCCACTGGCTTCATGCTGCGGCGTTCCATGCGCATGCGCATGTGGCTGGGTAGCATAAGTGTGCTTGCTACGGTGAGGGAGTGTGACAGTCATGCGCAAGTGCTTGCTCTGCTGCGGTTCATCGCTGCTGTCGTGCTTGCGTTTGTTCATATTGACTGCGAAACCTAATTGTAGTCACTGATCGACGAGAATACAGGAGTGCGACCTGAGGTGCGTTGGCTAAGGAATGGCAGAGACGCTAAGGACCCCGCTAGGCGAATTTCGGGCGCGCTAGCATTGTTTAAAGTGACTGCCTAGAAAGAAATAGATCAGGATACCAAAGCTAAGCGCACTTTGATGTCCCTGCTGCCGTCTCCTCGACTCTGGTGTTTGCGAGCTCCATGCAGTGGCTCGAGTGGTGGATGACGCGACGGAGATGGCATCAGACCTCAAATCGTCCTTTCACTTCCCAAGACACACCGCCTCAATCACGTTGCCGTCCAAATCCCTCACAAAAGCTGCATAGTATGGTGATACGCTATAATCATGCCGCAGACCAGGTGCTCCTTCATCTTTGCCGCCAGCTTCCTGTGCGAGCTTCCAGAACTCGTCGACTGCCTTGTGATCTGTGTCGACCGCGTCAGCGAAAGATCGTAATCGTACCAGGGTGGATCATTCAACTGACCTGGTGCGTTGAACGCCGTGTGCGTGGACACCGGTGTCTCGCCTGGCTCAAGTGCCTTGAGCCAGAAGTATGGATAATCGCTACCAAATCCATACAACCCTGGCGCCGGCTGTATTATGAGCGTGTACCCGATGGGCTTCAAGGCGGTCGTGTAGAACTTGGCCAGAGCGGAGACATTGGCATGCGAGGCGCGCAGGAAGAAGTGGTTGATCGTCATGGTTTCGGTAATGTAGGTTGCTGGGACGAGATGTTATGCTAATATCCCGGATGGTTAGTTGTGGTACGTAGGTCGTGATGGGTTGACGAGTTCTGCTTTCGCAACATGTGTCCGTTTATACACGGCCACGAATCATCCACCATGGCAGCAATTCTGATGACACGGGCTTCCTGATTTGTAAGGTGGACATAAAAGATGCGGCTTGCAATGAAGTCCATTAATATGGTCATTCATCGTCTAAGCTTGGTAAGCAAAGCCCAAGAGCTTGGTAGTCGGGCCTAGCCAAAGTCGGGAAAAGGTGGCTGTAGCATTCAGAGTCAGTCGAGCCTGGGTGCGAAGATGCAGACTTCACGATGAGTCTTTTTTCCGAGACAAGCTCGTTGTCGATGGTGGGACGTATTTCGTCTTTATCTCGCTGCTATTATTCATGAAGTGCCCACCAACGCCATGCTGAAACGCTGCACTTCAACCAGTTGACCATTATGCGTGTATACCCATCCTTACCCATGTATCATCTATCATTTATAGTTCTTGCACTTCACTGATGTGATTTCTGTCTTTCCCTTTGCGTCCAGAACCATAGCCGTCAGATGCCCACCACTAACGCAGGCAGAGTCCAGCCCTTTACTCCAACGATGCAGCTGCAAGCCCATCTTGCTATCGTGCCCGTACACTGCGACCTGCGGCGTGACCTTGTCATTATGCTTGCTGGGCAAGACATGCTGCGCTTTCTCGAACCAGCCACGAGGTGCCTGCCTGCCTAGCCACTCTGCGTAAGAGTAAACGTGGAAGCCATCGACTGAGCGCCCCCGATCGATGCGGTCCTGATACCAGTTCCAGATGTTGAACCATGGCTTCGAATTGCCTTTCTTCGTCTCGTGTAGAGCAGATGGGACGTGCGTCTTGTGATCAATTGATCGCATGTTCATCACGAAGTACGGGTCCTGCTTCTCTAGAGGCACATGCGGTACGAGTCCAGCGTGGATGACCGTAATCTCTTCAGCGATATGGTGCTTTCCGGGGTGCTTGGCAAGTGGAAAAGCGGGTATGCGCAGCATCAGCGGCATGTCGTGCAGAAAGCGTAGATGTCTGGGCTTCATATGCTTGAGCAGAGCGGCGTCCTTGGAGGAGCCTTTGCTGGTGATGGCTGCGCTTGGTACGTCTACGTCATCGTCGAGCATGGTCTTCGCAGCTTCCACCAAGCGGTCCTCGTGGTTGCCTCGAACACTTTCGGCGCCGATTCGGATCAGCTCATCTAGCACACTAGCACTATCCGGACCCTTCGAGACGACATCACCAGTGGCTATCAGATGGTCTTTCGCAGAGTCGAAGTCGATCTTGTCGAGTAGGTGGAGGAGTTCCTTCTTGCAGCCGTGTATGTCGCCAATAAACACAAGCCTCCGCTTTCCATCATGATCTGCCTTACCGCCTGGTACCAATGCCACGTCGATATCCTTGATCGCAGTCCCGTCGAAGTTTCCGCTGCGAGCCATGCCATAGGTACCATTCCCACGACCTGACATGAAGCCTTCCTTGAACTCCCAGTCTTCCAGCAACCGAGGTCGCAGATATGCTTGCCATGCGTAGTACGCTAGGATGGCAACCACCGCAACCAGAGCCAGCATCCTGCGGAAGCGCCGCGATCGTACAATATCACGGCTCACGTTGGGACAACTTCCTTCGTCCTCGAGATCGCAAAAGCCCGGCTCGTAGTCGCCGCTTTCCTCTGAGATCTTGACGTCGCCGCGCCAGCCGTTCGTCACTTGGTCTATCAACGGTTTGTGGCCGTGCGATGTAGTCATGTGCTGGCGAGTATCTAACCCGGGTCCTTGAGGTGTGTATTCATATTGTGTTTCCTTCTCTTCTACCTGCTCTTGCCCCAATTTTTGCGTCATTGCGATGCAACCTGCTCGGATATGGGAAATCAAGATCGCAGTGCTCGCGCGAAAGCAAAGCGCAATATGTACATGTAGAGGGAGACATCGTTGATCACAAGGCAACCGCTGGAAGAGTTCACGCGCAGTTGTCGTCGTCGGCCTCTAACGTGAAACGAACATGCACGTGGTGGCTGGAAACAAACGCCACAACCTTTGCCGAGTTCCGACTTTGACCTCACCTCTTCACAAACACCATGCACAAAACGACTACGACACCAAACGCTTGAGGACCCTCTACGATTCAGACTGAGGTCGTGGTCACTCAGACCCATTCGACTGCAAGGCCTGATGGTGATGCGCCTGATTCCGTAGCGATACAACAAAGACTGATTTCTTTGTTCTTCTAACGCATGCTCTACCTCCGTTCCTGCGCGCACGACTGCTTGTCGCAGATGTACGAGGTCAGGCATTAAGCGCACAAGCGTTGTCTGAGCAGAGTCCGTGCAGCTCGGTCATACCTCTGGTCCTGTTGGATTCATGGCCTACATATAAGTCCCTTTACCTTCCGTTTCCCCCTGGATCCTCAGGCTTCCTTAGTATACATCACGCTCATGAGATGACACTACGGCACACACAGTATAGATATCCGACTTCTCGTACGCCCACTCAGCTATGGGCAAATCACACGGCCGGAAACGGCGAAGCTGGCAACGGACGAGTCGATATTCACGCTCGAGAAAGTGACAAGTCACGTCTACCAAGGTGACTGGCATACACTTCACGTTAAGCACATAAACACGCTGCTGCCTAAGAGCGTCACCAGATACTTCTTGGACTACTTAAGCCTCCTTCGCCAGCGATGTTTTGGACGTCAACACAACAATCGAACCTCAAATCGTGAGGTACGGGTATCGTTCCTTGCCTATATCATAGACTCACATAGCTAACAGACAATTAAAGACAACGCGTTCTCAACAGCAATATGCCAAAACGCTCGCTCGCGGAAGCGCGTTCCGCATCACCTGAACCTCGCCTCGGAATGCAGATAACTAAGGCGATGGAGATGCCAATCAGGGCGAAGCACACGTTCTTCGTCGACGAGGACGCGAACGTGACGCGTCCCACCAAGCGGCCAGCCCTCCAATGCACAAAGTTCGAAGGTGCAGAGTCGGTTGTGGCTACTCTGAGCACCGGCGATGTCGTGTACCATCCTCCTCCGCAGCAAGCTTCCTTAGTCTTGCTTCAGAAGCACAGACTAAACACCGAGTCTTCCAGTCAACAGATGGCTGGTTGGCTGCAAAAGCAAGGCGTCGAGGTAGGGCCGAGCGCTTCTGTCGTGCGGTACAGGCCCAACGACGAAGACAGCGAGTCGGACTCGTCTGGCGATACGATCCGGCCGTTCGCGCAGCAAGCTTTGTCTACGTACCAGCGTCCGCCCATCTCCGTCGTGAGCGACGCCGACGATCCGACAGTGGCTAGTCATCTGCCGACAATACTGCCGCCGCAAAATACCAAGATCGTCCAAGCATCGCGTGAGTGGCAAGCCGAGCAGAATCGAAAGGGCAGATTCTACTTTGGAAACGATGGCCTCGACCATCGTATGCATCTCCAGACCATTGAAAAGTTTTGGGGTGGTCCAATTAACCAAATGATTCCGACAGACATTCGGCCGTTGACAAATGTGTGCAGCGCGACCAGACTCGTCGATCCGATGGATTGGGATCGAAAGATGGTCAAGACGTTGAGGAAGGTGGTGCCGATGTGCTGTCTGAAGGAGTTTCTGATGTTCATCGGCTCCGTGGTCAAGCGTAAACGTGAAAATGGCGGAGAAGCGTGGATATCCTTTGCAGATGTTCTCTTCTTCTATGAAGGGCTCAAGAAGGAGAGGAGGTTTGTTCGCACCATCGCAGACGTCGAGCGCGACGGTCCAGCCATCGATAGCTCTGGCGGAACGAGCAAGACGGCTCCACCAGGCAAAGCCCTTCCGTACAAACCTGGTTTTGAGTCCGGCGCGACCTACAAGGACACGAGTTTCTGCTGCGATGGATGCACGACGTACTTCGAGTCAGGCCTGCGCGTATCTTGCAAGTCCTGCAACGTCGACTTCTGTATGTCTTGCTCTCGCGAGTCCGGAGAGCATGGCAGTGTGCATTTGCGAGAAGCTGGGTTGGATGTCGTGATGTCGTAGGAATTATCGAGGCTGAATGAAGACAGCTGCTGGTGATTTTGAGGCACGGAGATTGCAGCGATCGGAACGGCAAAGCGGTGTTGTTGCTGTAACAGTACATGTATGTACTATAGTTGAAACCACTTCACTCTGTTCATGCCACGTGAGTGCCAAGGCTTTGTGGATCAATGTCGATGTGACCGTCTGCACCGTGGCCTTGAACACAGCAATATTGTTGCTTGTACATACTTCGGCGTGAGTCTACGCTCAACTGCATGACAGCCATGTACCTGTGAGCCGACTGCCTAGACGGCGTACTTGGCATCCGGATGTGGTTCGCCAGTGGCTTGGGTCTAGCCTTGCTAGCACAGCCGCAGCCATGCTGCCATGGGAGCACTCCATTTACTCTCTCCCACGCAGTCTGATGTCGTAGGTAGTTACATCTTGTAGCTAACATGCCGGAGCCGATCACGATCGCGACAGCGGTCGCTTCCCTGGTCACCACAGGCTTTAAAACAGGCTACGAGCTCAGCGAGTTCATCAGCAAGGTCAAAGATGCCCCGAAAGAGATCGAACGGACTCGAGACGAGCTCGCAGCTGTCAACAATGGGCTCTGCCAGCTTCGAGCACTGCTGGACAACCCGAAGACCGCTCCAACGCTGAAGAGCTCGAGGAAGGAAATCGAGAGTGTGCTTGAGAGCTGCAAGGGAACGTTCGAGGAGTTGGCCAAAGAGGCGTACAAGCTTAGTACAGGAGTGTGGCGAAAGATTGGATGGGTGACGAGTGAAAGCAAGATAAGGCAGCTGTGCACTAGAATTGAGAGCCACAAGGCGAACTTGAATTTGTTGCTTTCGATTTTGGCAAGGTATGACCTTTTGTCACGCTTGATATTGTGTTCGTACTGCTTGGTGTTCTTGTGATTCTGTATTCGCATACTCGCCAATTTAAGCTAATCCATGAGCTGCAGAAAAGCCGATGCTCGTATTGAAGATCGCCTTGAGCGCTTGAACTACCTTGTGGGCCACATAGCGAAGAACCATCAAAAGCTGTCGAAGCAGCTGAAGGCAACTCCAAGGGACAAGAATGTGGCCAAGGCTGCATCTATCGAGTCTTCTCTTGTTGCGGACGTGCCCCCACGCGCCGACCAGCCCATGCTCTTGCAATCTGCAGTCTACTTCGACCCGCCGATCACTGCGTCGGATGACCCCTCCACAAACCATGATCTCGAAGTGTCGACTACTGACGATCTCATAGTCGTCAATGCTATGCGTTCGGTCCAGATCACGTCAAGACCGCACAGCATCTACAGCGAGTCCATATTGTCCGGGGTCACCGACATGTCGATCACAGACGTCGACATTCAGTACTACACCCGTCCGTTGTCTTTGTCATCCTACGCACGTGAGTAAATTTATCACCCGGCCCACGTCAGTCCCTGACATCTGCAAGCTTCCGTTGCGGTCAGCGAGCGTGACGAGAATGTCGTCGCACTGGTAGACGGCCTATTCGACACGAAGACGACGCGGATCGTGCGCGAGAAACCACAAAACTACACACTACTCGACGTACTATCACGCAAGACTCTTGAACCTTACGACCTGTATCATTTATATGTCTTCATGCGCGACAACATGCGCTCTGTTGGTTACCTGGATTTCTGGTAAGGCTGGTATGTGTCCTCCAAGCCGTTAAGCTAACACTTCGATCTAGGCTGGATACCACGCAGCATCTGGCGCTTTGCAGAACCTACGTTCAAGAATTGAAGCGTAGCGCTTTCATCGACGAGGATAAATACGACGAAACATCAATCGTTGACAGAATCGTGTCGGACCAGTACACGGAACAGCGCAATGATTCCGATGCACTGCTCTCGGAGTACCTGCGTGATTTTTCCACCAAAGCACAGCCACGACATCCGGTGGGCGTACCTTGTTCACGACCTATCACCGAGTCTTCGGATCTGGTTCGGGTAAACGGTCCAAAACGGGCAGACCTCCAGGCATCAGCGGAGAAGATTTTGTACACCTATCTATTACCCGGTGCTGAGCGGGAAATCATTATAGCCCAACAGATCTTGAGCGATGTCACGAAGGCCATTGAGGAAGATCCAGATGCGATCCCGAGGTATTCGACGCAGCTTCGGACTATGTCTTCAAAGCCATGGAAAGGGATGCCTTTCCGTATTTCATGCGACGTCGGCGTGCGCTGATCTCATCTTTAATAAACGGCAGTGACGAGGGGCTGTGGAGTGCTTTCGCGAACAGAAAACCGAAGGCAGTAAAGATAGGCAAGCTCTCAAGACGACCAAGTCCGCTGAATGTTGTGACGGAGGAGTGAGCTGAGAATGGCTCTGAGTGGTTAGGAATCAAGCCAGCTTGCGTTGATTCAGGCTGGACAGGCTCCGCTCCGACAATTGGACACTCGCTGCAGCCGAAGTGGATGCCACCAATGGATGTGATGCCAGAGTGAGAAGCCACAGTACAAGACGACCAACAGCATCTGCTCGTCGCTCAGTCTGCGTGATGCTCAATAAGCAGGACATCCTTCCCCATCATGTCTGAGCTACCGTGTAATCAAAACGCAACGACGCCGGCTATATCGACACCTGACGATGTTGGCATTAGGAAGAAGCTTGCCTACATGAACGACGACATACGTATCTCGCTACTAGTCAGACTCGCTCATTGTCACGCAGCTCACTGCACCAACTTGAATCACTTACTGCATTGTCGATGATGTGTAACTCTCGACTCGACCGCTCGACACCGTTGTGTGTCCTCGCCCTCATTAACCGGATCGCAATGGCTCTTGATCATCGAGCACTGCAGTGCAGTCTCAACCCGCACGACCCTAGCATTCAGATCGTGTTCAGATCGTTTCAGATCTATCACAGATCAGAGCCATTGACTCAAGATCAGGCCATCTATCGCAGATCGCATCGTGCTCCGTTACAATGATTCAAGAGCCACTTAAATGGCGTCGCCAAACTCTCCCTCTGCCATCCTGCATACGGAAATTGACCAGCAAACATGTCACAACAGCCACCAAAACATCCGAAGTCCTCCAAATCCTCGTCCAAATCCACCTCGAATCCCAGCCAGACCTCGAAGACCTCCAAAGCACCCAAGCAACATGATCATGCTCACAAGACCAAGACCGAAGAGTCACCAGCCTCAGACGCCAGCCTAGCCGCCTGCTCACACGTTGCAGAAGCTGGTTTCCCACTGACTCAATCCACGCCCCAACCACTGACGGAAGCTAATCTTCACGAACTTGATGCGCAGAACGAGGCCAGGTATGGTACCGGTAGCTGGGCCCAAAGCATCATAACGACGCCGAGTATGGAGGTTGTCCATCATCGTCGTGGAGAGACAATTATTCCTGCGTTGCCGAACAAGAATAAGAATGAGAAGAAGAAGTAGAAGGAGTTTATAAGCGACGGAGCGTGTCAGTGGCAAACAAACGTAGCGTCGAATGTGAGAGAACTTGACGGCATCTCTTCAGTACTCATTGTCAAATCGTGCGTTGTGACGACTGTGCTCACATAAGCGTGAAAATTCACACACCCCGTGCCCACCCATCCTACGCCCGCCACCCCTGCGTCAACCCATGCAACTTATCAATCAAAACCGGCCCCCAAGCCCCCATCTCCCTCTCAATCAACGCCCCAAACATCCCCACCGCCTCCACCTCCCCAACCCCAAGTTTAAACCTCTCCTCCACCTTCTCCACCGCGTCCCCCCCCAAAACAACCAACCCCGGAATCCCCGCATCAACCATCATCCCAAACAAATTCAAAATCAAACTCGAACTCCTCCTCAACGTCGTATAAGCAGTAAAACAATACTGCCTGAAAACCTCAAACTGTGACTCCGGCACAAGTCCCAAATCCGTTCCCCCCATCCCCTCCACCATCTCCCTACTCAACTTCATCAACGGCGCCATGGGCTTCGGATCCCTGCCCAAAATATACCCAAAATCAATATGGAAAAAATGCCCATCGGGAGCAAGCATAAGATTATCCAGATGTCTGTCCCCAACCCCCAACAAATAAGTAATAACGCAATACCCCGCCACACTCTTGACATAAGTCTCCATAACCTCCTTCCTAACCCCCAGTACACTACTCTCCCCAGGCCCAGGAGGATTGTGGAAACGCAGGTACCCGAGTATACTGCCCTTGTACTTCGCCGCTCCCAGAATCCCAGAAATAGGCGTAGAAGGGATGAACTGCACGCACCCCGCCAATGTCGCCGTAGCCAGAATCCTATAAGGAGTCAATTTCAAATCCAGATTCTCCTTCCGTAACAACCGATCCATAAGCGCCAGAATCTGCACAACCAACTGATCTTGCCGCAAATCATCCCCCGTCTTGAAAATCATGCCGTACTCCCCTCCTCCCTGAACCCTAAACTTCACATAAAGCGGCAACAGGGTACTCTTAAACACATTCCCCTCCTCAGCAACCACACTCACCACCCTGACCCCCGGATCCAGCGGCAAGGGTAACGCGGGCTCAAACCAAATCATCTCGTTCTTAGGATCGGCTAATGCTTTCTTGAGATCGGTGATCTTCTTCAGTCTATCACCCCTTCCACTTCTAATATCTTTACTTATCTTCGTCAAAACCGTAATCATCTCGCCTTGTCTTAACAACACTTTCCTCCTCGCTTTGCCGTCGGAAGTCATTTCGAGTTGCCGCATGAAATCGTAACTCACCCGAGCGAAAATCTGGCGATTATGCTCGGATTGCGAGGGGTTGTCGTCGTCGAGTTCGACCATCAGGTACCAGTGTAGGAAATTCCCCAGTTTCAGATTCGCGGCCGCCCTCTCCACCAAAAACCCTGCCAGCGATGAATCTCCATCCTCACTACTATCATCCTTATCGTGCTTCGGTTCGAATTTCAGCGCCTGCACCAACTGCAACAAATACAACAGCAGTTCCTCATCATCAGCTTTCCTTAACCGATCAACAGCGTACGCCCTCACGGCTGGGTTCGCCACGCCCGGTCCGAGCAACTCCAATGCATCATCAACATCTATCTCGACCCATTTCGGCAAAAGAGCGATGGCTTGTCGACTCTCAGCCGGTTCATTCCAATTCACACTCTTCACCAATTTCGTCAACGCGCGCTTATCCCTCGCCAAATGATGCCGAAACCTCCAGACCTGAAAAGAAGCACTCTGTCAGCAACATCCCGCCACAAACCACCAAAATCTAGCCGCCGGAAAGGAGTAAGGTAGCTTCGACACTACGCCACCGAGACGTGCGGGGCTCTGCCTCCCACATCACATCACATCACATCACAACCTTCAATCTCAATCCGACTTACCTCATCCCTCTCCTTCTCCCCCAACTCGACGGTGGGACCGTACTCCATAACCCTATTCAAATAATCCCTCATCTTAGGATTAGGCTTCAGATCCCTATCCAACGCGTTCCTCTGCCCGCGAATCAACCTCCTGTGCTTCGTTTCCGCTGGATTGTCTCCATACCCGATCTCTGGATCATAGATCGGTAATAAGGGCCACGTTCCGCCCTCTGCATCACTGCCACCGCCATACTGATCGGTTGAGTGCAGGCCAGGCCCTGGATGGAGTTCAGGAGGGGGTTTGAGATTGATATTATTTGTGTTGTTGGAGGCGGTGGAGGGGTTTTGTTGAGTGGTAGGGAGCAGGGAAGAGATGGGTGGGGCGGGGTACTCGTGGTCTGTGAAGACGATGGGGTGGTCGAAGCGCGGGAATTCGAGGTAGAGGTAATATTCCCCTTCATCTTCATCACCATGGCCGTCTGTTTTTGTTTCGCCACTTTGCGCACCGCCATCGTCGTTGGTTTTGGTGGCAGAAGTAGGAGCGGCTGTCTTAGGTCGGGAACCTTCGCGTACGCTTTGGCGTTCCATTTTCTCGATCTGCCGGAAAACCATCTGATCCAACCACTTATTCTCCGCTATCTCGCCCATCTCATGCCGCTTCATCAATCCTACTAACCTCTCCAACTCTGCCTCTTTCCTGCTTTGCTTCGCACTAATCACTACCGTCTCCTCCTCGTCTTCTCTACCGCGCCTGGACCTCCGATTCCGGCTCTTCACCTGCCACGGCGTGGCGGTATCACTATACCCATCTCCGTGCCTATGTCTCCAAACTCTACATTTCTGCCTCCCCGTCCGCAACGTCCCCTCATCATCATACAAAGGAATCGTCGTCCCTCCAAACGGTACATGATGCCCCTCATCACCTCCCTCGGAATTTATCGGACTCAGATCCCAAATCGTGACAGCCAACACAGTATTCACCGGCAGCACATTATAGCTCACCGGCAACGTGAGCCACTGATTCCACACCCTAGGAGCGGTTTTGAAGTGTTTGTATGGCGTTTGGGTGTGGACTGTAAGCGGTTTGCTGTCTGAGTAGGGCTGGAGGGTCATGTACAAGTCGCTGTGGGGGGAGAGGTTGCTGCCGCGGTGGCGGAGGGAGGGATGGGAGAGGAGGGTGCTGTACGGGAGGGGTGGGGAGGTGCCTTCGAGGCGGGAGCTGTTGTACTTACGCTTAGTGGTTGGGATCTATGGTTGCGTGTCTGTGGACGCACATTTTGACTGCTACGGGGAGTTTGAGGTCGGTGGAGGCGGCGAAGGTGAAGGGTTCCATTGTTTGTGTGTTGCTGGAGTGGTGTTGATGTCTGATGGAGGTGTAGCTTGGGTTGCATCAGATTAGATTAGATTGCTATACAATTGGAAACTGGTGCAGAGCAACAACCACAACTCCTACAAACATTCCGAAGAGTGCATTCGATGCGGCGTGACAAGTACTTCACTGGACACCTCTCGATATCCTCTTTTGTGCAGCCCACGGGGCTCTGTACGACGGAGAAGCTCAAGCAGTAACGGTACACGGCGCGGTGCCAAAATTTTGGCTACCATCAAGACCCAAGAGGCCGTTCGATGCGGCGTAGGGACATTGCTTTTAACGATATGGGAGGTGTGCCGTTCGCGTAGCCTACAGGGCTCTGTACTTTTGACAAGGACCCACTCTGCTTTGAGCGTGTAGAGCAACGAGCACTACTCGTCTGAACATTCTGAAAAGTGCATTCGACGCAGCGTGGCGAGTAGACCTATAGACGCTCGAACTATATTCCGTCTGTGCACTCAGCAGGCCTCTGTACGACGGAGAAGACCGGGCGGCCGTGGCACACGGTACGGTACTACAATCATGGCCCCGACAAGGAATTAGAAGAATACATTCGATGCGGTATACCGGAGAGGTTCCTAAGATCTAAGTATATGTGCTCTCTACGTTGCTTACGAGGCTCTGCACGACTGACGAGTAGCTGAAACATCACAGGCGTGTAGAGCGACGAATACTACTCTTGTAGACATCCCGAGGAGCACTATCGACGCAGCTCGACGAGTATGTTGCCAGGATCTCGAAACAGACGTTGTCTACGCAGTCTCGGGGGCTCTGCACGACGGACACGCGGGCTGAGCGTAATACGCGGTGCAGCACGACCACCAGGACTACCTCAAAGATTCTGAACAATGCATTCGAACCAGCATGACTGACATCGTCTTGGAACTGCTGCGTGTAAGATCCGGTGCAGTCCTCACGGCTCTGCACCCGGACAAGTGTTGGTCCTCGGCTCGAGGGTGTAGAGATGCGGTATGAGCTTCTTTTGAGACTCTGGACAGTGCATCCAACACTACTTAGCTATCCTACTTCACAAATCTGCTGCTTGTAAGGAACCGTGGAGTCTTCGCAGCTCCGTACCGAGGACAAGCATCTACACCCCAGTAGATGTGTAGAGCAACGACGACAGCTCGTATCAGGATTCTTGAGAGCACATTCGACGCAGTATAAATGGGTTGATCTTGGGAACCAGCGGATGCGAGCTCTTGTGCGGTCTAAATGGCTCAGCACCCCCCTAAAGACTCGATACGCTGAACATGTAGAGCAACGTCAAGAAGGTGTAGAGCAAATCAGAAGCTTACGTTCGACGCGCTGCAACGAGTGGACTGTCAGGTAATAGGTCCAGATACGCGACATGCCGGCCACAGGGCTCAGTACCTCAGGGCAGCACTTAGAGAGCTTTGTTGGTGTTGAGCAAAATCCATGCCTATTAAAGCGACTCGGAAGAGTGCATTGGACGCTGCTGGACGACTCGATCTTGAAGATTGCTCTTAACACGTCTCCGATCTAGTCTACACTCCTCTGCACACCCGACAGCACCAAGACGGCAGTTTGAGGGGGCAGGACAATTTCCGAAGGGGGTATCAAACGCAGCCTTAACGATAGAGTCCTAATAACTATACTAGGAAGCCGTGATCGTAGTATGCTCCTCTATACACCCTATAGCTTTTATATAGCGGGTAAGCGTGTAGAGCGATAGGTAGAGATCGGAGCGTATTTCTAGATAGTGTATCCGACGCGGCTTAATAGATATAACGATCTAGCGTTTAAACAATATAGGTTCTATATAGATAGCGCTCTATACTAGCTTTAGTATATAGGACGAGATATCGTGTAGAGGGACTTTTAGATCTCGTAGAGAACTCCTAGGAAGTATATTAGAGTTACTATAGCGATCTAGTCTATACTCCTCTATATACCCGACAGTACTAAGACGGTAGTTTGAGGGTGTAGGACAATTTCCCGACTAGTTAGAGCGCTTCCGAAGGGGGTATTAAACGTAGCCTTAACGATAGAGTCCTAATAACTATACTAGGAAGCCGTAATCGTAGTGTGCTCCTCTACACACTCTATAGCTTTCGTGTAGCGGGTAAGCGTGCAGAGCAATAGGTAGAGATCGGAGCGCATTTCTGGATAGTGCATCCGACGGAGCACATCGGATATATCATTGAGCTATCAAACAAGTGTCGTTTCTGCAACAGCCGGCGCTCTGCACGGTTGGTAGTCTGCAGGACAAGACACAGCAGATGTACAGAGCCAGATCAAGACCTCATAAAGCGAATTCGGAGAATGCAAATGAAGCACAGTGGTGTGAAGGCTGATCGCTGTACTCATTATGTGCGTGGACAAGATGTGGGTTGCTCTGTACTGGTACGGCCTTGATGAAGTTGCAGAGCGAGGAGAACAGCTCAGGGCGCATTTCGGAAGAGTGCGTCATAATCTTCGTATAATTAAGATAGTTAAAGACGAGTATTATATCGTTGCAGGCTGCGTAACTCTCTCTGCACTCCTCGTGGTCAATATGCGACTACGAGTCTACAACTCACTTCTCCTCCATCAGTTGTCCATGCTCGCTTGAAACAATGTCTTGGGACATCTGAAACACGCCTGTGACGTCGTCCGCTCCTTCCCAATCGAGCACTAGCGCTTCGTCGCGCTTCGTCGCGTCTGTCTCAAAGCTCACTTCACCACTCGAAACACTATCGATTGACAGCGCATATCGCATCACTACCACACCAACAACTTACACCACGCACCACCTCAAACATACCACCACCTCAAACATACCACCACCTCCGCGCTCAAATTTACCGCCACGCGCCGCACAATCGCATACCACGCGCCTCAAACCCCAGCCTGACCACTACAAACACACACTCCACATAAAAAGCATAGCATGCGACAATCACAATGGCGCGCCTAAACACCCGACCCTCCCACGCGCCCTCCTCCCGCTTCGCCTCCGCCACGCCCGCACCAGGCACCAACAGCGACCAAGAGAACGCCGACCCCTCAACCATACACCAACGCGTCGATAAAGATAAAGGGAAAGGCCGGGCAACCATGCCGCCTCCACAACAACGGTCAAGATCGAGTCTACCGACGCCTACATCAGATTCCCCAGATGCTGGTCGAGGGCAGAAGAGGAAACGGGGGAATATGAGCATGCCGGCAGCAACGCAAGAAGATGAGGACGAGAGAAAGTTTACAGAGTACTATGATCCCAACCAAGACCCCGAGGAACGTCGGGAAGGGAAACGGAAGATGCGCAACCTTGAACGAGACTTTAATGGTAACACTACTCACTTCTCATAAGCTAGCCATCCCACATAACCAACTAATACCCGTGCCCACATAGAAAACCGTGACGGCCTCCTCCACGGCCCCGAACCCCTTTCCGGCGACGGCATAACCATAACCCTCAACCGCGCCAACACCCTCTTCCTAAAAGTCAAACAAACCGGCGACGCGACCGTAGATTCCAGATTATTAGTCAACGTAACGGACCTCGCGTACAAAAAAACCGCCCAGTTGGTTCAGGGAGATAGTTCGACGGGTATCGACGTAGACGAATTCCTCTCGAAATGCATAACTTTTATGCGGAATGGTGGTCCTTTACCCTCAGAAGACCACGAGGCTGGTGCTGCGTCTCGACGAAGAACGGGACGGCGGGGAGGGGGAGAGGATTCGGAGGATGAGGGGGGTGGGTTTGAGGACGAGGGGGGGTTGGATTTCGAGGTTTTGGGACGGAGGGCGTGTTTTGTGTTTAATGCGAGACCGGCTGTTCCGTCTTTTTTGCTGGGACCGTTGAGCGTGGAGAAGAAAGTCCGCAAAGAAATTCAGCGGAGAGCGAAACAGGGTAAAGATACCGCTGGCCGCGAGACCCGGCCGGAGGCTTTGACGAAAGACGACCTCCAGAAGAGCGAAGAAAATGGTCTCACGCAGATATGTACCCGGATCCGCGCGCAGCTGAAGAATCATGTCATCGAAGCGGGCCATCAATTGGTGGATGTTCTGGGACTGGCCGAGGACGACTTGGTGACGGCGTATGGGAAGGAGATGTTGAGGAAACATCGGTTGAGTGAGAATCTGGGGGTGCCGTTGTTTGAGTTTGTGGTGAATCCTAGGAGTTTTGGGCAGACTGTTGAAAATATGTTCTACGTCAGCTTTTTGATAAAAGAAGGTAGTGTGGCGGTCAAACTCGACGAGGAAGGGCTTCCGACGATAAGTACGTACCCTCCTTCTACCCCTACGATGAACCGTGAATGGGATTGGTTCGGCTGAACTGACTTCATGTAGATATCGAAGAACCCCCCCCCAAAGACGGAGAAGACGAGCTCGGCAACCCGCTGTCCACGCCGGAGAAGATTAAGCAGAAGAAAGCCCGTGAGAAGGAGAAGAGTAAACACCAAGCGGTTCTCGCGTTGGATTTTGAGACTTGGAGGGGATTGGTGGAGGCTTTTGAGATTAGGGAGAGTATGATTCCGCATCGGGACGAGAGTGGGATTGGAGCGAGTGTGGGGGGGAGGGGGTGGTATACTTAGCAGGGTGGAGGGCTGGGGACGGGGGGTGTAGATCATGGGTGGGTAGAGGGGGGGAGTATATGGGTGGGTGGGTTTCGCTTCGCAATACCAACTTGACATAAGGCGGGGAGGGATTTGGTGGGCGGCTACTTGCATCGAGCGTGCGGCGCTGGTGGCTTTATTTGCTGATACGCTGATTTTGCTGATCTGGGTTGCTGTTCTGTGTGGCGAGTGTATCAACAACATTTCTACTAAGTCTGGTGGGAAGTTTAGTACGTGATACCAGCTGTGTGCATATTGAGAATGTTGAATATGTTTGCTGATGAACGAGGTAAAGTGAGGAGCAGGAGCATGGGTAGTTGCTAACAATTTCATGTCGTAGGCTTTCTGACCCTCAAAACTCTGTCCGCAAGTGACAGGCTAAGACCGATGTCCGCGGCTTGTACTCAACTCGGCGGGCGAGATGTGGCTGTCACCACTACCCTGCATTACCGAATCAGCATAGAGTTTGAAATTACGCTAATGCCATATACGGGCACTTCTCGCAACTTACTGACAGGTTGGGCATCGGAAGGGTTCATCGACCGCGGCATTACCAAGAGGTGAACGGCGGACGCGAGCGGCGAAGGTCCAGCATCTTGTATGGATGTAGCTCGTGCAGCGAGGGTTGCCGCAGGTGCGGGAGTTGAGCATGGTGGTGGGGTTGGTCGGATCCCGGCAGAGGGCGCAGATATATTGGGGGTGGAGGGGTGATGTTGCTCGGGATGGGATTGCTGGGGACGCTGTTGCTGGCAATCCTGTTGCCGGAGATGGGGTTGCTGAGGATGGTGCTGCTGGGGATGATGTTGCCGCCGGCCTTGGGATTGCTCGGGATGGAATTGCTGGGCTTGGTGTTGCTGGCGTTGGTGTTGTTGACCTTGGTGTTGCTAGCCTTGGTTTTGCTGATGTCGTTGGACCCATGAGCTGGGCGACCCGTTGGGGGCGAGCGATATCGACTGCTCTGTTCACAGAGCGGGTCGTTGCGGGCTGGGTCGTTGCAGATTGGCGGCTCGCTCTTCGGAGCGTTGTTGGAGTTGGAGCTACAGCGAGGGACGAACGTCGTGGTACAGCGCCAGGTACTGGTTGTGGACTTTCGACAGGAGCAGCAGGGCCATGAGGCAGGATATCAAGCCACTGCTCTACCTGGAAGCGGGGGCCTGCTATTGGTTGATCGCGCCAGGTCGGAAGCGAGGCCTCGAAGTGAGATCGAATTAATGGCATGGAGCTAACGAGACGA
This sequence comes from Elasticomyces elasticus, assembly GCA_035926095.1. Taxonomy (NCBI): domain Eukaryota; kingdom Fungi; phylum Ascomycota; class Dothideomycetes; order Mycosphaerellales; family Teratosphaeriaceae; genus Elasticomyces; species Elasticomyces elasticus. The sequence goes on from JAVRQT010000015.1 coordinate 413,185, forward strand.
CGTGGTTGGACGTCAGCGCTCAGCCGTGAGCGTTCGGCAGGAGCTGCAGGGGCGGGAGATTGTACGAGATCAGGGTTCTCCCGCTGCTGTACCTGAGCGTCAGTCGAACTTGGGGAGTTGGTTCGATGGGTCTGACAGTTGGGACGTGGTTGATTGGAGCGAGTTCGATTTGGTGGTACGGGGCTGTTGGGACGGCGTGGTGGCGTATGAGCGCTCGTTTGTGGATGTTGGATAGGTGTAGCAGGGGTGGAAGGCCATGGGAGATGGTATTGGTCTGCCTGGGCATCAGTCAACCAGTCGGATCTATCTTGTTGCTGTTGTGCCATTTGGTATTGGAATGATGTTTTTGCTGGCCGTGTGGAAGCATGGGTTCTGGTAGTACGGAGCCGTTTATTTGAATGGTCATATCGTATGGATCTGCTTTGCTCGGGGATCTCGTTGACATTGGGGCATCGACCGAGTGAGTCAACGTCCCGATGTTTGCTTTGCGATCTGGCGAGACGAAAGAAGATTACGCTCGAGTCTGGCATGCCACGCGAGTCACTTCAATGACCTGTGTGGCTCGAGTTGACGCATAGCCCGGAAACATGCGATCATGATCAAGTACCATACTGGGCATGGACGCTAACGCACGAGGTAAGACTGTAAACAAATGGATTTGTGATGGCTAATGATCAGTTACAGATACGTAGCTCGCTCAGACATATATGAGCTATGCTGAGGAGAGATGCTTCGTTGCTACGCTCTTCTTGCTCCTACGTTCGATCGAGCTTGAGCGAGCTGCCAGTCTCCAAAGCCTTCTTCAGCCTCCGAACTGACCCTGACCCTAACTCTGACCGTTGGCATGGTTGTTCATGCCGGCACCACCTCCTCCTCCCCCGGGCTGAGCGTCCCACAGGACTGCATAATCGCCCATTGTGATCACGAAGCTGATTTCGGCCGCAGGGTGCTGTGCAGCGGTGTAATGTGCATAAAAGGATGCATCTTCGTGGATGTTGATAATATCGGAGGCCTGAACGTAGCGGGGCCGAAGATAATCTACTGCTGCGGGTATGTTGCAGTTTGGGAGGCGCAGCTTGCCGTGGTTGTTGCCGCGGTGGCCGAAAGTTATGCGGGCGTGGGTACTGTCGAAGGAGTGGGATGGCATTTTGGGGAGTGCTGGTTTGGGTTGGAGAGTTCGGAGTGATGATAAGAAGAGGGATTGGTTTTGATAGTGGATGCTAGGAGGTTGGTTGGCTTCACTGGACTTGGGACCGGGTCAACGGCGCTGTTTGTCAGATCATGGAGCGAGAAAGAACTAAAGTTGGTATTCACTACGGTCAATGAAATGATGGGTCAACGCAGCGGCCACGGGCGTAAGAGTGTCAAGCGCTCGTGGGTGCCTGATGGTACTCTACATGCGCCTCCACATTTACTCGCCGCGCACGATGGCGACAAGATCTTCGCGAAACAAACCATTGCTACGGTTGCCGTCAGCATCTATCGTGACGCCCGTCCACCATCTGCGGCTCCAGGGGAACCACCCATAACCGCTTCGTTCTATCTTGGTAATGAGCTGGTCTTTCTTGAAGCTGAGCTCGCGTAGCCCTTGGGCTTCATAGTCCGCTTTTGCGATAGCATGCTGCTCTCCATCATCACTATCTGCTGGGGTCTGCTCATTCGCGAATGATACGGTCTTTGTCGGCTTTGTCGGCTTTGACGGCTTCAGGATACCTTTCCGAGGGCCACCAGATTTGGTCGGGCTGTTCGATCCGGAACGAGTGTTTGGCTTCTCCTCTCCGTCGTCTTCATAATCTGAGGCTTGCAATGCTTGCGCTATCTTCTCGTCATCATCGATTCTGGATTGCTGCTCCTGTAACAGGTTGAGATCGGCCTTTGTGATCACGAAACTGACTTCGCTGGTATGTGGATCTGTTGCTGTGTACCGAGCCTGGAAAGCTGCGTCTTGTCTTCCCACTACACCGGTTGATGGGCTGCGCCGGAGTCCTTCGTATCTTGCAGGTGTGGTGCAATTGGGCAGGCTCAGAGCGTCTCTATCATTGCCAGACCCCCGTCCGAAGAAGATGCGCATATGAGTTCTTTGTGACATAATGAGGTGGAAAGTGTTGACTTAGAGCTGAATAGGTATAACGACTATATGGAATAGCCGTTGCTGTAAGTAATGTTTGCTTCGCCACTGAATCTCATATCTGGAGATCTTGATGCAGATACAGTTTCCACTTGTCATCATGCCGCAATGGATGAGAAAGGATCAGTATCGATCGGGGCGCAGCACACGATCAGATGAATTTGAAGCAACAAACAAGCTGCTTCGGCAAGGTCCTTTTGAATGTTCGCACCCTCCATCAGGCGTCATCATGTGCGTCAGGTCCGTCCTTACACCTAGAGCTCAGAGCCCACAAGACTACCGACTACCGACGTCTTCGGTGTCGCCGTTCGCGCCCTCTTTCTCGGGCCCTCCTTTGCTCCTTCTTGTGCTGTTGCTCTCGTCGAATGTTCTCCCTCCCTGCAGCATTGAGAGGACTGGAAGGTCTGTAGGGCGGGCCCCTATTGAGTGCCTTTTCCCGCATAGCGTCGTCTTCGGCCTTGTCAAGCTCCTCTTCACTGACCTCGCTCACAATGTCACTGTGGTTATCTGGAGGGTGATGAGGCTCTGGAGGTTGTCGAGGTGGTTGAGGCTGCCCTTGGCCACCAATATTCAGGTTCTGTATCAGCAGCGCTCTTAAATCGACGAGGGCCTGCGCAACACCATTATCGTTCGCGACTGGTGCTGGTTTGGGCGGGCGTTCATCCCTAACCGCTTGGTCTCCATAGTTGGCACTGATGTGTATCCCGCCATCGTAGCGGCTCCCGCGACGCGACCTCCTATGTCCGTATCTGATCGAAGAGGTCTTGCTCGTGTGCGATGGAGAGGGCTTTTCAGGACCGGAGTGGAAGTTACCGTTCCCAGTGTTTATGAATGGACCCCATTCGTAGTGATTAAACATGCCAGGCCGGTGATGGGTCGGTAGTATCCCTCTCTTGGTCTTATTAATCCAAAAGAGCCGGTTGGGCTTGCGGTCAAGGCAGAAACAGCAATAGCAGAGAATGAGCGTGAATGCGACGAGGAACGGCGTGCCAATCGCTCCAGCGAGCGCCAGGTCGTTCATCGTGGCACTGATATGACGACTGGATGGTGACTCCTTTCAGGTGCGTTTGTCCTATCATGTTAGCAACAGGAGTGTGTTATTGCTTTCACACTTGTGTTTGCACGAATGGTGGTCGTGGCACTGCTTGCGAAGGCGTTCGGACTGCCCTTGGTTGCGTTTGCGAGCATGTTTGTGCAACTTCTACTGTGTAAGCAATTCGTGTAACCTGTATTCTCTGGTCAACGAAGTGTGAATCGAACATTTTGAACGGCCGGGCCAAATGGTGAGAATGATTTGACAAATCAGTCTACATCAATTTGCAAGGGTTCTGAAGCAATCCAAAGACTCGAACGTCTTTAAGCAACTGCCAAGGCCTAGCAAAGTCGGTCACATCATGACATCCACCCCAAGCCTTCTCATCCACCTCGCTTTCCCGCAAGTGTCGCCTTAGTCATTGACGAACAGCCATCGTCCATATTCTTCAAGAATCCCTTTCTGCACCAGGCGTTGAGGAGCTGGTAGCTGCTGTTACATGAATGGCATCGGAGTCGCTTGTTGTTGTTTCATCCCGGAAGTCGTTCTCTTCTGCACTCCTGGTCGGCTGATTTCCTTCAGCTAGTGATACATCACTTGCTCCAGCCATGGTGTCGTGCTCCGCTTGCGTTGGATGCTGGTCTTGCTGGTCCACGGTAGATATGGCTATCGATTGAGCATGTTCAAGCATCTCAGCACCAATCTCGGAGTCCGCATCATAATCAAGATTGCCTTCGAACTCCCGCCAGCTTCGCCTGTAAAATCGTATGTCTCCGCAGGCCAGTGCAGCGATCCACGCTTCCCGGTTGCGCTCCAGCGCGAGCTCTTCTTCTGCCGTCAACGGCGGGCGGTCTTCAGTGCTTTCCGACATGTTGTCCCGAGTATGAGTGAGAATTTTGAGGGATCCACAGCGAGGTTCGCAGTACCATGCATGGTGTTTATAGAGTCCGCGCATTTCGCATTGCACGCAATAGATCTTGCTGCGCCGATCGATGACAGTGACTGTGATTGATTGCTGGCCATGACGGAGAGGCTTGAGATCGCATTGAATCGCAGTGACCATAGCATGCATCTGAGATCATGTCATAGCTCTAACGTGAGGAGACGGTAGCGGAGCAAGGTGTCGTTTTGAACGGTATGCTTCGGCAATGAGGTTTTCCATGACCGATGGTGGCACATAGTCCACTAGTATTTTTTTGGCCCCAAGTGCTGGTTGCGCGATACCTCGTAGGGACATCTGCTTAAGCAGGTCTGGTTGGAAGATCTTGCCACGTGCATCATTGCCATGGTAGTGAGTCACTGCCGCAAGTGAATTAGTCAGTTAGCTAACCTGTCGACCGTGGTGCTGGGAATTCATTGATGGTACGAATTACATGTCTGCCGGAGCATTTTCGCCGCCCACAAAATGCGCGAATGTGAAGCTGCTGCGTCGAGGGCCTGTAGTCAGTCTTCCTCGAGCTCCACGTTCACATCGCTGTCGTTGCTGTAGTCGCTCTCTTGTCGTTGTCTTCGGCCTTGAGGTCTGCGTAAGCACACCTGCCTCTGCTGAACCAACCTATTTGAAACCAAAGTTGCATCTCCTCTTCAACGTCTCCCCGGAGCCACGCCAAATCGCTGTACCACTGTTCTATCTCCCAGTCAACTGCGGCTCTCAGCCATGCTGCGCACTGCTCAGCGCCAGTGGCATATTCAATCTGGCTACATGCGATCGCGTACGCGTAGCGGTCTTGTTGTACCACTCTACGGTGGCATTGATAAGCCGTACGTTCATGAGTACTGGGCATTCGGAGTTCAAAGATCTGTCGAATGTCCGGGAAAGAGACCTGGGAACAAGTCAATATGGTTGCGAGAGATCAATTATCAAGCAATACAGCTTGCTGTCTTGGATGACTCATGATGTATCGATTGATGTTCGTTGATAGTGCTTGTTAGAGGCAAGCCGACCAGCAGTATTACGCTAGTCGAAGAGTGCCTAGGCTTTTTCGTAGAGACGATCCTTGCGCCACGGAACTCTCGTGTTGCAGTATGGCTGCAAGAACTGCTGCAAGGGTCCGATATGCATCAACCACGCTCGTCAATGCCATCCTCACCATCGCTTTCGTACGCCACCTGCTTCGCCGCCTTTTCCTTGCCCTTGCCGGACGTGCCAGCATTGGCACTCTCATTGACACCCTTGCAAGCCGCCAATCCTTTACTGCTCACATATAGAAAGTAAGGCTCTTTAAAGTGATCAACGTGGTTGAAGAATCTTCCAAACTCGTTCCTTTCCTCTTCCTCCCGAAAGATGCGCTGGTAGATCTCCCGCTCCTTGAACTCCCTGATCTTTTCCTCGTGCTTGCTAAATAACAGCTTCTCGCGACCGTGCTTGACGGCCTGCAAGTCGTTATATGAGTCGAAGACCGGTCGCTCCAGCAGCAGACCCAAACCAGGCACCTTCGGAATAGAGTATTTCTCCGCCCCCATGCTGTCGTTCATAGTAGTCAATGAACTTCCAGATCGGACTAGTAAGCACACCATCCCAATCATCTTCCTGATCTGATGCATCATGAAACTCTGCCCATGCACCTTCAACGACAGCCATTCGCTCTTCTCCGCATCGTCACCCTCACCAATCAAGATCGGCTTCTTCTCTACCACGAAAGACTTGATATGCCGTTTTGCGCTCGGGTCGCGGAAGGTCTTGCTCACGGTATAGTTGTGGTAATTGCTGGTGCCAACGAACTTGCTGAGCGCTGACTGTATTCTTGTGATGCGGGATTGCGGGATGCGGTACTGGCGTTTGGCAGTGATGTAGGCTTGCCGCAGCTGCTTCGTCGCTTGGCGAAGCCGGGACAGTCGGTCCAGTTCTTCGGCAGACAGGTGCTGTTGCACGGTAGGTCGGCGATCGATCGTCGGCTTCGTCGTCGAAGCAGAATCCGTTGTTTCCGTATTTCCGGTTTCGGCAGCCTTGTGCTCAGTGGTGCCTGCGACTGGCTGTGTCTCGGTAGGTCGCGTCATGCTTTGTTCACCTTCATTCTTCTTAAGCGGCGGCGACATCGCTGAGTCTACCATTTCGCTAGGAATTGAAGCAACGTCGTCGTTTTGTTCAGTAGCAGCAGTGCTGTTATCTCTCGGCTCGCTCACACCTGCCGCATTCGCCCCCGGCTGTATGATAATGACGGCTTCCTCCGTCTTCTCGTCCACACTTTTGCTCGCAGTGCCAACATCGTCCGAAGTCTTCTCACCTCCCACCGCCTTTCCAGCCTTTACCACCGTTGTCTCTCCGTCAGCATCAGCGGGCACAACCTTTGCACCAGCTTCTTCTTCGCCTTGCAGCGCTTTGACTACGTCCCACCTGATGTCTTCGTCGATCTTTTCAAGCACCTCCTTGATCACAGTTTCATCGACGTTCTCCCAGAACCCTTTGACCTCTTCTTGTCGGCTCTCGTAACCCTTTCGATCTCCAGCCTCATCAGCCAGCTCCTCCAGTTTCTTTGCAAGCCAAGAGCTCGGGTGAGGAGGTAGAAAGGCGTGGGACGGTATCAAATACTCATACCACCTCGAGTCACAAGCCTGGTAGCAGGAGAAACTGCCGATTGTCCTTTCGATACCCCATACCCTGATCTGAGTGGTCAGCTCTGCGTTGATCCTTTCAACGATATCCGGCTCCTCGACAATCAACTTCAGACTGATCATGTTGCCAGCAGCATGCACACCCTTGTCGGTACGTGCACATCTCACTAGGCCAGCTTTCTTGGGATCATCAGCATTAGCCTTACTGATCGCGCCAGCTTTGATAAAAGCCTGAAACAAGTCTCCCTCGATCGTACGCTCAGTTGGAGTGATCTGCATGCCCTTGTATCCAGTTCCAGAATAGCCAATCAAGACAGCAACTTTGCGCTTAGGCTTGCGCTCTTCCGAATCGATCTCCTCTTTCGTGTAAGTAACACCATAGTTGACAGTCGAAGCCTTGCCCTCAGCTTCCCTTTTCTCATTCTTAGACTTCTGGTCCTCAGTGCGTTGGCGTCTATCTGGACCGTCTCGGCTAAGGTCAGTCAGTGTTGTCCTGTTCGCTCAATTCCGTATCTGCACGTACAAATACTCGCCCCTTCCCATATCGCCCTTCTGATGCCGTTTACCGTCATTTCTTCCGCCCCCTCGACCGCGTGAGCCATGCTGTAGTCGATCTGATGGGAAGTCGGCTTTCCGCTTGCGTGACCGGTTGTCACTGTGTTGCTGCCGTTCCGCATCGTAGTCGGGTTTGCTATCGGTTGGTGTCTTCTTCTCCCCGTCGATAGCTTTGCCGGCGTCTTCCATGATCGCGGTAGAGTGCTCCATCGTTGTAAAAGTGAGCGCATTGATGTGTGTAGAGCTTGAGATGCTGTTCGAGTCTTCGGGAAGCTAATGCAGGTGCGTCATGCGAGACGGGAAAAGCGGGCGCTAGTGCTCGAGTGAATGCTTCACGCGCTCCTTCCTCCTTCTCTGCATTATCATATCGTACTCAAAGGTCTAAGCTAGGCACGCCCAGCAGCAGCATGTCAATCAGGAATCAGGACTCCAGTCTGCACGCGAATGCTCACGAATCTACGCTCGATTGAGAGCTTCCGATATTGCTCTGCCTCCAAGCCTGAAGGGAACAGCTGCCTGGCGAACTTCGCTCAGTTCACTGACCGACATGCGAGATGGCTACGCTGTCCCGTACGAGTACCGCAAGCTCTACGTCGACTGCTAGGTACTCTCATGAACCGTTCGAGACGTTCAAGGACAAGATCGTCGATCTGAGTAACGTCCTCAGAGCGAGTGCTATCGACAACGTCCGACGCATGAAAGGAGGCAGCTTTAACCGCGTGGTCTCGGCGCGGGTGACCTGGACAAGTGGAGATACATCGACAGCCCGCGAGAACGACGCAATCTTCCGCATACCACGATTCCCAGAGAACAGCGACAATGAAGTGATCCAGGACCAAGCAGCAGTCTTACATCTGGTGCGTAAGCATGGTATCCTCGCTCCTGAATTGCTCGCGTTCGACGCCACCTCGGCAAACCCGATCTCAACGCCCTACACTGTGCAGCAGTACGTGCACGGCACGGCTCTGGACGTGCTCTACGACCACATGTCTCTACCAGAGAAGCTAGTCATCGTAGATGACCTTGTACAGCTGTTACGAAAGATCGAAGGCATTAAGTTCTCAGCTCCTGGGTTTCTGAAGTGCGGACCTGCGTTGAAGCGTTTGGAGCGGTGGTGCTTTCTTGACGAGGCAGGGCCCGAGGAGCAATGGGCTACCGAGATACATGATTTCAGACGTCCGTCGGTGGTTGTGTCGAGCAGTGATGACTTTCAACATTCTCCACTGTCTTTCATTCAGGCGCAGCTCGATGCTTGGCAGGCCGAAGTGACGGAGAAAGAAATCTCATTCAAACAAAAGCTGTTCGGTCGGCTTCAGCAATTGTGCTCCGAAATGCAGGCGGACGATTGCTTCCAGTCGCGCGTATCCGACTACGTCTTGCATCACTGGGATCTCGAACCTCGAAACCTCGTTGTCCAACGTACCCAACCCACTGAACCATGGCGAATATGCGGTGTGCTGGACTGGGATGGTGCGCTCTCGTTGCCTGCAGCCCTAGGTCGCCAGCCACCGGTCTGGCTATGGGATGTCACGTACAGTCACTCCTCGCTGATCCGACCGGATGGCATTGATGGTGATGCCGACACTTTGCCTCTAGGCCACTTCGGTGGGCTGACAGGAGACCTATGCCGTGTCAAAGAGTACTTCGAATCCTCTTTTGCCGAACAGGTCATGCACACAGACGACGCCACGACTAGCAAGGAAACATACATGGATGAAGCCTATGGCACAGGACGATGGCTGCGGCGTCTCTGGCGTTTTGCTCGACATGGTGTGAACGATCAAAATGACGTTGAACGGCTCGAAAGACTGGAGTTGGAATGGTCGCAACACATCTCGGCAATCTGATCACTGGGACTGCAGTCGTCTCGTGAAGATCGTTCCGGACATCAAACGCCACGTTTCCGTACCCAGGCTAGCAGCTTCCAAAGTATCCCACCGTTATTAAGTGCACCTTCACGCTGCTAAAATGGGTTCAGGCTGCCACCCATACCGGCGCAAGCCTTCTGGTATACATACGATTCTGACACAGCGCGACTGTCTCTCTGGATGGCTTCTCTTGCGTCAGACACGACCACTTTCTAGGACTCAGATCCTGTCTGAGACCTCGAAAGCCAACTGACACACAAGAGTCAATACGATCTCGGTGCTATACCTCTGTCATTGGCGTATACTGTGCGTCACTCGGTACCCGAAACATTCAGCTTGACGCAATCGCGCAGAGACACGAAGGCCTCGACTGTTCCAGGCTACGCGTGGCTGTCTTGGAGAACATTCGAGGTATGGTATATCTTCCCATGGTCGCCCCCCTCATTTCTGTCCTTCATCATACAGCAACAACATCAACTCACAAGCACAACATTTCTTCGCCCCTCATTCAGCTCAATCTTTGCAACTTCCAGTTCTCCTGAGCCTACCAATCCAAAGCAACCTACCACCCCAAAGCACTCATCATGCCTCCCAAGAAGATCTACTACATCTACAACCCAAACAAGCCTCACTCGGCCGAAGAAGAGCTCGTCATGCAGAGGGGCTTCCCCATCGTCTCAACCACCAAGCTGAACGGAACGTGAGTAGCAGCGCTGCCGAGTTCTTCGTTGCCCTTGTCGTGAACCTAACATACATCCCGCATAGTGGCGAGCGCCTCTTCAACCACAGTCACCACAGCAAGAACACCCACTACGTTGTCTCCGGTTCGATCCAAGTCTCCAAATCTCACGATAATGATTTCCGCTTCCGCCCCGACTTCAAGTTCCCTGGTGACTGGATTGACGTTCCCAGTAACGTGACCTACATCGGCGTGCCGGGAAAGGAGGGCTGCACTTTCGTCGAGGGCCACACGCTGCTGAGTCCCACGACTGCGGAGCGCATGCTCGGTCGAGACGCGATCATTGAGGCACCGAAGACTAAATCTGGCGCTTTCACGACCGAGGAGGATCACTGAGAGTGCAGAGTATCTGGAAGTGCTGGAGTGGCTGCTAAGAAGTCTTGATCGAAGGGCTGGTACCACTGTTGAGCAGACTGATCATGTGGAGCGATAATTTTGGCAGGTCCACAGCTCCGGTTCTAGGTTGGCAAAATGATTTGATGTATAGCGGTAACGATTCTCGTGCAAACCTTACGTGTGCCACACTAATTCAAAGACACCTCTGCCGCATCACTTACGACTGATTAGCGCATAGCAGCTTGCCGGAAAATACACACGTGTCCCGCACACGACGATAGCACGGTCCATACTGTCAGGTATTGTGGTAACCAACGACAACGGCTTGAAGCTCGAAATTGCTGGATCTCCGCAGTTGAGTTGCGGGAGATGACCTTGGGCTATGGCGAAGGGAATGAAACGCCAAGGGGTCATACATGTGAGTCACCGAGCGACACACTCACAAAAGAAGTCGATTATCTGTCTTTGGGCAGAGCAGACCTTCAACACATTTCACGATAACAATATCAAGCACAAGAACAAGAACACCAACAACACTCTATAGTAACGCAATATGACGGACAGCACATCAGCATCGACACCTAAGCTTCCCAAGGCGACAAGGATCCTCAACATCAGGCCTCTCGCCCACTTCTTCAGCTTACCGCGAGAGTTGCGAGACATTGTTTACAAGCTCACCCTCGTCCAGCCTTCCTACTGGGAGAAGCCTCACGAACCGCAGTGCCCCCAGGTTAACCCAAGGAAGCCGTGGCAATGGCCGGTACACCATACCTGGGATGATACACTCGACGAGGGAGACAGCAATAGCCATAGATCGCTCTCCTTCCTCTCACCCGTCGAGCAGATCACCAGTAGGCAAGACCGTCTGACCATCGAAGAAGTGGAGGCTTGCTATGATGCTGGTTGCCACAGTCGCCTAGGCATCGGCCTTCGAGCAGTGAATCGTCGAATTCAGGAGGAGACCGAAGAATTATTTTGGTCAGGCAACGTATTTTGTTACGATTGCCCGTGGCTCATGGCACATCAGTTGCTCTTTTGTGTCAAAAAGAACGGCCAAATGGAAGGAACATGCAGTCGGCCCTGCATGCCAACAAGTGCGAAAGCGAAAATCCAACGACTGTCATTCCTCCAGTATCGTGACAAGCCTTTCTCTAGATACGAGGACCAGCGGACAATCGTAAGAGCCCTCGGCGAACTACCATCTCTGAGACACGTCGAGATGCCAGTAGATATGGTCATGCACCATCTCCAGAAACTGGCAGGGCTGTCTTTACTGTTTCTCACCACGGTCCGTGCAACCGAGATCAGGCCTGTCGTGATCGGTGATGGAGACAATAGAGCACGGGTAGATCTATATCTATCCAAAGATATCGACATCCCGCGCCGCTGCAGGTGGCATCCTCTTCATTTTGGCCGCTGCGGACACCCCTGCTATAAGCGCCGCCAGCGTCATCCAGACAACGCGCCATGCAACCAGTGCTCATGGAAGCTGTCCAAACTCGTTATGGAGAGGCTAGAGCCGTGGAAGAACCGCTATGACTTCCAAACAAGACGTGACACGGTAATGCGGACGATGGCTATTGCAGAGCATCGCCTCAACAAAAGAGTTCCGATGCAACTACCGAGCGGTGAGCCGCGAACTGTATCTGTCTGTCTTAGTGGTGAGAGCGAAGACCAAGAGGTGGTAAGGGTGCATGGCCTCCCTATTCTTGATGCGGCAGCAAGACTGCAGCTCTTGAATGCCGAGCGGAAGGCGAAGCCAATGGTGCAGCCGACATCAGGCGTGCGGAGTCGGAAGCGAGCCAACTACCATTTCATGCCAGTGGATGATGAGGTGGCCGTATCTTGCAGATTGGACAAGCGTCGTGCTAGAGAACGCGTTGTACTCGACCTGAGGGCAAGACTTCCGGAGCCAGCAGATCGAGCAGACAGGCTCGCGATGCGGTGTGAGCGGCATAAGCAGGCTGCTCGGCATGAGATGCAGGAAATGAAGTCAAAAGCTAGAACAGACGCGAAAGGGCTGAGGCGGGCGATGGAGCAGTTGACCCTAGAGCGCAAAGCAGTAAAGAAGAGGAGTGGGAGGCGGGAGGGGCAAGATACATGATCAAGACTTGGCTTATGTAGAGTAAGCCATGTGTACTCAGATAAGGAGTCGATCTTGCTAGAAAAGTTGTTCATCCACATTCGATATTCATATTCTGTGTCTTCAAGTTGGTCTGGTGGTTTGAGTTTCTGGCCGCTTACCAAGCTTTCGGGAGATCTGCAGGTCCGAGACGGCTCGGCTCGGTCCATATGCTTAGCGTTCCACGTGCCGACAGCTTCATGCCTTGCGCATGGCCCTTTGTCCTCATCTTCTTTCTCGACAGCAGCGCTTCACTGCGTCTGCCCACCTCACACTCACACCCATATCATCAACTCGACCACACACGCTCATCGCCACCATGGCCGACCTCGCGACCACCCTCCTGCGTACTGTCACTCGCACGTTCTACAGCACCGACCATGTCCTCGTCCTTGATGCCCTCCTTATGCACTCTGCACTTTCCGACTCCGACCTTGCCCTACTTATGGGTATGCAAGGCAAGGCCGTTCGCAAGCTGCTTGGCAAGCTGAAAGAAGACGGCATCCTCTCGGCTACCACGCGACAAGAAAGGCGCACGGACGGCAGCGCAGCATTCTTCCCAGGCTCATCGTCTCAACCAGGAAAGGAGAGGTTACAAAACAAAGAATGGTACTACATCAACTACCACCGCGCGATCGACAGCATCAAATATCGTCTGTTCAAGCTCTCCGCGCACTTTTCCGCACTCGGGCTGCCAACCACGGAGAAGAAAGATCTGAGTTGTCCGCAGTGTAAATCGCAATGGACCGAGTTGGAAGTTATGCACAATCTCGACTTCAGCACTGGCGACTTTCTCTGCGCGCGGTGCAATCACCCACTGGACCCTGTGCCGGAAGAAGATCGCAACAACGAAAACGAGAGTCTCAAGCGTCTCAACAGTCAGCTGGAGAAGATTCATTCTCTCATGCAACAAATTGATGCTACGACGGTTCCGGAGAATGACTACGACACTGCGCTTGCAAACGCGAAACCGATCAAGAGGACCGATGCCAACCCTGCGCAACGGATAGAAACCGTTGATATACCCAACAACGGCCTACAATCTAGCAAAGGTCTGGCGCTCGCGCCGGAGAAGATTGCAGTAAGTCTGCATAGCGAAGAAGATATGCGTCGCGATGCAGCGGAAGCCGAGAAGAAGCGCCGCGAAAAGGAAGCTGGGCAGAATGCTTTGCCGGAATGGATAGCTAAATCTACTGTTTCTGGTGAAGTTACGGGCGTGGGTGCTAAGGAAGAGGCGCGGAAACGGGAAATGGCAGCCAATGGTGGTGTAGCGACGAAGGGAGAGGAAGACGAGGAGAAGAAGCCGGTTATTGGTGGTGTGGGTGGCAATGTGGATCTAGATGCTTATTGGGCTGAACTGGAGAAAGCGAAGGTGGCAGAGGAGCAGGAGAGGGCCAATGGAGAGAAGGATGAGGCGGACGAGGATGATGATGACGACGACGAAGACGACTTTGCGGATGTTGAGATTCCCGGAGTCGTTACGCCTGCGTTGCCTGCTTCCAATGGGTCTGCGAACGGGTCTGCTCGTGCTGGGCTCAGTACTCCCGCACTAACGAGTAGCAATGCGAATACGGACGACGAAGATGGGCGTGCGGCCAAACGGCAACGGCTGGATGGTCCGACTTCTGCGGTCAATGGTGCCAAGCCTAATGGTGTCCCTGTTGTGGAGACGCCTGTGGAAGGTACGCCGGCAGCGAGTGATGAGGATGAGGACGAGCTTGAGTTTGAAAATGTCTGAATTCTTGGGGTTGACCATGTGATTTTAGCGAGGAGTTCCGGTGTTACAGTATGTCGATCATTCCGGCGGAGACAATCTTTTCCGAATTTAGTCAGACTCATTCTCACCATCTTGGCATGTCTCCCTGACCACTGGTCAATACTGAAAAGCAGCACCATTTGCTCATATGCACCGAACGATCTGCCTACAAGCAGTGGTACCTGGTGGTATCTGTTTGCTAATGGCACTACCTTCTGACAGAATCAGCGCATGCTTCAGTAAACAGAAGCCATTCCACACCCATACAAGTAGAGATCTTTTGCACAAGATAGAAGCTTTTCATCATCTAACAGAAGCTTCCATAAACAGCCACAACAGAAACAACACGAATCCACGAGAGGTTGCAAAAGGCTTGAACAAGCATCAGAACGACATTCATTGCTCACCTATTCAACAATTCAAACACATCCTCGCAAACATGCCGGCCGGTGCTTGGATCGGTATTGGCATTGGCGTCCTCGTAGTCTTCCTTATTTACCTGGCATACTGGATTTGCACCAACTCGGCCTCGGATTGGTGATGGGATCGATGATACTGCAGTAGCCATGGTGTGTTGAAGTTGCTAATCTTCAGCACGCGACGCTGACACTGCGCAGGGCGTGGCGGTATATGCGCGATCTGTGCGTGGAAATGAGTTGGCACCCTTGCACAAACTGGTTGGACCAGCTGTGCGTGCCGATTGCGCTTCTGTATGCTTTGCTAGGGAGTAGTTGCCCCGACATGTGCAACACTACTAGCAATCGAATCAACGTCCCATTTCTCACGCACAGCCTGCGAAGCGCTGACGAAAAGTCTTGACTTTCCACGACGCATTCTACATGCCAGACTCGGCAACACAGAATGGCCTAATCATTGGCCTAGGTATCGGTCTCCCATGTCTCGCTGGCGTGATCATTGTCTGGATCTTCTGCTTGCGTGCCAACGCTGACAACAAGGTGCGCCGGTACGGGAATGGTGGTAGAGGTGGACGTCGTGGAGACTATTACCCTTCGCCCATACCTTTGTAATCAATCGGACCACAGTTGCCTATCCCGATGCCGCCGCCAACATATCTACCGCCACTTCACACACCCCATACATCAGCAAACCTGTATGGAGCAGGTTTGGCTTCGCCAGCAGGAAGTCGAAATACGCCGCGAGAGACTGGTGTGGCCTTGACCGGGCGGTCAGGGAGTTCAGCTGGGGTACCTTGTAGCTACCATACTTATCCTGGCTCGCGGCGCCGGGGAAGGAGGAGGTGAATTCAAGCCTCGCTGATATGAGTAGAAGGTTGTAGAAGGCTGTGGCGAATGCTAAACGAGTCTGACTATCCGCAGTCCACTTCAGTTGGATTGTTCGGTTTGTTCTGCAGTCTCTGCAAATTATGCTAAGTACTGATGCAGGGCAATCAGCATAAGCAAGTAACTCATGCGCATGCTCACGCTGTTTTTGACTGCGGCTCCGGTGAAAGCTTCTGGGGAGCTCGATGATGAGCTCTGAGATCCTCCTAGCCCGCTGATGATTGCCGCACCAAGTCCTTCAGTGCTCGTAGCTGTACCAGAATCCACGAGCAGATTGGTGCCGCTGAGGATTACAGTCTCGCCGTTGATCAATGTGGCATTTCCGGGATGGACCGTCACACCATCAATGACTAGTGCCGAAGATGCTGTGGCGTAGGCTGTGTATGTGTGATCTCCAATAGTCACCAGTTGAGTGGCTGAAGCTGGAACATTACCTGGTAGCGTCATCGTACTTGCGCCATTGATGATCAAGGCAGCACTTCCACTTTGTGTAGTGAGAGACAGTGTTTGTCCGTGTTCAAATATCGCAGATCCTCCAGCTGTCAGAGTCTCGGAGCCAATTGCATACTGGCCAGGGGCGATGGAAGAATAGCGCAGCACTTGCGAATCAATCGTGATGGAAGCGGGCGTAGGGACATAGCTGATCCCGATACCAGATACTATTTGGCCGTTTGGTAGCGTCGTTACAGCGGGTATAGTTGGGTAAGATGGCTGGATGGTGGCCGTCGTGTCCGCCGCTACAACCCGCACACCAGACCCCGAAGGCAGAACTGAGTATGTAGTCCCCGAGATCGTTGCCATTGAGCTGGAAATTGTTTGACCATTAGCCACATAAGGCAAGGAACTATCAGTCGCGAGAGCTAGAACAGTGCTTGTTCCATCACTACCCGCTACTTGCAAGCCTGAGCCCGACGGCAGCGGTGAATAAGTTGTACCTTCGCTTGAGATTGCTGGTCCACCGGAGCTCGCTAACTGAGAACCAACAGCGTATGCGGGCTGGGAGCTGTCCGCGTTGCCTGTTGTTGAAGCTAGGGTTGATGCTCCAGGCATTCCGTTCGATGTCCTGGCTCCAGGACGACTTGGTTGTGTTGGCGATACACCCTCATCGCCATAACCGCCTACACTGCTCGCCTGCTGCTGCTGCTGACCGACAGATGAGATTGCTGAGAAAAGTACACCCAGGCTGTTGGTAGCAGATGTCTTGACAGGGCTGGGAGATGTACTCTCATCTGTGGTTTGTGTCTGAGCTTGTGCAGTGGGCGATGTCTGTTCTTGCGTTCGTACCGTGCTCGGGAGACCTGATGCAAACGATGAAGGTACGACAGTGGGCGCACTCGAAGGCAATTTAGTCGGCGTGGTAGCTGGTGCAATCGAGTCTTGCGATATTGCGGCTCTGGGAGCACTAGTCGTGTGTTTTGGTATGGATGGTGTGCTAATGACCCCGGCCATCTCTATGTAATTTGTGGAGGATCCTGTGAGCTGTACCACAGGCACATGCACGGTCGGCTGACCTTGGCCGCTGATGGTCCAACAATTTTCGATGAATGGGAATCTCGACTTGATGCTCGGCTGTTGCGCTAACCAGGGCATGAGCCCGGATGGGAAGTTGACGTACGCCTCGCCATCGGGCATCTGGGTCGCAACAGGTTGTATATACGTTGCATTGAGCGCTATTGCGCCCCACGCCGAGGGAGATGCTATACCAGAAGCCGCAGAGGTTGGATCGTAGAGATTGTGCTGGCCATCTAGCCACAGAGGTAGCCTGAAGAAATTACTATCATCCCACCAATAAGGTCTGAGACTTGGGATGCCTGTGGACGTGGTCTTAGCCGTGTAGTCATAATCAGTGCCAGTGTAAGTGCCCGTAGTCCCACTCTGCGTAAATGTAGTGGTGGAGAAGTCAGTTTTGTCCGTGCTGTAGGAGATATATTCAGGCGTGGTCCAGGATCCGCACATGGTTGGCTCGTACGACAGCATGCCGGACGGCGTGGTGGAGAGGTCAGGGTACACGGTCAGGATGCCAAGATTGAACCATACGTCAAAGGCAGTTGGCGACGTTCTGGTGTCGTCAGACATTGTACTAGATATATTCTTGCATCGACTTACATTTTCAGATCTGTATGATCGAAAGTTTCCACTGTTCCGCTAATGATCGCTGTGCCGGCGTAGTCGGGTCCAATATTGTCCAAACCAGCTCCAGCTCCGGTCAGGAGATTGGTCGGAATGGCAATCGGTGAGGTGATCGCCGAGTCCAAGAACTCTCCAGCAAGATAGAAGCTATATGAGCTCGCTGCAAAAGTCTCATTTGCTGGTTTGTAGATGGTGCTGGAGTTCAGAAGTATCGTCGTATAATTGTTTCGCATATAGTTTGTAATAACCGTGGCCACTGTCTCTACTGCTGAGCTGGACCACCATCGTCCGAAGCCGACGGCCAGACTTCCTGCGATGACCCAGCAGCATGGCGGTGGTGTGGTTGCTGGAGGTGATGCTGTGATCGAGCCGGTCGCACCGCTGATCAAGCTAGCGCTTGAGCTTCCGTTACCAAATGGAACGCTGGTTTGGCGTGGAAAGATTTGAGCATTTGCGACAGAGGTGAGCAGTATGCTGAAGGCTGGTAGCTTCATCTCGGCCGGACGATGTTGTCTGCAGTCGTACTCGGAATTCGCTTCACTGAGGGACGTCCACACGCTAAAGCAGCATCCGCAACGTCTTGCAGTAATGGCGTGAGGATAAAATGCAATGAGAATTATCTCGAGAGGTCCAACAACGAGGTACAAGCTCGTTCACAGCCTTGCGGCGTGCGGCTCGGCCATTTAACAACCGATGCTATGCTTTTGCCAGTTTATTCCCTGCATGCATGGGAACACTGCATCCTTGGCATTGGAGGATTGCATGTGGGGGCCAAATCAGCCTCGATACGGAAGGTACGTGACAGCCACCATGCAAGCCAGAGCATTCGACGCGGGGCTCAAGGTCGTTCGTGACTTTGTCTGGCGAACAAGCTTGTTGATTTGATACCTCCCACCGCGGTAATGGGCACGTGGCCCCAAGACGGAAGCAGATGGCAATCCACAACACATTGTGCCTCTCTCACGGGATCCCTGCTCCTTTTACCCATCATGGATCAGGTTGCTGAAGGGCGACTGCCCCAGGATCACAATTATCATCTGAGACTGCCGGTCTTGCTTCCTTGTCATCGAGACTCTCCATCAAGTGGCTGGTGCAGCGGTTCGAAAGCAGCAAACACATTTCGCAATGGCTGGGTACTGAGTAGGGATACGTCGCCGCCCGGACGTTGTCAGAGCAGAGCACGAAATGTCAACACGGGGCTCTTGCTTGATGCAAATGCACGAAGTTTGCTGCTTGGTGCAGCGCAAAGTCATGGAGACGTTGCCGGGGTTTTGTTGACATCGCACCCAGCGTCAAGGATGATGTACGGTCCTGGTCTTCCGAATTTCCGGCCTGGGGTCTCTGTAGCGAGGCACTTTTAAACTTTTCCCTGTCGTGCACCGAAAAGGCGCTGGGACGACCGGCGCTTCTTCTATCCGACGGGAGATGCACAACAGTATTTGCAGCAATGTGACAAATCTGAACGTGCGCTATAGCCTGCGATCCTTCTCATCATTCAAGGCAGGGTATACCACCCCTATCGCCGGACTATTCCCATGTACCTCCACCGGTGTGAAGTCGCCCTCAAGCTCATGTCTGAATACCGGACGCTCAGTACCTGCTTCATGAACCTGTCCCTGCTTGTCCGGAAGCTCGGAGATTGCATGTTCGTCTCCAAGCTCGGCGTAAGGATGGTATCGCTTCGAGTCCAACTCGTAGCCCGACGACTCCAACGGTTCATCTTCGTTCGTTCCCGGCTTCTTAGCGATTCGGTTCCTCCTTCTTCGCATGACGAGCCACCATATCAAAACGCCTGTCAGTGCGAATAGGCACGCAAAGCCGATTCCTACACCTATGCCGGCCCACCCACTCTTGTTTAAAGCTTTTGACTCTGCTGTGGGTATTGGTGTTGATGTAGTGGATGTGGTGGGTCCTTGTGCTTGGAGGATCGGCGCTGATGCTGGTATGAAATGAGCCAAATCGCTGACTGCCCAGGCTACTTGTATAGTAGGGAATATGCCAACAAAGATGGTCTCAGATTGGTTCGGCAGTGTTGCGTTGGCGACCAAGGCAGTGGCTGTTGCGCTGCCGTTGAAACTAGATGTGGATGTCGAGTAGGCGCCTGTTATAATCGAGGCACAGGCACCAGAGTTGTAGATACATCCTCTGAGGTGGACGATCTTCAGTCAGTACATGCTCAAGTAGTAGATATGATCAACTCACGACGGGCAGCACCATGCAGTCGTCGCTGCGTTAGGCAGACCAGACAGCCCGGCCGCGTAATAGCTTTCAGGGCACACTCCTGGGCTAAACACTTCTCGTGAGAGCTGAGAGCTTGGCGCGGGCAGGCAATTGTCGTCCAAGTTCGGTACGCATTGCAGATTTCCACCGCTGGAGGAGCAGCCCGTCCATGTGGATATTGATGCTGGATTGCAGCTTGGCGGAGCCGTGAAAAAGGAGAGCAGCGGTGTGATGATCAATGAGGCCGAAGAGGTTATCGTCGACGTTGCGAGGGTGCTGCTGAGAGCTTGAGAGTTCTGGGCGGCTAGTGTACTAGACATGGCGGAGCAGTGGCGGTCCAGCGGTCGCTGTGGGCCTGGCGACGTGTTGTGCTGACACAGATGGTGTGTTGGGGTTGGGTGGGATGGGACGTGTCTGCGAACCCACGATGCGTCGAGTTGGAGAGGGGTGAGGACAAAAGGACTACGTAGAACAATTATCACCAATATTGCTGAAGGAGCAATACAGCAGGGCTGAAGCACCCTCGTATACAGCCAGAGCGCTTTCTAAAATGGGGCGATGCGTTACGCTGGTGCCTGGTGCCACCACATTTTGATTGAAGTTGCTGAGGCTCGTGGTGGTTCGTCGCAGTTGCTTCTGGTGTCGTTGGAGGCCCATGGCCGTTATCTTCTAATCACGTTGGCCAGCGCAAGAGGCTTTCACGGTGCATGGAAGGCTCCGCACGAATTGCTTGGTGGCATCAAAGAACTGATCTGGTCGAAGTAGGCGTTCGGCGCCGACTAGGTAGAGCCCTTCCAGCGCGTATCCTTCCCGTTCGAGGAGCTTGGAGGAGATGAAGATGTCGGGAGTAGCCGCTGTTGCGCGCCAGATGTCTCGGGACAGCACTTTTCAACAGCACTTTTCGGCTTCGGTACGAGCCGCAGCCCAGCGTTGCTATAAGAACGACTACGTAATCTACGTTATAGACTAGTTAAACTACCTTACTTACTTAACTACTATAATAAAAACTAATAGCGGCTATTAATACTACTACTATACTAATACTTTTACTTACTATTAGCTAATAGCTTATAGTCTATACCTTTATAAGTATTACGAGCTAACCGGCGTCTAATTTAAACACTAGGAACCTCTATAACTAGCTTAGTAAGATTTGCCTCCTATAAGGTAACTACCTTAGATATAATACCTCTAGCCTTACTAACTATAGTAATAGCAACCTTAGCTAGCTTACTAATAATCTTCCCCTTAGTTTTAGTAACCTTTAGAGCTACTACCTTTACTACTTTACCCTTACCCTTACCCTTTAGTACTACTAGAGTAGTAATTACTACCTCCTTAACTACTAGCTCCTTAATAACTATACTAACTATATCTATATAGAGGGTAGTAAGAGCCTTATTATCTACCTTTTTAGTAGTAGTAACAGCCTTGTCGGCTAACCTTATAGTCCTCTTAGCTAAGGTCTTAAGGCGACTATTAGTAGCCTTACTATAACGCCTATCCTATAGCTTATCTAGAGCTACCTTAAACTTACTTATTAGTAGAGCTTATCGCTTTACCTACTCGTTATAATACTCCGTCTACCTTACCTCTATAGTCTCGAGGTCGTTAATAAAGCTATTACGAAGATTACTACTAACCTCTATAGCCTCGAAAAACTCTATTAGTCGACTAAGGATCCCCTTAAAGCGCTTACTAATTAGCACACGCTTAATTAAGCTAGCTACTACTAGTATACGTAGGCTCTCGAGCTAACGAGGCTTCTAATTATAGACTACCTTAGTACTAATTAATAGGAACTACCTTAGATAGAGGAGGCGAGGAGGTATTATAAAGGGTAAGGCCCTAAGTTAAAGTACGGGCTAAGCCCGTGTAGCTTAGTACTCCCGCGGTATTACCTACGGAGTACGTTCGAGTTTACACACTCTCCTATATCTTACTTGTTAAATCCTAAACCACGATCGAACTCTCGTATATATATACTTTACCCGTAACATTAAGTAAGATTATTAATAAACGCTAACGGTTTACCTACGGGTCTTATACCGGACACTAACGTAGAAGGCTCGGAGAATAGGAGCTCTAAGTAGGAACCTACGAATACTAAGATACGGAACATTATCGAAAAGATATATAAACGCTAGCAATAGATAGAAGCCGAGTTAACGCGTATACGCACCGACTATAATAGCGTAGAGGCCCCTAGACGTATAGCGGCGTCTAGGGGGGTCCCTATACCTTAAGAGGAGCCTTCGATAGCGTACTTTATAAGAAGCTTATTAGAAACGCTCGCCTAAGGTAATAGGCGAGATACCGGTAGAGAAGTAATAGGACCTAGGGATTAGAGGCCGCCTACCTAGAACGGTTTAGCCGAAACCTTCTAAGACTATCTAATAAGGATTAAAAGCTCGTTCTAGGTACGCTCCTTATTAAAACCGTCGCTCTCTACGGCGTACTACTAGGACGCTATTTACGACACCTTACCCGTACGACAACGCTCCCGAATACGCTACTTTTAGGTAGCGGGAGACCCTATTAAAGGCAAGGACCCTAAAGCTTTCTTTACGTAGCTTAAGTACGTGTTTACGGATAGTAACGAGATATTTAAGGCCCTCGAACGCCTACATAAACTAGAGTATAAGGTCGGACAACCTTAGTACGAACACTAGCTAGAATTCGACGGACTCCTACTAAGTGCGGGCGGAGATATCTAGGCTAATAACGCTAAAATCGGCGCCTTTAAAAGCACCTTCTCGAACCCCGCTAAATTGTATACGGCCTCCCTCCTAAATATAATTAAATACTATAGGTTTATAGAGGAGGTCGAGCGGGTTATAACTAACCTCGAGACAACCGACTAGTTTAGAGCGTTAAACAAGAGGTAGGCTAGGGAAGAAGGCAAGGAGGCCGCCGTAACTACGACGGTAACTACGTATAGTTATAGAGTAGTAACGGTAGATAGAGACGGGGATACTATAATAGCTACTACCCGTATAGGCGGCTCCCGTAGTAAGAGTCGCGGTAACCGGAAGGAAACGGGCGGAATTACTAGTAAGTAAAGGGTAAAGTAGGTCGATACTACTAAGAGGGATAGACGCCGTAAGAAGAAGCTCTACTTCCGGTATAGAGTAGGTAGATACTAGATTAAAGAGTGTCCGTATACGACGGCAATCTAGCCTACGACTATTACTACTACTAGCGCTAGGCCGATACTAGAGAACGACGCTTCTACGTCGGAGCCCGCCGACTATAACTCGGGAAACGAGTAACTCTCGCTTAAAGCTAGGAGCTAGGAGTAGACGAAGCATTAGTACGAGGTTAGGCTAAAGTTAAGGTTACTATAAACGGAAACCTAATTTATATAGACGTAGTCCTTTAAAATAGTACCGGAACTTTAGCTCTTATCGATAAAGGGTACGAATGTTACGCTACAATTAACGGAGAGCTAGCAAAAGGTCTCGGACTATACTTTATAAGTCGCGAGGTCTATATAGCTACCGGCGCCTCTTCCTCTATAAAGACCGCTAGTATCGAAGGAGTAGTCGCCTTCCGAATAGAAGTTACCGGGTTCTACTAGACAGTCTACGCGTATATAGTACCGGGTCTAGCTTTTCTATTAATTCTTAGGAACCCGTAGAAGGCGTATAATAGAGTACGGACGGCGCTAGAAAAGCGTCGGTTCTATTACGGGAGAGCTAAACGATAGGTCTAGGAAGGACGCTACTACAACGATCACGAGGAAGACGGTAGTTTCACTACGCTAGCCGCCTCCGTTATGTCGGACATCGAGAAGGCTCTTAAAACGAAGGAACATCCTACCGTTAAGGTACTAAAGAACATACTGCCTCCGGAAATTCGGGACATAATCCCGCTATTTAGTATACGGGAAGCGGAAAAGCTTCTACCCTATAGGGAGGGGGTAGACTACTACATCGACATCCGTAAGAAAGCTAATAGGACTCCGACGGCTTTACTATAGGGTCCGCTATATAGTATGTCGAAAGAAGAACTACTTGTTCTCCGGAAGTCTCTCGATAAGCTATTAGCGAAGGGGTATATTCGGGTAAGCACCTTAGAAGCTACGGCTCCCGTACTTTTCGTGCGGAAGCCGGGTAGAGGACTTAGGTTTTGCTGCGATTATTGCGCCTTGAACGCTATTACGAAGGCTAATAGGTACCCCTTACTACTTATCCCGGAGACCTTACGAAACCTTACGGGAGCTAGGTAGCTTACGAAGGTTAACGTAGTAGCGGCTTTTTACAAAATCCGGATCGCTATAGAAGAGGAGCACAAAACTACCTTCCGTACGCGATTCGGCTCTTTCGAATAGCTAGTAACGCCGTTCGGTTTAAGTAGGGCTCCGGCTACTTTCTAGCGGTATATTAACTCTTTGTTACGAGAACACTTAGACGATTTTGCTTCGGCGTACATAGATAACGTTATTATCTATTTAGATAGGTCTCGAGAAGACTACTTCTAAAAGGTAAGAACCGTCCTCCGTAAGCTTTCGGACGGGGGCCTATATTTAGACCCCGGTAAAAGCGAGTTTGCCTAGAAGAAAATTAAGTACCTTAGGTTTATTGTTTACGCCGACGGAAAAGGCGTAGGACCCGACGAGGAGAAGGTTAAGGCCGTAAGGGAGTAGAAGGCGCCTACGACACAAAAGGAAGTACGACGTTTTCTCGGTTTTGCGAATTACTATCGAATGTTTATCCCGAACTTTTCGAAGATCGTAGGCGCTTTAATAGCGCTAACCGGTAAAGGCGTGTCGTTCTCCTAGGGAAAAGAGGAGGAGAAGTCTTTTATAGTCTTAAAAGACAAGTTCTACCGGGCCCCGGTGCTTTTATACTAGGATCCGACACTACCGACGTTCTTAGAGACAGATTACAGCGGGTTCGCGCTTAGAGGCGCACTTATTTAGGAAAACAACGGAGTCCGACGTCCCGTTAGCTTCTATTTATAGAAGCTAAATAAGGTAGAGATTAACTACGACATTCACGATAAGGAAATACTAGCCGTAATCTCCTACCTAAAGTTCTAGAGTCCCGAGTTAAAAGTATATAGTCCCTTTACTATTTAGACGGACTACAAGAACCTCGAATACTTTATAACGAAGAGGCAATTGTCGGAGCGACAAATCCGTTAGTATAAGGCCCTAACAATGTTCTAATTCTCCTTAGTATATCGACCGGGGGTCGAGGCAATTCTACCGGATACACTGTCTAGGAGGGAGCAAGACACGTTAGGGGAGGACGATAAATTGTCGAGATTTCGCAGATTTTTAGACCTAGAACGCGCGAAGAATTAGCCGGAGCTCGAAGAGGGGAAGGCGGTAGTAGTAGCTATAACGTCGATAGACCTATTATCTACCTAGTTCCGCTAAGGAGTAGCCGCTCTAGCAATTTAGCTACTCGCTACCTAGTTAGGAGAGGAGGCCGGAATCGAAATGTCGGACACCGACGTATCTCGCCTAGACGAGCCCGACGCTTAATAGTCGGCCCCCGAAGGTCCTCTCTAGGACGCCGAGTTAAATAGGCTGTAGTACCTTACTATCCTAAGAGACAAAGCGTACGGAGTAGTACTCCGCGCAATATAAAGCGGAGCGCGGTCTTTACTAAGCGACCTTAAGGTAAAGGTGTAAGTAGGAGATTGCAGTATTAACGGGAAGGGACATCTAAGGCACCGCGGCAAACTTTAGGTGCCCGGCGCCCTAATATCGGCGGAGGCCGACTACGATAAGATAGAGTACGGCTCGCGTTTACTAGATATATTAAGAACTAAGCTAATCTAGTCCGTACACGATTCGCCGGTCTACGGGTATCCTAGCCGGGACTCTACCGCTTCTATACTAGGCCGAGACTTCTTCTAGCTACTATAGTCGAGGTAGGTACGGCAGTTCCTAAGGAACTACGACTACTATAGGCGAAATAAGGTATAGAGAGAGTATAAGTACGGCCTCCTTCGCCCTTTACCGGTACCCGACCGTTTCTTCTAGGAGATCTCTATAGATTTTATAACCGACCTACCGCTCTTACGAGGAAACCGCTACCTTTAGGTTATTAAATGCAGGCTTTCTAAATAGATAGTTCTAGAAGCTATACCCGATATAAAAGCGGAGGAGTACGTAGAGAAGTTTATAGATTGCTAGGTAAGACATTACGGACTACCGAAGGCTATTACGAGCGATAGAGGCACGAACTAGATAAGTACTTTCTAGAAAGAGCTCTACCGGTTAACGGGCGTATAGTAGAGACTTAGCTCCTCTTACTACCCTTAAACCGACGGAGGCCTAGAAAGGCTTAACTAGGAGGTATAGGCCTACCTTAGGAACTACATTAATTAGGAGTAGTCCGACTAGTATAGATAGCTCTCTACCTACGAATTAGCGCTAAACGGTCGTTACTATTCGGACCTCGGTATAAGTCCCTTCTTTACGACTTATAGCTATAAAGCCCCGTCGCCCGTCGCTTTAGAACCGGAAACCGCGGAAGTCTCGTAGTTGCCCGTAGTAAAGAGAGCGACTTAGTTCGTTAAGAAGATAAAGCTAATCACTAAGCTTTACTAGGTAAGTATAGCGGCGGTAGCTTAGACATAGTAGGAGAGCGCTAACAAAACGCGGACACCGGCACCAATCTATCGGATTAGAGATAAGGTTTAGTTGGACTTAAGGAACTACTAGACGAACCGCCCGAAGAGGAGCTTAGACGTGAAGTACGTAAAGTACACGGTCTCCGAGGTCTTATTACCGGTCTCCGTTTGCCTTACTAGAATACCGAGCAACATATACCCGGTGTTCTATACGGATTTACTACGTCTAGCGAGTAGCGACCCTTTACCCGGGTAGGAGTCCGACGACACCTAACCGGACCTAGTGCTTATCGAATCGTATAAAGAATACGAGGTAGAGGAAATCCTTTATACGAGATTTAAGAAGAGGGGTAAGGGCCGGCAAGTTCTAGTGAAATAGGCGGGCTACTACGATAATACGTAGGAGCCCTTAGAAGAATTAACGGACAACAAAGCAATAGATAACTTTAAGGCGAAATATAGGGACGCGAAAACCTATAACGGTCCGTTAGAGAAGTATAAGAAGGTAAAGAAACGACGAGGAGCGGCAACCGCTTAATTACCTACGGGGTATATACGGTTTAGAGTAGAAGGAGACGGGATAAGACTAGAAATAACTAGACTAATGTGATTTTGATAGTATTACATATTGTAGCCCGGAACCCGCTATAAAACACCCGGAGACAGTACACTTATACGCGGCGAGGACCGATAACTAGCGCAACGGGCACACTACTAGCACTAGAAATCGGTTAGCGCTAGAAAAGTGTCGGAGACCGAGAGGTTACGTACGTTTGACCCTATTAGGCTATAACATTCACTACCGAATTCGTGACTTCTTAAGCTACCTAACTATATAAGCGGTTAGCGACGTAAAACGATCGGGAAGCGGGACTCTTACGTAGAAAGTAGACTAGAAGATTATAAAGGCTTTAAGGACTTCTAGGCCTTCAACACTTTCTTTAAATCCGTATACGCATCCGTACTAAAACGTATGTTAGCCGATGAAAAAGTGTCGGAAGAAGCAACCTTACGCTCCCGTATTCCCCGACCGAGTCTAGACAGTATAGGCGACATAGGCTATTTATAGGCTATAAGCGGTTAGCGTGCGTAATGTGTCGGAGTTAGATAATATCGTATAGGTTCTCGTAGTTCTTACGGGCGTAGGCGCAGTCGACATAGGCTCTCGAGCGTAGAGACTGAAAAGTTAGCTAAGGCCGACATAAAAGTAGCGGGAAACGATACTTACTTACTAGTCTTAACAGTCGTTACTATTGTTTACGTAGCTAATACAGTAGATAAGGGGAGTTGCTACTAAGACCGATTAGTAACCGGTAGAGAACGACATATCGTAAGAGGCCTTACTCTTAGTTGTTATTATTATTGTTGTTGCCGCTAGGGGGGGGGGTTAGTCTTAGTTATATATAAAGAGGAGAGAGAGAAATCTTAAAGGGAGGGCGGTTATATAGTGTCGGATTTATTGTTGTAGCTACTATTGTAAGTGAGCTATTGTTTACTAACTTACGCGACAATAGCAAGCGAATGTAAGGTTCACGAAATAGATCTCCCGATACAAATGTAACGGAATCCGATACTTTAGTAGAGGGGTTAGTTAGTTTAAGGGGCTATTGTCGATTCACTATTATAAGAGTTTATATATAAAGTCGGCTTACTAAGGGTTATAGGCGGCACGAGGCCGGTTGCGGACGGCAAACAAAGGCACGTTACCGGATAGGGAAGGAGCCTTTATTCTTTACTCGTAAAAGAACGCCCCTAAGGACGATACTACAGGAACCGACGCTTTTTAGGCGGGGAGGGATAGTACCCCGAGGAAAATTTTGCGGAGGCCGCTGCTTTTTAGGCGGGGAGAGAGGGGGTAATATAAAGGGTAAGGCCCTTAGTTAAGGTATAGGCTAAGCCCGTACGGTCTTAGTACTCCCGCGACATTACCTACGGAGTGCGCTCGAGTTCTTACTCTCTCCTATATCTTACTTATTGAATCCTAAACTACGATCGAACTCTCGTGTATATACAGTTTACCCGTGACACTACCTCTCGGTTAAGCGAAGGCTAAGTATAGCCTTCTACCTACAAACTAATAGGTAAACCGAGAGGGTAAACTAGTAGCTAGAGGCGTATTTACGAATCTATTACAATTACGACTAAGACGATTAGGCAAGATTGCTGTACACTACGGCTTTCGCCTATAACAGTAAGCTTAACGCTAGTATAGGCAAGTCGCTAATCGAGCTAGTAACGGGCGTAACGCCCTCTATACTAGATAGTATTCGAGACGAATACACGGAGAGGGGGGATAATCGAACTATTAAACCCCTAGTAGAGTAGGCTTATAACTAGCTTAACGCTCGCTATAAGGAGTTTAAAGTAGCTAAAGCGAGTCTCGAGTATACGGCCGAGCTTATAGCTAGATACAAAAACCGCTACACTAGCCCTATACACTTCGCTATAGGCGATAGAGTGCTACTAGCGGCAAAGAACATTAAGACGAAGCGGCCGTATAAGAAGCTTAACAATAAGTAGCTCGGACCGTTCACGATCTTAGAGAAGAGAGGTAAATAAGCCTACCTCCTTAATCTCCTAAAATCTATAAGTAGATTACACCTAACCTTCTACGTATTATTGTTAGAGCCGTATCGGGCCCGGAAAGGGTACGAACCCCTACCGGTAGACGACTTAGACTTAGAGGAGGTAGATAAGGGAGACGTTAACAATAGTTAACGGTAGAAGATTAAGAAGATCCTAACGTACTTCTAGGACAAGAAGGATAAGCGTAGAAAGTATAAGGTTAGGTAGCTAGGTTAGGATCTATCGAACGATAGTAACCTCCTACTCGAAGAGCTTAAAGGGGCGTCCGATCTACTCGAAGAATATCTTACGAGTAGGGATCTTACCCGCGAAGAGACCGTAGACGGTCCGCTACCCTAACGGGGAGCGACCGGAACGAGAGAGTAGCTATTACGAACAGTAAGGCTAACACGAAATAAGTACGAAGAGACTACTCCCTAAAGAGGGAGGCCGAGAGGTAGAGGAAGAGGTCGTAGGAGACCGAGACTAAATGCGAGCAAAGGTACTAATTCGTAGCTACGAAGTTAAGATCCTTATTAATTATATACTTATACAATAGCTTACCGGCTGCAAATTTAAGAAGTATAGCTCGCTAGCTAGTAGTAGGTATCCCGCTTATATTACGCTTACCTTACGTACCCTCTCCGCTCTTAATTAGCAGCCCTTCTATAGAAGATTAGGCGCTACTCGGTAGGAGTCAAAGTAGTAAAGACCGCATCCTCCGTACGCTTATCTACCTATATATTGTTAGGCTCTATACTGCCCGTTATACCTATACTACCTAGGAAGCGCTTTATGTTCTCGTTGTAAGATAGCTTCCGGCGAGCACGGTAGGCGGCTAGATTGCCGTAATCGTCCGTAATCTCCTTCTAAAAAGCACGCTAAGTAGCAATAAACGCCGTCGTATACTCGCGAGTACGTATAGTCCGACGCTTAACCGACGCCGTATCGCTAGGCTTATAGGCCTAGCGGTAGAGGTGCTCGAAGACGTTAAGCGCGCGGTAGAACTCCGAGGACACGATATCGTAGGTGCTGTTACTAGTGTCCGTTTTGTAGGTCGTGCACTTAATCTTAGGTAGGCCGTCGCACTTATAACTTAAGGGTAGCTAGCGGCGCTCGGTAACGAGGTTTTTACCTACGAAAAGTATTAGAGAAGGATACGGAAAGGTTACGGAAGTAATAAACTAATAGGCCGCATACGCTAGATACACTCTACGTATGTTATAATACGGTATTCCGGCCGAGGAGCAATAGCCTTAGCTATAAGAGGCACACGCTTAAGCGAAGTGTTGCTCGTACGCGCCTTCGTATCGGTGTAAGCCTAACTAGGGCGAGGATTAGTAGCCGTAATAGGGCGAAGGTAATCGGTGCCTTAGCGGCTAAAGACACCTAGAGACTTAGGCGGCTTACGACCACTATCGAGGACGAGATTGCTAAGGGGACTCGCGGCGTCGTAGGTACTATCCGTAGAGCGCGATAAAGTCTTCCCGGGATTACGCTCGCGGCGAGGCGTCTTAGGCGGAGGCCTTAGGCGCTAATACGTCGGTAAAGACTTAATCTCGCCTTCGCTATTGCGACGCTAACCCGGAAAGGGCTTGCTAGGTGTCCGAGAACTACGCTACGAGCCTCTAGGAGACGAAGGAGAAGGCTATATACCGCTAAGGGTATTTACTACTTAAGCTAAACGTTTAGCCTTAGCGCAAGCACTATTAGCAGCCCTAGTAAAGAGACCCGAGAGGTTCGGGAACGTCTTCTTAAACGGCGTACTAGGTACCTATCCGGATCGAGTAGACCGGCGGTCCGTAGGAGGTGAAACTATAATAAATAGTAGTTGAAAACGAGTTAACAAGTAATGTTAAGGCTAAGAAGGCTACTAAGGTATTAGTTATTAAGGAGTTTAAGTTCTAAATTAATAAAGTAGATTGTCTAGTAGAAGAATTCAGTAGAACTACGACGTACTTGTAGCCTACCCGCGACGGATACGGAAGGCATAAGGAAAGCGCGCGCGACTAAGCCGTAAATAAAGCGCTTAGTAAACGTTTGCTACATCCGTTAGTAAGCGGCTGCAAGCGGCCTAGTAAGTTCACGAGCGCGTATATATAAGTATGTAAAGCTATAGTATAGTAGTAATTACTATAAGCTACGAGGACGTAGCTTTTTAAAGGGGGAGGTAATTGTTAGGGGAGGCTCGCCTAACTTACGTACCTACTAAGCCCGGGCCTCGGGCGAGTCCGCCCCGGCTACTTTACGTACACTCTCTACTTCCCTCGCGAGTCCTCTCCTTACTCTTTAAGCAATCGCTTAGATAGCCCTCGTACTATATACTAGCTAACACCCTATTCGTACACCCCTTACACTTAGATTCTACTATAACTATCGTACCCTAAATACTATTACGAAAGCCGATAGGTACCCGCTACCTTTAATACCGGAGACCTTACGAAACCTTACGGGAGCTAAGTAGCTTACTAAGGTTAATATTATCGCCGCTTTTTATAAGATTCGAGTCGCTTTAGGGGAGGAGTATAAGACGGCTTTTCGTACTCGATTCGGATCTTTCGAGTAGCTTATTACACCGTTTAGATTAAGCGGGGCTCTAGCTACTTTCTAACGGTATATTAACTCTTTACTCTAGGAACATTTAGACGACTTTATATCGGTATATATAGATAATGTAATTATCTACTCTAACGAGACTCGAGAAGACTACTTCCGTAAGGTAAGGACTGTCCTCTAGAAGCTTTCTAACGGAGGCCTTTACCTTAACCCGGATAAGAGCGAGTTTACCCGAAAGAAAATTAAGTACCTTAGTTTCATTATGTATACCGATAGAAAGGGCGTAGGACCCGACCTAGAGAAGGTAGAGGTAGTATGTAATTAGGAGGTACCTACGACGTAGAAGGAGGTACGACGGTTCCTCGGTTTTTATAACTACTATCGAATGTTTATCCTAAATTTCTCGAAGCTTATAGGCGCTTTAATAGCGCTTACCGGCAAAGGAACGCCGTTCTCCTAGGGGAAATTAGAGGAGAAGTCTTTTACGTATCTTAAGGAGAAATTCTACGGGGCCCCGGTACTTTCCTACTAGGACCCGAGACTTCCTACCTTCTTAGAGACTAACTATAGCGGATTTACGCTAGGTAGCGCACTTATTTAGGAATCGAATAGAGTCTAACGTCCTATAGGGTTCTACTTATAGAAGCTTAATAAGGTAGAGATTAACTACGATATTTACGATAAAGAAATGTTAGTAGTAATCTCCTACCTAAAGTTCTAGAGTCCCGGACTAAAAGCGTGTAGCCCCTTTACTATTTAGACGGACTATAAGAACCTCGAGTACTTTATAACGAAAAGATAGCTATCTAAGCAACAAATCCGATAGTATAAAACCTTAGTAATGTTCTAGTTATCCTTAATATATCGCCCGGGGGTCGAAGTAATACTACCGGACGCGCTATCGAGGAGGGAGTAGGATACGTTAAGGGAGGACGATAAATTGTCGAGATTCCGACGATTTTTAGACCTAGAGCTCGCGCTAAATTAGCCGGAGTTCGAAGGGGGAAAGGCGGTAGTAGTAGCTATAACGTCGGTAGACCTTTTAGCTACCTAGTTTCGTTAAGGAGTTACTACTCTAGCAATTTAGCTACTTGCTACCTAATTAGGCGAGGAGAGCGACGAAGAAGAGGAGGAGGTAGAACCGTCTACCTTAGATAACTACTCGGTATAGGACTCCGTAGTATAAGACGCGGACCCTATAGGGCCGCTTTAGGATAAAGAACTAAATAGGCTATAGTACCTTACGGTACTAAAGGATAAGACGTACAGCGTAGTTCTCCGAGCGATATAAGGCGGAGCACGATCGCTACTAAGCGAAGTTAAAGTAAAAGTCTAAGTAGGGGATTATACTATTAATAGTAAGGGGTACCTAAGGCACGGTAGTAAGTTATAGGTACTAGGCGCTCTAATATCCCTAGAGGCCGATTACGACAAGATAGAGGACGGTTCTCGATTGTTAGATATATTAAGAACTAAGCTTATTTAGTTCGTACACGATTCGCCGGTCTACGGGTATCCTAGGAGGGAGTCTACGGGATCGATACTAGGCCGAGACTTCTTCTAGCTACTATAATCGAGGTAGGTTAGATAGTTCCTAAGAAACTATAACTACTACGGGCGGAATAAAGTATAGAGGTAGTATAAATACGGCCTTCTTTACCCGTTACCGGTGCCCGATCGTTTCTTTTAGGAGATCCCGATAGACTTTATAACTAACCTACCGCTATCCCGGGGAAGTCGCTACCTTTAGGTTATTAAATGCCGGCTTTCTAAATAGATAGTACTAGAAGCAATACCCGACATAAAAGCGGAGGAGTACGCTACGAAGTTTATAGACTACTAGGTAAGATACTATAGATTACTAAAGGCTATTACGAGCGATAGAGGTATAAACTAGACGAGTACCTTCTAGAAGGAGCTTTATCGACTAACGAGCGTATAGTAGCGGCTTAGCTCCGCTTACTACCCGTAAACTAACGGAGGCCTAGAGAGGCTAAACTAGGAAGTATAGGCCTACCTTCGTAACTAGATTAACTAAGAGTAGTCCGACTAGACTAAGTAGTTATCTACTGCCGAGCTCGCGCTTAACGGTAGATACTACTTAGGGCTTAGTATAAGTCCCTTCTTTACGACATATAGGTACGACGCACCGTCGCCCGTCGTATTAGAACTAGAGGCCGTAGAAACCGCGAGGTTACCCGTAGCGAGGAGAGCAACGTAGTTCGTAGAAAAGATAAAGATAATTACTAAGCTTTACTAAGCTAGTATAGCGGCATTAGCTTAGAATTAGGAGGAGAGCGCTAACCGGACTCGGACTCCGGCTCTAATCTACTAGGTAGGAGATAAAGTCTAGTTAGATTTAAGGAACTACTAGACTAACCGCCTAAAGAAGAGCCTCGACGTAAGGTATCTAAAGTATACGGTATCCGAAGTACTATCGCCTATCTCTATAAAGTTAACTAGGATTCCTAGTAACATATACCCGGTATTTTATACCGATTTACTAAGGCTAGCTAGCGACGACCCTTTACCCGGATAGGAGGCCGACGATAACTAGCTAGACCTAGTACTAATTAAGTCTTATAAGGAGTACGAAGTAGAGGAGATCCTATACGCGAGGCCTAAGAAGAGGAGGAAGGGTAGGTAGGTCTTAGTAAAGTAGGCTAGATACTACGAGAATACGTAGGAGCCCTTAAAAGAGTTCGCGGACAATAAAGTAATAGACGATTTTGAGGAGAAATATAGGGACGCGAAAACCTATAACGGGCTATAAGAGAAGTATAAGAAGGTAAAAAAGTAGAGAGGTACGGCGACCGTATAATTACCGACGGAGTATATACAATTAGAGGTAGAAAGAGGTATAATAAGACTAGAAATAAGTAGACTAATGTAATTTTAATAGTATTACATATTGTAGCCCGGACTCTACTACAAAACTACCGGAGACTATCTTAATTCTACGGGTTTACGCGACGCGCACCGATCCTTACACTAATAGGAGCAGTTATATTTCTAGAATCTCGGTTAGCGGGCAAAAAGTGCCGGAGACTATAGGAAAACTAACGTTTAGCTCTAAGTTACTACCTACGACTCTACCGAAGTGTTAAGTTCGCTATATAGCTTACTAAAAACTCGGTTAGTAGGCGAAAACGACCGGAGAGCGTAAGTAATACCGAGAAAGTAGACTATCCTTAGCTAAAGGCTTTAAATACTTCTAACCCTTTAATGCCTTACCTAACAACTTATAGGCGGCCGTACTATATTATCGGTTAGCCGGTACAAAACACCCGGAGACCGTAACATACGTATTTGTATTTGTCGATTAGGTCTAGAGAGCGTAAGCTAGGTAGGCGATTTATAGGCTAAGGCCGGTTAGCGTACGAAATATACCGGAGACTAGGAGAAACGTATAGGGGCTCGTACTTCTAGCGATATACTTAATAGAATTCGTAGGATCGACCTCTTACCGCCTAAGAAATTAGCGGAGTCCGTAACAAAAGTACCGGAGTATAGGACTTACTTCTTAGTCTACGTAATTCTCGCCGCGTTTAGCGTAGGGGATATAGTAGATAATTCTATTTACTATCTAAGACCGATTAGTTTCGCCCGGAGTATAGCGTAATAGCTAAGGATATACGATATTGTTGTTGTTATTGTTGCTACTAGGGGGGGGGTTTGTCTTAGTTATATATAAAAAGAAGAAGGAAAAAAGGGGAAGGGGAGGCTCCTTATATACTACCGGACTACTTACTTACTATTGTCGGAGTGCTATTATTAAGTAAGCTATTATCTGCTACTTTATATCGATAATAGTAGGTAAATGTAAAGTTGCCGGAATACGCTATCCGGGACAAAACGCACGGAGTCTAGGATATTAGGTAAGGTACCCGCGTTTTACGGGGCTATTAGTAGTTTACTATTATTGTAACTTTACCGGAGTTTCGATTTACTTAGTAAATACGGTAGCACGCGCTCGGTTATTTACGGAAAACAAAGCCGATTGCCGGATACGGAAGGAGGCTTTGTTATTAATATATAAAAGAACGTCCCCGACGTATTTCGTATAGGGACCGTTAATTTTTTCGCGGGGAGAGACGGCCCCGACGTATTTGTAATAGAAGCCGACGGTGTAATATAGAAACTAACAGTTTTAACGCGGAGAAGGGAGGGGGGGGTAATATAAAGGGTAAGGCCCTAGGTTAAAGTACGGGCTAAGCCCGTACGCCTTAGTACTCCCGCGGTATTACCTACGGAGTACGTTCGAGTTTATACTCTCTCCTATATCTTACTTATTGAATCCTAAACTACGATCGAACTCTCGTGTATATATAGTTTACCCGTAATAGGTATAGATATACCTTATTAAATATACTAGAGGATTAGATAATAGTAAGGTAGACTAAGCTAGAGTAGCTCCTTATAATCCTTATAATACGGTAGCTCTATATATAGCTCTATACCCCCCCTCTATATACTAATTGTAAGGTTATAGATTACCCTTACTTACTTAAGTACTACTTTAGTTACCTCGCTATAGAGTAGCGAGAAGTATAGTATTAAGTTACGTATTAAGGTCTTTATATTACTACTAGTAAAAGCATTATACTCTAGTTACTACAATTTAATAAACTTCTAATAGTAATAACCTCTAATTACTAGTATACTCTACTTACTATTATACTAAGGCTCTATAAACCCCTTAATACTAGTATTAGCGCTCTCGCTACGCTAAGTAGAGTACTAGCTAAGGTTTAGAAGCTTCTTTATATAGTAGGTTACTAATACTTCCTTATAGACTACTATATTAGTCTAGAAGTAGGTCCTATCCTCCTCCGTTAGCTACTCTAAGATATTCTAACGCTATACCGTAAGGACCTCCTCGGTCTCTACCTAGATATAGGGCTATACCTCGCTAATAATGCTAGGTTTCTACTTAACGGTATAACTAGTCTTACTTTTAGTCGATTTTAGCTCGAGTACTCCTACAGCCTCCTTAGCGCCTTTACTACTCGATTTAATACTCTCGGAGGTTAATTTATTACTTCTAGCTACTAATATACCCCGTCGGCTACTATCGGCGGTACTCTTAGCGCCTTTTTAACCTCTATAGGCTACTTTAGAGCCGCTAAGACTAATTGTAGTAGTAGCTACATCTACTTTAGCGGCTAATTCTTTTTTTATAAGGTCTATAGTATACTTTATAGTAGCTAACTACCTAGCTACGCCCTTGTCAATACGTATATAGATATTCTCGAACATATACTATTAGTAGAACTACTAAATTACTATAGCTATTACTAACTCTAGTATAGCTACAATTAAGCTAGTACTACGGTCTAAAACAATAACCTTTAGCTATCGATACTTCTTAGGCTTACTATAAGGAGCCTTAAAGTAGTATTAATAAGTAACGTTAAGTATAAATTGCTAGCTCCTCTTATCCTCCTCCTTTTATAGTAAATATATAGTAGAGAACCCCTTATTAGTATTAGTAGCTCCTATTATAATACCGAGCTTAAGGTTAGCTCGATTAGTCTTAAAGGTAGCGGTAATTTAACAAGTATAATTATAGATAAAGCGCTAGCTAAATACCTCTATAATAGGTAACTAGAAGACTACCTACTTAAGGGCTCCCCTTAATAGCTCGCTAGTTATCTAGTCTATTACGTAGCTCTACCGAGCCTCGTATTCAAATCTAGCTATAGTAAGTACTCTAAGGAAGGCTTAAATAGAGTTAGTTAGACTATTAGCGCCCTTATTAGTTAATCCTTACACTAAATTGTAGTAGGTCTTACGGCTAAGGTATAGCTTATATAGGCTTAACTTCCTTATAGCTAAGGTATAGCTTTTGCCTATAAGGTAGTACTTATATACTATAGTAATAGCCTATACGGTCTCTAGTAGCCTAGCTTAGTAAGCTAGTAGTACTGTTAGTAGCGGAGCTATTAGATACGAGTACTCTAACGAATTAACCTTTAGGACTAATTACCTTATAGCGTAGCCTCGTACTATACCTTTATTACCGAGCCGTACGTACTAATTATACTCTACTACCTTAAACTTTCCTATCGCTATCGCTTAAGCTTACCGTTAACTAGTAGACTATTACCCTTAGTAAAGCCGCGAGTATTACGAGTAAATTAATTGTAATAGTTATAGTAATAGATTAAGCGCTTACTATTACTAGTATTAGTAACGATAGTAAAGCCCTAGCTAAAGGCCTAATTCTAGAGCCTATTAAGGTATACTATACTACTTTCAAAGACCTTACTATTAATAGGCGTTAGGAGGTAAGCTACTAGTATACGATCTATATACTTTTTCACTAAGGGGATTAAATTAGCCGCTAGTAACGGATAGGGCCGCTAGGCTATATAAGGTAAGGCCTCTACCTTTATACTCTAGAGCTCCTCCTCCTTACGCTAGAAGCTAGCTATATTAAGTAACTTTATACCTATAAGGTCCTCTACCTTAATATTATAGAGTAGCTCCTTCTTTAGAGTATCGGTAATAACGATAGTATTACTACGGTAGAGCCCTTACTACTACTTATAGAGGTTAAGGAGCACTAGATCAATATAGCTATCAATCTTAGTAGACTTAGTAGCTAGCTTATAAATCGAGGCCTCGATAGTAGCGTTAGCTATAGTAGTATAGTTAACTAGCTATAGCTCTAGTAGCTACTCCTTATACTCGAGGACCTCGATAACGTTAATAACCTCTACTACTACCTTATTAAGATCTACTAGATAGGCTACTAGATTGCCGAGTAAGTAGCGAAGCTTCTTTAGAGGTAGTAGTAGTACCTTAGTCTCTTACTTAGCCTTATACTTTGCTATTATAGTTACTACATTATTAAGGAAGCTACTATTACTAAGGCTAATAAAACTATCGCTTATAGCTCTAATTTAAGTACTTCTTAAAATTGGAAGGTAGTACGTATAGTTAATTTACTATAGAGGGTTAAATCTCGGCTAAATCGAGGGCGTTTAGGCTATAATTAAAACTAATAAGGCTTTAATATATATATATAATTCTTATAGGCAGCTACGTCTAGATATATAGCATATTGCTGTTGCTGTCGCTAGCTTAAGTGTAAACTTTAGCTAAATTAATACTGCCGAGCTTCTCCGCACGAGCGCCAAGACCAAAAACACGTGACTTAAAGTGCTGTTGAAAAGTGCTGTCCCGAGACATCTGGTGTTGCGCGAGTCGGGTATATCGCATTAAAAGTCACACCTTCCAACACACCAGTACTCTGACATCCAACTACTCACAATGGCCCGCAATGCAGAAAAAGCGCAGTCTATGCTGTTTCGCTTCCGTGCGCAACAAGCATCCGATCTAGGCATCCTTGACATCAACAAGACCCGGCGACCGAAAGCCATTTCCGCGCAAACACATATTCCCACCTGCGAGCGATGGCGAGGGCAAGTGCTGAAGGAAATCTCGCGCAAAATCACGAAGATCCAGGACCCCGCATTGAGCGACTACCAGATCCGCGACATCAATGATGAGCTCAATCGGCTATTTCGAGAAAAATGGCAATGGGAGGTGCGGATTAAGGAGATGGGTGGCCCAAATTATATGCGCGGAGGCGGCAGAATCACAGATGATGAGGGAAGGGTGATTGAGGGTGGTGGAAAAGGGTATCGGTATTTTGGCCGAGCAAAGGAGCTGCCAGGTGTGAAGGAGCTGTTTGAAGCGGCTACCAAAAAGCCCGAGCATGAGGGCAGAGAGAAGGATACCACGCGAGGTGAGATGAGGAAGCTGGTTGATGCTGGGTATTACGGGTACGGACTAGACGAAGAAGACGGAGCCTTGCTTGCGTATGAGGTTGAGAAGGAGAAGGAGGCCTATGAGATACTCATGGGTGAGGACGACACTGTGCAACCGGAGTGGGAGCCACTACCGGGTGATACTGGCGATGGCATAGGATGGAGGCTACCAACTGCTGAAGAGGTTGAGACAGAATTGTTGGAGAGAAGGAAGAGGAAGCTGCTGGATAAGTTGTGAGGGCTGAGCTACGCAAGACCAGCATGCCCTTATGAGCTAAGAGCGTTACAGCGTATAAACGCTGTCCAGCAATACTGAAATGGCTTGGTGGGAACAATTCACCAGCCTTTGCATCACGGCCATGGTCTTCGTGCCCACTGAGCTGGTCACGCATATCTTGTCCCGAGCGCAATCCGCACGACTTTACATCCAGGTCTTGAGCTCGGAGCCTCATGTAATAACCTCATTGCTGCGTCCGTGCCCGAGGGCAATCGCAGTGGCCAGCGGATCTTCGAAGCTCGTTCGGACGATGCTAGACGAAATTTGCGGAGAAACATCTTCGTTCAAAGTCTCACATCGTTACGCTGGGCCCAACCAGGTGGTTCTCGAGCGGCGTTCGCGCGTGTACTTGGCATGATCTCCTGAATGAGGTGCCGTAGCTGTCGCGCGACGTTATTCCGGACAAAACTTGGCATAAGTGAGGCATCCATTAGCATCATGCAGCGCTGCTTCTGCCTCGTAGTTGGACACCAATGCTTCCAGCTCATATCGGTTCAAGTCGGACACGCAGGAGCTGCGTGCCTTCGTGGGTGGGAGGATGATTAGCATATAGAAACACGATCTGTGCGCGTCTTTTCTAATACGCGAGCTGCTGGACACGCTAACGGAATCCTGCTCGTTCAGCATAACCCTAGAACCGAGTGTTACTCGCCTCCCTACTTTACACACACTTTGCGTGCGTATGCAACCAGCCTTGCGAGGAACGTCCGGGACGCGAACGATTGGACGACGCGCCTGTTGTGTGGACGCGACGACCCTCTTTTGGGGGCCAAACCTCATCAAAGTTCCAGCTTGGCAAGCTTGTTTTAGACCTGTAACACTCTAACCGCTGGCAACCGCTGTAAGGCTGCCCATGTAATTTGCCGCCGACCTCGTTGGCGGACGAAAAACCGGTGAGTCGTCCGGAGGTTTTGTGATATACGTCGGTCGTCGCTGCCACAAGCGGATGCTTTTCCGAAACGTTTGTCAATCATCTCTGGCATCATGATGCCGTCCGTTCGTTTTGCATCTGTTGGGTTCGTGTTGGTGGTCTTGCATAATAATAATGATAGTGCATTTGCAGCGGCGCAGTCTTCTTCCAGTACCGGCGACGTGGGCAGCTACATACTAGAAGGATTGGGCTCTACAGAAAGTACTGCGTCTTCTACGATTCTACCGTCAGCCTACTATGGAAATACCACGTCCTCGAACATTACGACCTCGACAATCTCGAGCTCGAGCATTATTGTCACGATCTCGCCATCCGAATCAAGCGCCACGACAACATCACAACAGAGCTCTACGAACTCGTTAATTTCGTCCTCGAGCCTTGCCACGATTTCGGCCACGCCTGCGAACTCCACGACCGAGCAGGGCAGCCAAACCAGTTTTACCACATTCACGAGTTTGTGCGTCGAGAATGGCACTTCGATCATCCACACACATTCTGCACCTATTACCTATGATTCGGCGGTTACGAGCACCAGCGTGAGCAGCAATTCTTTGGCCGCCACCAGTTCGTCCCAGAGCTCGCTTCCCAGTTCTGCGCTTGTAACGCTCAATGCGACACTATCCACATCCATAAGCAGCGGACCGTATGCCTCTGCCAATGGCACAACTTCAACGCTGCTTGGCGGGCCTACCGCGAGCTATGCCAGCAGCTCCTCACTGGGATATATCAATGGCACGAATATCACTATAGGAACGGGTTCTATTACAACCACCGCGGGCCAGCACACCGCAGTGTCCGGAACGCCCTGGACTGTCGGAAGCAATGGCACCGGTAAGTCATCTCTTTAGTCAATCTTACATATGCTGAACGTCATACAACAGGTTTCTCGTACGGCTCGAAATGTTATGGAGAATGGGAATCATATTGGGAATCCTCGCGGACCTTGATGAGCCCCTATACCACAGGCTATCAGTCGACGTTCTTTGTTACGAACTATTCCGCGCCGTTGACCACTCTGTGCGACGGCAATACTCAAATTGATGGACCTCTTCAACCAACGGGAGTCATGACATTGTCATGGCCCGCAGTGGCTTCGATATATCCGGCAACACTCACAGTACCCCCTGAACCTAGTTGCACGGTGCCACGGGACCAATGCGATGCCGTTGGGGTTCAGCCGGGCCTCACATTGGGCGATATTCCTCGAGGATGTAGCATCAGTACTACCAGCGACACTGCATGTACCATCAAGGGCAGCGATATTCATATTTTGTACTTTCCTGTCGCGACCGCTGCGAATGCGACCAAAGACGTCTGCATGGCGTCCCCGTCTGCTGCATACAACAACTGTCCGTATGGTTCTTGGGTCACGAGCACGACGACTTCGATACAAACCTTCTTCAGCACGACGGCAACTGGGACTACGACTCAAACGTCAGTCGACGGCAGCGCTACCAATACTTTGACACTTGATGTGATGCGTTCCGATCCCATCACTTCGACGTACACGGAGACCCTATCTGAGTGCGTGTATACTAGTGCTGGGTCGGGCGGCTACAACAATGGTAATGTGAAAAGGTTGCAATGATTTGGTACGCTCTGCTAACCGCGTCATCAGCATCATCAATCGTGAACAACGGCGCAACCTACTACGAAAATAGCATATACTTATCCTTCAAGTCAGTGTGGGCAGTCAACAGCGACGGCAGCACGATCGGCACCCCTCGGGCTGGGAGCCTCATCGGGCTGCCATCAAGCGAGGTGTATTCCGTCTGTACTCAATCACCAGCTGGTTCGATCGCCGTTCCCTACAACGTCCAAGATCTTAGCGGATACGTGCCAATGAGTGCTTGGAACTGCCAGCCGTACTGCATGAACGTCGCAAACGCTCTTGCGCAATTTGGGATGGGTAAAGGCCCTGGACCTACTCCTGATGCTATCGAAGAGTACGTCCAGAATGCACGCCCTGGTAACTTTTATGTCAATGACCACCAGGTTTTTGTTACGGCCGGAGGTTTCTGCGACATGTATCCGTCCCAGGAGTGGTACAAGCCATACGTTGCCGTACCTCCGCAGGTACGTGCGTTGGACCCTGCGTGGGCATCGTGTGAACTTGCCTTCGAAGGCTGGTATGATCCTCCTTCGGTGATCACACAAGTGACCAGCGCAGAAGGGCCAAGCACGCCGAATGCTGTAACTACAAGTGCACAGCCAGCTTCGACCCAGGTCAGCGCCTTGCCTAGCTCGACACCTGCTCCCACGACCGCGAAAAGTACTGCTGTTCCTGCTCCGGCGCCTTATTCCAGCTCGGCCACATCGACCAGTTCACCGGCCGCATCCGCAGTGGCTCCAACGCCATATTCCAGCTCCGAGAGCTCAGCGTTGTCGTCGGAGGCTTCCACGCCGGCGTCTTCTGCAGCCACACCATCTGCTTACAGCGATGCTACAACCAGCTCGGTCCAAACTTCATCCCAAGACAATACTCCATCATCCTATGATAGTAGCAGTGCAGCGGCCACGAGTCAAGCTATTAGCAACATAATCTCAGCAATCGCACCGCAGTCATCAACGACCACGATCCTGAGTGATCCATCGAGCTCTGCGGCAAGCCCCGTTGCGTACAGCTCAACCACGGAGAAATCGGCGCAAGTGTCGTCAAGCGCTGCGAGCAGTGTCGGGCCGACCTCTTCGGATGTGAATGTACCATCGACGTACAGCAGCGACAGCCCAGCCGCCACGAGCCAAGCCATCAGCAACATTGTGTCCGCACTGGATCCCGAAACTTCGACATCCTCGAGTGCTGCCGTTTCGACCGACCCTGCGCAGTCCAGTGTAGATCCCTCGGAGACCTCACCTTCAAGTGCAAACGACCCGTCCAGCAGTGCAGACCCTGCTTCAAGCGATCCTGGCCAGACTGCGACTTCGAATGCAATCTCGAGTGCTCCTGCAGCACTGTCAAGCACCGCACAAGCCTCTACGGTAGTCGTAGATCCTTCCACTTCTGTACAGAGCGATTCGGTATCTACCCTGTTTCAGTACGATCCGACAATAAGTCAAGCTACAACGTCACCACTACAGACGACGATCTCCGTCGCTGGGACAAGCTTGACGATCTCTCAAGTCTCCAGTGGCGGAGCTGTGGTCGTTGGCAGTAGCACTGTATCCCAAGGCTCGCAGGCTACAATCAATGGCCAAACAATTTCGGTAGGACAATCTGGCATCCAGGTTGGCAGTACCACCATCTCTGCAGATCCTGCGCCCGCTAACCCGGACCCGGCAATTTCATCAGAAGAGCCTGGTGCTACTGCAGTCGTAACGACGAACGGGCAAACTTTGACGGCGATCCAGTATTCTGCATCCACAATCTTGGCTGCCGCATCATCCACGGTGACTTTGGCATCGGATCAACCTGCGACGATTGGTGGGCAGACGGTGAGCGTCGCCTCGAGCGGCTCCGGGCTGGTCATCAATGATGGCTCCACGGCTGTCTTCTCCTCGTCGCCCCAGAGCACCGATCCGCCACAAGTTATTACCGTGGCCTCCTCAGCATATACTGTAGTTGGAACCTCGGATGCTCAAGGCTCGTCGGCACTAATCATCGCTGCTGGAACAACCACTGCGACACTTGCTGCTGGTCAGACCACACAGATTGGAAGCGTGGCCATCAGTGCACCATCCTCTGGTGGGGCCGTGATAGGAAGTGGCTCGAACGCGGCGACTGTTCAGCCAGCGCCTAGCTCGTACGAAGGCAATTCACCAGGTCTTGCTTCTACTGTGGTGTCCATCGGATCCTCTGCACTTACGGTCATCCAGACTGGGAGTTCTGTTGTCTTCGCCGGAGCATCGTCGACTCTTACATTGGCACAGGGCGCCTCTGGGACTTTGGGCGGTCAAACAGTGGTTGCTGATTCGAGTGCCGGAAATGTCATCGTGGGTAGCTCAACCTTCACGCTCGACCAATCAGCGCCAGCATCTACCCAAGCTATTGTAACAGCTTCCGATGGGCAGCAGGTCACCGTTTCGCAGCAAGGCTCATCTATAGTACTCGCGGCTGGTACCTCGAAGGTCACTCTAGCCCAGGGGTTGACTACGATCTTCGCAGGTCAAACCATATCCGCAGATCCGAGCGCTGGTGGAGTACTGGTAGGAAGTTCTTCGGTTCTGCTCGCCCAGCCACCACACGCAACGCCGCAAGCGATTGTGACAGCTAGCAACGGGGAGCAAGTCACCGCGGTTCAGCAAGGCTCTTCTATCGTTCTTGCGGTCGGTTCTTCGTCAACCACATTGGCTCAAGGATCCTCAGCAACATTTGCCGGGCAGACAATTGCAGCATATTCCAGTGGCATCGTGGTCGATGGCTCCAGCGTTCAATTGAGCACTCCTCCTGCGGCAACACCCGGAGCTGTCTTCACCGGTTCAGCAGGTCAGAGCATCACAGTGCAGCAGCAAGGTCAATCGTATGTGGTGCAAGATGGCACGTCTACCATCAACTTGGCTCCAGGATCTGGCACGACCTTCGCTGGCGCTACTGTGAGCGTACCA
Source organism: Elasticomyces elasticus (assembly GCA_035926095.1). Lineage (NCBI taxonomy): Eukaryota > Fungi > Ascomycota > Dothideomycetes > Mycosphaerellales > Teratosphaeriaceae > Elasticomyces > Elasticomyces elasticus. The sequence continues at coordinate 458,165 of JAVRQT010000015.1, forward strand.
AGCAGTTCCGACTCGGCAACATCCCACGCAGTCGTTAATGGAGAGACGGTAACGCTATCCAGCGTCCAGGTGCCCAGCGCCAATGCTCTGTCGACCGGTGCCATCCTTACCGGAGCGAACGATCAGCCAGTCACGATCATCCAGCAAGGCTCATCGTACGTCGTTCAGCAGGGAAGCAGCACCCTCAGCCTGTCGCCCGGTTCGGCAACCAGCTTCGGCGGCATCTCCGTCAGCGTACCAAGCACAGGCGGTGCCCCAACCATTAACGAGCAACCCGTGACACTTTCGGCGCTGCCGAGCAGTCCATCTGAGGTGGTAACAGAGGCAGTCATTACTGCCTCGTCGAGTCAGCTCGTCACCATCCGGCAGTCCGGATCATCGTACATCGTCCAGGATGCCAGCAGCACAACTACATTGGGCGCCGGTTCCACAGCCTCCTTCGATGGCCACTCGATCAGTGTCCCCACAAGCGGAGCAATCGCAATTGTGGACGACAACACCATATCTCTGTCAACCACGACACGAGCTCCAGCATCTGGCACACTCTCGGGATCACAGTCCGCATCAACAGTGAGTCGCGGCAGTAGCGGCACGTCTGCGGTCAGTCCAGCGTCGACATCTCTTACGAGTCACGGCGTTGGACAGTTGGCACGGCACACCTCGATATTGAGTGTCCTGGTTATAAGCGTTCTTTTGGCGATTTGCTGTGCATGATAGCATACACATAGACTGCACATGGTAGTTGGGTAGCTTCACCAAGACCCTCGTTTCGTTCTGTCCATGCTGCCTTGCAGTCTTCCGTACAACACCACGACGTCGACATACCACGTTCATTGCTTCAGGTCTGGAACCTACGATCAGCTCGCCGCCGGACATAGCTTCAGATCGTAGATAGCGGCTCCGGATTTGCTGTAGACCCCGAACGAGGTACTGGCTCCGACGTCGTAATACGTGTGCCAAAAGAGATTTGTACCCCGGGCGTTCCACAAGGTGCATGCAACGTTTTGCCAGTAATACTGCGCGTTAGCTACCGAGGGTACAGCACTTTTGACGGTAGTGCCACTGACTGGCCAACCAGTCTGCATGACCCACACAGCTCTGCCACCACTGATGGCTTGGACTTGACTAAGTCTGTCAGAGACTGCTGTAGCAGCGGCGTTGACCGTGAGCCCGTCGTAGAACGCTGCCAACAAAGAGTCAATCTGCCGCCAGGTAGATGGTTCAAACGCATGGCAGGACTTACGGAATTCGCTCAGGCCGACGTAATCAGAGGCATCGATGATACCGCCATGTGCAGCAGCAGTCTTCAACCACGTGGCCGCAGGCTCTGTATGGCCGACAGGCTGCGTTGCGCCAACGCCCGTCATCATCGTTCGCACTCGCTTGATCCTCTTGACGATAGTGCTGGCATCTGCTCCTCCTGGTTGATTGTTGTCAATAGCGGCTAGGTTCTGAGTGCCAACTTCAACTCCAATAAGCCAAGAGCGACCGTACGTCACGATCGCCGATTCGAGTGCCTTCACTTCAAGTTCGAAATCATCGTCCGTTCCACTTGCAAAGAGCCCAGAGAAAATTTGTGCGCCGGCTCTCTGAGCGGCAGGGACCGCAGCATTCAGCACGTCACACCCGCCCGTACTACTAGTCAAATGGATGGTAATGATCTTCTGCGGCAGAGCTTTGAGATCTTTGAAGGCTTTGTCCCAGTCAGCTCCGCTCCTACACTGTCCAGAGCTCCCATCTTTGTATGTGCCCAGAGCAAAACCTCTGACCACAGCGCTTGCGATAGGTATGTTGGCGACGCCGAGAAGAGTGGCGAAGGCCAAGTAATGCATGGCTGGCTATCTTGAGGGTGATTGGAGGTGGACGACGTGGATTAACGAGGTGATTGCCAGACGTGATGGGTTCATCAATCCGTGCGGACAGACACCTTTTATGCTGTACGGACCACTTCACGCCCATGTTGAGTGTCGAGCAGCGGCTGGCCATCATGCTGGAACATGATGGGACGCCTAGCAGCAACCTTTATCCGGGCAACGAGTGTAGTCGTCGTATCGATATGAAACGGGGCAAAGCTCTTCAGCCAGTCCACACCGCTCTGAGGGATTTGGGAGGAAGGATTAAACTTACTGTTGCAGTATGCAGCCAATCTAGACGGCTCAACGTTTGTGACGGGGCCGCAGGTGTGCCTTGGCATTGAGGTGCACGAAGCAACTCCGATCGTTTCGGCTCGTGTTTACGAGCAGCCTGTGAGGTGTAGCGTTCCACATGCGTAACGTTCCACGATATGTTTTGAGTCAGCCTGGTAACTGGAACGACGCCCAATAGCGACGTATGCCGGGAGACAACGTTTGGTGCTGGGCGGCTAATAGCATTTCCCATATTGGCGGCATAGTATCCGCGAACCGACCATACATGCTGTGAGCATCTTCCGTTCCTTCCACGGTTCCTTCAGGAGCCATCCACTGACCCATACGATGCATATTTGATTCACCAATTCATCAACAATCCACGCCATGCACCCCTCCCTCCTCCGTCAACTTACAGCTCGCCACGCCCGTACTCGTCTCGTTGTCGCTCGTATACAACTTGTAATTCCTGTAGTCGATATTATAGCACGGCTCCCGCTCCGAGCAACTCACGCTCGCGGTCGTAGGCCTCCCATCCAGGTATCCAGTAAAGTTGACAAAAGCCACATTACTGACTAGCATATTCGACGTCCCAGCCGCTGTCCCGTTATCGCCACTATTCTGCGAGATCACTCCTCCAGATTTCGCACCAAAGACGTGGAAATTCGTGAACAGCATGTTCGTTACGCTGCCCCATCCTCCACCACGAGGCTGGAAGTCGGATTCGTAGTCCCTGTCTCCCCCAGAGACTAGCTCGCCGACCCAAGTCTTGATGTATGCTGCGTTGCCGATGCTGTTCTGGGCACCACCTTTGATTACGGTAGCATTGTCGATCCAGATATTGGAAACCGAAGAGTCCTCGAGGTATTGGCCAAGAGAGCCGATTGCTATGCCGTTGCCGGAGATGCAGGTTACGTTCTTGATCGTGATGTCGTAGCTGCGTGGTTTGATGGCTATGCAGTCGTCGCCGCCTTGGTAGACGAAATTTGTCAGTAGGACATTGCGTGTGTCCATCGTGTCTGCAGTGTGGTCAGGTACGAGTGTTTGGAATGTGCACAAGCAATAACATACTGAAGCCGTCCTGTTGCGGTAACTATGGTCAGCAAAGTCATCAGGAATGTTAATCGTTTGGGCTCACCGTATTCTGAACATAATTATACCCCTCTGGCGCTTCCGGACTCGTAGCATTGACGTAGATGTTGTCCCAAATCATGTTCGTGGCATTCATCATGTTGATGGACCACAGCTGGGGCTGCACAATGTAGAAGTTCCTAACCGTCACATCACTGACATTCCAGAAGACAAATGGCATTGGCCTGCCGGGTTGCGTTGCGCCCACGGTAGCATTGCCTCGCTCGGCATAGTACCATACTTGGCCATTGCCATCGATGCCGCCTGTTGAGAAGCCGTCAATACGGATGTGGTCTCCGGTCAGGATGAAGCCTGCAGCGTGGTTTTGGAACTCGATGTGGTACGAGTTGTTGCGCCAGTAGTCTAGGTCTTCTGAGAACTGTTCAACATGTTAGAAGGCTTTCGATATAAGTTTTGTAAGCACATACCAGCCACTCGCCTCGCCAATCGATCGTCACATCGTTCACGACAGGGTTAAGACAGGAGTTGATATGATATGTCTGGCCTTCTGGGAAGACAACGTTGCCTCCATGCCCGCAAGCAGAGAATGCCTTGTTAATCGTTGGCACATCATCTGTGGCGTTAGACTTGCCCGCATAGACTGTACATGTCGGTCGTCCGTTGCGAGTGGAGTGTGAGATTCTTTGGGCAGTGGCAAGGGAGAGGGTGGTGAGAAGAACGGAGAGGATTGAGGCTTTCATCTTGCTTGGACAGAAGAGCTGGGAACGCTTACATTGCGCATAAGAGGCTTTTACGACTTATACTGAGCCCCAATGGTGATCATGTCGTCGTGCGGAGAGGACAGGAAGAGGAGGCCGACAGAGACGGAAGAAAGTATGGTTGCAGCTCGGGACAGCTCGGCCCGAGCTTGACTCGAGGTTTGTATCAAAATATGTCTGCACCTGCAGATCAACACACGTACCAATGGAGCGCGATCTGACACCGGACTGGATCCTTCAGCAGACACTCAACGTCCAGAACACCGCTCTCATGTCATTCCTCAAGGATAAGCAGAGCGAGCAGCATGATGGCAGTAGCGGAGGACTTACCCTTACCGTGCTGGGTTGCGGGACGATGGGCATAGCCATACTAGGTGGCATACTGGACTCATTGTCTTCGTCGAATACACAAGAAGCAGATACAGAGGCACCAAAAAGATTGCCAAACAAGTTCAACGCCTGCGTGCGAAGCTTGAAGGGCGCGGAGCGAATCAAGAGAGAGCTGGGCCAGTACGAGAGGTTCAAGGACGTGACAATCTACCAGAATGACAACGTAAAGCCATCACAAGACGCAGACGTAATTCTGCTAGGCTGCAAGCCGTACATGATTGGTCCCATCCTCAAAGCCGAAGGCATGCATGAAGCTGTCCGGGGCAAGCTCTTAATCAGTATACTTGCTGGTGTCACAGAGCAGTCAATACAGTCGTCTCTTCCTTTCGCAGGTCACTCCAAGGTCGTACGAGCGATGCCCAACACAGCGGCCGCAGTACGGGAGAGCATGACTGTGATTGCTACGTCCAGCCCACCCCTCGAGGATGAGACAGCTGCGCTCGTGGACTGGATGTTCACACGTATAGGCCGTATAGTCCATCTACCTTCTGCAAACATGGATGCATGTACAGCTCTGTGTGGCTCAGGACCAGCATTTACAGCACTCTTCCTCGAAAGCTTGGCAGCTGGAGCAATAGCTATGGGTGTACCACGAGACGAAGCTTACTTGATGGCTGCGCAGACTGCTCGCGGTACTACTCAGCTGATGTTGAAGGGCGGCCAAGATGGAGGAGTGGAGCACCCAGCTGTACTGAGGGATAAGGTGAGCACGCCTGGTGGATGCACGATCGGTGGACTCATGGTGCTTGAGGAGGGTGCAGTGCGAGGTACCGTCTCGCGGGCTGTGCGGGAGGCGACGGTTGTGGCTAGTCGGTTGGGGGAAGGCAAGAGTGGAGTTAATGGGCCTAGGCCGTGAACGAAGACACATACAAACAAGCAAGAGCGAGACTTGATAGTGCTGAGCATTGACCATCTGGAACCACAGCTTGGGGCACAACACTTGGGTTGGTACTTCTAGTCCGCTGTGGAGTCACGGAAGCCAGTCCAGCACAGTCTCAGTACCATCTAAGGCTGTACGACACAAGTGATAGCCTCACGCCAAGCTTATCGGTGTTTTGCACGATTGCGAGGTTACCAGGGATTCTACCAAGACGATAAGACTCCGAGTGCCCGGTTTCACTTCCGCTATGAGCTGGTGCATCTCACACACGGCCCAATCAATCAAGTCCCATGTCTCCTACAGCCTCGACTGTCACCGCTGTCTGAGCGCTTGCGAAGCTACGAGGGGACCTGCCAAATCAAATAGATTCCGGTGACTCGGCTCGACTCTTCGGATCTGTTCTAACACGTTAGTTGTTGGATTGCGTCGCCACGTGGGAACCACTGATAAAGGCTGGGATCTTGTTCGTCGCGGTGTAGTGCGAGCAGGCTTTCTTTTATATTCGGCCGTTTCGGGGCCGCCATCTGACACGTAGCCGCTTGTTCTGGATCTTTTCACTGGCTCGTCTCTACGCTGCACTTGGCTTCGTAGTGCTGCTGCTTGTTGGCTTAGGAGATCCGGGTGGGGGCGAATGTCGCGAGGCAGTGCTTTTCGAGGAGGCATGGGTTTTGCGGGACTCCGATTGTGACCAATATTCACCGTGTTGCGCTGCACCAGGCCATTGGCCTGATTTACTGGCTTTCGAGGTGGTACATAAGCCGGTAACCGTGAGTCCTGTGGCGCAGGATCACCAGTACGAGGCTCTGATCTCTGCGTTTGACAATTCGAACCACCTTGTACCTCTTCCTGCGCTTGTTTGTAAAGTTCTTTCTGCTTCTGGTGCCATGAGCTCACCACCCTCAGCTCTTCCAAAGACATGACCGGACCACGCACAATCGGGTACAGATACCTCCGCACATACACCTCGCGAACGCCCATCTGGAGTGCATCTTTGATCGCTCGCTCCATCCTGACCGTGTACTCTGGCCGTATTCTACCATCCCGAGTATACTCTGAGCTGACATACACCAAAGCCTCAACATTACTCGCAGCATTTTGGTCCATCCGCCACGATATCTGTCGACCTTCCCGCAACTTCTGAGCAAGATATGTAGTCTTGAACGGCCCATCCCGATGCGGTGATAGGCGCACAGAAAGGGCTTTCTGCTCGTAGAAACCTCGCTGCACCCCTTCGCTACGGTCCAATGCTCGTTGATCGGCGGCATTCACGGAGAAGAGGAAGCCTTCTACGTAGTGCAGGGGTTCTCGTGGAGTTGCGACAACATTCGCTACGCCGCGCTCGTTGATTTGCCAACGGTAGCCAGACAAAGTCGCTTTGCCTTTGAAGAGACTGGAAGGGCAGCGCTCAGCCATCTGGGTAAGATCGAGATTGCTGCCATAGGCGAAGTAGTCTATTCTGGCGCGGGACGCCATTACTACGTTGTCCTGTGTGCGGTTGGCTTGAGCTCATGGGTAGCTCGGACAGGAAGTGAAGAGACAGATTGTATGTATTTTTCGTTCCAAGCCGTGCGCTCGAGCTGGATAGTTGAAGGGTGAGAAGCGTGGAGCAATGATGCTGCAAGGCTAAGGTGTCTGCTCAGTGCACAAGACTCGACAAACATGATGGCCAAGCTCGAGCAACAAGCAAGCTGCGGATGTGACGTGGCAGGGTAAGGCTGAGGCAGCCTTGCAGGTACATGCACGTCCTGCAAAGCACGCTAGACCGAGCTAAGGGCGGCCTCTCACTCTGATTATATGGATGGGGTGCTGGATTCCCCCAGTCGTGCTCAATTGCTAGGCACGGACTCCATCGAAAGACCGTCAGCGGGTCGCGAAAGGCAAGGCTGAGGCAATGTGGCTTCTCACACAGCGGAAAAACGGCTCGTGGTGGCTGTTCATGGCTCTGTTGATTCGTCGTGCCTCCGGGAAGGGCTTCGATTGTGTCTCTGCCTAGATCAAATGTACATACTGACATGCGTGTACATACTGCCAGGATAGGTGTCATGTGTTGGGCGCAGATCAATCTCTGGTTCTGGCCAGCCTGATCTCATGCCTCCCGCGAGACGCCACCGAAACCACTGCCGCTCCTCAAACTCGCTACCAGCAACTATGGCGGATTGGCTGCCTTGTCGACTGCGGCCTCCTCTTCGCTGTCATCACGTTCCCGCAGCCTGGGGCCTTTGCTATGCACGAGATGTCAAGCGACCACCCGCAGCAGAACCGCAGCCTTGCCGCCATTCCGACCATCTAGCATATATGTTGTACTCATTTCGTGCAGCCTCGAATGGACTTTGACTGAATGAATTGCACATGTGCAACAACTCTTACTTCAGGCCATTTCGGTGTTAGATGGCGCCGTACTACTCCTTTGGCATAGAGCTTGAGATGATTGTTGATCCGCACAAAGTTCGAAGTCCACTCAAGCGTGCTCTGTACTACGAGAAGCTGGCCAAGTCTCTTCGAGCACGAGGCTTGAAGGCTCAGTTTGACGATTGCACAGGGGATTATCGCAAGCATGCGGAGCAGTATGACAAGGGCTGGTGGATCGGCCGGGACGGATCTTTGGGGGACCCAGGGCATCCCGGAAGTATGCTTTGGCATTGACAGGCATTCAAGTACCAGCATGCTGACGTCGACAGTCCCACTCGAAGCTGTGTCTCCAATCTTGACCACAAAGGACGACTGGGAGCTGCAAATGGAAAGTTTTTGGGAAGCCCAGCTCGCGGTTTTCCATATGCCGCGGAAGTCTGGCTTGTGCGGCACACATGTACACGTTACATATCAAAACAGCAAGAGATGGACTACCGCGCAGCTGCGCAATATCGCTCTAGGCGTACTGTACTTCGAGAACCAGATCCAAGAAATGCTGCCTGCTGCTCGCAGAAACGCCTCATACTGCCAGAGAAACACAAAAAATTCGCAATGGCTGCGCAGCAAAATCGCACGATATCGCCGCGATAATTGGCAAGAGCTTCGCACGGTCGTTGCTCAGGCAGACAGAGCACAGGTCGTGAGTATAATGCAGAGCGACCGAAAGGTCCTCTGGAACTTCGAGAATGCTGGGACGAGCGGGTCAGGCACGGTGGAGTTCCGCGGTGGTAGAGGTATGCGAGCGCCGGTTAGGACGAAAAGGTGGATTGCTTTCACAGTGGCAATCATCGAGATGTTTCTCCGACTGGTGAGCATGACGAACGAAAGACGTCGAACGTTACCCCTGACCCAAGCTAGGATATGGCTGGAACGGGACGCTTTCCATCTATGCCGACCACGCAAGCTCTTTACGAAGACATCAAGCGATGCTCTCGAGACCTTGCGTTGAGACAATATCTCCCCGACGGCTATCGCATATTGAATGAGAGTCCGAGGCAAGTCGGTCTCACTACAACACACATGATTATGCTCTAGCCACTAACTCCTACTCAGACAGCATGACGCAAAGCACGATGAAGACGACGACAGTGGTTCAAGCATGTTCGATGTGAGTTCGGATGTATATAGAGGCTTAGAGGCTATGAAGAACGCCTGGAGGAGGAACTCATACAGTGTCGAGGAGCGACAAGAATCTAGACCGTTCGACATTGGTCCTGCAGCATCGGAAGTCACCAGGAACGTCTTGCGGAAGATACGACGGCAATGAGACACGTTCAAAGATCATTGCTGCACGTAGGCTGTTTTGGGTTCCGGTTGTGTATCGAGGCGGATCCAGACAAGTTCCAGACGATCCGGCGGTAGGTATGGGCCTTCGAAGCGAGTCGCTTCAGTATCAAACATACACATGGCCAGTCAGAACATATCGGTACACATTATTGGACGTGCATGGACAGCCAGCATCATCGCGAGCTTACGCACAGTGCCATGTCTGGTTAATATTCCCAGTGGCAGCCCAGCAGATCTTTGGTTGGTTCTCCACCTCTCGACACTTGTACGTCGCGCCTTCGCTCTGTAAGCTCATGACCAGATACAGTGATGGTCCTTTCACGATCCGCCAGGCCTGAGTGTCCAGTCCAAATGTCCCATAGAGTAGGCCGTCTATATGCGAGTATATGCTAACATCGCCGTTCTTCACGTGTGTGGCTGTTGAGCAGGCGTCAGTGCCTTCAATCCCTGTACTATGTTAGTACATGGTAATTCCCCATCGAGATCGGGTCTTGCATACATGCTACCGGCTTGACGATGCGTACACTCTTCTCGTTACTGTCGGCGGGGACCGTGATATCGACACTGTTATCGATATTAGTTGAACAACATCGATCATGCAATTGAGAGTGGCGAACGAAAGTCCCAAATTGATTGCAGAGTACGCCTGGGTGGCAAGTCCGAGGACGAAGTACCTAGCGATCATCGGTGCAGGACAGGCGTATGTTGTTCCATGTCCCGTCGATGTATATATGAAGACGGTTTTTGAGGTGTGCAGCTGCGGCGGAATAAAGTCAATTATACCAAGAACTGGGGCAAGAATCTGGAGCTGAAAATCGTGCCAAGCCGTTCCTGCAAGGAAAGACCGGAAAGCCGGGCTAGATTACTTGGCGGCGCATATGATACCCGTATTGGACAACACAGCAGGAAGTTGCATCTGTCATTGCCAATATGTTAGTGCCCGTGAACGTTGCTTACAATTTCACAGCACGCCGCTCGACCCGGTTGTCATTATTCATACACCATGTCTTGCATGTTGTCTCGCTCATTGACCCCAACAAGTGATTCCGTGCTTCGGCCCCTGCCATTCTCAGAAGTAGTCGTTACGAACTGTGATCATCTTCGAGGGAACCACGGATCAGGACTCCCATCTCTCTGCTCTCCACCCATACCCACAGACTGCGACTGAGACTGCGTCATCGCTCCAAACGTCTGCGAAGAAGCGGCCGTGCCATATGCTTGCGTCGAAATGGAATTCATGGAGTATGCGGGTGTCATGGAGGGCGGCGCAGTGTAGTAGCTTTGCTGAGTCGACCCCATAGTTTGACCAGCTCCTGGGGACTGTTGTACCGGCATTGACTGCGGATTTTGCGCGTAACTTGTCGTGATCGGAGTGCTTTGCTGAGGCTGCTGTTGCAGAGCGTAGTTTGCTCCTTGAATGTGGTTGGCTCGCGGCGGTGCTGCCTCATACTCGCATTGGAGCTTCCCCGTGCGTGCGCAGGAGCCGCACATTGGTTTGCCTTCGTCGCACTGTCCATAATCAGCATCATGACAAACGTGGGATTGAGTGGTGCGAACCTTTCTCTTGCTGATACGGCAATTGTAGCAGCTCGTCTTCGCGCGTTGTCCGTTGTACCTTCAGATATGTTAGCAACTCGATTATGCATTGGTACAGAATAAGCTGCACGAACACCACAAAATTTGAGTCGTACCCTGCTGTATAGTCCTCCTTTCGGACCGGCTTCAGAGTCGAAAACAAGCCTTGCGCTTTCGGGTGCTGGACGCCTTGCGGGACACCCTTATACTGCTGCTGCGTCTTCTTGAGCACATAGCCTGGCTGAGCCGGCGTAGCTCTCGGAATAGCTACGGGTGCTGGCTGCGAGATAGGCTGCGCTGGCTGATACGGGGGTGGGTACGGCGCACCCTTCCACCCACCGTACGCCGTTGGGGCTTTGCTTGAGGCAATTGGAGCAGCAACAGGGACCGGAGGAGGAGGTGGCGGAGCTTGCCACGACGGAAGATTGTATTCGATTGGTGGTGGAACGAGCGTGTGCGCTGTAGACTTGATCTCTGCCTTCTCAATCGGCGACTGGGCGCTCTCACTTTGCTGAAGCAGTTCGACAAGTGAGAGAGGTTTGTTAGGGTCTCGCCTGACCGGCACATCGGAAGTACGCTTCCGCTTCAGTGACTTCGAGGCATCTGAACGACCTGGCATCGGAACCTCGAATGCTGAGTTCTGATCTTGCAAGGCGCCGAGCAGCCCACCAGTGTCTGGCTCAGGCGGCGCGATGTGCGTGTGAGCGTTGGCAGGAGCACTTGCCCGAGGTGGCTTGGCTTTGTGCACTGGCACCGGCCGCGCAGGCGGTCGACGGTCTGCCACAGCCGAGTGGATGGCGTAGTGACGGTAGTATACGTCTACCCGCCGCCGTGAGGAGCTGAACTTGACACTGACGCTGCCTTTGCAATCGTACGTCGGCTTTCTCGGTCCTCTCTCGCCCTCGCCTGGACTCTTCAAGTGCTTCTGCGTCTTCGTGAACCCGTTGGCATGTCTGTCCTTGTTCTGCATGCTGTCCTGGCAAATGTACGAAAAGCGCAACCCTCCTTCATCTTTTGCTGCCCACGCATTGTTGAAGCTGTACTTGAAGCCGTCCGTCGACTCCAGAGCTTGTACGATCGCGCGGGAAGCTGCACGTTGCACAATCTGTCGCGGCTGTCCTTCTGGTGCAGCGAGTATGCTAGCGACCGTGGCCTTGGGCAAAATTGATGTCACGCCGGGATAGCCTTCAGTTCCATCGGTCCACACCGTCTTGTACTCCGCCGGAAGATCATGCTCGCCGCCGTCTGAGTATGGACCGATGGTTGGACGTAGAAGCGGAAGTGTGGCTCCATCTTGGATCGATAGCTCGCATGTTGTGAGCTCCGGCAGTTCGCTCTGTGTACATTCGGCGATCTCGCGTTTGAGCGCGTCGGTCAGCTCTTGTAAGGAGTTGTAGGTACCGTTGACGTGCGATTGCCGCGTCGATGGTGCGCCATTGGAAAGGTAGTCGCTGGTGCCGCCTGCCCGTGAGCCGAACGAGACGCGTGCCATTCCGTCAGACGAGGTGAGGTTCGGCGGTAGAGGGTGGTGTAGGGGGTCCGACGGTATGTTATCGAGAGGAGCAATGAAAGGGGCCTAAAAGAGGCGGGCGCGATGAGCTAAGACGGCTCGAAATGGCTTAGGGCAGAATGCACTGAACCCAATACGCAAGGCACGATCGACATCGACATCGATGACTTGACACGCATTCGTAACATGAAGCTGTTCTGCACATACTCGAGTTGACCACTCGGCAGGATGATGTACATTGCTCTTACAACCATAACGACACACTCACAGCTTCGACTTTTTCCCTCCCTTGACTCCCTCAACAACGCCTCCCGACAAGAAGAAATCAGGGTACTTCCACGTACTTCCCATGTCCGCCCCAGTGGTCCTCCACTGCCCACCATCAACAACAAGCACAACACCGTTGACATAGCTTCCCGCATCCGAGAACAAGTAAATCGTCGCATCCGCAATCTCCTTTACCTCGCCCCATCGTCCCACGGGAATGATTGCTTTGCTTGCCTTCGTGCTTTGCTCATCCTGCTTCGACAGTCTCTCCATGCCTTCCGTCCCCGCAATAGGTCCAGGCGTAATAACATTACTTGTGATACCGAAAGGCCCATACTCCATTGCAACCGATGAGCTGATCTGATCCACGGCAGCTTTGGCAGCCATGACATGTGCTTGCAGAGGTTGGCCTCTGAAGTGGAAGCTAGCACTGATGAAGATGATACGGCCTCCAGTACCGGCACGCTCGATCTTGCCACTGTTTCTGTGCTTCTTCACACTCTCTACCAAATATGGCATCACAGCTTTCGCAGTGTGGAACGAACCGAGAGTATCAATCTCCATGACGGTCCTGAACGCATTCGAGCTGAGCTGTGCCATGGGCGCCAGAAAATTGCCCGCAGCGCCTGCGATGGCGAAGTCAATGCTGCCCAATTCCTTCGCGCAACGCTCGGCTGCGGCCTCCATTGCTTTGATGTCTCGCACGTCGGCTACGATACCGATAACTTTGGCTCCAGGGCGAACGCTGGCGATGTCTGCCGCACCCCTCTCGGTCTTCTCCGGGTTGCGGCCAGTGATGCAGGCATTGCCTCCTAGAGCGACGAAAGCTCGGACTTGCATGGAGCAGATCGTGCCCGCGCCGCCCGTGCAGAAGAGGACTTTGTTATCGAAGATGCCATCTCGCCAGACGTTTGAAAGGAATGTTTCTCGTGGGACCGGCATGTCGGCGATCTAGTTTTGCGTCGTATTCAGGATATAGCTGTCCACGGTCGGCGTGAGGCGGCCCAGTTCACGCAGCAAAGCTCAAGTCTATCTGATGCCGCTACTGTTTTCAGCAATGTCAAATGTTTGTGGGCGTAGGGCGTCGGATAGGCAGCACAGCGAGTCTCGATAGTACTTGTAGTTGAAGGAAGGCCCGAGGTCTAGCCTGTTACTACTCGGCCGTAGCAGTCTCACTAAGCACGCAAGGTCCAGGAATGCGTTTATGTGTAGCTTTCGTAGTCACTGAATTTGATAGCTCGGGTAGAGGTCTTTTATGTTGTGTTTCAATGCGATGCTAGCATAATCAACATAAAGGTGTACCGAGGTGAAGTCTGGTCCCCGAAAGGGGAAGGAGTGGGGGTGCTTCGGCAGGAACGCGCAAGGATCATGTGGCTTCGAGCTCGCCTCGACGTCAGGTCATCAGCAAGCTTCCCACTCGCTGTACTCACTGCTCAGGTACAACAATTAAACACACCTGTGTTCAGACATTAACAAGCTCTACAACACTGAGTCGACCGCAGACATGCCGACCGCGGTAGCATTATTCAAATTTGTCGGGACGATCACCTTGGGGTTGTTGACAGTACGCATCACAGCATATCCGAGCTAGCCGCCACTGACTAGACCGCAGGGCGTGTCCTACACTCTGTCGACCCAGTCACTGCCCTCCCTATTGACGCTTCCAAGCGCGAAACCTGCCGCATACACCCTTCGCCAGACTGCGCGGCTAGCGACCCTCCACATCACCACGCTCAGCACCATATCCTGCCTCTCACTCGGTCTTGCTTTCGCCCTGTCCCCGTCACGCATTCGACACCCGTACCTTCTATGGACATCGCTTATTGCAGCGTCAAGCGGGGCTCTTAACTTCGCAATGGACAAGAGCATGCGGCAACGGGTAGTGAAGGATGAGGTAGGTGAGGTCAACGGCGAGCAAGTGGAGAAGAAGGCCAGAGATCAGCAATGGATTGAGTTTGTGAGGACGGGAGTCAGTGGACTTGGGTTTGTCATGGCGACCGTTGGCATCTGGGGAGACGGCAGCACGTAGATCGTGATGGCTTGATGACTGGCATGAGGGGACGAAGTGATGCGAGATCAAGGCAGGGGATATACTTTGGTGGGTTCTAGGTCATCGCGTGGACCTTTACTATGCAGCTCGACTCAATCAAGGCATATCCGCTCTACACTTCGAGGGCCGCAAGCAAGATGATTGTCTCAAACACATTATATCGTTGTCGACGTGTTTGCTCGTGTGTAACATGCTTCCGCGAGCGCGACGCACAGATCTGCAAGAAACAGTAATTGTTCTTCGGCTAGCTCATTTGCTGCTAATTGTCGCTCAGCGACTCCAAAACGCCACGCTAATTCGATGCCAGAGGCGAGGACTGGCCGTCTATGACAGAGTCGACTTCCTCGCTAGAGTCCAAGTCCATTGGTGAAGAGGCCTCCATATCGTTCGTAATGCGTTCTTGATTGTACTTATCGTTCGCCGCAGAATCTGTTCGCTTGTGCCGTTTCGTAGGAGACGCACTAGGCGAAATGGCCGGCGCTTTCAGGTAAGAGCCTTTCTATTGCCCTCGATTGAGCGTCGACCATACGCTTTTGCATTCCACGCAAACGAAAAATAGTGCCTGCACAAAGTGTCAGTGCAGTTTCGGTTATGAGGTTCGTTGCGTTAGCGTACCATCCCAGTCTCGGCCGTCCGCTGCTGACTCTGGAAGAAGACCGCGTTGCGCTCGCCGCATTTGGGACATTGCTCGGTGTCTGTGCGTGGGAGCTGTACATACCACGGCTGTCAGCATGTGATGCCAGACAGGTTGTACGCACTCGACGAAATTGTGATAGCCTCCTCTTGTCATCCTCAACGCCGCACTAAGCCAGCGCCGGAGAGTGCACGCTCCCGCCGCTCTTCCTCCACCTTATGCTCCTCAGTCTGCGGATCTTCTGTATCGCCGGGATCGTCGGTCTCAAGTGCGATCATGTTTGAACTCGGCCGACCACATATCGGACATGTGATCTCCTTGCCGCAAAGCGTGCACATCTCCGGCACCGTCTCTTCACCGTACACGTCTTCCATCTCCATCGCGGAGTCGTAGTTGTAGTTGTAATCGGGGAGCTGCTCGTCGTCGTCATCACCCACCGTAGGATCATCCTCCACGTCGTCCGTGTTGCCTGCTGTCTCCGCGATCTCCTCCTTGAGCGCGTTGCGGTAGATGCACGTCACCTCCGCCTTCTCGCTGTATCGGCACATGCGGCAGGCGAACATCAGCTGGTTGTTGACGTCGTCCTCCTTGGGGTAGAGCATGTTCGAGCTGCGACACTTATTAGCAAATATCATCAGATCGCGAAGAGTCACTCACCACTCGCGACAGAAGCGGAAGCTAATCTTCTTCTTGCTCTGATCATCGGTCGCATGGAGCGCGTCGTCCTCCATCTCGTGGCTGGCCATGTCGATTGTGAGGTTGGTGAGGTAGAAAGTTGATGTCGAGGTTGATGTTGAAAGTGACGGCTTAGTCAAAGTTGGCGATTTAGTGGCGTACCAAGCATTCCAGCGTGATCAGGCACCTCGGTACGTTCCGACCGAGCAGCGGGGCTTTTGTTGGTCACACTCTCTCGTCCACACAGCAAACAAGAACCAACAGTGAAAGCTGACCGAAATCACTCGAAAGACTGCAACCTGAAGATTGTCGCCCAGAGCTGTGTTGCGGACTCGGGAAGAGAGTCTGGGGAAGAAAGCATCCAACCACCGCCAACTGCTCCATTGCTCGCTTCTACCCCGGATCCACCATCATGGTAAGTCGGCCGCAAACGGCTGGCAGTCGTCTTGTCACACTCGCTGAAGCGGTATCATCGAACACGGTGTTGACGACGCATGCAGGCAACGGGTCTGCCAGCAGGCTGGGAGGTGCGGCACTCGAACAGCAAGAATCTGCCCTACTACTTCAACCCGCAGACCAAGGAGTCGCGATGGGAGCCGCCAGTGGAGACCGACAGTGAGACGCTCAAGCACTACATGGCCCAGTACCATACAAACAACTTACGCGCCGAAGGTGTAGCTCAGCAAGATCTGAGCGGCAAGATCCGGTGTGCTCATCTGCTCGTGAAGCACCGCGATTCACGGCGACCGTCCTCCTGGCGCGAAGCACAGATTACGAGGTCCAAGGACGACGCGTACGGCATCATCCAGAATCATTACAGCAGGATCCACAACGGCTCCACGAGTCTCGGCGATTTAGCTGTCACCGAGAGCGATTGTCCCTCCGCTAGGAAGCGTGGTGATCTGTAAGTCACACGCCGGAGGATAGTCCAACTCCGCTATCTTCGTGTCGTTCAAGGAAGAAATTGCTGTGTACTTTAGCTAACATGCTGGTAGTGGTTTCTTCGGTCAAGGGGACATGCAGAAGGAATTTGAAGAGGCCTCATTCGTACTGAAGCCTGGCGAGGTGTCTCCTGTAATTGAGACAGCATCAGGGCTTCATATCATTGAAAGGTGAGTGCAGTATCGTGCTGCTATCTTTGCAACTTCTGGAACACACGTGGCCCATTGAGCGACCTGCCGGAAACGGCCATGTGCGACTCGTTCGTGCGACTGTCGGAAGTTTCATTGTGTACTGACTGGCTTTGTGTAGGCTCGAGTAACTGCACACAACGTCTACCGCAACACCACTGCGTGCGCAACAACACTGGAGGCACCTTGGGCAGTACAAGAACCCATCAGAAAACTACGAGCGAGGTGGTTACGGGCAAAAGCGTCATTGCTGACCTAAGGCTATTGGATGTAAGAAGCAAAATACCAGTCCAGTGAACCTGTTGTGCCGGCTGCGGTTTCGTGCTTGGCACGCTTTGTTCCTTGGATCAGATCAGATGTACTCTCGCTCTCTATCGTTCTTTCTCGTGCGCTCTCGAAGATAGTCAACGACGGGAACCTGCAGTCTCCCAAGATATCTGGTCTGAAGGGGTGTTGCCATTGTCGCTTTGAAACCATCAAGCAGCGTACAGACACATTGCACAAGCAAGCAAGCGCTGCAGATCGAGCGTTTGTTGACAGCACCGCCCCGCGCGATATACATTACCGGTCCATCCCATGAGCTTGCTACGAAGGCAATCCACCATTACCTCATTTGTGAGTGGTGAACTTCACATTATCTTACCCAAGGTGTCACCAGTGAAACACGCTAAGATTTATACCACTCGGCTTTGGCTTACGTGAATCGTGGATCACGCGGTGAGGTGACAAACGCAGAAGGAGCCGTTGTGAATATTTACCTACTTCGAAGTTTGCAACTATCTCGTCACTGCCACATCACTGAATTGCTACAACATCCACCTTACGAATCAACTTCCAAAGCTTTTCGCAACAACACACTTCTCGACACTCAACAAATCGAACAACAACAACAACACCACAAGATAGAACAAACAATATAGTGAGTACTACCTGACGGACGCTGTAAAGACAGTGATCGCGCTTGGCTTCACAACGATGCTGTGATATGACGAACACTAACACGGCCACAGCCTATTTTCTCGACATGTATCGAGCTCGAGCCTGCAGCCAGCTCGGCAACGCCGGTCACAATCGTCCTTTCTGGGCACGAAGCGAAGTCAGTTACCGAGTACACTTCGACGACCCGCGCCCACAACGCAACGTGGTCGACCATTTCGAGAACTTCTCCTATAAGGCCGAGCACCATGATGCCTGGCTGGCTCCAGATGGTATGCTCAACAATCTACCCGAGTCACTCCAGCACACTGTCAAAGATTGGCAGAAGGCCGGCGCGGCACTGTCCACTGCACTCGAGCGTACCGAAGCTTTCTCAAGTGAAGCACTCTCAGCGGCCTACCCCAAAGGCTCCCGGCGCAACTCCGAGCAGACGATGTCCGGTGCGCAGCAGCCATTCAACTCGCCTCCAATGATGCTACCACCTCCCATCGGCATGGAATCGCCGCCGTACACGCCGTACGACAGTTTCGCTTGCCCAACTCCACTAAGTCTCGACATGACCGCGCAGAAGGCCGTAGATGCGAAAACTCTGCATCTGGAGCTGTCGCCTCTGTCAATCGCGGACGATTCATACCCAGCACGTCCACGACTCGATGGGTTCAACGAAGTGTCCTGGGAGCATTACACAGAGCGCCACGATGCACTCATCAAGGACTGCCAGATCGCGCTTCAGCGACTGAAGGGCTACAAACGCACGATTGATATCACGCTCATCGAGGAGAAGAGCCAGCCGGACCTCGAGTCCAAGTCGGCCTTCGAAACGTTCGACAAGTGGTGGACTGGCATGCAGACGAAAGCCGAAGCACTCGAACAGCAGGTGCAGGAGCTGGACGTGCCCACCCTTGGAGAAGTGACCGCGATGGCGAACGCGGGAATTGCTAGCTGGTGACGGATAGTAATGAGAGATCTCAGCGAGCGAAGCACGGCAGGCGATGAATGGAGAAGAGGGCTGCTTCGAGTTTTATGCTTCCTCACCCAAGTGGCATACCTAATCTTCCGATAATAGGACTTTCTTGAGCGCGGCGTTCCGAGATGGCATGCCTACGATACCCCTAGCATGATTTTAGAGAGACAGCGCGGGACGCAGGTCCAGTAGTCTAATTCATCATTGTCTCATACAAAACGTTCATCCAATCACTTCCCAGCTACTGTCCAACTTTCGTCTTCAGTTGTGCGACCTCGCTCGTCAACTCCTCAATCTGCCTACCCTGTGATTGCAGCATGCCCCTGATCTCCTGCAAAACGTCCCTAAGTCCACCAGCCGCCGCACTCGCAGACGGCTGAGGTGACGAGATCGCTTCCGGTGCAGACTTGTCATCCGTCTTCGATGGTGCAGCAGGCGGCGTAGTAACAGTCTCTCTCGATGATGGGATAGGAACAGATGCAGGCTGTGGCGCGGAAGCAGTGGTAGTTCGAGTCGCTTCCCTCGTGCTTTCATCAGCTGTGCTGTTCTTCTCTGCTTGTCGTACAGCGCTGGGCCGCTCGACTGGCTTCTGTATTTCCTCGAAAGAGCTGGTATCATCGTCATCGTCTGCTTCGTCCTCGTCCTTGTCCGCGAATTTGGAGGCCAAGGCCGACATGGACTGCTTGTTGTCCTTCATGCTCGGCATCTCTCGCGAGACGGCAGGAGTGGGCTCTGGCTTCTCAACAACAGGCTCCTTCGGAGTAGGAGCTGCTGCAGGGGCCCGTGCTGGTGCGCTCGCTGTCTTTGCAGGGGCAACTTTCGGTGCCTCTTGCGCAGCGTATTCCTGAGGCTCCTTGCCCTCGTACATATCCTCCATCGAGAACTTTGGAGGCAGTCCGGTCTTGCCATCAAGCCATTCGGAGCTCGACATTGCGGGCTTTAAGCCAACGGTCGCTGGGTAGATGTCGTCCTGGAAAGTCTCTGATCGTCGCGGAACGATAAAAGGAATCGGCTCAATCAACCGGTCGTCAACAGTTTTGTATGCTCTCGCAAGCTCGTTTTCATGCGTGTTCACTCCTCGCTTTGGCATGAAAGCCATGCCTCTTTGCGGATCGGGTGATTTGTACTCTGACAATGGCTCGAATTTGTCGTGCTCATACTCGAAGTAGGTGATGTTGCCGTCGCCTTTGCCGGCCATGTACAGCATCTGGGTGCCTTCATCCCAGAACGGCATGCTGACAGCTGAGCTCGAGCTCATGGGGATGAAGTCTCCTCCAACAGGTTTGCTCGGATCGCGCAGGTCCCACAGACCCAGCTGCCGCTCGCTCATCTTCGAGAAGCCAGTGGTGACGATGCGATCATGCTCTCCCATCCATACGGAGCGACTACTCTTGGCACCCATATGGCCCTGCACCTCATGCGCTGGCTTCTCCTGCCTCACATCCCAGAACCTGAGCTTCTTGTCCCGGGACGTGGTCACCATCATGCTGCCGTTTGCGCTCCAGGACAAGCTCTGTACAATATCATTGTGCTTGAGCGTCATCTTGCTGTGGCCGTCTTCCAAATCCCAGATCTTGACCGTGTAGTCTCCTGAGCTGGATGCAAGCACGTTCTCAGCCGCAGGGTTGAACAGCACATGCCCAACCTTCCTCGAGTGTCCGCTCAGCTTGCCCACGGGTTTGACATCTGCAGGTTCATCGGCGTCCGTATGCAAGGTGAACCCATCCGGCACCTTCCACACAAACACCTTCCCATCGTCTGACCCAGATGCTATGATATCGTCGTTGAAGGGGTTCCAGTCGGTGTCCAGCACTGCCGCCGTGTGGCCTCGGAATAGTGGTAGTTGCTCAGGCAGTTTTCCCTTCTCTTCCAGTGGGATCACAGCGAATGCGCCGCCTCCGCTGGCCTCCCAGTTCACCGCAAGGTATTTTGGGTTGACCTTGATGAGGTTGGTGTCCCAGGCATTCTTGCTTATTCGCAGGTTGTCGTATGTCGCCTCTCGCCGTGTGCTCTTGCCGAAGACATGGCCTGTCGCGAGTCCATATTAGCATTGTCTACCTGGCTGATACCATTGCGCTCACGGTATTTGCTGGCCCGTACGAAGCGACCAGACATGCTTTAGTAGTACAAATTGATCTTCGAGTTTTCTCCTCTATCTCAGCGTGGCATCCAGGTGTCAGTCTCGTTCAATGGCAGTCGTAGGGTGCTACTCGAAGTCCTTCTTTGTCTCTGTTGGTCTCGAGTATTCGCCAGCAAGCTGACGCGATATCCTTGGCAACGGTCGTCGGCTAGACTTGCCCCGAACGATCTGACCTCACCTCTTCGCCAGGATACATCAGACATACATCACAAACAACCAAGTTGTACAGAATTGGACACGTAACGCTCTATTTCTCTGAATCGCCCGGCCTCAAGTACCTCTCAGCAATTTACTTCGATGTACGTTGCCGCGAACAAGCACCCGCAACGGCAAGATGCAGCTACCCATGCACATCGTTTCGTCACCGCGTCGATGAGGAAGGTGGAGAAGTCGCAATGGCATAAGTACAGCAGCTCGTTCATTTCTTACTCTTGTCCATCACCGCCATCATGAGATTGACAACAGCCCTCCTGTCTCTGGCAGCTTCTGCGTTGGCCATCGAGAACGATGCAGCCCAGATCCCGCTCGAGCCCAGCACCGTCCTACCCACCGAGCCATTGACTCTCGACACAATCCCACTGCTAGGCTTTGGTACCTGGAATCTCAAGGACAATGTCTCGGATGCCGTATCTTGGGCTATCCAGACAGGCTACAGACATATCGACTGCGCCGACGCATATGGAAACGAAGATAAAGTAGGCAAAGGTATCTCGGACGGCTTACTGAAGACTGGCCTGCAGCGCTCAGATCTTTGGGTCACAAGCAAGCTATGGAATAATGCGTACGTTATCGACTCTCTATGTGTTCCATATCTGCTTACAGTCTTCTCAGCCACGGCACATCTGCCCCAGAAGCTGCGATTGAGACTACGCTCAAGAGACTGGGCGTCGGCTACCTCGACCTGTACCACATGCACTGGCCCGTCTCTCAAAACACGTTCGGCAACAACAAGGTCGAGTACCGTGATACCTGGGCCGCTATGGGCCTTCTCCTCGAGAAGGGCAAGACGCGCCATATTGGTGTTTCGAACTTCGACCCCGAGCAGCTAAAGGATTTGTTGAACCATACCTCGCACCCACCAAGTGTGCATCAAATGGAGGTAAGCATTGCCCCAACACTTCCAACACCATCCGTATACTCACAAATGGTGCCTCTAGCTCCACCCTTATCTCCAGCAGAACGACTGGATCGCCTTCCACGAAAAACACAACATCCACGTAACAGCCTACTCGCCTTTCGCCGGCACAAACCCAACATAC
Source organism: Elasticomyces elasticus (assembly GCA_035926095.1). Classification (NCBI taxonomy): domain Eukaryota; kingdom Fungi; phylum Ascomycota; class Dothideomycetes; order Mycosphaerellales; family Teratosphaeriaceae; genus Elasticomyces; species Elasticomyces elasticus. The sequence continues at coordinate 480,247 of JAVRQT010000015.1, forward strand.
TCCTGGCCCGAAGGCGTCTCACCTATCCTGAACAACACTGTTCTGCAGAAGATCGCTAAGAAGCGTGACTGCACTGCTGCCCAGGTTGCACTCGCTTGGGGCATGCACCGTGGCACTTCTGTTATCCCGAAGAGTCAGCATAAGAAGTATATTGAGCAGAACTTTGGAAGTCTGAAGTGTGAGTTGAAGAAGAAGGATATCAAGAAGATTGACGAGCTGGGTGAGGCGCATTTGAGGTTTAATAACCCGAGTAAGGGGTGGAAGGTAGATCTTTACAAGGGGTTGGAGGGTGTGTAAAGGGGAGCTCAAAAGCATCCGAGAAATGGTATGGATGGCTGTGCACTGTGAATATGAGTGTGATAAAAACAATTCACGAAGAATAACACCACGACTCGCACAACTGATGTCGTTACATCATTTGATATCCTACTAACAACACTAGAGACTAAGGGCAATACAGGCCAGCGTCAAACCTGCTAGCATCCAACCGAGGGGCGCTCCAGATCGTACACCAGCATTCACTGCTTGCGTGGCTGCCGGGCCACCAGGAGCGCTATAAGTCTTCGTGGCATTACCGTTCCCACCCGCGCTCGTTCCATTCCCAACCTTCAGGCCTCCAAAAGGAATCTTGAAGACCCAACTATACTCGTCCGCATCCCTGACCTCCTCACTCACAGTAAGCTCCAGACTCCCATCCGCCAGTAACCGACTCGGCACAACCGTCCCACTCATATTCCCTCCAACCACCGTCACCAGATCGCTAGGCACATACGGCACAGGACTACCCAATACCAGCGTCGCATTCGGCGGATACAGCGTCGTAATATAAAACGCATCACCGCTCTGCGTGAACCTCACAGCCTCCCCCTCCTCGGGCGTAATAAACCAATACCTCGTCCCATAAATCGCCTCAGCATGCTCCTTAATCCACTTCCCCGCCGCTCTCAAATTCTTCTGCTCAATAGCAATAATCGTCCCATTAGCCGTAGGTCCAACATCAAGCAAGAAATTCCCGTTCTTGGAAATGATATCCATCAAACTCGTCACGATGCCTTGAGGAGTCAAGTACGCATCATCTGGTGTAGCGCGGTTGTAGCCGTAAGAGTAGGGATCCATTCCTGAGCTCGTCTCCCACTTACGGACTTGCACGGCGTCGTAGCGGGCATATTCGGGGGTGTCGAAGTCACCTGGTAGGCCGCAGCGGTTGTCCATTAGGACTTGCCGGCCTTGTTGGGCGTTGGTGTTGAAGAAGGAGGCGGCGAATTCTGCTGTTAAGTTGGGGCCGCCTGCGGAGGATAAGTTAGTTGGGGGAGGGCGATGAGATGTTGGGGTGCCTACCAATGTCACACCACATTATCTCTGTGCCCATCGCCGACAGTGTGAGCATTTCGGGGAGGATGACGTCTTGGACGTAGTCGTCTACTTCGACAAAGCCTGTGTATGGAAGGGTCTCGTTGGTATAAGGGTTCGTGGCATTGCCGCCAGGCCTGAAACATGATATCAGCAAGAGTTGTACTCAAGCTCGCCTGCACATACCATTGTGCGAAGCCATACTCGGCATAAGCGGGACTGAACCACTCAGGCAAAGAAAAGTACGTCGCCTTATGCAAACCCGGCTGATACTTGTCCGCCGCATCGAACAGCTCTTGCAATAGATCGCGATGCGGGAACTGCTGCACACTAGTCCTCTTCGTGACATATTCAGGCAGATCAAAGATCGCGTACCCATCGTGATGTTTGCTGACCTGGACGAAGTACTGCGCGCCAGCATCCGCGAACAAGTCAACCCATTCCTTCGGATCAAACACATCAGCTGTGAAGTTCTGGATAAAATCATCGTAAACGTGATCGGGTCCGTAGGTAGCGAGGTCGTACTCGTAGATTTGATCTTTCTGACCTGGTCCTTGGTTTTGATCCCACCAGTACCATTCTGCGTAGCTTTCGTTCTTGCCTACGTTGCCCCAGCCTGGCACACTGTACACGCCCCAGTGGATGAAGATGCCGAATTTGCCGTCGTCGTACCACATTGGGGATTCGTGGCTGTAGATGCTTTCGAATGTTGGCTCGTAGTCGGCGATGCCGTACGTGGCGTTGAAAGTGTGGCTCGATTGGACACCATGCCCAGCGATGTTGATGGTTGCTGGGCCTGTGCTCCCAGCTGCAGTGCCATTGGTGTTCACCACGCCGATTTGGACTATGGCTTGGTCGCCAGGCCGAAGGCGGTTGATGATGCCCGGCACCACGGTCGTCAGACCAGGAGCAGATACTGTGAGCTTCACGCTGCTGTTGGCTAGGACCCACTCGTCTCCCATGTTGTTGACAGTGACCTCGATGATTTGTGTCTTGTTCGTGCCTTCGATCCACATTTGCGTCGATCGAGCGTACTGAACCTCAAGACTAATGCCTGAGCCAGTAGCTGGTACGAGCGAGACCGAGAAGATGTGCAGCCTCGCCTCTTCAGCCGCACCTCCAGGGCCATTACCAGCGCCGACTGTAACGTTCGGTAGCTGTAGGCTAACCAGCTCCTTGGTAGAGTCCAGCCAGTTTATCGTCTGGTAGATGTTCGAACGGTTGTAGTCAATGCTGCTGTTTGACAGGTAATACGGGAAGACGAGATCGCCTCCATAGGGATACGGCCAATCCCAGAACGGATCGACAATGATAGGTCCAGAGGTGGTACTGTTGTCAGCGTAAGTGGCGTTCACAAATGCAGTAGCAATCGCCGTCTCAGCTGCAGCCAGCATGTGGATGCTGAAGTAGCGGCCCCTGGGCAGCGTGAGCATTTGGCCTTGCGCGAGAACGTTGTCATTGCCGGACGTTTTATACTGCGGGAAAATGTAATTGACGCCGCTGTAGGTCAGGTTGGCATCTGGTAGATACTGTGCCGGGTAGCCTGAATGAAGGCCATCAAAGTCGGCATCTCCTGGTGTCATTGCAAAACCTCTGTTGTTGACGAGGCCGGATATGTCGACGGGTAGCGAATCTCCCGTAAGCCCATCGTCTGCATTTTTGGGATTGATAACAAGGCCACCTTGGCCCACAGCAAAGGGCACTAGAGCCATCAATAGAGTAGTTGTCAAGGACATCATGGAGTGTAGGATGTAGCAGAAGATGAGAGGGTTGCAGGAACGAGTACTTGTACCTGGGCAAGCATTGCTTGATCACGTAGCATCGAAGCTTGGAAGGGCTTTGGCTGCGAGGTTGCATCGGCCTACTCTTCCACGAGCAGCTGCCATACGAGAGCACCGGTCGAATACCCCCCACAACAAGTCGAACTCTGTTGGCCGGCAGGGTGAGATGAGGAGTCGTCGCCCTGGTTGCAGCGGGCATCAAGGGATCTGCGCTGTGCATACTGGCCGACGGATAGCGGTGTCGGCCGATACGAGTAACAAGAGCTTGTGCGCGTCGCAGAGTGTGATTTTAAATTGTTCACGAGGCTCTGAGTGCATACTGAAGGACGAGTACATGTAGGTTGATGAGTATTGAGCAAAAGTGAAAGGAATTGAGGTTCATGCACCTCGGTACCGAGACACTGGATCGCGCTAGCGTATAGTGGGGCAACCTACGCGAAAGAAATGCTTCCGAACGCGTCGAAAGAATCGATCCCGAACATTAAATTGTCTCGAGCCACCGCAAGGTGCCACCACACAAACCGCCAATATGAAGTACGTCCTCGTCTCCGGCGGAGTCATCTCTGGCGTGGGAAAAGGCATCATAGCCTCTTCTGCCGGCCTTCTACTCAAAACCATGGGTTTGAAGGTCTCGAGTATCAAAATTGATCCTTACCTCAATGTGGACGCTGGAACGATGAATCCGAGGGAGCACGGTGAGGTGTATGTGCTTGATGATGGGGGGGAAGTGGATCTGGATTTGGGGAATTATGAGAGGTATTTGAATATTACTTTGACGCGGGAGAACAATATCACGCTGGGGAAGATTTACAGCAAAGTTATTGAGCAGGAGAGACGAGGTGATTACTTGGGCAAGACTGTGCAGGTTGTGCCACACGTTACGGGATGCATAGAAGAATGGATCGAGCGAGTTGCGAAGATACCAGTAGACGACACAGCAGAAGAGCCAGATGTCTGCATCATCGAGCTCGGAGGCACAATCGGAGACATCGAAGGCATGCCGTTCGTCGAAGCCCTCACGGAACTCCGCCGAAACTGCCACAGAGACGACTTCATGCAAATCCACGTCTCCTACATCCCAGTAGTGCACATGGAGCAAAAAACCAAACCCACCCAAATGGCCATCAAAGCCGTACGCTCCGCAGGTCTAGTCCCAGACCTCATCGCCTGCCGCTGCGAGAAGCCCCTCGAACAAGCCACCATCGACAAAATCGCCCGCTTCTGCCAGGTCAGCGTCCAACACGTCCTAGCGGTCCGCGACATGCCCTCAACCTACCAAGTCCCCATCCTGCTCTCCGAGCAGAACCTCGTCCCCCTCATGACATCCACGCTCCAACTGGATAAACTCCGCATCACCCCCGCCCTCTCCAAAAAAGGCAACGAAATCTGGGAAACCTGGCGCAACCTCACCGTCGGCCTCGAACACCTCCACGAAAACGTCGAGATCGTGCTCGTAGGCAAGTACCTCGAGCAACCCGACTCGTACCTCTCCGTCACCAAGTCCCTCGAACACGCCGCTATGCGCTGTAGACGAAAGCTCATTATCAAATACGTCGACGCCGAGCACCTCGAACCCGCCACCCTCAAAACAGACGCAGCGGCTTACTACAAAGCTCGCCACGACATGAGTACTGCAAAGGGCATCCTAGTCCCCGGCGGTTTCGGCGGTCGAGGAACAGAGGGAATGATTGCTGCCGCCAACTGGGCACGGGAGAACAAAGTCCCGTATTTGGGGATTTGTCTCGGGATGCAAGTAGCTGTTATTGAGTTTGCGAGGAATGTGTGCGAGGTCCCGCAGCCGGAGGCGAGTAGTTTTGAATTTGATCCCGCGGATGAGGATAGGGTTATCATCAGTATGCCTGAGCATCACCAGGGTAAACTTGGTGGGACCATGAGGCTGGGTCTGCGGTCTACGGTGTGGCAGCCGGAAACCGAGTGGAGTAAGTTGAGGGCGTTGTATGGATTGCAGAATCAGAGTGTTAATGAGAGGCATCGGCATCGGTATGAGGTTAATCCGGCTTATATTGATCGGTTGCAGGCTAAGGGGTTGACGTTTGTGGGGAAGGACGAGACGGGCGTGAGGATGGAGGTTATTGAGTTGAAGGATCATCCTTGGTTTGTTGCGGTGCAGTTTCATCCCGAGTATTTGTCTAGGGTGTTGGAGCCGAGTAAGCCGTATCTTGGGTTTATTGCTGCGGCGGCGGGGATGTTGGGGGAGGTTACGAGGGCGGCGCAGAGGGAGGGTAAGGGTGTTAATGGGGTGGATGGGTTTGTTAATGGGGTGGATAAGTTGGGGGTTTAGATGGGTGCTAGACTGTTCGTTCTGCTCATGATTCGACGGGGAAGTCTGGCGCGGATCTGATGGGTTTGGTTGGGAGTGATATGCTTGAGGCGTGGCGTTGGGTACTCATGACGGCCTGCGGGCTTGTACGAGCTCGACTCGAATGATAGACTGTACTCGGTAGATCAATTGCGTGTTGGCCAGTAAGCAGCGCAGTGGTCAGTATACTGCATCTACTCATCCAAATTCCGACGCGTCATTCCTCATGGCTAATGGAGATAGTCGAGAGAGAGAGGACGACGACGAACTTGAGAATTGTTCCGACGGCATCGCAAAGGGGTATCATTCCGTCGTAGGCTACTCTACGCAAAGCATCGCTCGCTTCAAAAGACGAAGCCACCTCCGTTCCCATCCACTGGCATACCACCAACCAGCTACATGACCACTGATGCCCAAAACCGAAAGTATATGTCGTCGAAAGGACGTTTTCATCAACAAGTGTCTAAAAGAGAGAATCATCGAAATCATCAGGCGCGATGCCGCTTGCGCTGGGAAGATTAGAAAATGCCGAGAGTGCCGCTCCAGAATCGTACATAAGGCTGGACGCCTGAGGGTAGCGGCTTGCAAAGCTGAAGATGCTGTGGAAGCAAGTCAAACCGTGTCGTAAGAGAATCGAGAACGGCGAGGATGTTGTGTTGAGGACATGCCATGCGGTGTGAACGCGAGACTGCCACTGAGAGGTGGTCTGGCAATCGCCCAAAAGGGTATATGCGGCCATGATATGCACCTTGGCTCCGCCGAACCACTGCTGGCTAGGCTTGAAGGCTGTGGTGTAACGTGGTGCAGTGCTGAGTCGAAAGGTGGAGGAAAGAGACAGGAGATGCATGCGTTGTCGTCCATCACCGCTTTTTCGCCTTATAGCCTGCCTGGTTCCTTGTGTCAACCCTATGACTCTCTTCTCCTTCTCTTGGGAACGGGCTTTTTCTTACTGCTTAGCTTGGTATTCGGGCTCACGCCAGCTGTAGACTTGCTCGTCGAGCTCTGTCTTCGCTCTTCTTCCGATTCATCGCTGTCATCATCATCGTCCGAACTGCTCTCTTCCTTCTTCGCTTTGCCTTTACCCTTCCTCGCCTCCGAACCTTTCTTCACACCAACGTTCAAACCCTGCCTCCTCAGCGCCTTCAGCAGCGAACTACTCGCACGCATACCCGGGAAGTCCTTGGCCGTGAACACAGCGAAGACATCGGTCAAGGCTCCCGCAACTGTCGGAGACTGCATACCAGGATGCATGGCACTGAAGTCAATGCGTACGAGCTTGAACCGCAGACGGTACTTGCCTGGCGACCGACAACTGAGATCTGGAAAGACAAAGAACGTGCCGGCGCGGCTATACTCGTCCTTGGCTTCATATGGTGAGGCTACCAGCGTGCCCATAAGCCGACGTGTGGCCTGGGTATTGGGCTCGGTGGGCTGGACGGCGGTGTCGTCCTGGGTCCCATCTTCGGTCATGAGGGTGCAGTGCAATGCGAGCATGCAGCCATGATCTTGCCGCGGTGCACCCTCCTTATCGGTGATTTTCAGCTCGAGGATCGGAGGCGGATCGATGACCCGACGATCTCGCTCGCCGAAGCCACAGGCTCGAGCGGCTACAGGTTGCTGTCTGATACTGAGCTCGTACTTGAACGGAGGCGGGCGATTTTGTCGGGGAGGTGCGTTTGCCGACGCTACTGAGGATCTCGGGGAGACACTGTAGATGGACGGAGACCTACTGGCAGTGGTTGGACCCTGATCTGAAAAGCTCACAGCGGCGAAGGGCGGTTGGGCGCGGCTTGGAGCAGGTCGCACATCCACATATATATGGCGAGGATCTCGCGGTCCCGCCTGGCCAATATGTTGAGGTAGACCAGGAGTAGGTGGCGGCTGCATGGGCAGTGTAGGCGCACTATACTGGGGCTCACCATATGGAGCGCCTGGGTGGGCTTCTGCTCGTGGAGGCGAGGTCCTATGGGACAGTAGCTGCTGTATGGAAAAAGTCTGTCCAGGAGCTGGTCGAAATGGAGCAGGCCCATCGGAAGCCGGTGGTTGTAATGGAGGTAGCTGTATCGGCGGGAGAGCGTAACTATCACGGCGCTGATGCTGCAAGGTGTTGATTCCAGGTAGTGACGGGCCATGCGAATAGCGCTGCTCAGGTCTGCCAAGAAAGCTCGGTGGCGGCAAGTTGGGAGGCGGACCCAACGCGGCCATCTTCGGATGTACGCTGGTCATGAGCGGAGGCTGTAATGGCGAAGGTCGCCGTTGGTCTGCCATTGATATCGTCGTAGGTATCGGCCACAGTGCATCAGTGGCCGATTGAACGATCAGATTCTCGATCGAAATGTTCCTGGCTAGTTCAAGCTGTGGTGTCGACCGATAACGGTGATCATACAGTCGACCAGATGTATTGAGGCACCCGGAGACAGTGGTAATGAGGTGCTGAGGTACAGTATGTATGTGTGCTGTTGTGATACCTTGTACCCAAGAGACGGTCGTGCAATATTGGCAAGCGACGACGCGGGCGTCCGTGCTGGTTGTAAGACCAAGGCCAAATGGTCTCGCGCCTCGAAATTTGTGAGGAACAGCGGTCGGGAACAAGAACGAACACTGCAGAAAAGTAGGAGAGCGGGTTGGACAAGCTTGAAGGTAGGGGGTGACGAGGGTTAGCCTTGATCGTTCTTGGTCTGCTGCAGGCGACCTTTTCCGGTCCACTTAAGGTGTTGTGCTAGCCCTGCATGTTCAAGATAGTGGACATGGAGCATAGAAAGTTCGGTAGCGAATGGCAGTGCGCCTTATTGAGTGGAGATACTGTACGCGAAGCGTCGTATCGCGCTCAGGTTAAATCTTCCGAGGTGCCAACACCCATGTCGAAGACAGACCCGGGTTTGCTTGGGCAGCAATATTGTCCCTCGCTATTAGTGGAAGCTTGTGGTTATTGCGTTCACTCAGACACAGCGTGTGTTCCGAAGAGTACCTCGCTTGGTGGCATACTGTGGCTGATGCTCACCGCTCTGGTGGGAATAACATCAGCTGAACCGGGTAGATGGGCAACGCGGAGGCGGCTGGCCTTTCTTGGTCGACTCGCGCAGTTCTGTGTTACACGTACCGAAATCGTGTGTCTTCGCGCATTCATCGAGCTGCACAAAGGTTTACGATTGCTGTGTCGTCGTTTGGAATTAGAAGTGAAGTGAAGTGAGAAGGGGGGCTTCAAAGTACTTGGCAACGGTTACGACCATGCCCGTTCCAGACCCTACGCCGGTTTGGCGCTTTGATGCTCACCAGCATGGAATCGTTCTATACCGACCGGCAAGCCGGTACGAATGTAAGGGTGTGTCGCAGCCTGCTACAGAGTTTGGCCTAGAACGCTTCTCTCCCACCCCACCTGCGTGGTATGTCGTGAATCATGCGGGGAGGAACATGCACCATCGAGTATAGCAGCCTTTGCTATCATCGTTCACGCGCTGACTGAGGCGTGGGAAAAGTCTGTCTCAGCGTTGATGCCGTCTCGCGCGCTTCGTAAAGCTCGTCGTAGGCCCGCGGCGATGTGATCCACGACCAAGTTGTACCCAAAGTTGTGTACATGGGCGATCGGTTTTCTTGCAAGAGATCGAGCCGCGCGCAAAGTGGTGAACCACTCCGTCGGTATTCGAAGCTGCCTTGCTTGCTCGAAACCTGGTGTAGCCTGCAGTAGTCTCAATAATACAAGTCTTCAGGATATCAAAGATCCTGGACATCCGCCAATGGTCATATTGGATGTGATCCGTGGTCGACACGATTGGTGACTTTCCACATTTGAGGATGAAGAGTTATGCATTCCTCGGCACGCCACCATTGTTCTACCCGAACACGCGTGGCATAACGGTTCCGTCGGCAGCCACAGCCGTGTGACAGGTCGGCCCACCCTTGCCCGGCCGTAGAAGCCGACGGATTCCACGACTCAGACCGCACTCCAAGTGCCGAGTTTCATGTCCATGACTTGCGAAGCGAAGCTCTCTCATGACCATCCTCACCACATCAGTATACCCTGGGATATGGAAGGAATCTAGGGCAACGCCGGCCAGCTTGGAAACCATTAACAGACCTACCACCACGTACGGTATCTCAACTATCCAAAGCGTTCCGAACGAATCAAGTACGAAAACCAAGGCCCTTTCCATCTCTGCGATGGCTATGGCGACACTTCAACAATGGCAAAAGTCCTACGTCCGGGCAGACTGCGGGAATCGCTAGCTGATCGCTACACCTAGTAAATGTTCCTGCCACTAGCGCAAGGCGCTCAAGAAACAAGCATGCCACCAAGTCGTGCTGGTAGACGGCTGCTTCGAGGTCGCCGGGCAGCTTCGCTGAAAGCGGATGGCAGCCGGCCAACTTCCTCGGGTGGAGGTGATGGCGTACCAGGGAACACCTCGTTCCTGCCAGTGCGACCATTCGTTGCGTCACGGTATCGTATCCCTACAACACGTTCCATTCTCGGCGATGAAAGGTCGTCTATGCTTGGTGCAGGCTCTGCGAAATGGTTTCAGCCGAGGTTTGTTGATGATGTGGCTCGCACAGGCGCTTCGGTAGTAGTGGTAAGGAAGTCAATGCGCCGTCAAAGCCGTTGAAAGCTTGTGATATCCCCATTGCATGAGCCGGGCCGGCAGTTGCCATCGCAAGGTGGGTAGAAGTCCACCCCACGTGACGAGCCGCACCTCGTTCCGAGCCAAATTCGAGTATAGCACACTATTAGATAAATTTATAACTTAGTCAATATTGCTCGTATGGATACCACGTTGAAGGACGTGATAGCTAGAGACTAGGGCTCTTTTCGTACAATCGTATTAAAGTATAGAGTTAATCGTACTACGCTATCGAGGCGCTAGCGCAATGAGCAGTCTACACTCGAAGAAAAGGCCGAAAATTAGTTACTTCTAAGCACTTAATAAGAGAGGACACTCTTAGCCTATATTAATCGCCTTAGTAAGTAGAACCTTCCTCTAACGCCGGCAATACTAAGGAACTTCGTGTACGACATCGTCCGTAAGTAGCCTAGTAAGAACTAGATCACTCGATTTTGCCGTAGGTACAAGGACGTAATAACGAGCCGATACCTCCTACTACTAGATACTATACGTAAGAAGGTAGATAGTAAGAGAGAGTATACTATTTAGTACAATCTAGTGTAGTAGAAGGTCACTTAATATAGTGTATTGCCTAAGAATACGTATAATATAGATAAAAAAGGCTTCCTTATTAGATTCCTTAGTAAGAGCAAGAGAATCTTCACTAAGGCGGTATATAATAGTAAGAGGATACTAGGTAACATATAGGATAGCAATAGAGAGTAGATAACCTCTATTGCGACTATCTATACTAATAGTATAGCGCTAGCGCTAGCGCTTATGTACAAAGCCGTAAGCGGTGATATTTAGTTAACTTAGACTTAAGATCTTAACGCTACGTAGTATATAGTCTTCTTTACCTCCTCTACGATAGGCTGGACTAATAACGAGCTTAGATTCGAGTAGCTTACGAAGGTATTCGATCGTATAAGCAAGGGTAAGGCTCGTAATAGTAGAGACTAGCAATTGCTATATATTGACGGCTATAGCAGTTACGTTAATATACGCTTCCTTAACTAGTACTTAGAGTATAGAGTCCTTGTTACTATCTATCTACCTCACTTAACTTATAGGCTCTAGCTATTAGATGTTAGCCTCTTCTTACTACTCGGTATCTACTATAGCTAGGCCCTTAATGCCTTTATCTACTCTAGCTAAGGTATTAGTACTGTTACTAAGCGAGACTTCTTTAGGCTCTTTTAGCAAGCTTATTAGAAGGCATTCACCGAGTCTAATATCCTCTCTACGTGGCGAAAGACTAGACTCTAGCTAATCTACAGTAATGTAGTCCTCTCGATCTTTAAGCGCTTAGATCTAACACCTCTAAGTAGTAGGCCGGCTATAGCTTACTCTAGTAGTACTATCCTCTCTACTAGTAAGTAGCGCAAGATTAAGAGCTTAGTAAAGGAGGCTATTAATAAGCAGGAGGTTAAGAAGGTTACTAAGCTATAGAATACTATCCTTAACATCACTACCGAGAATACTATACTGAAGGCTTAGAACAAGGGCTTTATTAGTGCTCTAAATAATAAGAAGAAGCGGCGTAAGCGTAGCAAGTAGTTGTTTAAAGAGTTTAGAGTATAAGATAGTTAAGGTGCTACCTTCTTTAGTCCTTAGAAGATCTAGAGCGTAAAGGACCTTCTAGTATAACGTAAGGCTAATAAGGAGGTTACTATAAAGAAGAAGAAGGCTAACAAGGAGGCTAAGGTAGTAGCAGCTTAGATAAAGCGATAGGCTATCGAGGCGGCTAAGGTACAGCGATTGTAAGTAGCTACTATAAAGGTAAAGTAGAAGGAGGTAGCAAAAGAGGTTAGCTAGGCCTCTAAACAACTCTAATAGATACTGCTTGCCTCTACGAAGAAGCCTTAGAGGCTACTAAAGCGCTTATTAGTAGTTAAACTGCCACTGCCTCTATCGCTGCTACTTAGATTCGAATATTAGTCACAAGATAATAAAGGGGAAGTTCCGGCGCCGGCGCCTCGTAAGCGACAACCACGCAAGCCACCTATATAATGTTTGGATATGTTATAGCTCTATACTCTAGCTTCATTGTGCACCAACTCCGGTGACCTTAAGTGGTGTGGTTGTTGTAATAATCTATGAAGTTGTCATGTTGGTTCCTCGTAATTATTGGCTCGTTACGCGATGTGGCTCGGCACGCGGGGAAGACTTCTAGTCGACCGAAGCTTGCTTGGCTTCAGAGTCTTGATGTCCCCTTCTTTGTACCTGATCGAACGATCAGGCGAGAGTCGTGAAAGCGCACATGCTGGGTATCAGACTCCAAGTCAGTAACATCGTAACGTTCAGGTCGGTTGCGTACTCAAAGAATACAGCAAGCATCACAGCGCTCACCAAAACGCAAAGATCGCCTGTCCGGTCCGAGCAGTACTGCCGGTGTGGTACTAGCGCGGCGCCTCGTCGCTTAGAAGTTTGGAAACACCTACTACTAGCATGTGCGATCCTTGTAGCTGAGTACCCATATGGCTTGTTTGTGCAAAGCTGGAGGTCTGTCGGCAACTTTGCCTGTTCTCCAACAAGAACGTGGCCACTCAATATCGTAAAGCTGGGTGAAGAGGGGCCGCTGTGGTGTTGCAGCGTGCACCGTCCATCCGATTCTGCTTTGGGGAAGTGTTCGTCGAGCTTCTATTGGTATAACACTTATCAAGCCAGGTAGGAGGGCCATGGGTAATATCCATGCTGGCAGCCGGCCACGCGCATATGGTGCCGGGTCTCTGAAGTGGCTGACAAAGTTCGCGCATGTTTGCTGCAAGAACAACAGCATCCTCCAGTCGCAAGCGAGTTCAGCCTTGACCTCAGCGCGTGATGAGTCCAAACAAACCTGATTTGAAGCTCACTGCGTCGTGTCGATCATATGGCAAACTTATCGGCGTGGGTGCCGGTGTGCAACTGATCGCTTTCGTCGTCTTACATGGATCAACAGTGCATCAAGCACCTGCAGAGCTTCCTGCAGCTAAGCGTTGACAGCTCGGTCGCACAAACCAGGTACCTCCTACCCATTTAGCAGATAATCGTGGCGGCGAGGTCAGGCGCATGCAGCTCGCTTGCGGAGGTGCCTCGTCCAAACAGTACACGACGCGAATGCGATGACATCTTTTCGTCGTCCGGCACCGGGGTTGACCACGCTGCTAGTACGGTCTAGACATTCATGTCGTTGTAGAGCAGTGTTTGGTGAAGACTGAAGTCGCAGAAAGGTTCGCCGAAATTAAGGCGTCCAACCTTCGCGGGATGGGCCGTTAGTGATGATGCCTTTCGGGCGATTGGACCCTTGAACTCTAGGACCGAAGTTTAGATTGATGGTTCGATAGTTTGTCGAAACGAAACAAAACATTACAAGGTCACGAAACATCGCCTTACTATCCAGAGTATGACTGGCCACTTCAAAGCTATTCGGCCTGTTCGCAAGCTTCCGCACAAGGACGAGGAAGCGCGCCGAGTGTACCATGAGGCGGATGTGGTAATAGTAGGGGCGGGAATTCTGGGTTGTGCAATCGCTGTCGCGCTTGGGAACCAGGGCCGGAGCGTCATACTACTTGAAAGGTCGTTGAAAGAGCCGGATCGCATTGTCGGGGAACTACTTCAGCCGGGCGGCGTTGCAGCGCTCGAGAAGCTTGGGTTGAGAGAATGCTTGGACGACATCGATGCGGTCAAGGTGTCTGGCTACGATGTTATCTACTATGGGGAGGAGGTTCGGATTCAGTACCCGGCGAATGTGGTAGCAGGCGTTGAAGATGTGCCAGTAGAGAAATCACGAACGGACGAGATGAGAGGCATGAAGAGGAAGCGGCCTGAGGGTCGGTCATTTCACCACGGCCGATTCGTGAAGCGATTACGAGAAAAGGCGATGCAGAATGTGAATGTCACAGTCGTGGAGGCAGCTGCAACGGACTTGGTACGATGCAGCTACACAGACAAGATACTCGGCGTGGAGGCTATGGTCGGCGGCCAGCCGGACAGTTTCTTTGGCGATCTCACGATTATTGCAGACGGCTACGCTAGCAAGTTTCGAAAAGAGTTCAGGAAAGATTTGCCTGTCGCAAGATCGAAGTTCTGGGCTCTGGAACTCATTGACGCAAGGTTGCCAATGCCGAATCACGGACATGTCATCCTGGGTGAGGGCGCACCTGTACTGCTTTACCAGATAGGTACGCACGAGACCAGAGCGTTGATTGACGTGCCCGAAAACTTGCCTTCAGCATCTGTCGCTGCTGGTGGCATCAAAGGACACCTCCGGAACGTGGTACTACCTTCCCTGCCCGAAATGGTCAGGCCATCCTTCGAGTTAGCACTTGATAGTGACAAACTTCGCTCCATGCCTTGCTCATGGCTTCCACCTACGACCAACAAAGCACCTGGCCTCATCATGGTCGGCGACGCGATGAACATGCGCCATCCGTTGACGGGCGGTGGCATGACCGTAGCCCTTAACGATGCAGTATTACTCTCTGAGCTACTTAGCATCGCCGCAGTGCCAACGCTGGACGATACGAAATTGGTTCTTAAGCAGATGCGTGACTTTCACTGGCAGCGGAAAGGCCTCACCAGCGTTATCAACATCCTCGCGCAGGCACTGTACTCACTCTTTGCAGCGGACGACCCACAGCTGAAGTCGTTGCAGATGGGTTGCTTCCGCTACTTCCAGCTAGGCGGCAACTGCGTGGATGGTCCATCGGGTCTCCTAGCGGGCATCATCCGGAAGCCGTTTGTGTTGTTCTATCATTTCTTCGCAGTTGCTCTGTACGCCATCTGGATATACGTCACTTCCGCGGGACTGGCAAGCTTGCCGCTGCGGCTCATCGGAAGCCCTGGCATATTCTGGAAGGCATGTACGGTCTTGTTTCCGTATATATTTTCTGAGCTTCAGAGCTAGCTTGGGGTTTATTTTCGTGTACAGCGTCGGCGCAAAGGCGTTACAAGCTCTGGTTAGCTCTATATACTGTGTAATCGTATTGTCTTATTGCCCGTGACAGACATACCCCTCGACAGACATACCCCTCGACAGACATACCCCTCGACAGACATACCCCTCGACAGACATACCCCTCCTCACATCTTCCTGACATGACTGCTCGGGAACAGTCCCAACCTTCCACGGTATACTCCACTGTACCAGTCCGCTGCCTCCTCCTTGACTTCTACGATGTCCGCATTCTTTGGAAAGGCGAGATCGTCTTCGCCTGGGCTTCGTAGGAAATAGTTATACTTCGCTACACAACGCATACCTTGCGACTGTTCAGCCGGGCCCGGCGGAGAAGCTTGGTCGACACCTTCTTTGTGCCTCTGTCCTCCAACAGGCTCACGAACCACTATGCGTTGCTGGCCGCCGTACTGTACGTCTTGGAACCCAACAACAGCCATTCTGTGCCCTTGGAGGCATCTCCGCCAGCCATCGGGGCCGTTCGCTTGGCTTATCTTGCCAGTTCCTACAAGATTGTAGTAACAGTCCGTGCAGATATCGTAGTCGCCATCACTACACTTGAAGCAGTGGAATCGAGAACTGCTGGGTTGTATCTGGCGTCGGCAAATATCGCAGTCCGTTGTTACAGGCCAGAGGATGTAGCTGTCCGGGCGTAGATGCGGCATTGGCACAAAAGCCGCTCGCGAAGGATCAGCGAGCGGTTCTGCAAGTGTGCTAAGCTGGGCCACGGGAAGAAGCGGATGTGTACAATGTTTGCCTTGCTGCACACACCGTCCGCAATAGCCCCACGCTCCCTCCAAACAGTAGAGGCAGTACCAATAGCATTCGTCAGCGAATGAAGAGCACGACTCGCAGAAAGCGCCTTCTTGCAGTCGTCTAGATACTTCGATAAAATCTTGCTTAATATATCGCCGCGATGCGAGCACATGAGGTCGCTCGTACTCGCTCGGCCATCCACCTTGTGGCGCATTCGCATTGAAGCGCTCGTCCGCTTTGAAGCCGAAACCATACCAGTGATCACAACCTTGACCATCGCGATAGCACGCCTGGCACATGTTGAAAGCGCCGTTACGGCATCGCGGACAGTGATAATGTAAACCGTGCTGGATGTTTGCCGTTCCACATCGGTTACAATTCACAATTGGTACAGGCGGTACTGGTAGGGCATTGTTGATCGGTTCTGGGGCAAAGGCCGCTGTCGATATGGCAGGCCTCACGGTATGCTGGCTCTCCATTGCGCTCGTGGTTGGCAACGAAGGCGAGCTGTTGTTCATTGGCGCCGCTTGTCGTCTCATTGCTTCTAACGGGTGCGATGGAGATATGACTACACTCTGGACGTCACGAGTGTTGCCCGAAGAGGCGCGCATGCGATGGACCTGAGTGCGATGTCCGGCTGGGTCTGTGGTGCTCCTGGCGTTGCTTGACATTCGTCGATGCCGTTCCTGACGCGATTCCTCCGTCCGTGTTCTTTCGCTCAGGTCAGTTGCAGAACGAGCTGCTGCCGTTGTCGTACTTTCGACACGACTGGTGGAAAGATTACTGCGCTGGCTCGTGCCGCTGGTTGATCGCTGTTGACGTGAGCCTGGACTCGGTATCTGTTGCTCGAACAAGTGCGGGCGAGAGACGGGGGGTCGAGTACGTGGCTGTTGAGACGATGCGCTGGCCGTACGACTGTGATGTCTAGCACGATCCTCTGCACCCGCGGCAGCAGGCTGTGGTACGTCCTCTGCCCTTATGCGATTGCCAGATCGGTCTCTCCTACGCTGTCTGCGTCTGTAAGCTTCGGCAATGCGCTCAGTCAGCTGGTCTTCTTGCTCCGGCGTAAGATTGTCTATGTCGATGCCCTCCAAGAGACCTTCAGCATAAATCGACTGCATTATCTCCTGCTGTACATCATGCGATTCAATCGGCGAAGCACTGAGCAAACTGCGCAACGACGGTTGGTGCTCCACGTGAGGCTCGTTGGCGTTGTGCTGTCTCAGCCGCTCTTCTGACAGACGTGGCTGCTGCGTGGTATCTCGAGCCTGCCTTCTACGCTCTCTACCCTGACCTCGCGCTCGCTCTGCTCTCCTCCTCGCCGTCTCCGGATCAACGTTGGCCATGCTGAGGTCTCTCACTTCTGCCATCAGCCTCTCATCCTCACTGTCGCTCTCTTGCTTGATCTCGACTTTTGGTATGACATTATCGCCAGGTTTGTAAGCCTCGCTCGATTCTTTCTTGTCAGCATCACTCTTCGTTCGGTCCGGATTCGCTTTGAGGTAGCCTTCAAGCAACGCCGTGAGTCTCCAGTCGGCTTTGGTTGACCTCACCGATTCCCTGCATGACGGACAGGTGTATGGATGAGCATTTGGCCGAGATGTGCGCGCCGTGGACGCTGCCTGCCACGCAAACCACTCCTTCAAGCAGGAACCGCAAAAAGTGTGCAAGCAATCGAGCAGAGTCAAGGGCTGATACAGGATATCGGTACAGATCGAGCACGTCAGCTCCTTCTCCATGTCCAGCAAACCATCGTTCCCGTTTCTCTGTGCCTCCGACATGGCGATGGGCCCTATCTCACCTCAGTACGGTCCTCCAGCGACCATTCCTGTTTTTCTTTCCCATACACTGTTTCTCTCGGATGGCGCAAGATCGCTGTGCTCGGGAAAGCGACAGCGCAGGGAAAGCAAGAGAAATATTCGGAGAATAAGAGCTGCTACTTGCCAGATTGACGCAAGGTGAGGTGTCAAACAATGTTCCTAAGAATAGCGGGGGAGGGCTCGGGGGATGAAGCTGGGTTGGCGTCGTCTGATGAAGCATTGATTTCGGATCAATGCGCTTCGAAACGGCTGTTGAGAGATCGCAGAGCAGCTGAAGGCGTACGTCGACACAGCTTGTCGTTGACCAGGTAGAACAGAGTTGTTCGATATCGACACGCCGAGGTCGCCGACAAGATACTGAGGCATGTACTAATGCCAAGCACGTCTAACCTCACCTCTTCATGCACCTCCTCGTCACCATCCACTTCCTAACGGTCGTTCAGCCGTGCCAAATCCCCTCCCAGCAGCACTGTCTTATAACAAGGGATTCAGAAGCTTGGCTCATGACGTCTGCTGTTGCACGACTACACTTCTGGGGGAGACTCGGACGACATCCTGGCGGACATGGACTTCGCCACCACGCAGGCTGCCGTGCCTGATCGGCGACGATCTCTGCGCTATGCCTCGGAGCCACGCCAAAGACGCGGCCATGGCGCATGTAGCAGGGTCGTGTCCCAGCCATTGGACCAGAGCCGCGATCTAAGCTTGACATGCAAGTTCGCTAGCCATGCTTTTGGCAGGCAATGTCACCTACCACACCTTTGAGCCTCTAGGCCTCGATAGAACTGAGAAGTATACCCTCCATCTCGTCAAGTAGTAGTTCTTACACCCTTTCCTTTCGTGCCTTAAATCCTCGGCGACACTCAGAAAATGCTCTCGCAATCGCTCAAGATCGTGCTGGTGGCACTATGTGCATCTGCGGTGGCAGCACCGACTCATGAGGCCGTACAACAACTTGACGAACGTCAAGTTCTCGCCAACCCTTACGCGCCAACAACAACGTCTTGCCCGGGCTCTTCTCTGGTCCGTCCGGCGACAAGTCTCAATCCTAGCGAATCGAGCTATGTCTCGGGGCGAAAGACAGTTGCCAACACTGCTCTGGCTGCATGGCTAAAGAAGCAGGGTACCTTCAGCACGTCTTCGAAGCCAGTCGTCGGCTTCACGTCTAGTGGTGGCGGGTACCGTGCTCTCCTCGAGACTGCTGGTGTTGTGCAGGCATTTGACGGTCGTGATAGCAACTTCAATACCAGCGGATTGTATCAAGGACTCGTCTACGAAGCTGGTCTCTCCGGAGGAGCATGGTTCCTGTCCTCGCTCGCCGGGAACAACTGGCCGACTGTGTCCTACCTTAGGGACAACCTTTGGGAGCAAGCGTTCCAAAACTCGCTGTTACTGCCAGCGAATCTTCTTTCTGCATCAGGACTCACGGAGTACGCTCTTGTCACGAGCGACATTGCTGCGAAGGAGGGTGCGGGCTACGATGTTACCATTGTCGACCCATACGGTCGCTTGCTATCCTACCAGCTGCTTCAAGGCTTCGATGGTGGTGTCAATACGAGGATGTCGGGTCTCACGACGCTCAGCAACTTCACGAGCCGCAATGTGCCATACCCTATCATTACGACCACGAACGTCAACGGGACCCAGGGCCAATGCATTCCGCCGCTCAACGCCATTATCTACGAGTTCCATCCCTATGAGTATGGTAGCTGGTACGGACGCAATTGATATGAGCCTAGGGACGTGACATGTGCTAATTCGTCGTTGTGTAGGGACACTGGTGTATCAGCATTCGCTCAGACTGCCGTATGTCTTAAATCCTTAAGTCAAAAACCGTTGCTAATTCAAGACCAGTACATGGGCACCAACCTCACCAATGGCTCACCAACAGTTCCTGGCAAGTGTACAGTCCGCTACGACAATCTGGGCTACATCTTCGGCACCAGCAGCGACGTCTTCTTTGCCGCATGCGCTGTCATCGAGCCGGTCAACAGCACATCATCTCTCGTGAACACACTTGAAGGACTTGTCGATCAAGCGCACGAACCCGTGTTTACGGATCTGTTCGGTGTCTACGTCAATCCTTTTTACAAGTACCCACGATCCTCGCAGGTGCAGAGCAGCCCTATCTTGACGATGGTTGATGGTGGTGCTACCAACCAGAGTACGTACATCACCACACATATCTCGGCGCAGTAGCTGATTTACGACAGACAACCCCATCTGGCCATTCATTCAGGCGCAAAATTCTCGCAGTGTTGACGTCTTGATCGTCAACGACAACAGTGCAGACACCACCGACAACTTCCCCAACGGCACTGAGATTCGGCAGACTTACCTCAACGCTCAAGCCGCTGGGCTGAAGAAAATGCCGTTCATCCCCGATGTCAACACGTTTGTCTCCAAGGGTCTGAACAAGCGCGCTACGTTCTTCGGGTGTAACGAGACCGGCACAACGTTTATGGTGTTCCTGCCGAATGTGGCGTACACGTACAACTCTGGTCAGCCAACGTCAAAGGTCCAGTACTCAGTTGCTGAGACGAATGCGATGATCAACAACGGTAATGCCATTGCGACGCAGAACGGGACGGCTGGCTGGCCGTTTTGCTTGGCATGTGCGGTCAAGAACAAGGATGGAAGTGCGCTGCCGAAGGGATGCAATGCCTGCTTTTCAAAGTACTGTTATTACCGGTCCGGTACAAGCGGCTGAGATTTGACGAGGAATCCAAAATGTGCTTGATGGCTTAGATCTGTTACGGCTGTATAATGTAACCACCGCATCTATATGAGATCGCAAACGCCGTGCGCTCGAGCATAACTACATGCCTCTTCTTCGATCCGAGCCCAGGCTGTCGTGGTGTAAGCATGTCTCTGATAGACAGAGCAAGGGCCCACAGCCGCCTCATGAGCATGAGACTTTCTTCATCGCCACCGAGCGTGGACTGCGGTTACCGCAGTAGCTCCAGATCGAATGTACTCCTGTCGTAACCTGACGCTTTAAAGCGACCCGACTTCTTGAAATATTGCTCAACAAGGAACCCGAACTTCTCAGCTCTCTCTATTTGGACCGTATAGGGACTGTAGTACTTTCTCCCCTTCTTTCTAGCGAAAAAGCGCAAGCTCGTCGCACTTGGTGGCTGCGTGTCGAACATTCGAGCACATGATCCCCCCTTCACTTTACGCAAATGGTCCGTCGTAGTGGCATTGCGTTCCTTGCTCAATTTCTTGGCAACGAACAGAGGGTTGAGGGCGAAACCGGGTTTGCACTTCAAGCGCTGCCGAGGGTACTTCCAGTCGATTGACCCGTAGTTGATGTCGGTGGTTGAGCCTGGAATGAAAAAGAGCGCTCTTTGAATAGCTTGAGATCCGTCGATGACCCCCTTCCACGTGCTGCAGACCCTCTGTGCGTGGAGCAGATCTTGCATAGGCAGGTCTAGCAGTATAATCTCGAGCAACTCCGTGATGTGGAAGACTTGGTGTGCTGCCATGGTAGGCAGCTGCTGGAATTCAAGATGCAGCGATGTTGGCTCTGTATTTGAGGTTGTGTCCGTCAATGGACGGTGGTCGAGTGCGCACTTGAAAGCGAAAGTGAATGACATGTCTTCTGAAGCTCGCAGGCGCGCTAAGCTGCGTGGCCGTGGCGATGAGTGGATACAGTCCAGCTTCACTTGATGTCTCTCGGTCCTGGCACGCTTCCAGCATCTGCCTCGCCACGCAAGTCCTCTTCCGACCTTGAGCGCGAAAGCTTGGCTTCGGGTTCGAATGCTCCGGCTTCACCACTCCAACTGACTCCAGCGCCGGGTCTTCGCGGCTGTGCTCCTGGCGAGCGCAATATGCCTGGGCCCGCTGAGGGCGACGGTGCCCGAGAGGAGCCACCATAATCTGGGATAGAACGACCACCGCGACCATAGGGACTCCGAGCTGAAGAGACTCCAAGTAAGTCAATGTCAGGCATTGGGCCCGACCGAAAGTCATCGCGAGCGAAAGAGAAAGGGTCAGGACGCATGCTAGGTGAGGATGAGCTGGGGTTGACTCGCAGAGAGTCCGATGCCGATAGTGGTCTCTCGGGCATGAACGGCGAACCAGCCATTCGCGTTTCAGCGTCTGGTCTGTGGGCGAACGGGGTTGGCTCATCGAAAGCAGAACGCACGGGACGCGGTTCGTCGAAGGGTCCGTCGTCGAAGGCTAAACCGCTACGGCCGCCACCATCAAAGAATGGGCCATCGCCCCTGTCTTGTCCTCCACCCGGCCTCGGTCGCGGTGGAGGGTCTCTAGGCGAAGGCCTCCCTGATCCGCTGTCAGCATATACATTCTAATCAACGAGAGATTGCAGAGCATGACTTACTCACCCTGACCAAACCCGCCACCAAACATGTCCTCATCATCATCGCCAAAACCGCCTCGTCTTCTTCTTCTCCTGTTCCTCCCCAGCCCTCCCAGCAGGTCGTCCTCGTCTTCGTCCCAGCTGCCACCACCACCAAGACCACGCAAGCCTTTCCGACCACTTCGCCTGCCACCTCGCATACCGTCCATTCCGCCTCCAAACATTCCACTCCCTCCCATCATGCCACCCATCTGTTGACTCATCATTGGGTTGGGTGCTCCCATTTGACCTCCCATCATCGGGTTCATGCTGCCCATGCCACTCGCACCCCCTAAGCCTGCCATACCTCCGCCAGCACCCATTCTCATCCCCATCATTGGGTTACCTGCCATGCCTCCCGCACCACCCATCTGCCCACCCATCTGCCCACCCATCTGCCCACCCATTTGGAAGAATTGGTTGAGCTGCGGCGACATCTCCTGGAGCATCTTCATCATTCGTGCCCTGAACTGCTCTTCTCTTCTATCTTTCTCGGTCCCAAACAGAAGAGCGTTCTGTTCCTCTAAATTTCTCTGATAGTCTTCGACCAGACGCCGAAATTTGTTGTCGATTTGGTCTCGCATGTGTTCAAAGTCAGACATCGTAGGGTAGCGACCTTGCCTTCCTCCTCTGCCTTGGAATTCTTCCATATTCATCCAGGGCGAGTAGTTGCCCATCATCGGCATGCCCATCCCTCCTCCTCCTCCTCCTCCGTACTCGTACCCAGGCTGCATCATTCCCATACCTGGTCCACCTTGCATGCCCATCATACCAGGCTGCATCATCATCGCTTGTCCCATAAGTGGTGAACTCATCCGGCTGCCTCTTCGCCCTCGTTCGCGGTTGTAGTACTCGCTCAGTATGTCCCCGAAACGGTCAAAGTCTTTCGTCTGCCAATTGTCAACTCGGTACGGGAATGGTGGACGTCCACCCGAGATGTAGAACTCGGCCACGGTCTCGTTGCAAGGACGAGAGCAGTCAAGGCCCATGTTGAGAATCGTTGCGGGTGCAGCGCCTGTGAGCGAGGAATAGCGGAAGGATGTCAAGCTTTACGACTCACTGTTGCACAAACCCACTACGGCTGTGCTGAAGAGACGGTGAGGTAGCAAACAATTGCGCCTCGAAGATCGCGGGACGGTGAGAAAGCCTCGAGACTGCGCGCGGGCGAAGGGAAGGCAACGAAGTGGGCGAAGCTGACCTACCTGTTCATCAGCCCAGAATCTACGTCAAGCGGTAAGCCATGCAGGCGGCCGTTAGCTTCCGTGGGTCTTGCTGCCTTTGTGCCACCACCGCCGGGACCATGACCACCGGGTACCACTCGATCGTCAGCCGAGGAGAAAGCCCCAAGATCAGAACCATGCAGACTCGTATTCAAGGACATATAGTACATCCTTACCCCAAAACTCGCTCGCTCGAAGACGTAATGCAGAATTGACATTACATCGTACTCCTCAGCGCTCTCCTCCTATCCCCGCGCAAAGGACTGCCCCTTGTGAACCTCGCACTACTCCTCCCCTCGCTCTCCTCCCGACTTAGACTCAGCTCCCTTTCCCTCAGCTGCTCCGCTAGACCCTTCTTTCCCTTCCTCTCGCACCTCTCCTCTCCTGGCTCGATGAAGCGGTGTATAGTCCTGTGATCTCGCACTCGCTCCTCGGTATCGCCTTTGCCCTCTTTGTCGGTCTTGGGCCAGTAGTACCCATACAACTTACTGTGCCTCTCGCATCTCGGGCAAGCTATGCGGGTGAGGTAGGCTTCAGCTTGCACGAAATGTCGATCGCAATTGCGGCACTCGACCCAGCGGTGGTAAGTAGTGGCCAAGAGAGCGCGGCAGAGATGGTAGTCGCCTGGTGTGCGTACCGGGCCACGCTTCTCACCGTCCTCATCCTCGTCTTCTACCTCTTCTGCACCTTCCACGGCGTCGTCTTCGATGCTCTGAACGGCTGGCGGTACAGATCGTTCTCCTCGGCCTGTACGTGGGCTCTTGCGCGTCGACCTGCGACCACGCTGAGCCACCTCTTCGACTTCCTCATCCTTGACCACTTTCGTCTCCCGCCTCCCCTTTCCGGACCGTCTCCTGCACTTCGCCGATCTTGCAGCCCTCGCAGCAGCTGCTCGATCAGCTTTGGTAAGGCTCTTCCCTTCCTCATCTTCCTCTCCATCTTCCTCGTCCTCGTCCTCGTCCTCATCTGCCTCCCGCTCTTCAGCATCAGGCATAGCAGTAGTAAGCATCTCACAAATACTCAAAGCAATGTTGCCTGCCGCGAATGCGCCCTCAAATGGCAACGTGGTACGGGATACCCCGAGAGTTTCCAGACTTGTAGCGCTCGAAGCCATAGATCCAGAACCATTACTTGAGTTGTCTGCCATACCAGCTGAACTTGGCGAAGTTGAACCGTTGGGTATATCAACAGGCTTCGAGAACCGTGCTAGTGCCGCTTTTCGTCGCGCTGAAGGCGGTAAAGCTGGTTCAGGAGATGATGGCACGCTCCAGACATCTACCTCTTTCACTGCAGGAGCTGCTGCTGCACTGCGGTTCCGTCGTGGAGTGGTGGATGCGCTCTCCTCACGCTTGATCTTCGCCAACCTGCTTGCTTTGGGTTCCGAGCGCGTGAAAGACTGCAGTGGTTCCATACGCATACTTTGCATGCGACTCGATGCCCGTCCTGTGCGCCCACGACTCGGCGCGCTCTGATCACGAGGCGTGAAGCGACCCTTTGAGGACCGTGGGCGTTCATACTCCACTGTCGGCTCGTCCTCGCTCTCGTCGTCTGACGGTCTAGCTTCAACTTCGAGTGGCGTGCTGTCTTCCGTCTCAGCAATCTCGGGCGAGACTTCTGCCGCGTCTCGTGCATCATCTGCGCCTCTCCTGGCCCTGCTCACACTTCTCGTTACTTTCGCGCGCGAACTGACAACCCTACGGATTTCATCATCATCAGAGTCCAATTCCTCGACTTCGGCACTGTGCACGTCCTTCCGCGCACGCGAACGTGAGCGTGACACCCTCCTCTTACCCTTCTTTTCCTTCTCCTCGATCACACCCTCCCCTATTCCGCGTAACAAATCCACGATCTTGATCAACAACGGATCCTGCAAACCGCCCATCCCACCCCTATTCTCCAGTCCACCACTCGTGCCAGGCCGTGACCCGCTCACTGCTCCTCTCCTGCCATTGCCTTCTCCGCTACCCTCAGCAGCAGCCTTCAGCCGTTTGTAGCGGCTCATTGTCTCTCCCTCCGGCAAAGGATACTTCCTCGGTCTGCCTGGTCCACGACGGCCATCGGAGGTTGCATCTGCATCTTCTGACTTGACAGCCGCGGGCGTGCTTTGGCCGCGTTTTCGCTTTTTCGACGCAGCAGGAGCAGCAAATGCTCCACGAGAAGTAGCGCGTCGTCTAGACCTGGATCGCGCATTGCCAGTCTCTTCGTCCTCGGACTCCTCCTCATCATCAGAACTGTCCTCCTTCAGTACCGGTCCCCTCGGATCCCAGCCATTTCTCTGGAACTCCTCACAAGTCCCACAAAGACATTCGCAGTTCTTTTCGCCGAAGTAGTCGTCTCCGTACTGCACTGTAATCTCCTCGCCTACCAAGATATCTCTCAACGCCAAAATCTGAATACCATGCGGACCCTGCGTATTAAGCTTAGCGTTGGAACCACAGTCATGGTTAGCGAAGCGCGCTGGACCAAGAAACAGACTCGGACGTTTTCTCCGGGAGGAGAGCACCACAGAGAAATCCGTCTGAGAACACAACTCCTTCTCCTCGCGCTCAGTCATCTCGACCTGTATTCCCGACAAATACTTGATCGGCTCGCCACGACGGATGTGTTTTCGAGCGTAAATCGCGGCTTCGGCTGTCATGATCGTGTAGCGGTTTGTGGTCCCGACATCGAAGGGGCAGTCCGGAAGGTAGATGTTGATATACTTGCGCAAGTGGCGCTCGAAATGCTCTTTCTCATCTTCCGTCTTCAACGCGCGGTAGAACTTCTGAATGCCGGGTAACTTGAGCAATGCCTGGTGCGCTTTAATCGGGTCTTTCTGGACTATGACGTTCTGACGCAGGATATCGCAGACATCCTCTTCGCTCACGCCGCGGCAGGGATGGTAGGTAGGTTTGAGTTTGCGGATGGTGGACCAGAAGTAGACCTGCCAACATATATACCATATTAGCACGTATATGAGCGTATCTTCTAGTATAGCCTCTGCGTACCCTGTCGACCAGCGCATCCGTAATTAGATCATCGTAGTTCGCCAACTGTGAGAGTGTTAGACCGCCCTTCTTCTGCAGCGCTTCCTCCAAATCCGCGGCTTGGCGAGGCATTGTGGCAGCAGCGGTGGTAGTAGTCTATCCAGAGCGATGCGGTGCGCGTAGAACAGTATATCAAGCCAGTCCAGCAAGAGCGCAGTGAAAAAGACGAAGTCCAATCACAGCCCCATTCCGGCAATCACGTCGCCGCGTGGAACCATTGTTGCGGATGCCTTATTGTTATAGCTCTTGGAATCGCATCGCGCGAGAAAAAACAATCCAGTCCGATTCACAGGTCCAGTCCGCTATTGATACACTCTCCTGCTATTGTTGTCGCATGCCCTCGAGTCCATCTGTCCCAGCCACCAGGACCCCTGCATGTTATTCTCGCGTTAGGCACGCATTGCCGACCCGTTAGTTTCCGCTGAGCCGCATACCATAACGTCGGGTCTTCTCACCTCATGCAACAGCTTGAATCAAACGAAGGTCGCCAGACCGCGAACCAGCTCAAGATGATCCAATTAAAGGTGTGTTCAGACAATGAGGTATAAATGGTGAGAGCTGACGTACGGCGAACAGACCATGATGAATGTCATCGACAACTCCGGCGCAGCAGTGGCAGAATGCGTCAAAGTCCTGAAGATGGACCGGCATGCTAAAATCGGTCATTATTCAGCCAGCACACCCATTGCCCTCCTCTCTCCACTAACAGTAATCTAGGCGACCGCATAATAGTCGTCATCCAAAAGCAACGCTCCTTTGGTCCCGAATCTGGTGGAGGTGGCAGTGTCTCAGTCTCAGCAGCTAACAAAGTCCGGCGCGGCGATATCAGACATGCGGTGGTGGTGAGGACGAAGAAGAAGTACCAGCGACCCGATGGCAGTGTGGTGGGGTTTGAGGATAATGCTTGTGTGTTGATCAACAAGGGAGGCGAGCCGATCGGGTCAAGATTGAGTGGTGTGGTGGGCAGAGAAGTGAGGGAGCGGGGCTGGAGCAAGATACTGTCTTTGGCGCCCATGCATTTGTAGAGCGAGATACAAGGATGTCGATGGGAAGGCAAGGAAGCGGCGGCCAGGAGAGGTGGAAGTGAACAATTTGTAAGACCGGTTGGTTGTGGGTGGCATGATGTATAAAGATTTGCGATTTGCGCGGTACAGCGATGGCGTTTGGGCTTGTGGGACATGTAAGATGTACAGCATGGATGGATGTCAAGATATTAAGAGGGCCTTTGAGCAGACCTAGTGTCGAAGCGCACTGGCAGAGGAGAACAACGGTTTTTGTGGTGCACTCTGAGTGTGTGACAATGCTTATGTTCACCAGTGTCTTATTTCTAGGCCGAAGTAATCGGCACAGCGAGTCGTTGAAATCAACGCCATCACTTCACGCGCCTGCCGCATTCGTAGGCGAGCGCGGTCGGCAGTGCGCGATCCGAGCCGCTATCACTCACTACTCTACGATTGACAATCTCCTCGAATTCAAGGTTTCCTCAACGCACACGAATTCTAGGTTTCCTCAACGCACAACCAAACCAGTCCCACAACCAACACAACACCTTCCAGCTACCATGGCGGCAAACAAAGTACTACTACTGCTCCCCGAGCTTCTCGAACCTATCTTCCTCGATCTTTCGACACGAGACCTTTTTGCGCAAAAGGTGTGCATGACGTGGAAGACCACTATGGACAGGTCGCAAGCAATACAAAAGGCTCTCTTCTTCATGCCAGGAGCCGTCGACGACATTGATACAAAGTCGAACTGCCCCATAATGTTTCCTGGCAGTGGAGTCGTCGCAATAAACTCGTTGCTCATCAACACCAGCATTGCTGGCCGCAAAGGTGTCTTGGTGATCTTACCGCAAGACCGCAACATCAACCGTTCATGTTTGCGCATGTTCCTCACTCAGCCGCCGATCACTACAAGGCTATTGTTCTACGTAGCCAGTGTGGCCACCAGCTATGAGGAGAGGACTGGTCGGTTGTGCTTGTCGAGCGACGACACCTTTGCTAGTTTGGTGAAGCAGTATCTTGCTTGGGTCAAGGACATCGGTGATGGTCATGTTTGGTTGACAGAGCTTCGATAGAGTTGCTCCTGGCGAGCCCGCAGGCATGGGAAGTAGGCCAATGGCGTTACACTTTGAATGGACTTGCGAAGGACATCAAGAGAGAGCTGACAGAGATGGAGTTTGGTTCTTGCCCTTGTATTGGTGGACTGCTGGTCCGCCTTGGAGAGTGATTGTGGAGGTCTCAGACGATGAAAAGGCCTCTTCAGACTTGCGGCGGTCTGCAGGACTGTCAAGTCGCAGGTCTTCCCGACAAAGGATGCAGCATTGATGACAGTGGGGTCCACAGAGCGCGCACGCTGGCCTGGAAGTGGATGTGGGATGCAAGGATCAAGGAATCGCGCAGCAATACAGAGATTCATACTGGGTGGGCATCGGCAGTACCGCAAGCATGCCTCTTCACCCAAGGAATCTCATGACATGAAAGAACTGTGTCACGAATGTTCTCCGGAGTGCTCGATCTCGTGAATCGTAAACATGCGAATACTTTATGATTGCGACCCAGCATTTCGAGCTCACGTGAAACATGCCGCGCCTGCCAGATTCGTTTGACTTGCTGACTAGCTGTCGCAGTCCGCGACGAGCCGCCACTTCACACGAACCAACAAGCACATCCAAGCCCAACTCACTGCGCAGCAGACTGCTCGACCACATCAATTCAACGAAGATCATCATCATGGCCGCAGCGCGAGTCTTCCAATTGCCCAAAGTGATCGAGAACATCCTACTCAACCTTAACACCCGCGACCTGCTCTTTGCGCAGAAAATAAACAAAGCAACCAAGGCCGCAATCGACACATCACTCGCGATCCAGAAAGCACTCTTCTTCGCACCGGGCACGGCCGACGATGTTAGCACAGACTGCCGTGGCGTCGTCCTCGAGGATCGCAGTGCAGTGATGCTCAACCCGCTCCTCTTCCACGACACTGAAGTGAAGAAATACCGCGATCATGCCCTGTTCAAGGTGAAGCACATGCTCTGGCCTGTCGAGGTCTCATCGCAGACTCGCATGTTTGTCACCCAGCCGCCGGCTGCGCTGATCACTCGGTTCTGGATTCAGCGCGTAGTTTGGGGTACATGCGAAGGGCGTGACAACGGGGCATGGGACCAGAACAAGATGAGTATATTTAGTGGTGAGACCTTCGAAGTGTTGGTTGATGAATTCAAGGCGAGTATGAAGAAGCTCGAAGGGCAGGGCTATCGGCTGTCTACGGCGTTACTTGGCCTGGTGGTGTGGTCGTAAGGGTGGTGGCTTGCGGTCAGGGTGAGCGTGATGCTCTCAAAGCGAAGTCGGGAGCTAGTGCGGGTTGATGATGGACTTCGCACAGCAGACTTCTTGGAGACTCAGCTTTGCGATATGAGTGAGCGTGGACCGGGAGGTAGGAGGAAAAGGGTTATTTGCGGGCTCGGTGCGTATGGCGTCTTCTAACACCCGACAGCCTTCGTCGCTGCGTCTCACGTTGTTCTTAGTCACATGAAATCGCACATTACCTGAGACTTGCTTCGTGCGTCAAGCGAGCTACAGGCCGGTCCGGATGCATACTACCAACTAGTTGCACTAGTTTCTAATGCTCGAATTATCAGACGTCCAAAACGCCCACCACTCCTCGATTATGCGCAAAGATCGCAGACTCGACAAGCTGGTAGCTTTAACCCGCTGTTCTTCCACAGCCCGCACTAATCTCGCCACTACTCTCTCCGGAACTCGTTGTTGCACCTTGTCAAGAACAGAGGATCGTAAATTCGCATGTTCCCTACGCAACCACCTTCGCCAACAGAGTACGATTACTGGGTCGATGTTGTGGCTGGTATAAGGCTGGAGTCTGGGAAAGGTGCAGATATTCAGGTATCAAGATCTGGCATCATGGCTTTGTCAAGCAGTCAGTTTTTTGGGGGTTTGGCAGAGCGGTACCGCACGGTGATGGAGGAAGCTAGGGCGGAGTGTCATGCGACCAGTCCAGGGAAGGACGAAAGATGGTATGAGGTAAGTGGATGGTACGATCACCTTGCGGGATGTGTAGCTGTCGGTTGGAGGAGTGCATCAGTGCTCTATACATGGCTAATGGCTGCAAGGCAGAAGCTGAACAGAAGCATCTAATTGATTGGCAGCGACGTACTTGAATACAGCGCACTGCGAGTGAGCTAAGACCTATGAATATGACCTTCAGTACGGGCTCTCATGTGACACCCGAGTGAGTGACGTCCTTCACTCATGGGCAAACGCCACAATCTATGCTTGTTTCACCAACACTCACCTGCTTAGATGTTGAAAGCAACATCATTACACAACAGTATCTACCAGAGGAACTCAACATATCACCGTTGCAACTTCGAATTAGATCCTCCCCAAAGCCAAAAGAATATCAACTTCACCATCAACACTATGAGGTCCTCTGCATCAGCCCAAGTCTTCGGCCTGCCCGGGCTCCTTGAGAGCGTGCTCCTTCAGCTACCGATGAAAGACTTGTTGCTTGCTCAGAAAATATGCAAGGACTTCAAGAACGTGATCGATTCATCGCCAACAATTCAGAGGGCGCTATGTTTCATACTTGGAGCATTTAGCGACGTCAACTACGTTGGCAGGCCCCACCAACAGAAATACAAAACCCGCACGCTCAAGACCGGTTACGCACTCAATCCGCTGATCACTACCTACTCTTACGATCTTTTCCTTAGCGGTGCTTTCCGCCCAGGTTTTCCCGGCTGCAGTCAACGCGCCATGGGCTCATACAGTCGAATGCTTCTCACGCAGCCTCCCAGTGACACGACTCTACTCTTCCGTGTGTGGGAGGTGTGCAGAGGATGGCTTCCTAACAAGCTATGTACAGTGAGCGCGCCATGTGGCGAATCATTCGGAGACCTGGTACAGCGGTTCAAGAAAGCAGGCCATGAGCTTGATCGAAAAGGCTTCGCCATCTGTACCTTGCTCGAGATCACGGATGGCCTGAAAGACACGGGAGTCGATAAAGGTGGGGAATGGGACTTGTGATAAAGAAGCGGAGGGTGATGGAGAATTGGGAGAACAAGAGGTATGGTGTGGCAATCTCGAGGCATGAAAATGCGGTCCGGATACGGCAGACCGTTCAATAAGCCCCCAAGAAGAGGGTGAGGTGGAGGAAATGCGATCTTAACCATCCAGTCCAGCATCATCGCTGAAGTCTAAGCCTTGATCTCGTGGCTTGACTGAACGATAGGATTGGCCATGCGTAAGACCGGTTCGACGCTGGAGGGTATGCGAATCTGTGCTGCAGTGGAGTGAAAATAAAGGAGCTTGATCAAAGTTTTGGAAGTGAAGAGTTCTACATTCGTTGTACATCAAACCTGGCACAAGGTGCGACCCCTATGTCAACACTATGTTGACGGGCGACTCGTATGACTTCCACTGCCATTCGAATCTCACTCGCGCTGTTCTCCCGTACGGCTTGACAGAGTTTGATGTGCATGATATTCTTAACGTGTTCCAGGTGACAGGTCTAAATGCTGATGGGAAGTACTTTATGGAAGCGTCTCCTGCTAAGCCGAGGCGACTTCATCGAGTTTTCTACTGAGCAGCCTGTCTTGATAGCGCTGTCCACGTGTCCGGGTGGGGACCTGAGTACTTGGGGCTGGGGTGAAGGTGGAGGAGGAGAAGAGGGCGAGAAGAAAAGTACGCTGGACTGCTTTCGTCCGTTGAAGGTCGAGGTCTTCCGATTCGGTAACGACAACATCTTGAGTGCATGGCGCGAGCCTACCTCTCCGCAGTATCGTGGCCGCCATGGTATGGAAGTGCCGCTGGGCGAGGCACCTAGCAGGTAACATATATGGGCTCCGAACATCCAGTGCTCTCTCAGCATTGGAAGGACAATCTAACCACCCCACAGCACCGACCGCTCCTCGACGTAGATGACGAAAAACGAAATGTGGCACCTCGTCTCAAATCGTGGTATTGCATTCCGTTGCTTTAAAGATGTATGGACATCATCAGTGCTGCAAAGAAGGGAGCCAGCAGACTCGACATAATTGAGAGTACCTTCGACTGAGGTGGCGAAACCGCACAGTGCATATGCTTATGCCTCCCATGTCGTTCACTGGACCGGTGCAAAGATACGATTTGATGTCTTATATCCTCGCATGTGAGCAGTGTTGCGAGAGGCAATGAGTGGCAATCTGAATGAGCAAATTGCCTACCAACGGACGTCTTGTACTCATGGTGCAGTGCAAAGGACTCGACGTGCACGCCAATTTCCGCCTGTTTCGACGCTGTATGCCAGATCCGAGGTTCATAAATGTAGCGTGCCTGACAGCAGCGAATCAGTTTCGCGACAACGTGAGCGCCCATCAGCTCCTCAACATGTTAATGCAGCAAGATACGACGGCATGAGGTCAGACAAAAAGGCCGCGTGGCCTCGTTGTCAGATTCTTGATCGAGGATGGGTGTCGTGACTCAATAAGATGGCAAACCTCCGCCCTTGGTTCCAAGACTCCGCCATTCTTGGTATTTTTATACGCCGCTCTTGGCGGCGTCGTCGAAGATAGACCCGAGGTCATGCTTCCGATGCGTAATCGTGCTCTCAGTTGAGAGTTACGGAGCACACCCCACACCACGCACCCCCTCGTCTCCCTCTCCAAGGTGCAAGTCAATCGTCAGATGCACGCAGAAAATATGAGCATTTTGCTCCATCGAAACGTTCATAATCTGTCTGTTCACATCCGATCCGTCAAGTGAAGTCGTCAGACGAAACTGGACAGTCGCATCAGTTCGCACCTGCCTGAGCTCTGTTTAGTGGAGTCTGGGCGCTTGGCGCTGTCTTGGCGTTACACTTGGCAGGGTCTTCACGGAAGGCGCGACCCAACGAGATGCGCGAAGTCGATCAGCAGGTTCCACTTCTGAGCGTGATAAAGTTCCTCTCACGCGAGGTAGGTGCTTTCCGCCCGCCAATTTCTTGGAGTTTCCGCTGTCCGCTCCCCGTTGCGTGCTCGCGTTCTCTGTTGACCTTATAGCTGCCCAGCGCCCAGAAATTCCGATTCCTCTTACACAGCCCTTTCCACCGCATCGCGTGAACACAGCACTACACCCCCCGCGATTTCAGAGTTCGTCGCTTGCATTAACACCAACATCTCTGCTTCGCGATATCGTTCGAAGCGACTTTGAATCACTACAGACGTGTCAGCTTCGGACCCATCGTGGAGACCTTGGCAGACATGGACGCGAACACGCCCCAAACTGTCGCGCAAGCCGTGCAGGCAGCCACCGCGGCGCAACAAGCAGCACAGCAATCACCGCCTGTGCAGGCATCGACAACACCGTCCAGCACCGTCGACAACTTGACCTGTCAGTGGTCAGGATGTGGTGAGCGAACAGATACAGCAGAAGCACTCTATGTAAGTAAGAAGTGAAGTCCACGCCAAGATTAATCGCGCCCAGCCAAAGCGGATCGCTGACCAGTACGCAGGACCATGTGTGCGAGCGCCATGTCGGCCGCAAAAGCACGAACAACCTCAACCTCACTTGCCAGTGGGGCGCGTGTCGCACGACCACCGTGAAGCGCGACCACATCACCTCGCACATCCGCGTTCACGTCCCGCTCAAGCCGCACAAATGCGACTTCTGCGGCAAGTCGTTCAAGCGCCCTCAGGATCTCAAGAAGCACGTCAAGACGCACGCAGATGACAGTGTGCTCGCCAACTCCCCAGGCCAAGGCGCAAACGGCCGCGGTGCGGTCGGTGGCGGCAATGGCAACATGACCTCGAACGGCAAGTGTGAGCACAGTTCTGCGTGACGCGTCGTCCCTCAACTCATCGCTGACTTGTCTCCAGCCCAGTCCAGCTTCTACCCGAGCCATGATAACGGCATGAATGGCACCCCATATGGAACTTACCAGCACAATCTCGCCAACGGCAATGGTGGCGGTGTTGCCTACGCTGCGCACGCCGGCAATGGTCAGTACGCCGGCTATGGTTCCGTTAGCTATCCGAACAGCGCTGCAGTTCAGGACCTTCAAAGCATCGACACTCGTCGCCGTGCCATCGAGGCTCTGAACGACTTCTTGGGCGATATCAAGCGTCGTGCTCTCAACCCGACTGACTACTACGATGTGGGTCAGCGACTCGGTTCTGGAAGTGCTCTGCCTCTGCCCGTCGGTGGCGGCTACAACACTGGCTACAGTGGTCCAACTGGCGGCAACGGCGGCGGGAATGGTGGCGGATCAAGCTTCGGCAACTTCAACGCCGCTAGCTTGCTGGATTCATTCAACAACCACAGCGACGGCGGTAGTGGCGGTGGCGGGCTTCAGGGCGCTCTTGCTCATCCCGGCTACTCGCTCCCAATGTCGAACGCACGCACCAAGCACGACCTCCAGGACATCGACCGCTTCCTCGAGCAGCTGCAACAGACCGTTTACGAGACGAGCAACCACTCGGCTGCGGCGGGTATCCAGCACCCAGGTGTCCACGCCCAGTACACTGGCGACTACAACTTCAACAATCCACAGTACCAGTCTCGCTCCAGTGGAAGCCCTCCAGGGTACCAGAGCTCTTCCGGTGCAAGCACTTTCGGCGCGATGACTGCGGCGTCAATGCCAGGTCTGACCTCTTCTACTTCCGCCATGGACACGCCTGCTCTGACGCCGGCCTCGGTCTCTTCGTACAGCAGCTCTGGTCACTCGCCTATGAGCAGCCATGGCAGAAGCAGCATGAGCAGCGGCAGCGCCATGTACCCAAGTCTACCAGCGGTCACCGGTATGTCGGACCTCGGCTCTGGCTACCCTGTCACGTCGTCTGCTCCGGCGTCCGGTCTTGCGTCAGGCTTCGAAGGTCTCGATGGTCGTCGGTATAGCGGTGGACGTCTCCAGCGTCAAGCGCCCGGCCAAGATACTGAGATGGCTGATGCAGACGACGGATCCAGGACGCCGAGAGCTGAGGATGCTAAGCGCCCAAAGAGCAAGGGCAACAGCAGCATAGATCCTGCTCTCCGCGGCGAGGAGTCTTCTGATGCATCGACCCCGGCCGCTCGCTCCGAGGAATCAGATAAGCGCCAAGAGGATTGGGTCGAGAATATTAGAACTATTGAGAGCCTCAGGAAGTGGATCTCGGAGCGTCTCAACCGCGGCGAGTACGAGGGTGGTGACGACGCGGGCGATATCAAGTCAGGCGCGGATGGCCAGTCGGAGATCGCACAGCTGGTTCAGGCGAGGATCGCGTCCGAGACTTCGAAGCCAAAGAGTGAGGTGTCCTACCCATCTCTACCGACTGCTTAGGCGCTCTCGGAGATAAAGTACCGAAACAAGCTCTCGAAGGTAATGATAGCGGCGTACGGCGCATTAATCGCTGTGCAATGGCTGTCAGCGTAGGCCGGCGAGCTTAACATGATGGAGTTGAGGCGTTTGGCGAATGAGAGGAGCTGATCAAGTCGGTCAGTGCTGGGGAAATGGTATATGCGGCGTGCTGTGGCTTCATCGGCTTCAGTGTACGAGCTCAATGTGTGGGACAGGCGTTAGGTGTGTTTACAATTCAAACAGATGTTCAAGCAATGATCTCAAGCCTTCAGCGCCTTTGAAGTATATAAGGCATGAGTCCTCCGTCTATGTTGCATGCAAGCCGCGTAAGCTCATTCCGGGTCTGTGTGCCGGTTTCAGACCTTGCCTTTCATCCACCACCACTGCGCTAAATACTTCAGCCTGTTGGCACTTACACGGCTACCTACAAGACGAGAGGGAACAGGGCACCGTAACACTAACGTAAAACTGCAAACCATCATTCCTGTGTCACTTGGCTCATGGGACGGGGATCATAGAACGTACACTGACGTCCCAAGCTTGTATACACATCACTACCGCTTGCCCTTCGATTTCCCCTTTGGCTTACCACTAGGCTTACCACCCGCACCAGCCTTCGACGCTGGCTTTCCCGCTGGCTTGCCTTTCGGCTTCTCCTGGGCAGTTTTCGTCTTCTTCCACTCCAGACCAGCCTTCCTATCATCCGTGTCCTGCAACCGCTTCTTCTGCTTGTTGCTCAACTTGCCCTTTGGCCGCTTCTTGCCACCATCTGCATCGCCTGCGGCAGCACCGTTCAGCACTACACTTCCCTTGGCTTTCGAAGCCACCTTGTCCTTCTCGGTCTGAAACCACGTCTTCTTCGGTCTTGCAGCAATTTCATCGCCATACTTCTCGATGTTCTCTGCCTTCACAATCGTACGCTCGGTTTGCTCGAGCACCTTCTCCTCCTTCTCCTCGCGCAATATATCCTCAACATCAGGTTCAAGCTCGTCACATCGTCTCTGCCAAGCATCTGCATCTTTGGGATCGACCGTCCGTTGTCGGATCTGCGCTCCCGTTTGTGCCTTGGCTGCTTTGACTGCTGCTTTGACGACCTTACGGTCCGGCTCCGCAGCGATAGTGCACGAGATACCTTTCCGTCCTGCTCTGGCGGTACGTCCAACACGATGGAGATAGATCTCATGACTTTGCGGCGCTTCGTAGTTGATGACTGTCTCGATTCCCTTGATGTCCAAACCTCGAGATGCAAGATCAGTGGCAAGTAAGAAGCTGGCTCGGCCAGATCGGAAGGCTTCCATCGAGTTGATGCGCTGTTCCTGGCTCATGGAGCCGTGCAGCTCAGCAGCTTGGAGTCCGCAAAGCGCAAAAACAACACGGACGCGGTGAGCGTCCTTCTTTTGCCGGAAGAAGATGATGACACGATCGCGATGCACCTCAGAGCAGAGATACATCAAGTATCCGAGTCTACTGGTTTCACGACCAGGTCGAAGGCGTACGAACTCCTGGGTGAGACCAGATGCGCTGGTCTTTTGAGCATCGACCATGAGTCGGACAGGTCTTTGCATGCCCACTCTGACTAGGTCGTCTACTCGCGAGGTCATAGTGGCGGAAAAGAGCATAGTCTGCCGGCTTTTGGGAATGGTGTCAAGGATCTCGTTCAGCTCGTCTGCGAAACCTTCTTCGAGCATGCGATCTGCTTCGTCGAGAACCAGAATCTCGATCTTGTCAACTTGCAACGCAGGCGAGTTGCGCATGAAGTCGATAAAACGTCCTGTTAGGTGTTAGTGAGTCAAATCTCGACTGCATCAGAATGTTCAGAATGTCCACGAACCAGGTGTGGCAATAACAATGTCAGGTCGTAGCTTTAACTCCTTCTCCTGCTCTCGTGAATTCAGTCCTCCAATCGCGCGGCCGAAAGTAACGTCCGTATGCGATGCCAGCTTCTTCGACACCGCCAGACACTGCAATGCCAACTCGCGAGTGGGCATCAAAATCGCCACTCGCGTGGTTGGTACCCGCTTAGGTCTGAACAATAAGCGTTCCAGGATCGGTATAATGAAAGCACCCGTCTTGCCGGAACCAGTGACAGCACCTCCGACAATGTCTTTGCCTTCGAGAGCGACTGGGATGGCTTTGCGTTGAATTGGTGTGGGCGAGACGAACTTTAGCTCCGAGAGTCCACGCATGATTGGGCGAGAGAGGGACATGGAAGAGAAAGAGCCTCCTCCATTCGTGATCACCGCTTCTGCTTCTGCCGGAGCGAAGAAAGCAGCTTGCTTCTCTCTTTCTGCAGCGTCTTCACCAGCATCCGAGGCTGCTTCGGAAGCCACATCATCCGGATGCGCGACTGGAGCAGCAAAGCTCTCCATTTCATTGTCATCATCTTCGACGTCGCCTTCGTCAGCTTCAGCGTGGCCATTAATTGTGTCGTCAACATCGGCTTCTGCATCAGAATCTGCTTCGGGTTCAGACACCTCGTCCCCGTCAATATCCTCATCATCGTCCTCGGAGTCAACATCAGATTCCTCCGCATCGCTCAGTGTTGCCGCTGCTCCATTAGTAGGCTTCTGGGCACCCTTCCTCCTATTCACGATGTCCGAAATCGTATCTCTGCCATTCCCAGTCGCATCCCAGCCGTCAAAATCTGCCAGATCTGCTGCTCGTCCATCGTCGAACTCGAAGTCCGACAGAATACCTTCATCTTCCTCGCCTGCGTCCTTCTCGCCCTTGAGCTTCTTCACAGCACTCTGCGCCTTGTCCGCTCTTTTGCGCTTAAAAGATGGCTTTGGAGCTGCCTCAACTTCTGATTCCTCAAGCTCATCGTCTGGTATTTCGTCATTGTCTGACAGTGTCAGAACGAAGTCGTCCTCGATTATGGGCGCCATTGCAATAGTAGCATGCGACCAATCCCAAACTTTCTCGACTTTCTTTCCTGTCCGAGGTGGCAGAACGCTGCAGGCGGTGTAGCAGATAGACTTTCGGCAGCACCAGCGAGCCGTTCCTTCTCGAACCACTCAAACGCAAGATCCTCCCACGCGTTCAAACGCGAGCGCAGGAAACAGGCCGTCGTCATTTCGAACAAAAGAACATTGCGGAACCGACTGACAGGGCACGCGACCAACTTCTTCACTTCCAGCCAGGTGTCTACAACCCATTCGCCTTCCAATACGACCCTTGACAACTCGTCAAACTAATGCTATCAACACTGCAATGCCCGAAACGAACACTGCCTCTCCGAGGCCAATACTCAAGCAACAAGACTCGTACGCCTATTCGGAGGAATGTGCCTCGCCGAGCTCATATCTGGGAATGAGCTATACGGCCTCGCCACGAATGACACCCAAATGTAAGTTGATCAGTCACCCAGCCACCTTCACACGTTATCAGTTTGGGTCAGGGTGCGGCCTCGAGTCCGGCGTACTGGCAATAAGGCTTGGAGTTGCCGAGCCATCACCGCTCAGAAGCGGTGTTCAAAATCCGGAGGAGGTTGGTTTTCAAGTAGTGGAAGGCATGTTGGACTTGGACTCGATTGCTACGTGAGACTTCACTACTGGCCGCACTGAATGCTCAAGGCCGAGTTTATTAGCGACAATCGTCCATGGTCAACGACAATCTTCTGGATGCTGTTCTGGAAACCCAATGCGGACAGTCATCGAACATGGTAAACCTCGAAGTAAAAGAGTTCGCGCTAATCATTCTCGTAGCTGTGTCCATTGCGCCAGAAGCAGAGCTGATCTCGCCCTTGATACTCGGCAAGCAGAAGCCCACAGATTACCTCGAAGCAGATCAAGACCGGACCCCAAGAAGACC
The DNA here is from genome assembly GCA_035926095.1 of Elasticomyces elasticus. Taxonomy (NCBI): domain Eukaryota; kingdom Fungi; phylum Ascomycota; class Dothideomycetes; order Mycosphaerellales; family Teratosphaeriaceae; genus Elasticomyces; species Elasticomyces elasticus. The sequence goes on from JAVRQT010000015.1 coordinate 519,533, forward strand.
CCCAGTGAAGAGCCCTGGATCTCATCGTCTTTCAGGAAGACGTCCCATCACGTCGTCACCAGCACTAAAGCCATTGACGCCCCTATTCGATGGCGGTGCTGCCTCCGAGGATGGCAAGACCTCATCTCGATACTCGAGCACTCAGGTAGATCGATTGGTGGACCAGGTATCAGCATGGATCAAGGACGAACGCTCGAAACGTGCTGTTTCTAGCCAGTGGAGTGCAAACTATATCAGTAGTGACGCTCCGTCGGATGCTCCAAACACCACGGACTTTGCGACACTTCCGGATCTCGACAAGCTCGAAGACATCTTGAAGAAGACCTTGAACTTAGATCGCTTGCAGGGACGTAAGAGTCTCTCGAGCCTACGACGTCGGTCTTCCACCAAGAAGCATCATCGCAAGGCGTCAAGTGTATCTTCAGATACGGACTACTTTGATGGAGAGGTCCTGGTCCCATCGTCTGATGCCGTGCTGGACAACTCGAAGACCTTGGCGTACACAGGAGGCGCATCAGATGACTCGGATGTCTCAAGTGGCGACGAGCTCACACGCACTGCTTCCTACCGCGACCACGATGCTTGGGGTCGCTTCAAGCTTGAGATCGTCCGCCTCACTCACACTCTGCATCTGAAAGGATGGCGTAAGGTGCCTATGGATATGTGCAACAGCATTACTGTCCAACGGTTGAGTGGAGCGTTGACCAACGCCGTCTATGTGGTGTCGCCACCGCCTGACCTACCACCGCGCGAAGAGCTTGCGGCTGACGGCAGCATGATGGCACGCGCGAGGAAGCCGCCGCCTAAGCTTCTTCTGCGCATCTACGGTCCGCAGGTCGAGCATCTCATCGATCGCGAGGCAGAGCTTGCTATTCTGCAGCGCCTTGCACGCAAACGCATCGGTCCTCGTATGCTTGGCACATTCGCCAACGGTCGTTTCGAGGAGTTCTTCCATGCCACAACGCTTACTCCGGATGACCTGCGTAATCCGGATACCAGCCGTCAGATCGCGAAGCGTATGCGTGAGCTGCACGATGGTATCGAGCTTCTTGAACGCGAACGCGACGACGGTGCTTTCGTGTGGCGTAATTGGGACAAATGGGTTCAACGAGTTGAGCAGGTTGTGTTGTGGCTGGATGCTGAGGTGATGAAGCTGAAGCCTGGAGCGAAGCCGACCGGCGTGGAGTCGTGGAAGCGGCGTGGCTTGATCTGCGGACTGCCGTGGAAGCAGTTTCTGGCAGCAGTCGAGAAGTACCGTGCTTGGCTGTACGATCAATACGGCGGAGCCGGGAAGGTCAGAGACAAGCTCGTCTTTGCGCACAACGACACGCAGTATGGCAACCTCCTTCGCTTCATACCTAGCGGAGAGTCTCCGCTGCTGGCCCCAGCCAACAGCCACAAGCAGCTGGTGGTCATCGACTTTGAATATGCCAGCGCCAACTTGCCGGGATTGGAGTTCGCTAACCACTTCACTGAATGGTGCTACAACTACCACGATGCTCGCAAGCCGTATGCATGCAACACCAATCGCTACCCGACTCCAGAAGAACAGGACCGATTCGTTCGAGCGTACGTGCGCCACCGACCGCAGTACCATGTCTCCACTCCGCTGATGGAACCGGAGACGCCGCCAGCCGGCCTGGGCACACCTGGCACTCACCCAAGCAGGAAGTCAACTACCAGCATAGCCGATTTCTTCCTCGACGCTCGGACGCCAGCGGGTGCTACGCCGAACGCTGGTGCCTTAGCATACGACCAGGCTGCGGAGACAGCTGCAGAGGACGCTGAAGTGGCCCGATTACATCACGAGACCCGACTGTGGCGGCTCGCAAACACAGCACAATGGGTTGCGTGGGGTATCGTGCAAGCAAAGGTACCAGGGATGCCTGACTTCAGTCCACCACCCAAGGGCCAGTCAGTCGAAGATGCTGTGCGTGAGGATTTGGGAGAGGATGCTGAAGAGTACCGCGAGCTCGCACGGCAGGAGAGCGAGCAGAAGCCGCACGAGGAGGAGCAGGAAGAGTTCGACTACCTTGGCTATGCGCAGCACCGAGCTATGTGGTTCTGGGGCGATGCGTTGCAGATGGGTATTGTCAAGGCGGAGGAGCTGCCGGAGGAGGTCATGGCGAAGATCAAGACTGTGCCGTATTGACGAGAGTCCGGATGGCCATTGCCTTTGTGCACCATCGGCATTTTCGAGTATGCGAGTAGAGGAGACCTCATGCATTACACGGATATCGCTTATGATGATGACGAAAGTGAGACTTGAGAAACGAGTTGCACATCAACCTTGCTTCGGTGACTTTACATGCCGCCCTATGCTTTTACCTTGTACAATGGTTTCGCCCCGTGTACCCATGCTAATTCGTATGTCTGCGAGTCGACCAGACAGCCGCCCATAACTATCACAACATGTGATGCGCAATAAAGTACAGAAGCTTCCGAAGTTGAGACAACCAATACCATAGCAATAGCCATCGCGATGAACGCAACACCGTACTGAAAGCAGATTCCCTGCCGTGTCCCGAAAGTCGTCAAAACCGTCCGCCAGCCTAGGCTATCGTCGTTGCATTTCTTCGTAACGCGCCAGATACTCTGGATCGTTCTCTGTCAATGGTTCGCCCTGGAGATTGCGCTGGTTTCCCGCATCACTGCTTGTTCGGATCCAGCGCTCAATGTTCGTGATCAGGTTCGAAGATATTTTCTCGTCTTGGAATTCGCGGAGCAGCGCGGTTTTGACATCGGGCCAGAGGAAGAGCGTGTTGCGGCGTCCTTTGTGGGTGTGCTTCAAATGCGTCTTGAAGTGGTCTTTGGCGTTGTCGCCACGACCAATGCCTTTAGTGTGCTTGCAATCGGGCAGCGGGCACATGTAAGGTCGCACATCGCTGTGCTTCGCCTGATGGCGTTTCAAGTGCTCGCTTCGATCAAAACGAGCGGTGCATCGATTCCCGGTTTTCTCGTCCGTCATGGTGCATGGGTGCGGCTTCAATTGTTTGGGCACCCCAGCATACCTCACCGTATGCGTTGCCAAGTCGTAATCGACATCGCACGCCTTGCCTTCAACTTCGACTGCGATGCTGTGAAAACTCATATAATTGAGGGAGTCTCGCGACTGCCGGGCCTTGCTCCGTCTCCCGTTTCGACGCGGTTGCGAGCGCTGCGACATCTTATTGTAGCGTGCAAAGTCATGGCTGTGTGCCGTTATGACAGGAGTCGGGCTGAAATCCTCATCCTTGACATGGTACCAGCCATCGTTGTCCGACTGGCCAAACTCCGGAGTTGTCGGCGTCGTATAACCGGAGAAAGAAGAGTTCGCACTGATTGCGTCAAAGCTAGCGGACACGTTCTCGGGCTGGCCATTTGGACTGCTATACGTCGAGAAAGGTGGCAGAAGATACTGACCGCCACCAAGCTGCGACGGGACGACGGTTGGCTGAGTATGGTTGTGGATGGAAGGCCCAAAGCTACTAGCATGTGCTGTATCAACGTTGACGCCAGCGGATGCTTGCGACGGACAATTGTAATGGCTGTCATCCAAGCGAGGGCCCATGGCCGAGGACTGCTCGGCGTACGATGCTAGATTGAGGCCTGGATGTTGGCCGTTAATCGTTGGATTGTGCCCACTCCAGTCAACGGTATGCATGGGCCATGTAGCCTCCATGTGAGTGTCGTTGGACACGTTGTATGAATATCCGCTGGGGACCAGGCTGTGATGCATGGCCTCTGTACTTGAGGGCGATAGTACACAATCCTGGTAGTTGCCGTGTGCATGATTTGGCGAGTACTGATGTACAGTCGTCTCGTTGCTATCAAATGTATGAGCCGTTGGGCACTGCTGCCATTGTGTGAATGCGTGGCCCGCTGATGATGTGTCGTGCGCTGGCGTCGGTGGTAAGGAATTTGCATGCAGCAGATTCAATCCGTTGTATCCAGTTTCTGGCAGACCGCAAAGGGCCAGCGAGCCACGACGACTAGTCTCGTGTGCCGACTGCGGCGGTGTAAGACACCCAGCGTACATCATCGCCGATGACTTCGAAGTGTCGATGGGAAAGGGCACATCAAGAGCCCGCATCGAGCGAGACGGCGTTACGTTTGACATGCTGTGAACTACGGAGCATGTTAGCGGCTGGACATATGAAGCATCGCCATCAAGGCCACCAACATACGCAATGCAATCGTGATGCGTGTTGAGAGACAGGGGCAATGAGGTATGAGAAAGGGTGTCGCGTGTATGTTGATCTTGCCAAAGGTTCTCCAGGTGGCATGTGGCTTTTCAATGTATGTCTTCGATGCATAGCCATTGGTGATGATGAGAATGACTGGATAACTTACAGTTGTGCAGCATCTGCATGTGCGAGTGGTCGAGGTCTCGCAACATTGAGGATATCTCAAGTCAGGGCAATTGAACGGGTGTCGGGCTTCGAGTCACGACTGGCTGTATCAGCAGAATTCCAGACGCATAACGAATGCCAGGTACAACCGTACCCGATGATGTTCCTGACGTGCGTAGACCAAGCCTCTGACGTTCGGCAACGGCAGGCGATTAATCTCCTGAGGGTGCTCTGGATTGTTGTCCGGGCGCAAGGGACAGTGAGAGCTGTCTGTAATGGGAATGGACGCAGGAACCAAAAGCACGAGGACCTCAAAAGTATCAAGAAAGAGAGGGTGTGCTGTCTGCAGTTCTGCAGAACGATGCCTTGCGGATGATAAGTAGTGCGGGCTCGCTCGAGGTCGAGGAAGCCTTGCAGGCGGCCTTTAGTAGAGAGCAGAGAGGTACCGCTACTCTGGATCCAGGCTGTTGGGAGGTCTGCTGAAGGTGTGGCCAACTCATTGCAACGTCAGCCTCTGGAACGCCTCATCGAGGATTGCAACAGCACGAGACTCACCACTTAGGCTCACGAATACAGTGCTATTGTGACGGCACTCTAGAGGAACATAAAGCAACCACGTCAGTCGATCCCTCGAAGTCCGCCATTGTTATGATCAAGAAGCGGTCTGATGGTGGTTCCCTGTTCGCTGTACGGGCGCACAGACTGTTTGAGCAACAGATCGAACGACGATTGGGCCCTCTATCGACTTTGTCCAGGGCCTGTTGTGGCCACTGCTCGCACCGATGTGCCAACTGAGCGGGAGTCTTGAAATCAACTGGATGAGGCCTGTCGGGAGCAGTTGCGTAACCATCACGGACCCTGCTGATAGAGGTATTGTGGAGTCTGCACTCCTGCAGTCTCTCCGACCTCGACTGAGGCTGCACTGAGGGCATGCACACGACAGCCGTGTTGGGGCTCAAGAGAAGAAGTGGCGCAGATGGCCTACTCGATGTGCCTGGAACGGGAATCCGTGTCTAGTAGTTAACATGCAGCCATCCTCATACATCTGCCACAACCCGTCCGAGGTTAAGATCCGTCGGGTAGTTGCAAGTGACATGCGTTGTGCCCCGTTGTTGGCAAAGCTTACGGCTCTTTGATACTGTATACCATGTTCTCTGTTCGATGTCGAGACATCGAGGAGCATGATCAGTTGCGTTGCCACACTCTCCGAATCGATGGGCTTTCGTGCAACGTTCCACAACATAACGCCAAGCGGCAGCTACCAGGATGCCGCCTGCTCCCCGGCTCCTTTGAGATGAACTGCAAGCTCCACCAAAACATGCGGCGATCGGGGACCTCACTCCGCTGGAGAGTCCAGGCTTTGGTGTTCGTTCATCATTAGATAATTGTTCAAGCTGAGGGCATCTTGCATCTTCGTTAGAAGCTTAGGTGATGTCGTGCGCAATGAGGTCACATTCTTATCCAGAGGGTCCTTGGGTGAAGCATGTAAACACTAGCCTTCAAGATCGCAGTATGTGGGCCATGAGGACGCTACTGCTGCGTTCCTGATCTGCATGCCGTTGCCCGCCCCCATCTTGCGCAATTGCCACTGCGTCTACGTTTCATGAAGCGCACATCCCTGCAAAACATAGGCTACGTGCCTACCGCAGGCGCGCTCAACTTCATCATACTCGAGCGGGTCTTGCGTGAAGATCAGGAGGACAGCAGAGCGTCTCCTTGCCGCTATTGGTCCATCTACCTCTGGCATCGAGCGTTACACAGCCTGGAGACAACGGCCCGCTTCGTACGAACACAACCACATATTCTTCTGCCCGCAACATCAACAGAGGGGTCATGGGGTGCTCATCGCCGTCGATGACTGGAAAGCCTCCGATTCGGGGACTCGGGGACGGAGGTGGATCCTCTCTCATGCCAACGCCGGCGTGCATATTAGATGCTTGCTGCGCCAGGTCATCGTCTCGAGGACCCTTTGTACTCCAGTTGATGCGAGTCTTCGCCCACGACGCTGGGATTTGGGCCAGAGTTGCGAAGGGTTCCTGCATTTGCCGCTTTCGTGTTCCTGAGTTGGCCGTGAGGCGGTGATAGACTTCGCTACAAGCCAGCCCTGGCCAGAGTGCCTGGCAGATCTGCAGAGAAATTCTGGTCTGGAGCAAAGGTTGAATACGTGAACGAGCTCAATCTCTGTGGTGTTGAAGGAGGGCCTGGAGGTCGTCAGATACTTTAGCTTCACTGGAGTCATGTCAATATCTTGAAATTTACGATTAGTAAACGACTACACTACTCTGATACTCTGACTATTGTGATTACGACCCCCAAGCATCTTAAGAAGCATTGTCTTCGCCTTCTCCACCAGATGAATTCGTGCAATGCGCGCAAGCAGCCCGAACGGTCACGTTGTCCGCCAAGTAGCACTGGGAGTCGCACCATTGACAGCGTGAAACCCACCTCCGTAGGGTGTCGCACTTTGCAGAGCCTGATGAGGAGGCGTGAGAATGGAAACCGCAGCTGTCAAGTGCTCTCCAGAGTGTGCAAGTCCGGGGTGGCTATGCACTGCACTGTACGCCATCGAGCCAGTGTCCTGCTCGCGAGAGTCAGGAGCGACAGGCGGCTCTTCAGTCGTTTCAGCAATGGCGTGTTGCTCTTCAATGCTGGCGTACGTGCTCGCCTCACGGCCTTGCTTGGCCAGTTCGCGAGCATTGCGCAAGCCCTCCTCGTCTTCTTTAGCACGATCAGCGACCTCCTTTTCACGCTGCTCCTCCTTCTCACCCAAGGCTTCCAGATCCTCCAACGGGTTACTGTCATCGTCGTCATCCTCGCTATCGTCAGCACCGTCGTAGGCCGTGATTCCGTTCGTGTAGCCATTCGGCATTTCACCACCGTACGACGCAGCAGCAGGCCCCATCGAATCCATTAGGTGATCGAGGTCGCCTAGTTCCTCCCGAGACACGTCACGCCAATGGCAACGAGCATGCTTCTTAGTGCAGCCTGAGCAGGATGTAAGATTCTTGACACAGTCCATGCGCAGTCGGCGGCACCGATCGCAAGGCGGCATTACACGATGACCTCTTGGTAGACCGTCCATATGCGCCTGACACAGTGGCCTGAACGGCTGACTGCTTTCGAGAGCAGGCGGAAGCGGTCTGCTGAAATTGTGTTTACTTGGCGTAGGTCCTGTGCCGAACATGTGTCCAGCGCCGCTCACGGATGGTCGGTGATTGCTCGTTGTAGGTGCCCGAGACATCGCTGGTGTGCCATCGCCGCCATAATAGCTGACTGGATCGATAGGAAGGTTCGGAGGCACCGGCGAAAGCGAGGAATTAGTCGATGCAGCCTCGTAGTGAATATGCGCGTTCTCAGCTTGCTTCGCTAGCGCCTGTGTGGTGTGCTCGGGATATGTAGTGGACTGGTGCCTCGAGTGTGGACTAGGATTGGCGTGATTCTGCGGTAAGCTCTCAAAGTGCTTGAGCAGATCAGAGCGGACTGCAGCGAAAGAACCGCTATTCGTATCGATGCCACCAGCCCTGTCGCCAACGCCGTTCACCCCTGAAAAACCGCTGCTCGATGAGGGAGGTGCGGTAGTCGTCTGTTGTGCGCTGATCTTCGCAGGCGTGCCGCTGCCACCGTCCGCTCTACGCTCCAGTATCGCCGCCCTGCGTCCTTTCAATCTGTGGCTTAGCTGTCTCGTCCTAGCCGCAACCATATCCGCCAGATTTGTGAGCTCCTTAAGCTTCGTTTCGAGCACATCGCATGTACCAACCTCCTTCTCCTCATCCTCCCAGATCGGCAACGGCGGAATGAGCTCCTGACATCTTCCGCTGTTGATAAATAGAAAGTCCTCCTCGCTGATCTGCACACGGAGCTGCTTCTGCGGGTAGTAGAATTGGCAGACCCTCTTGCCCTCCGAAAAGGTGCTGAGCGTGAATTGGCTTGGGTGTGAGCGCGCGAACTCGATAACCTCGAGCCAGGTGATGTTGTGTCCTGCGTCCTCTCCGCTAGCCGCCGCACCCTTGTGGTGAGTCGCTACGATCTTTGGCGGAGCATCGAAGCAGCGCTCGAAGCGCTTAATCAAGATAGGACCGAGTGGACGCGCGCCGAGATTCGAGGCCAGAGACTCATGCCGGTCGAGGACGTTGTTGTAAGCCTATAGCATGATCAGCGACACGCCTAGGACAACATCCCACAGCAGCCGCAAGACAGTATGCGCCTGCGCCGGACTACCACGGTCTGGTAGAATGCTACACTCTGGAGATGCCTGCAGTACCGGGCCATGAAGATGACTTACACCTAGTAGTTGCAATAAGTTCGGTATCGTATCTTCCTTGTTCAGCAGCCTATAGCATGAAGTTAGCCAGTGCGTCAAACACGCCTCTCCGTACCACCATTTCGCCATAAGAGCATATAGCCGAGTATACGAGCATAGAGGCGTTCTGCGACACGGAGATGCGGATTTCGACTCACGGCAAATCTTCCTGCGTATGCCTTGCGAGGTAGTTGATGCTCAATGCGCTCTTGCTAACCTTCGAAGGCGGAGCTTGTGATGGCGGTGCAGCAGACTCTGAACGCTTGCGCTTGCTGCCGACCTCAGTCGTCGGGGTAGGGGTGGTGGCTGTTAGCATCTCCATATTGCATGCATGGTCTCGATATGCGGTGTTGGAGAATAGGTGCAAAAGGAGAGATCGAGAAAGTGGGATTCATTAGTGCCCACCCACTCCGCCGCGATTCCCGTCGCGCCCCCTCCAAGCCTCCGTCACTGGCCGCGCCTCCACCGCCGACCTCTCCGATACGCCGCATCCACCGAATCGGACCGCGGTCGTCGTATGGGCATGGTGCGGCTCTGCATAGAGGAGAGCGAGCATCGCCTCTCGCTGCCCATTGATGGTGTTGGTTGGAAGAACTCACTTTACGCGTCAAAAACTGACGCGCGAGATTCCGAAAGTGGCTTAGCGTTCAAATCCCGCCGCTAGCAAACCACGACAACGACGTTCGACGCAAGAATTCCGAATCACATGCTGAAACTATAGCATAGCATGTCAGAACGAGGTAATTTCAGAGGTGGTGGCGGCGGCCGAGGCAACCGTGGTGACCGAGGTGGGCGTGGTGGCGGAGACCGTGGCGGACGCGGTGGAAGCAATGCGCAGGCCGACAGGAAGAAGGAAAACATCCTTGATCTAACCAAATACATGGACAAGGAGATCATGGTCAAGTTCAACGGTGGGCGAGAAGGTATAAATTATGTCACCATCCATCATCGAGTTTCTCAAAGCTTACACATTGCAGTAACGGGTATGCTCAAGGGCTACGATCAGCTCATGAATCTGGTTCTTGACAATGTCAAGGAGATCACGAAAGGCATGTGTGACTACGCTCATCGAATGGTACACCTGCTGACCATTTGACAGACGACGAGGGCAACACGAGCACTCGCTCACTTGGTCTGCTGGTTGCTCGGGGCACGTTACTCGTGTTGATCTCGCCCGTGGACGGCAGCGAGGAGATTGAGAACCCATTCGTGCAAGCGGACGACGAGGAGTGAGCGACATGGGGTGATGTAGACCACCACGAAAAGCCAACCTCGAATCGCAGGACTTGAGTGGCAACCAAGCGGCCAATTTGCCAGGCTCAAGCGCAGTACTCGTCTAGGCGACACGCGCAACGTGCACACGAAACGAAATGTGGCACACCAGCGGATCACGCGAGTGTCGCGAACGATTGATCATGCATTGATGTATCAAAAGACAGGGTCATCAGAGTCAGGGAGGGTATCATTAAGCTATCGTCGACATTACATAAAAACACCGCTTCCTCTGCTACGCTACACCCCCAGAACATAACACTTCATGCGTCATCCACTCTTCGAGATCTGACCACACTAGTACAGGGTGTTCTTCTTGTGAACATCCTTCCAGTCTGCAGCAGCCGCCGGGCTCGCCTCATGATCACTGGCACCTGGGATCTGCGGTGTTGCATCGGTGCCACCATGTCCATCACCGTACTTGCCCACATTCATCGGGAGGCCTGTAATGGGGTGCTTCACGATGCCCTCCTCACCGAGCGGCTGCCCTCCGCCAAGACGTTCCTGGCCAGCACCAGAAGAGCTTGTACCAGGTGGGTTGCTGGTCAAACCACCGGCAGCACCGGCAGCCGAGCGCTCTGGCTGATGCTGCACCTGCTTGGGCGTCTCGTCCTCGTGCTTGTCCTTGTGACCCGGGTGCAAGATCTTGTGCAGGAAACTTTCTTTCTTCTCGCCGTGATCGCCACCCTTAGCAGCCTCCTTCTCGCGTGCCTTCTGCAACTCATGCTCATGCTTCTCAATCTGCGCAGGTGTCTTGTGAAGATGCCCATCACCCTCATGTTGTTGGATGGAGTGAACAAGCTCCTCTCTAGTTGGACGAACCTCTTGACTTGGTCGTGTGGCCTCGTATACACCAGCGGCACCGGCACCTGTTCCTCCCACAACTGCCGCATCGCGACCGTAGTGCGTCTCGCTCTTTGGCTGCTCAGTCTCAGTCGCCTTTGTGGAAGGGGCAGGCTCTACTACAGGTACTTTCGTCCTGTGATGGATCTCCTCATCGGCGGTCTTGCCCTTCATCTTTTCTGGCTCAGGCTTGACTCGCGGATCCACAACATTGGCAATATTGCTGTCGTGTGGGCCATGAGTCTTCGAGGCCGGTCCGGTATCGTTGCGATCTTCGGAGAGCGCGTAAGCACCGGCACCACCAGCAGCCAATGCTCCGCCACCGATGGCAGCATCTCTGCCATAGTGAGTCTCGTCAACTGCAGGCGGTGGATTGTCCGTCGTACGCTGATCCGCGAAGTTGTTGTGCTGACCAGTCCGGCTATCGGTTGACACGGGATCGTTACGGTTCTCGAGAGCTTCATAGCCAGCAACCCCGGCGGCTCCTGTGCCGCCAACAACAGCGGCGTCGCGACCGTAATGGTGATCAGGTTGTGCTGGCACATCACGTTGAGCTGGGGCGGCTGCAGGCGTTGCAGTTTTCTTGTCGTGTCCAAAGAGATGATGATGATGCTCTGGCTTTGCTGCAGCTTTGCTCTGAGCTGTCGCGGGAGCTGATTGTGTTGGCTGGGACGTAGTATCGAGCGGTTGTGTCGATTGCGGTGTGTTGTCGCGGTGCTTCAACGCCTCATAGCCTGCCACGCCAGCGGTGCCGGCGCCGCCAGCTACCGCAGCGTCTCGGCCGTAGTGGTGTTCTGGCTGCGTGGGAACGTCTCTCTGAGACTGCGCCAGCGCTAGAGGTGCTGAAGGTGCTGAAGGCGCCACCTGCGATGTTGTATGGAGAGGATCTTGCTGACGCACGTCGCTGCGGTCTTTTAAAGCCTCGTAGCCAGCTAGACCAGCGGCGCCGGCACCACCAGCAACAGCAGCATCACGTCCGTAATGGTGGTCTGGCTGGGTGGAGCCTCCTTCGCTTTGACCGTGCACAGGCACCGAGGATGACGCTTGAGATGATGTGCTCAGAGGGTCTTCCTGGCGCACGTCGCTGCGATCTTTCAATGCTTCGTAACCTCCTACGCCTAGTACACCGGCACCGCCAGCAACAGCAGCATCACGTCCATAGTGGTGCTCGGGTTGTGTGGAGATATCGTTCTGGCCGCGCACAGGCGCTGAAGATGGCATCTGCGACGCCGTGCTCACCTGCTCCCGGTCCGGCAACGCCTCGTAACCTCCAGTTGCCCCAGCACCTCGAGCGAGTGCAGGATCTTGGCCTTGATGATGGTCTGGCTGGGTCGCAGGATCGAACGGCTCAGCGATAGTCGTTGGGGCTGCGTTACTGGAACCCAAGCCGGTACTCGGCTGCTGAGCTGAGCTGTCATGGCTTTTCAACGCCTCATACCCTGCGAGACCTGCTGCACCGGCTCCTCCGGCGACGGCTGCGTCACGTCCATAGTGATGCTCTGGCTCGGTAGGCAATGCACTTGTTCCAGTCATAGGCGGCGAGCGCGAGTTTGTGGTCGTTGCAATCGGGTGCTCAGCACCAGAAGCAGTGCCCGAGTATGCATCGTTACGAGACTGGCTCGCTTCATAACCTGCAGCTCCCAGGCCCGATGTGCCAAGAGATGTACCGCCGATGCCTGCGTTCCGGCCAAGAGTGCTCGCGTGACGATCCTCGCCCGTCTCGGTGGGGAATTCGCCGGGTACCTGTCAGAGGATAAGTTAGCCAACATGATTTCTCAAAGCAATAGCCAATGGATAGGGGCGCGAGGCAGCTATGTGGAGAAGTCGTCGGGTACTCCGTCTTTCACGAGCTGACTGCAGTCTTCGCAGTCGATAGGCATGCTACCTTCTTCCTTTGCTGTATTTGAGGATTGATCGATACGTACTACTACGTAGTTAGCCCACATGCTCCATGTATTTTACGATCTCCCCGAATTCGTACCATGAGGATCCAACACGTTCGCGATATCGGTCGAATGCGGGCCTTGGGTATGGTGCATGTAGCCCTCGACAGGCGTCTCGTCCGGCTTGTGGTAGCCAAATGGATCACCCGGGACATCGCGTGCAGTTCGCGCGCTGTCTCCCAGGTTCGACGCTCCAGCACCAGTAATGCCACCAGTACTGCTTGGCTCCTGCGAAGCGCCACGCGTAGGAAGCGAGCTATCGCCATACGTCGAACTCGGCAGAGTGTCCTCCGGCTGTCTAGACTTGTTCGCCTCGTACGCCATAGCTCCAACACCAGCTGTGCCAGCGCCAGCAAGTCCTGCGTCCCGGCCCAGATGCGATTGGCTAGCTGAGCTCGTGTCCTCTCCCACAGCCTCATCGGCTCCGAAGCGGCTGGTTGGGTCGGCGGCCGCAGTGGTGCCTCCGCTCAATGGGAAAGACCGCTCGTTGCTGGTAGTAGCACCAGATTGCGACCCTGCCATGCTCTTGTCAGCCTGACCACCGAAAGCCCCCTCGACGCCAGACTTGATGGCCATCGAGCTGGCTGTGCGCTCCTTTTGCAGCCCAAGACGAGAACCCGCCGTACCTGGAACAGTCGAGCCTGTCTCGCCGTAACGAATGTCGTCATGCTTGTCGCCTCCAGGGTTACTGCAAACACAATCAGATCGAGCCTTGCCTTACCATAGTTCATAGCTACTTACAGCACCTGCCTCGCAACGCCACGAGAGTCCTCTGCGTCTGGCTGTGACTCGATACGCGACGAGCCAATACCGCCGATGTCCTTTGTGCCTGTTGTGCTCATGTCGAGAGGCTTGTCCGATGTAGCGGTTGTGCCATAACGCATGTCATCGTGCTTGTCACCACCTGGGTTGCTGAACGAAAGTCAGTGAGATGCTTGTAGCACATAAGCTTGCCGTACATACAGTATCTGCCTGAGAACACCATGATCTTTCTTCTCTACATCGGGATTTGTCTGCAATTGTGCAGGTGCTCCTCCCGTGGCAGAAGACGCTCCACCTGAGAGTCCTTGTGATGAGCTGCCAGTTGGCTCGTTGTGCTCGCCGTGGTCCGACTTGAACATGCTCTTGATCTTGTCCATGTTGTTGATTGGGTGAGTTGTGTGTGAGTTGGTGTAAAGTGAAGTTGGAGTTCAAGAGAAACTGGTCAACAGTAGCATAAACACAGCGGTCTGGCCTTCTTCTTTTGCACCTACGTCACTGCGAAGAGCTCGACGCGTCTTGTGCCTCATGTGGCCCGCACGCGTGACTAGTATAACGTGGTACGCCCACCATGAGTGGCTACACTGAGACAGACTTACTTGCTTTCGGACGCACAGTGCAGCTCTATAGGCGCTGTGTGGCGGACGGTAGCCACAAGAGTACAGCGTGGCTTGAGAGCCGTCGATGAGTGGGCACGATGGTAACGGGACCATGCCATATGCGTGGTTGGAGGGTCGAAAAAGCAAAAGATCGAAGCTATGCTATGACGATGGCGTGCAGAGATCACTGTCGACCTAAGCCCCGGCGCAAGCATCAATGGCAGCTTGGCGGGTTACGCTGACTCGAGGAAACATAGCACAAGTCAAACACAAGGACTGGGTGCTACGGTCCGCCGAACAACAGCAGCGAGAGTGTCAACATTATTTGAGGAAGAAAGTCAAGTCGATGGACATAGAGTCGGACCGACTGCTGGCGGAAGTGGCCGAGCAAGCACGACGACGATCTCTCAGACAAGGACACCACGGGTGCAGACCGGAAGGACTCTAGGCACACGACCATGTACGACACGACATCGTTAAGCGTGGCGTGAGCGCTTTCATACTCCCTGGGCACCCCTCACTCCACCTCCCTCCCCACCGCCGGCGACGACGACCTCTCGGTGCCAATCCCGGCCCGGCAGTCCGCACTTTATGCACGCAATCCAGGCCCACCATGATGGAGTCCTTCGGTACCTGCGTGCCGACTGCGTGTCAGCCCGCCACCACACCGCACTGGGGTTCACTTCCGCCGGGCGTCACATCCTCACCGATCGTCACGCCCAACACGAAGACCGTTCCGGTTACGAAGTCAGTGAATATACTTCTACAATTGGGTAATCCGAGCCCAAATTGTTGGCCCGCGGTCATGCACGCTTACGTCTACTCATGAAGACAAGACGCCCGCAACTCTCCGCCCCACTTGCACGTTGGTCTTGCTCCTCCACATCTATCGCGGACTCTATTCCTCTTCTCTTACTTCACTGTATTCAGCATCTCTTATTCGGTATCTTATCCTTCCAGGCGGATGTAAATATTACCTGTCCTTACCCGTATAGTCTGGATCTGCAACACCGTCTCCACGCCTCTCACACTGTCGACAGCTTAAGTCCGCCTTACTACCGCCCTATCTGGCACTGGCCACAACGTGTAGCAGTCCCTTTTGGATGACTGGGTCAGTCGCTGCTAGATCTCAACAGCTAGCCAGCATCGGAGGACCTTCTCATCAGACCTCAAGACGCATACGCCAGGCGTAGCGAATTACCCGGGTCGTAACCTCAATCTACCAACTACTCACACTACTCATCATCACCTCACCCACAACATGGTCTTCCGCGAAAAAGCCAAAGCACTCTTCCGTCGCAAAAATAGCGGCACCGACTCCTCCCTCTCCAAAACCTCAAATTCCTCCTCCAACTCCTCCCGCGAGCGCTGGCCCAGCAACGTCTACAAACCCGGCGAAGCGATGCCTCGTCCGAAGTACCGTAAACCACCCACCAAAGAGCATAAAGAAAAGCTTGAAGCCTTTTCATTCGGTGATTCGTGGAGACGGAAAAGCTTTCAGAGTAATTACTCGCCGATGGGGACCAGGGCACCAAGTCGGAGGAATAGTCTGTTTAGTCGAAAGAGCTATTCAAAGTCCAGGCCGGGGAGTGTGAGTAGTTTGGAGCCAGGGGAGAAGGTTGGGGTGCGGCAGAGGGAGATGCATAGTGGTGCTGCCGTGGATGGGAGGTTGAGTCCGGAGGTTGAGGCGGAGGGAGATGACGATGTTGGGAATGGTGAGTAGATGGTGTTGAGATGATGTGGATTTAGCGTGATTGAGACTGACGATGTTTGCAGTTGGGCTTTCGAGAGTTCAATCTCGAGACCACCATCCGATGAAGTCACGACCACGAACTGCGGACATGCCTCCGGACGGCGACTACTTCAGCACGATAACTGCGCATGATCATGAACCGTTCTCAGAACACGAGATCACGCTGGCGCTTCAGCGATCTCATTTGGCTGTTCCGCGGAGCTGACCAATTAGCGGGATGGATATATGATTCTTTTTGGGGCGTACGGCGAGACGTGTAGATGACACTGTATATGGGACCTGCATATGGGCGGAATGGACACATCATGGGCTTCTGAGGCGTTTGGTCGGAAACTGTGCAGCATCTCTTTTGCATGTGATCGCAAGCTAGCCGGATATGGCAGGCACGAAGGAAAGGCAGGAAAGGCGTATGTTGGGAATGGGAACATAGACTACGCTGCTGCGCGAACATAGCGACTGTGTACTGTACATCCAATCTGAACCTCATCGATCCTACATTCTATCATCCTGTCGGCGCCGGGTCTCGGGCATTGCGAGCCGAGGTCCAGACGACATCCCGAATCTCAGCTCACATGTTCGCGTTCGAGATGAGCGACATCTTCTCTGTTCATGTTTCTTGGATGCTGTAGGACTTTCACCCGCACATCACGCACTCCTATCTGGCCTACACTCCTCAAGCTCGAACGTCCTCTGTCGAATAATCCTGCTAGTACTATCTCTCCTTTGACTGGACAACCATTGGTCTCCAGACGCTTGATCGTCACCATGTCTTCATATCCTACCTTGATCAAGCCACCGAAAGAGCCCACAGGCAAGAGTGCAATCGAAGATGTGCTGGAGCTCACACATCTCGAAGATATAAATCCAAACCTGTTCACGAACACAAGACCGCTATGGCATCCTCCTGGCGCAAGAGGCATATACGGCGGAGCAGTGATCGCACAATGTCTTGCTGCAGCGCAACGAACAGTACAGCCTAGCTTCACGGTCCATAGCATGCATTGCTACTTCGTGCTCAATGGCAATGCAGACATACCCATCATCTACCACGTTGAACGCGTGCGAGAAGGACGAAGCTTTGCAACCCGAACGGTCCAGGCTCGGCAACGAGGTGCACCCATCTTCACCACAACTCTGTCATTCATGCGAGAAGGCAGCGGAGGCAAGAAGCTAGTCGAGCATGCCCACCATATGCCTGATGTTCCATTTCCCTCCGACGAACAGCCCGGCGAAGACTTGCTCAGAGGAGCCAACAGCCCGTTTGTTAGTCAGCGAATAGATATCCTGAACAACGACTCTTCGCGTCCGTACGAAAAGCGAACACGCCAATGGATCAAAGCCAAAGGCCGAATAAGCGATGATGGCGGGCACCAAGCCCATCTTTCCGCTCTAGCATATATGAGCGACTCCTACTTCATCGGCACCATCTCCCGCGTCCACAAACTCTGGCGCTACAGTGCTTCACCCGCCAGTGCCAACAAGAAGGAAGGCGGCGGTAAATTGGGCATCACTCCCGAGACCGTCGAGAAATTGAAGAAACTGGACGATGCCACCCTCCGGCGAATGGAAGGTATGGACGAAGACATCATCGCCGAGTTGCGGAATGTAGATGTCAAGGACGGCGAGGTGGTGTGGAAGCTGGGGATGGAGAGACCGGAGATCGGGATGATGGTCAGCTTAGACCATACGATTTACTTCCACTCACCCAAAGACTTCCGTGCGGACGAGTGGATGTTTACGGAGTGCGATTCGCCTTGGTCGGGCGATGGGAGAGGTTTAGTGCATCAGCGGATGTATACTAAGGATGGGACGTTGATCGCGACGTGTGTGCAGGAAGGGCTTGTGAGGTTGAAGCAGGATGCTCCGAAATTGTGAGGTTCGCGTTTGAGGTAGTGGGAACATGTACAGAATTGTTGATACCATTTGTTTACTGCTTCTTCGGTGTGCTTTCCCAGAAGAGTGCCTGATCGACGAGGACCTGTCACCCATGGAGGTAGCTGCAGACTGCACATTGGAAAGGAGAAGATGGAACAGCAGTCGGAAAAGCATTGCTGTCGTTCGTAGGTACAAGTTGATCCTCTTTGCAACCCCGTCACTCAGTATTGATATCATCCCAGGTCGACAGCCACGCAAATCCCAACGCCAAAATCATCAATCCCATCGCCATCATTAATCTCCCAGACGCCAAAAGCCATAAAGCCCATCACTGTCGACACCGCACTCTGAAGCTATTCAGCGTCAGCGAGTGTCGAGTTTCAGAAAAGGGAAGCTCACCTCTCAACTCTTGCTAATAAATACAGCCATCGTAATGAGCAAGGCCGCGATCGCCGCCGACACCAAGCAGTAGCAGAGGATGACAGCGCAGGATCCGGCGACGTCGCTTGCATCGGCCTTGTCGTCTGCATATGATGCTGCTTCGAGTGGTGGGTGCGTTGTTGTATCTTGAGCTTGAGCTTGAGTGCGAAGCACCGTCGGTCTGATGGCTCCCCACCGGTGTGGTGACCGCGTCGGCGGTGGTGGGTGTCAAGGAGGCCATCGTGGGAGTCAATGACTTGAAGAACATCATGTTGTCGTGCGGGTGGGTGTGTGGTATGGTATGGATGTATGGTATGGTGTGATGTGTTCTGGTATGCTTTGAATGTTGATGTTGATGTATGGTTGAATGTTGAATTGGAAAGACGGCAGGATCTTATATGGGTTGTTTGTTTACGTCGGGACAAGAGAAAGAGCCTCTCATGAAGCCCTTTCCTAGATGGCCATGCACTTGCTTCAGGAGTACCGACTAGTACTTCCTTGATCTTGTTGTGGCTTTCTGACCCAGGATCGCAGAAACGAGCCTGGATCATTAGAAGTTATTTCAATGGCAATCGTGAAAGAGATGGAAGCTGTCTTTCTAGGTATGCTTTGCAAATCGTGTTTTGGGCTGCTAGCAGCGCTTTTTCAATCTCGTTATTGTCAAATGAACTGGTACACACATCTATCGTGTCTTCGCCTCAAGCCAAGCCATCCTCGCCGTAAGATTGCTCTTCTACCTCAACGCTCGGTTTCTACCACTGGAGCTCATGGATAGCCTCCTCCTCATCTTGTAAAAACGAGCCAAAATCCTTGCGAGCATGCTTGCTCCACTTCCGCGCCTCATAGCCGATAATGTCCACCTCGAACTCCGCAACCAGTAGATCGGCCAGAGTTTGCTGTGCAGCCGTACGCTTTTCACGACCAAGGGAAGTCGCAATTGCCTCCACGAAGTGGACGGGTGAGGATTCGCGGTGGTCATGCTCCCGCACTCCGAATGAAACGACCTCCAGTCGGCATCCCAGATCGTCTTTCACGAACCTGTCCGTATCAAAGTCGTAGTGCCTGAAGCGGGCAAAGATGTCGGCGGCCAGACGCTGTAGTGATGGAAGCTTCGAGGCATAACAGCCTGTCCTTCGATAGCCTTGATTTTTGTAATTCTCCGGCCAATTCAGCACATTCAGAGTGTAGATATCGCAGGCCTTGCCAATGATGATGTCCTGGAAGTTGTTAGCTAGCACTAAAGACATACTCCACGGTTCGTGCTCACCAAGGCCCGCGTGAAACTGGTCGACATGTGCGAGAACGAGTTGTACTCGAAGCTCTGTGGCGGCAAATGCAGGCCTAAGTGCAACAACGTTCGAGGATGGGGATGATCTAGCAAAGCCTCCAGATCGTCTTCTTCGTAGTACAAAGCTTCACCGTCCTCGGCGCCAGGTTGAGTAGGGGGTCGGCTTGTTATGTCTAGCGTCATCTGCTTCAGCGAACCGGCATGGCGATTCAGGGATGCAACATTCGGAAGTCGTGGTGCGTTACGCAGGCAGAGCTGGAGGCTCTCGAGGGTAGGCGTAGAGTAGATGAGAAGGTCCTCAACCATGTCGATCGTTCGATCAGCTGGCTCGCCGAGATCATGCACCACAACGAGACCGCGTAGGCGTGGCTTTTCGGCGTTTGTGCTCATTGTACCGAGGAAGATGTCTGTGTTCGTGCAGTGCTCCAATGCCAAGTACTTCAGCTTCGCCACGTCGACGTAACTCATCCATGTATGCGCGGCACATCGCAGGTCGACATCTGATAGGGTGAGGTTCGTGATCGAGTTTAGGACTCCCGCTTGACTTAGGGGCGCAGGGTTTAGGTGAACGAAGAGCGTGGACGTGAGTGGATCGACAACATGACCCGCCTGCATGTCTCGATAAGCATCACCTTCGGACCACAAGCGTGCATCAACCTCGAGAGTTGTAATTGCGCAAGTTTGGATGATGGCGGAGCCGAGGAGTGCAGTATCGAAATCCTCTGGCACGATGCGGAGCTTGAAGACGGTTGACATCTCGTGTGTCTTGGTGTACTCCAGCAGATCGGGTTCGTCAGTCTCTAGCCGCCCTTGCGGATCGTGATGCCGAGGAAACAACTCGATGTGTTCGAGTGTACTCTGCCGCTGCCAGAGAAGATGAGTAATTCGCCTGGGCAAGGGTCGTGGAACAATCCAACTATTTGAAATCAGTACTTGCCACGATCATCGAGATTGGCCATCAGTGGCAGCGAGTGCTCCGTACCTCAAGCGCCGAACCACATTCTTGGGAATCATATTGATGATCACCTCCAGCCACTGATAAGCCGTGATTTCGTCAGCGTGGTGGGAGCCGGCGAAGATCTCGATTTCCCGGATGTGTTGTAGGCCCTCGTTCTCGCGCGTGAGCATGTTTTTGACCCTCGGCTGTAAGTTCTCGCTGATCGTGAAATGCATGGTACGGTAGAGGAACGGAAGCGCTATTGCGAATAGTCGATGATTGCCAAGCGCAATCATGTTCCTGAGGTCGCTCTTCGCATGGATCTGGCGAATTCAGCATTTGTATACCTTAGTCTTGCACAGTCCACGTCACTCACGAGTGTAGTAATATGGTTTAGCAGCTCTGTTGGCAACCCAGTGAGAGTAGGCGCAATCTCTGCCTGCGGTACCACGCGTGCAAGCTCCTCGAGATTGCTAGTCCGCCAGAAAGGAACTGGCGGGGCCGGCGAGGTGTCAGGAATGCTGAATTGATCAAAGGAAGGCATCTTGGCGATCGCTGTTGTTGTAATGTGTGTGCGCCAGTTCTGTGCAAAGATGATGCTAGTCCAGGATGATGTGGATGTTAGAAGCCGAGATGGAGCGTACAAACGAATGCGGAAGTAGTGAAACGCACAGACCACTCTTGACGTACATTCACATCTTGATGGATACTGGAAATCCATATATAACATCGCATTCACATATGAGGAACGGCAGGTCAGAATTGTAAGTTGCATGAAGAGTGTTCGGAGCATGCGGAAGCTCAGATGGCTATATTTGATGGTGTTTGCTCGCAATATGTGCTAGTACAGCTCCGTACAAAGGAAGCCCTAGAGATGCGTATTAGCAATCTGAGCTCAAGACTCGACAAGTAGCGGACGGCATAGTTTTGGACGGTCAGAAGGAACAATTGGATATTAATAAGATCGTCATAAGTTGATCGGACAGTGTGAATAAAATCATCATCGCAAAGAGGAGGCAGGGGGAACATGATCAACGTACCACGAGACACAGCTTCACACATCCTTCTCCGAAGGCTCTCCGGCAGATGGTCTCCCATCGCGCTCACCCTGTGCTTCGGCAGCCTTCTCGTCGTCGAATTGTCGTTGCACCATCGATGCTGCCCGTACATTGACCGGGCTGTTGACGGCCGTCAGGACATGATCATCCAGTTCCACTTTCGGGCCCTTGAAGTTCTTCCTGCCGTCCACGAACCATTGGATCATGCTGATGATGAGCACGATGCCGAATGCGACGATGCAGTAGTTCATGCTACTGCCCGTGACGGGCAGCTCGGGTGGGAAGACGAAAAGCACTGTAGTGAGGATGACGTAGGCCACGCCGAGTAGATTCGCGAACCAGGCGAACCACTCTGGGAGGATGAATGAGCGGGTTGCTGGTAGCATCTTGCGACCTCGTAGACAGTTTATAGCCACGGGGATGCCGTAGGACAGCCCGAGAGCCACGACTGATGCTGAGACGATAGCGTTAAAGGCTGACGTCGAGCCTAGGAAGATGCAGCCGAAGACGAGCACTACGACGTTCGTCAGGGCCAGCGACTCGAGCGGAACGTCCAGTTTAGGGTGCACGCGTGATAAGATCCTGCTGAATGGTAGTCCCCCTGTTACACATGCCTCAGTTAGTACATTATCGTCCCGGATAGAAGCTTTGTTTGCACTTGCCGTCTCGAGCGAAGGCATATGTCATGCGGGACGAGGTAGTCATGATCGACACATTTGCGAACAGAAGACATATTAGTGGAAACAGCAGCAAGCAGACGGTGCCCGCTCTGCTGCCTGTGGCGTGGTACAGGATGTAACCGAGTGGTCCTGCAGGAGAGCTGATCACTTCTTCCAGCGGGCCTGCAACGAATAGCAGGCAGCTCAAGAAGACGAAGCCTGTACCAATCCCGATGGCTACGCAGTAGATCATGATCTTGGGTCCTTCTACAGCGGCGTTGGGGATTTCCTCGATCTAGGGAGGACGTTAGCAGCCATTCCCGCGGTCTATCGGGGTCTAACGGCTTCGTACCATATGCGCAGTAGCATCGAAGCCTGTGAGGCCGAGGCCACCTTGCAGCAAGCCAAGAAGCCAGGCTACGCCGCCAGGCCAGCCAGTCTCGTTGATAAAGGTGCGATACACAAGGTCTCCAGAGTTGTAGTCCGGAGAAGCGCACGCCAAGATCGTGATGCAAATAATGGCGAAACCGGAAATGCTCCAGATGATGGCGGTCTTGTTGATGTAAGGCAACATGTGGTTCCCGAATGCGTTGAGTATAGCTGCTACCTGGAAAGCAACGGGTAGGGTGGTCAGCACCAGTCATATGTCCTAGGCACCTCGCCGATATCTTACCACATTATACCCAATGTAGATCAGGAATTGGTGCCACGGCTGCGGGCTGTAGTTCTCGTTGTACAGCGAGATAATGCCGATGATCAGTTGGGATCCGAGCAGACCTGCTGTTGCAACCAGGGACCTGTAGATGAGCAGAACGTCAGCCATCGCTCTCCCAGATTACTTCAGAAGGTACAATCAATTCCATAGCATTCGACCAAGTCGTCGGAATCGCCGCCTCGCATACATCCTCCCCACAAGGACTGCGAATGTACAAGGACGCGGTCATGCCTCTCGTTCTCTTTCGGAGCTTGTGGTTTTAAAAGATCATTGGCAAGGCCTTACATCCATCCAAAAACGTTTATCCAGCCTGTCACCCAGCTCAATATGGGCATCCATCTCTTCCAACTAATCACAGCGACCCAGTGGTACTTCGTGGCTGTCAGTGGTTTCCTTCTGTCCAAGCATGAGCTAGCCTACCTGTCCTCCAGCTGTTGGATACGCGCTCAGGAACTCCGCCAAAGACGCTGCCAAACACAAATTGCACACTCCAGCCGTTATGAGACCCCAGATCACCGAAGTAGGACCTCCGGAAGGTAACGCCAAGCTCAACGACGCACTCAAAGCTGTCCATGAATTGAGGATCGCAAACGCAAGCCCCAGCATCGACAGAGGACTGAAGTTTCGACGCAGCTCTTGCTTAATTCCCAGCGCCGCGAGATGCGCATCGTCGGGGAGCAGACTCTTCTTGCGAGCCGCGGAGGACTTTCTGTGCGCTATCTCATCCATGGCGGCGTTTTCCCGACCTTGGGAAGGCGTGAATGCGTCCAGGTTTGTCTACTTCAGCATCCTTCAAGTACTCTTCGTCGTCGGCGACGGTGCGAGAGGCACACGACCGACGACTGATGCATGATGACACACATTTTCAGCAGCGCACGGTCCGCTATCGCCGGCGGCGTGCCGATCGCTGACCTGACATGGCGACAGTGTCATCAGCGCGAGATATCGGCTCATAGCGATCGAAGCAGGAAGAGAGCGCCCTCTTTACGTGTGTCGATGTCGAGATTGTGCGGACCAACGTAAAGGCACCACCGCCAATGCAAACTCGACTCGCGAAGAGCTTGGCGATTGCTTGGTTGGCGCTAGAGGATGGCCATATCTGACCTCCTGTCTTCAACATAGGACGTAGAATAACCGTAACTAATTCTTGCTCGATAGCAAGCAAGTCTGGTCCGGTCCGCACCAGTGTAGTACATTTGCAGGGTCGACGGGAAGTAACCTACAAGATCGTCTTACTTACACACACGTAGCCTGTCATCACACAGGAAAGGCTGGAGTTTGTGCAGAAGGCTCATTGGAATCTGTCCTGTATCTTGACCAATGCTGACGGGAAGTAAGCTACTGGATGTACCGAACATGAATAGCTGAAGTGCGTTGGACAGTGGTGTAAAGGCAGTTCGCAGCCCGAACCGTGCACGCGCGTAACCTTCGCGTTCTTGTGGTCCTTCCTTCCGTCTACAAGCATCGCGACCGATACCTGCTCTCGCCAAGGTGTACATAGATTCCAAGGGCTGCGTACTCACGAAGCGTATGCTAACAAGAGCACGGCTAGTAGTCTTTGCACTGGTGTAGAAGAGTGAACTAGGTTGTATGCCCAAAGCAACAGATGGAGATCAGGACGACAGCACCAGAGACCGCAGCCGTACACAAAGGTCCCAAAGGGCCACTTCGCCATCGATGCTCACGATGCGGATTGACCAGGTCAAATCTGCTTCTCTGTAGCGGTTGTCGTGGAGTACGGTACTGCTGCCGCGAGCATCAAGCGGCTCATCGGCCAGACCACAAATCAGCATGCAGCAAAATCAAGAAAGCTCGCGCCAAAGTTGCAAAAGAAGACCATAGCGTGCGTGACGCTACTCCAGACTTTATGACTACCGCCAATGCTTTCGAAACGAACGTCGGTCACTTCTGGGGTCTTCTGCATACGCGGGATTACATGCGTGCCCGCTCGGCACTGACGAGACTACTCACCGAGCTCAACACGCTGGATAGCGTACGGGAGGCATACGATCACATGATGGATCTGATGAAGCTATCTCGGTCGGACAATCTCGGCATGCGACGGCTTGCACCGACCATCATGTTGCGTCTTGACCGCGACCAGGAGTGCTACGACTTTATCAAGTGGTGGGCGACGTGCGATCCCGATGGCCATTACGACTGGGGTGACATGAGCCTGCCCTACCTGAGCATTAACGATGCCGACGTTCTCGAAAAACCTGATCATCTCTCCAAGGACGAATATCCGAGCTTTGATCATCTCGTTGCGATTCTCCTGCTCAAGCTGAAGCTGCTTGTCGACATCCGCAATCTGAAAGTTGCCCGTAAGATTTTTCTGCATAAAAACCTCATCCAGGATCTCCACGAGAGTATCGAACTGTCTGTCATCCGCAGTCCTCTCTCGAGGCTCTTCCAGAAAATGAGCAATAGAGATCTTGTTCGGACTGAGACCAAGCTTCGCATGCATGTCACTGAACTTGGTGTCAAGGTCATGGAAAAGAACCGCCATTTCATGTTCCACCTCTTCGAACCCGACGAAGCGCTGTCGGAGCATCCCGAGTACTCATCGGACGGCTCATGGGAAGAGAGTGTTCTTGCGGTGCAGCAATCCTATGCTGCTTTCTGGGAGACGGAAGGCATTTTCGAGTTGCTTGATGAGGCCCGAGCATGCGGGGCACGAGACTCGGAGGATGAAGTAGAGGATATGATGACAGGCACGGCGTTTCAGTCGGACCCAATAGGTAAGAACCGGACTGCCGAAGAATTGTTGGCGGATATGAGCGTTAACCGGATTTGGGGCTATATTGACTACGCTATGGCGAATGCATCGTATTTGGGACCTTGGTCGGAAAGGCCTTCTGAGCAGGAAACCCGTAAGAACAAGGAAGCATGGGCAGCTGGCGATGAAGACATCTGGGGTGAGGAGGATGATGACGACGATGATGAGGACGAGGACGAAGCATGAGCGACTGGCATTTCAGACAAGCAAGTCTGCTCTACATCAATCAACGAGCTTTGATCCGTCAGCATCTCGCTCGTTGATTGATGTCGTGGTGGGAGTCTATAGGACAGGATCGGAAGCAGTGGAAAGTTAAAGACGCGAAGAGCATCTTCTACAACGACGTGGATGCAAAAGGTAGCCGAGACCATGACGGAACAGCTGGTGTACCAGTCGCACGGTCACTTTACCTCAGAGCTCACCTACGCCGCCTGGAAGCATATCCCATCTGCCTGAATCATCTGGACGAAGGACATGGCCATCCCGCTACATGTCCAAGAACGTATGTCGTCGCAGCCAGGCAGCAGCTTCGAGATCGAGCGGTTACAAGCCAGCCACAGTCCGTTCTACTTCGTACCAGAGGAGACAGTGAGGGTCGTTCGTAAGGCCTTGGGCGAGCATGTTTAGTGTCGAATGAAGTGTCGCGATTGAGAAAGTCGAAGTTGCTGAGGTTCTGCACACGGTTACACAATGTGAATACGACTCTTTCATGGGGAACGTCTGTGTATTGATCAGTCTCGTTGTGCTGATGTGTTGTCGGGGATTATTCCAACGTGAGAAAGATGCCTAAGGCTCACATAAAATGTAACTGCATGTGCTTAATGCCAGCTTGCATATGGATAATGACGGAAATTGTTCGAAGCAGACACATTGCCACTCCTGCATCTGATAAGCTACGTTTCGAGTCCAGACATCAGCTCCCCAGTCTCTACCTTCTTCGTGACATGGAACATCGATTCACATAAGGCATACTGCTCCCACGAGACACACGACTCTCCAACATCTTAGATATTACACAATGCTTCCTCCAGGTCGGCGGCGAGGTGCGGCGGTATCGTCGGGTACGATGCTACTAGGCCTCTTCTTACTCTTCGCTTCCACTGCATCGGCAGCTGGATCCGTCCTCGGACTAGACTTCGGGACACTCAACCTCAAAGCAGCATTGGTCAAGCCCGGAATTCCTCTCGAGATCGTGCTTTCGAAGGACTCGAAGCGGAAAGAAACTGCTGCTCTGGCTTTCAAGCCGAACCGAGACAGCAAGAACCAGATACTGGCCGAGCCTGGAAAGTTCCCGGAGCGAGTCTATGGCGGAGATGCATTGGCGTTGCAGGGCAGGATACCCGGCGAGGTGTTCCCAAACCTCAAGCTGCTTCTGGGATTGCCAGCGGATGGAACAAGCGATATGGTCTCGACGTACAACAGCAGATATCCGGCAGTTCGAGTAGAACAGGTGGAGGAGTTGGGCACCGTAACGATCAAGAGTTCTGCTTTCGTCAAGGAGGAGCTTCCGTGGTCGGTGCAGGAGCTGTTAGCGATGGAGTTGGCGAATGTGAAGAGGAACGCGGAGGCATTAGCTGGCAAGGGCTCGAGCGTAGACGATGCGGTTATTACAATTCCGGCATTTTACACGGCGGACGAGAGACGAGCGATCGAGAATGCAGCAGGTCTGGCAGGCTTGAATGTCAACGCTATCATCACGGACGGTCTGGCTGTGGGTTTGGACTATGCGAAGAGCAGGACATTTCCGGAAGTGACCAAGGGTGAGAAGCCTGAGCACCACATTGTCTACGACATGGGTGCAGGTTCGACGACGGCAACGTTGTTGCGTTTTCAGGGCAAGAGTGTCAAGGATATTGGCCGCTACAACAAGACGGTGCAGGAGGTGGCTGTTTTGGCCACAGGCTGGGACCGAACGCTGGGAGGTGAGAGCCTGAACCAGGTCGTAG
Organism: Elasticomyces elasticus; assembly: GCA_035926095.1. Classification (NCBI taxonomy): domain Eukaryota; kingdom Fungi; phylum Ascomycota; class Dothideomycetes; order Mycosphaerellales; family Teratosphaeriaceae; genus Elasticomyces; species Elasticomyces elasticus. The sequence continues at coordinate 547,010 of JAVRQT010000015.1, forward strand.
TCAACGACTTTGTGCACAAGTTCCTCACGAAGCCTGTGCTGAAGAGCCGGGGCACTCAGGAGGCCGAGATCAAAGCTGATGGGCGATTGATGTCGAGGCTGTCAAAGGATGCCGAGAAGGCCAGGCAGGTTTTGTCTGCTAACACTGAGACGACGAGTTCCTTCGAAGAACTTATGCCCGAGATTGACTTCCGTGTCAAGCTCACCCGCGCTGATTTTGAAAGCCTGACAGTCGACTTCGCAGAGCGCGTTGAGGGCCCGATCAAAGATGCCCTGGCTGCAGCGAAGTTGACCATGAAGGACATCGACAGCATCATCATGTTCGGTGGCGCAGTACGGACGCCATTCGTGCAGAAGAAGCTCGAAAAGGTCGCTGGCGGCAGTGCTAAGCTCCGCTCGAACGTCAATGCAGACGAGTCTGCAGTGTTCGGTGCAGCCTTCAAAGCTGCTGGCCTTAGCCCGAGCTTCAAGGTCAAGGAGATCCGTGACTCTGACGTTGCTGGGTATGCCGCAGGAATGATGCATCAAGACGGCGGAAAGGATCGGAAGCAGCCCATCTTTGGCATCACATCACGTGTTGGCAGCGGCGCGGCTACGAAGCAGGTCTCCTTCAAGGACAAGGAGGATTTTGCGTTCAGTGTTTACCAGACTGTCGATGGCGTCGACAGACCAGTAATACGCGTGCAGACGAACAACCTGACTGCGGGTGTCAAGGAACTGAACACGAAATATGGTTGCACTGCAGCGGATGTGTCGACCAAGTTCGGCATCAAGCTTAGTGCTGTCAATGGGCTGCCTGAAGTCGTGAGCGGCACGATCAGCTGTGAAGTCGAGGGGTCTGCTAAGAGCGGCTCTGTGATGGACACAGCCAAGGACTGGCTCGGACTTGGTAAGAAGGATCAGGAGCCATTGGGAGTCGAAGACGATGGCCCTACCGAAGAGGTGAAAGCTGGTACTTCGTCTGCTTCTAAGTCAAAGTCTTCGAGCACGTCAACTAGCGGATCTTCCTCCAGCAGCTTAAAGGTCCCGGAAAAGCCAAAGAAGAGGACGGAAAGCATCAATGTGGCTTTCGTTGTCACACCACAAGGCAGCCCTCAGCCAGCTCCCGAAGAGCTGAAGCGCATGCGAGACCGACTGGCAGCGTTCGACAAGTCGGACCACGCGCGTCTTGACCGCGAAGAAGCGCTCAACGTGCTCGAGAGCTATACCTACCAGGTCCGAGACTTTCTCAGTAACAGCGATTACTCCATGGTGGGCACCGATGCCATGCGTGACGAGATCAGTAAGCTACTCGATACCACTCGATCTTTCATGGAGAGCCCAAGCGATGTTGCGAAGGCGACTGAGCAGGTACTCCGAGAGAAGCTAAGCGGTCTGAAGAAGCTCGTTGAGCCTGTCAAGTCAAGGCGGTCCGAAGAGACTGCCCGGCCTGAAAAGGTGGCAGCACTTCGCGAGAGTCTCGACCAGACTGGCAAGTTCGTGGAGATGGTGCGCGAGCAGGTGGACAAGGCTGCTACGGCGTCTAGCAAAGCGAGCATTATCGAGGCTAGCAAGGCGGCGGAAGCTGCTGCCAAAAGTGCAGCTGCGCCTGCCGAGTCGTCAGCGGCGAGCGGTGACTTCGACGACCTCGAGGAGCCTGATACTTCGAGTACATCCACTTCTGATGCGCCTAAGTACTCCAACCCTGCAGACTTCTCACCTTACTCATCTGTTGATCTGGCGGACTTGGAAGCCGTGTACGAGAAGGTTGGCACTTGGCTCAGCGAGAAGGAAGCCGAACAAGGCAAGCTGAAGTCTCACGAAGACCCTGTCCTGCTGGTCAAGGACATTGAGACGCAGGCGTCGAAGCTGAGTCAGGTCATGAGGGATCTGTTGTCGAAGAAGATGAGGCAGCAGCAGCAATCGAAAACGACGAGCAGCAGCAAGAAGCCTGCTTCTGCGAAGTCGAGTAAGACAAAGAGTAGTAAGAAGTCTGCGAAGAGCAGCGCTACGTCTACTGATGGCGCCGAGGAGAGTACTTCGGACACGAAGAGCGCAAAGCCGGCGTTCGTTACCATCAATCCTGGCGATGATATGCCCACCGAGGAGGAGATCATGAGGATGGTCAACGAAGCGAAGGATCAAGGCGCTGAGACGAAGGCAGCGAAGAATAAGCATGATGAATTATAGATATGATCGATCAATCAATATAGATCCCTTGCTGCGTGTTTACCACATCTGGTGTCCTTGTCACAAGTCCAGGAGTCTCGTGGTAAAGCTTGGCATTGCATTAGGAAGGCACGCACAACAATGAAATTGTGGTAAATTGTCCATTGCAAGTTACCTGTACATCGTCTCGAATATGGTACATCGCGTCACGGTAGCCCTTAGAGCCGTGGCGAGCAGGGACACCACGAACTTCGTCATCGCTGCCCCGCCGACCCCTCACGGTTTCTCCTCGGGCACAAACAGCTAGGTATCAGTATGCTCAAAAAATTCTGCTGGACATCTGCTACCGCAAACTATCATGATCACAGATCTTGATACAGCCCGTAAGGCGATTCGTCACCCATTGACTCAGACTCAATTGGCTAACAATCACTGAAGGCATAGTTTAACGGTTAGAACATAGGTCTCATAACTTGATCAAGTCATGAGGCTTGGGACATCCTAAGATCTGAGTTCGAGTACGTCCACTACTCCTCCTCACGCATTAGGCGGTGCTAACACCGCCAAGTTCTCAGTGCAGGCAGTTTCGCGCTCATCCTTTTGTCGTTCTGATGGTCGTCGGCCTTGTAGCCATGGTGGGAGAGCATTGGGGATTTTTGGCATTTAGGCAGACGGTTTCGTTTTCTCAAGGCGAAAAACGAGCAGTAGATAATGTTGATTGCGGTATATACACCGACTGAACTCGTCGATGGCCTCGGATCACTGGCCATGGGCGCCACAACGCCTTGCTAAACTGACGACAGGTTTCCAAATCAGCACTCAACTGTACAGACCTCCCTCAAGGCACACTGGATTAACACGCTTTATTTTTCAGACCACGTCCCACTACTGCTGTCTCTTCCGCTTCTCCTTCATCCTATCCCTCCGATCACCCTCCGCAAGCCATTGACTCGCCTTGACCAATTGCAGCACATTGATCCACTGCTTGATCGCCATGACGGGCGCACTGCCGAGCGTCAGAATCCAGGGCACTGTACTGTCCATCTTGTTCGCTCTCGCCATCTCCATAGCTCCGGCTGAGAAAGGACTTGGGAACAGCAATGACGGGATTGGCTGGTGGGGTGTGACGGGTGTGGTGCCGTTCTGGCCTGCAAGACCCGCGGATGGAAGGAGTGCGGGTGTGATAAGTGGGCTGCTGAAGCAAAGGAGGTAGAGGGCGATGAAGAAGAGCTCGTTCAGGGCGCAGAAGGTGAAGAGGACGACCTGAAATCATGTCAGCAAAGAGACCAGGGTGCACGAGTACTTGCGCCTACCTTATTGGTATAATACTTATTCATAATCCAACTCCTCTCCGCACTGACGTTCTTGTGGCTCTCTCCCTGTCCACCCATCGTCAACGTCGCGTACATGTGCATGTAATGGCTCGCAAGATCCAAGCTGATCAGTCCTTGAAAGATCATGCTGTACTGCGGTTTTGCTGTCGCCAAGAAGACTAAAAGGCAAGTTGTGGTGCAACGATCCGTGACCATGTCCAAAACGGCGCCGAATTTTGTCGATTGCTTGAACTTGCGAGCTGCGACACCGTCGAGGGCGTCCATGAGGCAGGAAATGGAGTAGAGGAAGGAGCAGCGGCGGGGATGTAAGGGCATGAAGTACAAGCTGGCGATGCAGAGGACGATGCGGGCGTAGCCTGGAATCACATCAGCTGTTGTGCCAGGACATGGAGGTCTTCGTGGACGTACCAATCAAGTTGGGTACGAAGAGGAAGATGTTCTCGTCCGTCTCGCCCTTGGCTTCTCGTGCTGATACTGGTGCTCGTGGTGCGCCATTCGCAGGTCTGCCATTGGGTTGTGTGGTGCCTGCCAAACGATCCACGCCGTTCTTCAAGCGTTGCGAGCTCATTGTGCGTAATACGCTCTTGCGTCCTCTCAAAATCCTACCGCCTGCAACAGTCTTCCCTTGCTACCTCCAAGCACACAGGATGCCTTCCGACTTTCGACTCCCTTCTATGCTTTTGATAGTGGAGAGCTCGGTAGTGAGGTTTGGGGTTGAGCTGGACTTGGTTGCAGTGTGGAAGGTGAGATTAGTGATTACCGAGCATTCGATCACAAGACAGCGAGCATCCTCTTTTATCAAATCTCATACCACGTCGCAATCTCGCGTCCGCGTCCTGCCGGATGATTGATGCCTGATAGCAGAGCCGCCAAGGCACTCACGTGGCGATAAGCTTTCAGCCCTACGTACTACATGTACAGAATACTGGGCTTCGACATTGGCACTGAAGCCATGAAACTGGCCTTCCATGGTCACAACCGAATGGAAGTCGAGGGCCTGAATGTATGCTTGAGGATACACGCAAAGTACATACTGTGCCTGAGTGTTACAACTGGAAGTTTCTTGTCTACCTAGGATGTATTGATGTGGAAGACACTCTGATCTCGCCAAAGCCGCGTCTGTCTATACTCTCCTTGAGACTTGCTAAACTCTCCTGGCCACACCTCCATGCAATCTTCTCTAGGCAGAAGCACTGCTGGTTGGTGGCAGCGGCACAAACGACTCTGTGTGGGTTGCGTTCGCAATGCCAGGACTGCTGTATGTTGGCGTAATAGCTTCAGATCCATCAGACACGACAAGGTTACCAAGCACGCGCTTGAAGAACTCCAAGCTGGCTTTCGGCTGGTAGAAGGGCACCTCATGCCCGGCGTCGTAAACTCGAAGGAAGGAGAAGTTACCGTATTGTCGCACCTCTCCGTATTCGGTTCCATCGACAACGAATGGAGAGTATAGCGACTCGCGGAATTCCGCGGCGTGGGTGTAGTTGACCTCGAGCGAGACGGCTTGACCACCTAGCCAGTTGCAGATGTAGTCTGCGAGCGGATCAGTATGTAAACAGGATAGTGCTCAAGATCACGTACCAGCATCACCATAGTACAGTGCAACTCGTACGCCCGAGTCAAGCAGCATCTCGAGGTCTTCCTTGAAGAAGCCGTAGACGAAGTCACCAGTGTACGAAAATCCACGACCGACAAGCGAAGAGCTGTCCGCGGTGTAGTTGATGTTGACACCGAGAGCATTCTGCACGGGGCCGGTGTTGAGGTAGTCGATAAAGTACTAGCAAAGGCCAAGGATGTTAGCCATCTACGTCTCACACATGGTTTATCTCCTTCAGACTTACCGTGGGAGGAGTCGGATCATCGTAGGGCTACTATTGTATCAGCAATATTTCGCAAGAATCCATTGTGATAGAGACTTGCATGACGAATGTCGTAGACACCCCTGCCTCCGTAGTAGTAGTATGGCTGCTCTACGAATCCACGGCAGAAGTTGGTCGCCTCTGCGCAGGTCGTCTTTCCATCTTCGGTGCTGACATCGGACTCGGCGCAGTACTGAATCTGGTCTCGGCATCCTCCCTCAATGTAGTAGGCCACCTATATTGACTCAGTCAGTGTTGTACTCATCAGGAAACCGACAGTATGTATTCACCTTCATGAAATTGTATATGCTTTCATTGACGAGCTGAATGCCGTAGCTATTGTGCTGGGTAAATTCGGGATAGTATGGTGCCTGAATCTGCTCATCGATGATTCCGTTGCCGATGCCCAACGTGTCCATGCGAAGGGGACAGCCTTCGATTGAACCATTGAGGATCATCGCGTTCTGCTCAGAGAAGTAGTCGAAGAAGGCTGGGCCGTAGTGTCCGCCATAAGACTCGGTCCTGTAGATTAATGAGCATGATATGAACACAACACATGTGTCAAAACATACCACAGGTTGAATGTCTTGTTAGTCACCGTGCTGTCAAGAGTTGGCAGGTTCACGAGAAAACCCTGTAAAATTTCCCACGCTCCGCCAGCAGAGAGGTACGTCGTATCGTAACGGTAAGGATCGGTCAGCGAGAATCTTCCGTTCGCAGTCGCCGCAGTGGCGTTCACGGTCCGTCCAGTTGTTTCGTTATAGATGCCCAACTCCGTGGTGGCATATGAGAATCCGACGCCGATAGGTTGGGACAAGAACAGCATGTTACTTATGTTATTCCAGGCGTACTCGTTTACCATGGTCTGTAGATCCTCGGTTACGTTGCAAGGGCCGAGCCTAAAAGCGATGGGTGGCAGGGTTAGCGGATGTCTCAGTTGAACAGACTTAGCCTGGCTACGAGACATCTTACTCCTGGAAGAGACCGATGAGCGAATCTGATCCTGGCCCGCCGTTGAGCCATAACGTGAGTGGTGCATTGGCTGCGTCCTCTCTCGCTTCGAAGAACCAAACTAGAAATCACGACTCAGTGACTGTCACGATATACAGCAGTGGGTGTGCTTACAGAACATGTTCGTGGTCTCATTGAGACTGATGTAGCCGGAGTAAGAGTTCACACCCGGTGTAGTCTCGCATACTCCTTCAAGCCCGGGCTGCTTGTAGCGTATACTGGCGCCATTCGGAGACGTGATGGTCGTGACCCCAGTAGGGTCTGCCGGGACTTGTCGTCGCTCCGGCAGTGCTGAGGATAAGCAACAGCCAAGGGTTGGCAAGGCCAAGAGATATTGAGAGAGCTTCATTGTTTGATGATTGAACACAAGTGACGAGAATGGTAACCTACACTTTTTATACTTATCAAGTACCAGTCTATCATTGAAAGCTGCCTAACCTTGTTGGCTGCATTGACTGCTGATCGCTCAGGTACTGCGGCGCAATTGCATCGCTGCTATCGTCTAGCTTTGCGACCTTGCCAAGTCAGGCATGCGTGTATGCACGACATGCATCTAAATGATGCCCGGGGCGGATTGCGGGAGCCGTCTGCAGGTGTGTGGTGCGATGATGTTCAGATAGAGTGCTGCAAGCGGAAGGTGTGAGGTCGCCAAGGCTCTAGCGCGTGCGCTCTGTCGTCACCTGGCGCGGAGACACCGTCTGCCCTTACATAACTCTCGCTGCACGATTGACGCAACCCATTTATGCAGAGAGCAGCTCTCATGAAGTAGATGAAGTGCGAGGCAGGCGTGTGCCACGGCTGATAATTTCAGCACGTCGCGATCCATCCATCTACGGAGGCAATTAGCCAAGATAGTCAATTTATCCAATGCGTACTTACAATAGTGTCCGAGGGACTCGGAGAGCACAAGCTGTGGTTTGTAGCTGGCGCAATCATTGAATGGCACAGCTGCTTCTTGGGACTCTCATCGCAGATCAGGATCCATCATCCACGAAGTCATCTTGATATTGTTTAGTACTGCGGGCTTTTCTCGACGTGTCAAATTCGTAATAGCCGGGATCTTGGTCGTGGTTGGAATGGAGTGTTCTGTATTACGGGGCTTTGTGTCATCCCGAGCGAACACGCGCACGCCTCGTAGATGCGTGTCTTTACCGTTCTGGTGATTTTCCAGAATGCGCACCTGCAGGAGAAAGGCTCGCAGTACTGGTCGCTTGCTCCAATCGACAACCTCTTCTCCGTTCAGACTTTCTTCCGCATCGTCGATTGGTCCAACGTTGCTGAAGTCGACCTCATGCCAGCCAGTCGGCTGTTCGAAGCTCATCTCGGCGAACTCCTGGATATCGTGCACACCCATGCCGGCCAGGAACTGTATCTTCGTCGGCGTGTAGGATTCATCATTCTTGAAGTCCAGCAAGACCTCGATAGATGCAATCTCGACAAGCTTGAAGAAGTGAATACTGAGCAGGTGCGGTTGCGGCCCGTCTGACTGCCAGTAGTGGAGCGGATCGGGTGATCGCAGGGCCGCCACGCCATTGCCAGGTTTGGCAGTACTGACAGTCCATGAGGCCAGTGATGAGATTTCCTTCAAGCCAAAGGGTGGGAACGGGGTGGACAAGTCTTCTTCCTCTTCCTCTTCCTCTGTGATAGTCAGTTGACGCACTGCATCGTCAGACGCATGATTCTTACCTTGACCCTCTTCTTCCTCCTGCTCCTCTACCTCCTCTTCTACTCCCGCCTGCTCTTCGTATTCCTCTTCCTCATCTGATTCCTCCTCGGTCTCTTCGTCCTCGTCAACTGGTATGGGATGTCCCTCTGCGTCAAGTATAGGCTGCTGGTTAGGCGGTACACCAGGTGGTACGGCGATCGCAGTCAACACGCGACTGCGCGAGCGCGCGTACAATTGAGTCGCCGTTGGCATCACACCGTAACGCCGCAGTTCGCACACGCTCTCGTTTCTGCCACGAGTGTCGGAGGCGTTATGCTCATGATCTAAGCTCAAATTCGATCAACCTGGTTGGATCGAAGGAGATGTTTGGCGAGCGATGCCAAGGGAAGCCACCACATGCAGGCGCGTGCCAACCACGCGGCGCTAGCGTTTCGATCGAGACCCTGATCTTCGCAATGACTCTCTCTGGCCAACATCACATCTTGCTGTGCTGGTGGAACTGCGGCCGCGACGACTGCGATGATTTTTCACAAGCCCGCATGAGGACAGCTTTGATATCAGTGAGTCCATTGACATGGAGAAATTAATGAGCAACCTCGGCCTCGGGCTTGCCCTGAGCCTCCTTGTCGCCAAGTGATGCGTGCTGAAACGACACACTCAAACTACTGATCATCATCCGCATACGAAGTCGATCACGTTGAAGATCCTACAAGGCTGACCTAGATTTGCCGGACGACCCTGCTTCGTTTCGCCCATCTGATGCAAGCGTTTGGACAATCGAGCATCTTCAACATGATCGTAAGATCTCTTCTGGCTGAACAAGCAGCATCAACGCATACCACAGACTAGGTACACAAGATCTCTCGAAACTTTGCGATTGACCCTGATCAAGAGGTGTGCACTTGCAGATAGCACGCAATCAATTCTACGGTCTACACCGCTATCAATATCGCAATTTGCTTCACTACATTAGGCCTGGCTCTTACTACTAACAGCAAACGCACGCGAAAGCACACTATCGATATACAAGAATCCTTGCGATATCACGCTCGGCGGTGTACGCGAAACAGATTCTAGAGCACGTTGGTCTTCGGATCCGACAACCTGCGCCGTCTTTGCTGCAATGACTCGCCATTGACTTCGGGCCGGTCGCTGGGTAGCATCAACCGCCCCTCAACACGCATCGGCTGCCACTCTTCGGGAATCGCATCCTCAGCCTAAAGGCCAGACTTAGGAACAACCTTCCATGCAGGAACCGGTCGTCTCACATGGCAGCCCGGTTGACGAGCACAGAAAGCTTACCGGTAGGTTCGCGTGCGCATGTTTGGGCATCAGCTGGCATCCTCTCCTTCTTTCATCTCCCCACGAACTTGCGATTGTTCTGCCTGCTTGATCCCAACTCTCCAGCACTAGTGCAAACATCTGGCATTGCCTTCGACATCTCTCTCGCATATGCCAACGGCCTCAACGCTGCTCGACTACAGATACACGCAACTCGGGGTTGGTTGTGCGCTATGACGGCTGTCACACAGCTACCGAAAGAGTTCATTGAAAGTGCCCAATTTCGAACGGACACGCTTCAGGTGTTGACGGCCGCGTTCCTGGGCGTAGCTTGGTTCGCAGTTCTGCTTCGTCTATGGATAAGAGGTTACCTCATTCGAAGCCTGGGATATGATGATTGGGCTATGCTTGCGACGAATGTCAGTTTGGCGCTGTTGCGTTGTCGCGTCTAACTGCTAATACTGCCACAGGTCATATTTTCGGGCTACTGTGCTTCTATATTCCTACTCAATTCTTACAATCCGAAACTCATGTTGGGCGCTCTGCCGATAAATCAATATACTATGGTTTTCAAAGTACGCATGCGCTGGCGAGAGTACCCGCTCTATACTGACATATGCTGCAGTACCTGATCGCAACCATGGCTCTCTATGTTGCTACCACGGTCGCTTTCAAGGTACGCAAGGCGAGAGAATGGCTTTCTCATACCTGTCATACTAACAAGTACTTAGATAGCACTCGGTCTCTTCTTCCTGCGAATCATGGTCGACAAATGGCAACGACAGGTCATCTACGCCACTGTGGGATTCAGCACACTCTACGGCTCGATCTACTTCTTCTTTGCCATATTTCAATGTGGCAACCCTGCGGATTTCATCGAGAATCAAGTGCTAGGCAAATGTGTAAAGAGCGAGGTTCTGCTTCCTGTCAACCTCACAGCCGGCATCATCAATGCTCTTTCGGACTGGATCTTAGGCCTACTGCCAATCTTCCTGCTGCGAAAGGCACAGATGCCAGTGCTGGCGAAGATTAGTGCCGGGTGTTTGATGCTGCTAGGCACTGCCGGCTCCATTAGCTCGGTCATACGCCTGAAATATGTCCACGACTACCTCCCAGGCGAGGATTTCTTCTGGACGTCGATCTCCCTCACCACATGGTCCATCATCGAGTGCGGTGTTTGCATCATCACGGCGTCATTGGCGACGATTCGTCCACTCTTCAAGTGCATGATGGACAACGTCCGAACTCTCACGCCGGCTTATGGGCGCAGTAACCACAGCAATCCATTTGCTAGCAAAAGCCGCACGCAAGACTCGAATACGTCAGGCAACGGGACTTGGAGGAGTGGGCGGTCGCATACAGCAAGAGACTCCTTCGTCCCGTTGTCAGATATGAGTGGCAGAGACGAGTCAGGATGGCCGTTAGAATCAAAGTATGCAGACGGACGGACACACGAGATCGGCCATGCCTCGGCTCCAGGCAACAGAGGCTACATGGATGTTCTGCGCGAGGAATCTGGAAAGCAAGCGAAGAGGCTGGAACTCGCGCGTATTGCTTTGCGGATGCCTCTGAGGTCTAGCCATATGCCCGAGGAATCATCTGCGTACCATCGTACCAGTGGAGTAGCTGCTGAACGAGATGCGTATGAGTCTCGCGGTTGGTCAGATACACCGAACCGACTATAGAGTAGCTTCAGGAACATATTTGCCAATGTAGAGTCACGGCCTCACGGCACACGGCATGTTACTGTCTATGTCTTCATGCAGTTCTATTGCAGGAATGGGATCCGATCTTCAGCTGGCTGGGCTTGGTCTTGTGGTGGGCTGTCATGCTACGCGAAGGTGAATCCTTGACACGCTCGCGCTCCGTGTTCAACCACAACCCAAGGCACGTCCGTTTCGAATGTTTCCGAGTGTTGTTTCGAGACAGGGCGAACCGGCGCGTAGCGTCTTGCGTGTCCAAGGTCATCTAGCTGCGTAACGTGATCTGTCATGCGTACGTTCCGGGATATTGAGTCCATGTGCTTGATATGTACAGCTTTCGGCGTGGTCGTCGCCGAGCAAGACAAAGCATATCTTGCTCCCATAACGCCTTGTACATCCGATTCCATGCGCTGAACAATACCCTAAAACTCCGCAATGGTGTCACCCCGTAGCTTTCCGCGCATGTAGTATTTGCCCTGGATCATTCCATGTCAGTGACAGGCCTCTAACCATTGTGTTGCTGCAGCATGCTTACATCGGTCTTCCAGCCCATGTAGAGGAACGCCGCCGGCACTGCCAGCACGTAGGTGACCGTCAACCAGGCGGTGCGTGGTGTCCAGCGGAAGTACTCGTGTCGCTTGACATACATGTCTGTCCTCCGTCAGCACTATTTCCTATCAACCACCTCATCGTCTTCTCTTTCTCCCAAGCATATTCTCCGCATATGAGGCTACCGTAGGAGTAAACGTACTGGCATATTTGACCAAGGCCGGGTCCATATGAACGCCTATGCGTACGTTAGCCATTGTCGCGCGCACAATGTACGGTACATTTCACATACTGTCGGCGTGGCCCGCCATCCTTCTCATTGACGGTCTCATGGCTGCGAGTTTGGTATGTGGCCTGCGGACAACCTACCTAATTGACGATGTCTCGAGCAGTGAGGTCGAGATCGGTACGGCTAATTCCGCTCGGCTTGTCGATACCCGACCCGGCCCGACCACGACGACAACGACACAGGAACACAAAGCAGACAGCAGTGTGACTTCCTGACGGAATAAGATATCGGCTCGGTATGGCAGAAGTGGCTCAAGACAAGCCGAAGGTTGTGCTTCACTGGTACGCCACCTTATCGTAGTCTTTCCACGGTGCATTAGTATCGCTTTCGAAGGATCACCCTCTGTTGTATAGTAATCATCCCACTAACACTGTTACCTTCGCAGGCTGAGCCAATCGCGTTCCCAGCGCATCGTATGGCTGCTGCAAGAGTGCAAAGGCATCGATTGGGAGCTCAAGATCTACAAGCGAACCTCAACTTCATTGGCGCCTCCAGAATTGAAGGAGGTCCATCCGCTGGGCAAGTCACCAGTCATCACCATTGAGTCGTCTGCGATTGTCAAGCCAATAGTGCTCGCGGAATCTGGTGCCATTGCGGAATACCTTACAGACTACTTTTGCCAGCACTTGGCACCGAAGAGGTATCAGGATGGCAAAGAAGGTCAAGTTGGTGGCGAGACTGAACAGTGGCTGCGCTACAGGACGATGGTAAGATCGAACTGTAAATTTCATGTCCGAAAGAGGTATGTGCTGATTCTCACTGCTATGGTCAGATGCATTACGCAGAAGGATCTATTATGCCAATGCTTCTCCTTGCCATGATCATGGATTGTAAGCACGCGACCTCTTCAACCATTTGACAGCCACCTATACTGATATCCACCAGCAATCGCCGAAGGTCCAGGAACTCCGTTCTTCATCAAACCTCTGACTAGAGCGATCACGAGAGGAGTCTACTCGATGTTCCTGGCAAACGCTCTCAAGGAGCACTTCAGCTTTCTGGAGCAGCAATTAACGACCTCGCCAAACAATGGTAAGTACCTCTGCGGCGAGGCTCTCACTGCGGCAGACATCCTCATGGTCTTCCCGCTGTCGGCAGCGGCTCAGCGAAACAAGTACGATCGACAGAAGTTTCCGAAACTGGCAGCCTATACAGAAATGATCGAGAACCACGAGGGTTACCGTGATAGTATCAAGAAGGTCGAGGATGAGACTGGCGAGCCCTTCAAGCTCCTGCCGGGCTGAGAGTGACGCTTCTAAATATGTTGTTACCACGTTAGGAAGTTTGATCTGCTCTTGCTGCTGCCTATCTAAATGCTCTTGAGAACACCATGTCTTGCTTGGGTCGAGATCTGGAATCATCTGTGTACTTTGCAGAACAGTATCTGCCATTCGCACGTGCAGCATGTACATCTCTTATGTCCCTCGTACTCGTCTGATTCCAAACTCAATGGTCTAAGCCGGAGCTAGCTCCTAGCGCGTTCCTGCTCTTGGCAGCTTTCTCAGCAAATGAATAATACAAATGCTATGCTGCGTCGCAGTGCGGTGATGACGCCGACCTCAGCAAGGTCTCCACCGTGCCTTAACGGCGTATCGATGATTCCACAAATGCAATTCCGACTGCATCAATGGTGGTCGTTTTCAGCCCTGCGGCGATGACGTGCCGCCGTTGAATAAGATGCTGACAGCATCTCTCGAATGAACCGCAAACAGGCACACCAGGCGAGCTTCCTGCAGCGTAGCAAAAATTGTCCGTGGTTGTCGTAGCCATCGGAGTCTTCTCGCATCCTCGCTGTTCGCTGCTTGCTTTGAAAGCGGTGGCGACGTTCACGTCGGGTTCTCGGTTTCGCGCACACACCGTTGGCTTGGTGCAGCAGGACGAAAGAGGCAGTCGCAGCGCCTGCATTCCGTCGCATGAGGTACGCTCGTCCGTGCCCTGGGTGCATACATACCTTCGTCCGTGACATAATCGGTTGTGTCGGCCGGACGATTCCAAACCACCTATCTCCAGTGCAGCGAGGACGGGAGAGAGTGCTTGGCAGGTACCGGTTGCTGTGAAACTCATGCATTGTCAGCTAATGTCATTACAGATCTTTCAATCGTTGGAAAAGGGTAGAAATTCGAACGCATTTGCAAGTTTCTATCAAGGTCTTTTTGCAAACAGCCCTGTGCTGGACGACGCTAGTGATCTACGATTTGACGCACCTGCGGCTGCTTACGCACTTCTTAGAGATTCGCACCGTAAACGCTAGTCAGCTAGTGCGTTGGACTACTTCTACGCTGCCTATGCCGGGCAGCGTCGCCCAGTCAGTGGCTGACGTACAGTCGACAAATGCCGGCTCACACCGTGATCGGCACAATGTCCTTGAGGTCGGCGCAGGCGAACCCGACGGGCCAGCAAAGATGTCCGCTCAGGCACCGACCCAGGTCGATCTGCAAAGAATTGCATTGTTTCCAAAGCACGCGCATAATCAACACAATGGTCTGGCAGCTCAGCCTACCAGGCCTGGACCGTCCCAGACTGGTAGCTACAGCCATGCACAAGATCCTCCCCTACATATTCATGACGCCGCTGCCCCTCCGAGGGCCTTAGAAAGTTCCATCTGGGATTGGGACACTCCACTCGACACTATCGGAGAGTCTGCATCATATTACTACGAGCCTCAAGGCGAGCTACTACAGGAACATCGAGAGCAAACTCGCAAGAGCACAGAGTTCACCATCCCTCAATCGGTCGGCAGTGTCAGTGGAACCTGGAAGCTTGCCAACGGCGAGACCGTCTCTGACGCCGCGAACGTTACCACACTGTCCAACCAACTTCAACAAGATCAGCCGCCAACATCAGGTGTGAAGAGAAAGTCGGCAGCGGAGCAGGATTCTACGGGAGACAGCAGACCACGAGACCAAAAGCGGCCTTCGCGCGGCATGTCTGATGGCGGTGACGATGAAGAGACTCCATCGCCAATGGATCCGCGACCTTCCACGCTGTCCTCGCGGCCTCAAAGCATACCGAATGTACGAGGGCGCAGCGCGACGGATGCCATGGGAAGTAGACCGCGACAGGCAGGAATCGATATAGACACCCAACGAGCAGGCGCCGCTGCAGGATTGAGACGGCCCGCGACCGATCCACCCACACCTATGGTTCTTCCAGCTCGCAAGGTATTCCCCATTCAGATTGGCGACAAACTTTTCCGACTGTCAGGAGCGTCAATATCTTCAGATGGTAAGTGAGCAACTCGTATCGCGCTAAGAGCTTCATACTGACATTGCCAAGCACCTTCGTACTTTTCTCAGTTCTTCGAAGAGCAACTCCGGCAGAGCGAAACTTCCGACAATGTTCGAACACTGTACATCGATCGAGATCCGGCGACATTTGAAGATATTTCGTTACATTTGCAGGGATACCACATTGAGCCAAGAGACGGTCCACACTTTGTCAAGCTGTTCGCGGACGCGCAGTTCTTCAGCCTTCCGCGTCTGACAGCTCAGCTGTTCGCATCGCCTATCTATATTCGCATAGGAGATGCCGAATTCCAGATACCCCGGGACCTCTTCAGCAATCCGGGTGACTCACCAAACTACTTCTCACTCGGTTTCGCTATCTTTTTTACGACACCCACCGAGGTCTTTCCCGGGCTCAATCAGCGCACGCTGCTACGGCCGCCGTCTATTCTACCACCCAGCGTACCAAACCGCTCGGCACGAACATTTGCGGACCTGTTGCACATATTGAAGGGCTATCCGGTGGAGATCAAGAGCGAAGACCATCGCACAGAGCTTCTTCGTGATGCACGATATTTCCATCTGAAGGGCCTCGAGCAGCGCCTGATACCACATACGATCTCGTACAATCTCGCTCGTAAGCTGTCTGAGATTGTCGTAAGACTGGAGGATATACGGCAATCCGGAATATCATTCGTTCCGGACACTGTATTGCCGTCGCCAGCAGGAATATCACCAGGCGTAGCTACTTCGAGCTCATCAGTAGGCCCAGGATGGGTATACTACCAGAGACCTTACATTGATTCGGAGGCATACAACTTGATCGTGGAGATTGGAGATGGGGAGTGCGCGATACTGGCAATAGCGCCAGGCACGGTATCGTCCACGGCGAGGTTCGGACGTGCGACTTTTCATCGGCAGACGCTCTCGCGAATCACAAGCTTGCTCTCAGTCATCGCCAATAAGATGAACATACCTGTGACGCAACCGCTGGGCTTGATGATGATGGAGCGCGGCGCTGGTGTAGCGGGATTGCCTGTTAGTCCTGGCAATAGTGGTCTCAGCGAGGAACGGGTGAAGATACGTATAGGTGCTGATGCTGAGATTATGCTCGATGGCAAGCGATGGCCAGTACTAGAAGACGATGAAAATGACAGTGAAGCGAGTAGCATGAATCTTGATCCTTCAGAGAACCAACGGCTGGGCGGGAAGAGAAGAAGAATGGGCGAAGAGGATGACGATGGTGAAGAGTGGGTCGTGAGAAAGGCACAGTGGCGACTGAGGGTACAACCGTTCCAAGGCGGTCCGCAAGCTGGGCGGAGCGGAATGGAGGTCATCCTGGGTGCGGTCAAGATCGATGCATACTCAACTGAGCGAGGTCGGAATGCCGCAAGAGGGTTTCTATCGTAGGCAATGCAACACCAAGGGCGGATACAGACGATACTGTGGAGTTTGGGAAGAATAGCAGGGTCCGTGAGTAATCCGACACCAGACATGAAGATGGCAGGACCACGCGCAACGGGTTTGCAGCATATTTTGTACTCTGTCCAGTGAACGACACGTCGAACTTGAATGCTTTACCGATCAACTCAGCGTAGGTGCCTTGCGGGATGCAACTTTCGACTGCAATCAACGTCCGAGAGGCTGATGAAATCAAGCAGAGTCCTCCGTGCAAACAATGCTCAGCACTAACTGCGAATGGAAAGATGTCCAAAGAAATTTGTAAAGCGACGGAGTCCAGCACAAAAGTCATTGTTATCGGTAGCAAGTAGCGAAGAAGATACTGAAGCCAATTATGGCAAATTCAGGAATGGATATATCAGCTTGACTAGCCTTCCCCTAGCTCCTTCTTTTCTGTCTCGGCCCAAGTCAGTCAGCACTATGAAGGCTCTCGCTCAATGCGTATCCTGAAATGGCGTGGTAACGACTTGAGGCACAGACTGTCAATGTTTGAGATTGACTAAGAAATTTAATGCTATGAATACAGGGGTAAGAGTTGTCTTGCAGCTGACCGCCGCCTTGCCATGGGTGTACAGTGTGCCACCCATAACACCGTCCTTTTTCATCCCAGGGGTATCGTCCATGAGACGCCATTGCATAAATAGCCATGCAACATAAAGCAAATAACTCCATAACGCCGTCCAAAAATACGCAGCTGGCTCTCACAACCAGCGTTAAAATAGCATCACCCACGCAAAAGCTCGGGTCAAGGATCACACACACCACCTCACCACCACAACTCAATCCTCCGCAATAATCGTCCCACTCACTCTCCCCGTCCCACCCCTCAACAACCCATCAAACTCCGGCTCCTCAGCTTCCACCGCATCCTCCCACCCCTCCCTCAACTGCCACAAAACTTGCAAAGCATTCAGCTCCCGCACCGGCATATGCTGCACCACAACCCCCAAATGCCGCTCTTTATTCTCCATCATCAACGGTCTGAGCGTCGCATGCCGAACCCGGAACCAAGGAGTATAAGAGTGCATCCCCGTATCAATAACCGACTGGTCAAACTGGCTGCTGTGAATACGGATATATCCACATGACTTCAGCACAAGCGTCTTGAGATACGTCGTCGGGCGCACAGGATTATCGTCCCAAGCCGAAGATGCAGGGGGGGTGTCACCACACAAAGCGCCGCCGAACATCCGATTAAGAATGAAAGGCCAGGAGCCCTCGCGGTGGCCTTCCCTCAGATCGGCAGGGATCTGCGAGTGCGTGACAGGAGCATTGATGGGTACATTCGGAGCCTGCGCGATCTGCGGTGCGGGCGGGAAGGGATTGAATCCTGCGGGGAGATTGGCCGGTGCTCCTTGAGCCCACTGGGCCGCACCGGCAATTTGTTGCTGCATCTGGAGTTGCTGCCACTGCTGATGCATTTGCGCGAGCTGTTGCGCGTTCATCGCGGGCCAGGCAGCCATGTTCTGAGGTACTGCGAATTGACCTTGTGGTACTTGCCAGGGTGGAGGCTGCTGAGCTGGGGGTTGTTGCAGACCGCCCGCGTTGGGAGCGATCTGATTGATGATATTGGGCGGTTGCTGGACGGGCATGGTGAATCGCGGGTGCGCGGTCAGCGACACAGATGAGAGGGTCAGCTTCTGCAACTTGAAGTCCGCGTGCTTCTTCACGAAACCCTCCAACACCACGGGCGTCACCCAGCAGTTGTGTAGAGTCAGTTCTGAGATGTGCTTGAAAAGCAGCACCGCATTCCCGCCGTCAAGAGCCAAAGACTTGTCGAGCTGAGTTATTGGTGCCGGAAGGACACTCATATTGCGAGCAAACATGCCTTGAGCATGCTCACCGCCCTCGCACCACCCAATATTGAGCTTCTTAAGCGTCTCGAGCTGCGACAGTCGCAGCCGCAACACACCATAAAACAGCGTAACAGCAGCCGAAGGATTCTTATGCGTGGTCTCAGGAATACCAGCCTTATCCTTAGCAACCGTCCTCCAATCCGGACTAACCCACACCGTCAATTCCCTCAACCCAGGCAACGCCGCCCAAAACTCCCTCCTCGCAATAATCGGCAACAACCCACTCGAGAACTTCGCAATGTTCAAACTCGTCACACTGCCAAAGACCTTGGGATTGTCGACAATAGCAAGCATGTAGCTTTCCACGAAAGCCCTCTGCGCCCACTCAGTCTCCAACAACCACTCCTTCTGCTCCTTGCTCAAATGATCCGGCACCACCACCCTCTCACTCTCCAACAAACACGGCACGTCCGCCTGACTGGAACTCGTATACAGCACCCCCAACCTCGCCCTCCCATCCCCACCCCCCAGAACAACATGATCAGGCAACACCCTCCCTCCCTCAACCCCAGCCCACCTCTCCGTATCCCCGAATACCGTCCCCCTCAACCCCTCCAGCTCCCGCGCACTACCATCCAACTCCCTAAACCCCACAGAAATCTCCTTCCCATCCCCCCCGTGCTCAAAACTCCTTCCGGATTCCATCAACCCCTCCCAAACTCTCTCCGCATCCCTCATCTCATGATCAAGCACGTCTCTAGCCTGCCCAAACACGCGCGAAGCCCGCTTGAAGATGCTCCCATGCACCGAAACATCCGGCCCACTCATCCACCCCAATCCACTCTCCACACTCAACCCAAGCTTTTGCACAATCTCCAACTTCCCAAATGCATCCTTCATCCTCGAAGTCTCGTCCGCGGTATGCTCCAGCCCCTCCAAACCACTAAACCGCGTATAATGCGGCGGCGGCCAGTCATACTCCCCAAAATAAGCCTCGACATGATCGAGCTCTTTCTTGACAGGGAGTTGCAGAAGCTGAGCTTCAGAAACTTCGAAACTCATCCCAAAACGCCGGATATGCGGGCCGAAACCCTGGAACACGCGCAGGCCATGGCCGGTGTAGATCCTATCGTTATCGTGTTGGCGCGCAGCGTTCTTCCAGTGCAAAGGCCCCTTTACAATAGCCAGCTGCTTAGGCAGAGGCGGCTGTGCAAGGTCTGCGGGGAGAGTAATTGCTTTGCCTTTCCCCTTTCCCTCATACACTTGCTGCTGCTGCTGCTTGGACTCGACTTCAGCCACCCTCGCCTCCTCCCCAACCATATCATACAACTCAGTATTAAACGGCACGACCGAAGTATGAAACAAGCTCCTTGAGACTTTCTTCTCAAACTCATGGTTCACCAATCTCATGGCTTTCACATCGTCGCGAGCAAGGTACTGCGTGATCCAATCGAACAGTTCCGCGGGTAGCTCCTGTGCCGGCCACGTGACGCTCGACGTTCCTCTCCTGTCAAACGCTAATATACGATCCCGATGCCCCGGCAGAATCATCAGGTGATCGGGGCTGGTACTTCCATAACCCCTCGAAGCCGCTGAGCAGAGCGGCAGATACCGCACGCGAGTACTCTGTTCGGTAGCAGCTGGTAGCTCCACGAGCATGATAGCCAGTCTAGGCGTTTTCGGCTCCGAGGGAGGGTTGACGAGTTTATTTACCCGCAACGGACGCGTGGTCGTCTCTGATAGCGTCCGAGAACGCCTTAGTATCAATCTGCTGGCATTGTTTTGTGGAGGAGGAGCGGGAGTGTGTAGGTACTGGGCTACTTCATCTTCGTCGTCGTCTTGGATTTCGCGGAGGAAATTCTGGAGAGCTTCGGAGGAGTGGTTGGCGCTGCTGTGGGCACCGATAAGAGCGTGGGCATGAGTATGGGTATGGGTGTCGCCGGTTTTGGGCACGAGATCACTGGCTTTGATGATTGGGTCGGAGCTCATACGCGAAGGACCAGAACTAGGTCCAGAACCAGAAGGGGCAGTTTTGTTGCCAGGAGTAGCGGACGAAGAAGCCTTGCGTTTAGTCGGCATATTAGGCACGAAATCCGGGGCTTGCGGGTTGAAGATAGCGGCACTGTTGCTGTTGCTGCGGCTGCGTTCGGTATTGAGCAGTCTCCTATGCCTGCCCAAACCGAAGTGAGCTGCATATGGCGCCGCCGTCGTGGTAGATGGTGATGGGTACGTGATGGTTGTCGGGCCTTGAAGGCGGGGAATGGATTGTGCTTGCGGAGTGTTCGGGCCTGGAGGGGGGAGGTCGGGGTAGAATGTTGGGGCTGCCATTGTGGATGTGATGTGGATGTGATGGGTAGTGATTTGGTGAGTGAGTGGTGATGTTAGTCGTGTGGGATTGTCATGGTTAGAGGTCGCAGTGATAGTGTTGTCGGCATTGTTGTTGTGGATTGGCAGAAAAGTTCACAGCCGTAGTGAAGAAGTGAGGTCTGGAGAGGTCCCCCGCCAATCGATTGTGCTTTCTCAGCATTCACATGCGAGAATACATCAACATAGGACAACTTGTCGGCACGTCATGGGGATTATGCAATGAGCGCGTGAACCTGCAGGTGTTTAGGGTGGACTTGGAATGTTGATAGTTGCGCTTAACGGATGGAATATGACATTGGGAAGGCGTACACAATCCAGGGCTCGTAGAACCCGGATAGGCTATGCGAGCTCTATGCGTGACAGCACTTGGCTGAAGTTCTACGTTCACGTCTATACGGAATACCACAGAGAGTGCACACAGGGCGTCGCTTACGGCTACTATCTACCGCGCACGATATTGAACCTACTCATAGAGCTCTCGTAGGCTATACGACCTCTGCGCGAGACAATACTTACTCGATCCTCTACAACCACGTCTATACGGTATGCTACGGAGGATGCATACAGGTTGTCGCTTACAGCCATCTCAAACCGCATACGGTCTTGAATCGGCTTATAGAGCTCTTATAGGCTATGCGAGCTCTATGCGTAGCAGTACTTAGTCGGTTTCGTAGGGGTACGCCTTTGCGGTACAGTGTGAGGGTATGTCGCTTACGGCTACCGCATACCGCGTAGGGCTTTGGACCCGCGCATAGAGCTCTCATGGGCTATCAGTATCCTATGCGATACT
The DNA here is from genome assembly GCA_035926095.1 of Elasticomyces elasticus. Classification (NCBI taxonomy): domain Eukaryota; kingdom Fungi; phylum Ascomycota; class Dothideomycetes; order Mycosphaerellales; family Teratosphaeriaceae; genus Elasticomyces; species Elasticomyces elasticus. The sequence continues at coordinate 568,487 of JAVRQT010000015.1, forward strand.
CAAGAAGATGGCAGGTCACGAATGCGGTTCATCTATACCCGTAAAGATATGTCTACCGTGTTGGTGAGTTGAGTCTCGCATAGGCCAATGTTTTCCCGCATACGAGTCTCATAGGCTGTCTGCATCCTGTACGAAAGTTAGGAATTCGTTCTTCACTCATATCAATTCCCACCTCAATCACATGCCAACTTTAACCTCCCCACAAGGCTAAAGCTTGCATGCGGGACGCCGTGCGGTGTGCCGCCGAGCCGCGTACGGAGGTGGATCTGGCTATTCAGGGACAGGCGACGGACGGGCAACGGCTCCTGATGTTCATGCATTGACGATCCAGACCACCGTTTCATCCATTGAGCGATATACACGCGCGAGAAAGGAGCAGCAGCAGAATACACGAAGCAATAGAGTCTCCAGCGACGAAAACCTTACAGCAAAAAGCCACGACGACTCGTGTCGCGTACCCACATCCCTGGCCGCAATATCTCACTTCAGCGCACTTTGACTCGGGCAGGCACACGAGCACGCAGCAATATTTCATCGCGGCGCGCGCAGTAGCAGAACTACAGACACATATACTACACCACACGATGCCACACCAATAGCGCCCACCAAACCACGAACACCCGCTTACACCTTACCACCACCCACCCACCACCACCTCCTCCTCCAACAAAAAATGGAAGACAAATACGTCGGCCTCTCCCTCGCAATCCTCGGCTCCTTCGGCATCGGCGCCTCCTTCGTAATCACCAAAACGGGCCTCAATGCCGCAGCAGCCCAACACGGCTTCGAAGGCGACGGCTTCGCCTACCTCAAAAACTGGATCTGGTGGGCCGGCATCATAACCATGGTAATCGGCGAACTGGGGAATTTCGCGGCTTACGCGTTTGCGCCGGCAATATTAGTGACTCCCCTAGGAGCACTGTCTGTGTTGATTGGCGCGGTGCTGGGGAGTTATGTGTTGCATGAACGGCTTGGGGTGCTTGGTAGGGTGGGGTGTGCGACGTGTTTGATTGGGAGTGTGGTGATTGTGTTGCATGCGCCGCCGGATAAGGAGTTGCATGATATTGATGAGTTGTTACACTATGCGTTGAGTTTTGGTGAGTACAGAAGCCAGGTCAGGTCAAGAAACACGAGAGAGAAGCAGATGGCAACGCTTGGTCCAGTACAGATCGAATACTGACATGACCTAATTTCTAGGATTTCTGACCTACTCCTTCCTCGTCCTCGCCTTCGACATCCTAATGATCTACTTCGTGGCCCCCAAATACGGCAAAACAAACCCCATGATCTACCTCTCCATCTGCTCCACCGCCGGCTCGGTCTCAATCATGGCCATCAAAGGCCTAGGCCTAGCCTTCAAAATGACCTTCCGCGGCGACAACCAGTTCACTTCCGCGAGCACTTACGTCTTTGCGATCATGGTCGCGGTCTGTATTGCGACGCAGATGAATTACTTCAATAAGGCGTTGGCGACTTTTAGCACGAATATGTACGTTTTACCTAAAGTCCACGGGATTGGCTGAGTTGTTACACCCGTTGGCTAATACGTATTTCAGTGTCAACCCGCTCTACTACGTAACCTTCACAACCTTCACCCTCGTCGCCTCCTTCATCCTCTTCTCCGGCTTCAACACCACGGACGTCGTGAACACTATCTCGCTTCTCTGCGGCTTCCTGACGATCTTCACGGGCGTCTACCTCCTCAACTTATCCCGCGAAGACCCGGATGGCGGACATTTGGGAATTCACAAAGATGCCTCCGACGAACGAGGGGTTTACGAGGGCGTGGACGGGATCCCCGTAGATGGGGTGGGGATCTTGGGGACGAGGATGTCGATGCAGGCTAGGCGGTCAGGGGATGAGGGACATAGACGGAGTAATAGTTGGAGTTTACGGAGTCCTATCACGGGGAGATATGGGACCTCAGGGGACCAACAGCAGCATTTGATGCATAGTTATGATGTTGAGGCCGGGAATCTGGGCGAGTTGGCTGAGGATAGCGATGAAGATAGTGGGTCTGGGAGGAAACGTACGAGTTTTGAAGATGCGAACGGCAAGAGGCAGGTTGTTCCGCAGCAGGATGGTGGATCGTTTGGACCGCCTAGGAGGGCGAGGACGGTGGAGTCGGAACGGGTGGGTGGGGGTGGGAAGAGCTTTGATCGGGTTAGGCGGTAGCCAGAGTGGTTGTGTTCCGGGGTGTATGCTTGTGTGGTGATGGGACGAATTGGAAGCGATGTACAGTGCTTACCTTACTCACGGGCGTTATAAGGTGGAATCTGTGCTGCCGGTCAGGGTCGCACGCATCATGAGGCGTTTTTTGGGAGCAACGGAAAGGAAACTGGGTTACGACCTGTTACGATCCATGGGCGGGCTATGTTCCGACGCGGATGGGGCATTCAGCGAGCGCTGGCGCGGAGCAGGGTCTGGATATAAGGGTTTGCTTTGTGAGTGCTTCTGTTGAAGTCGATGTAGTTGGTGGATGATGTACAACAACTTGCTATCAACGGTGGAATTAAAGAAGTCCAAGTGGTATCATCGCGAAACGACATACGCGAAGCAGTGGAGCATTGCACATGTCGCATCATTGAGGCGTCTTGGGAGCAGGAAAAGGTGATTGGCTACGACCTCTTACGTTCCGAGGTGGAGGATCAAGCCGACGGCGAGGATGGTGGTGAAGCGCCGTCGAGTAAGGACAGGACATAGTGATGGTGATTATGACAGTAATGTTCGAGCTCGGGGGGTGAGGTCGACTCTTAGTCTTGGCCCCGGACTCCTTCCGTCAACTGCGAATTGACGAAGAAATAATGGAGCATCGTGATGAACAGATATACCCTCTCGCGTGTTGCAAGCCTCCGAACGCGGGCGAGATTTGGCACATATAGGCAGCCGGAGCGAGTCCCATGAACTCCAGCCAAGATAAATGCGATCCCTCAATGAAGACCACCCGCAAATGAGTATACTCATGCAGCATTCGCACTCTTATATGATCCCAGCAAAGTAAACACAGTCAACCACCCCTTCGCTATTTCACCATCCCTCCACGAACCTCGTCGACCCAGAAAGGATTGTCGCGGAGGCACGCGGTGGACTCTCTGAGGTGCTCGAGAAACTTGAGCTTCTTAAGGAATGGCCTGCTGCATCCCACGGCTTCGCAGATGTAAGGATGGTAGAAGATGTTGGCATCTTGTGCTTTGCCACGCCGGTATATCGCCCAGGACTTTGCGCATTCAGAGCCTTTGATGTTGAGGTGTGTGACCAACTGGTCTGTACCTTTCCTCTGACCTTCTCCTCGGGTGAACGTCGCCGGGCAGAAGAGGCAATGCGCCCGGATGGTTGAAAGTATGTCTGGACCTAGCTCATGACCCTCGAAACTGATACCGCTCAAAGTCTCGATGCGACGATTGCTAGGTACGACATCCTCGTGTGCGGCTTCGTAAAGGGTTTGAGCAGCCATGGCGGAGGAGTAGCGGGTAGAGTTTCCTCGGATGGCACAAACACAGATCTAATAGTGTCCGACTTGGCAGCAAAGTAGAACAACTCCAAGGCGGCGTTTCCGGCGTGCTCGTAATTCGGTCTCAAGTCGAACTCTGTTAGGCGAGCAAAGTTCTTGGGATGAAAGGATGGAGACACATCAAGAGCAGAGAACGGGAAATCTTGTGGGTCCCAGCCGTGCTCAACCATCCCTGACGAAATGTCGAAGTCCAGTTGTACCAAAGAGTTTCTGCTGGCGAGGCGACACTTTATGACTGCATTAGTGTTATCCCTTGAGACAATGCTGCCACGGAGGAGTCGAGGCTCCAGGTTCCTCGATGCTGTGATGCTGGCGCGGGTCGGTAGATCAGAACACTGCGGCACGGTCTTGAGCGGGCCAGACAGCGCAGAGAGTGGATAGGTTGTTCCAGAAGGCAGGCCGAAGGCGGTGAGGAGGGCGGAAGGCAACATCGCGCGGTACCTAGAGTCGCCGCAGTGTCTGTGATCTGGAACTATGGACCCGTTCAGTGGCCCAAAAGTAGCCTCCATAAGCAGTAGCGCTGGCCCGAGAGTGTTATCGGAGGGGAGACCATGGTTGTGACGATAGACCGCGAGGAGGTTGCTCGTGATAACCTGTTCCACCCCCTCCCAGGCGTTGAACTGGTAAAGCCTACGCTCGTGTTCCTTCTTAGGCGCAAGCGAACGAGAGCCCTTTGGCGGAGGGACATATCGCGGGGAGTTCTGTGCTGTTTGAGAAGTGTGTTGGTGAATCTTTGCGCGTGCGGCGAAGCAGTCCTTCGAAGTTTCACCAAGGCCAGCCACGCCAGTATACGATCCACTGGGCAGCGAGGTGTCGGTGCGAGGTAATACAAATGGTAGTTGCCCGCGTCTCCATGAGAATTGGCGCTCGGAAAGCCAGGGAAGGCGGCTTTGACGACGGCCTCGATAGTCCATGGCGGTTTGTTGTACACGGCAACCAGCTCCTTCGACATGTGTCTCATCGCCCAAGCAGCTAGATCTCCAGACCGCATAGTACGTATAAAGCGAAACATCATCTCCTTCGTGATACGAGTTCCGTCAAGGACGAGAGCCCCTTAAGCACAGAACGCCTTGCTGACAGCACTGTTAACATCGAGCTTGTCAAGGATAAAGTACTGCACGTTGGGCATGTGCGTGAGGATGCCCCAAAAGGTCAACGCGTCTTCTTGCGAGACGGCGGTCCGGAATACATCCGGTTGAGGGCTGGCAGCTAGGAAACGGCCGAGGCTCAAGACTTTCGGGTCTTGCTGAACAGCTTCACGAAGGCGTTGCACGGTATGGCTGGCTTGGTAGATCTCGAGGGCGGCGAGGGGGCTCTAGCACGGAGATTAGCGAGCCGGAGAATGATGCTGGTGTTGGCCGTACAACTGCTATGGATGTCTGAATCAAGCAATTCCAAGTAGTATCAACGTTATACGGTGAAGCAGTCGAGGCAGTGAGGCACGTTCTGGTCCTCGGAGAAACAAGCGCAAGCCCAGGTGGTATCTTCGCGAAACGCTACGCTGTCAAGAAGTGAAGCATATCGCTGCCGCCGATCAGTCAAAAGAACAAGCCCGAGTGGTATCTCCGCGAAACGCTCCAAAATTGAACAGTAAAAAGCTCAGCCTCCTTGCTCACTCAATACTCGCCCCCAGATACCCGAGCTCGCTGAAAATGTCCTCCGCTATCGTGGTCTCCCTCGCCTGTACACCAAGCGGCAACAACGAGTAATCGTGCGACATCATCGATGCATCCCGCGGCGTCGAGAGCTTATCCAGGCTCGATACACTCTCGATAGCTGGCTGAGGTAGAGAGTAAGCCGTGAACGTCGCGTCGACGCTGCGCTGCTCCGGAACGACGTGGGTTGGTGAGTTCTGGGCGGACAGCGGACCCCCGCTATTTAGTGACTGCAGGCGTTGAGTGATGTCGTCTAGAGCCTGGGCGTCGTGGGTATGCGCTGTGGGAATGTGGGTATAACCGCCACTCAGACGAAAGGGCGTGTTGAGGCCGTTGGAGCTTACGGTCGCTGCGCTGAAGGTGGGCGACCAGAGCTCGTCAGAGATGTGGAAGGGCTCGGTATCGATAGTTGGCTGAGCAGGGTGTTCGGGCGATGCGTGTCCGGGGCTCACCTGCGCATGTGCTCGTGCAAAGTTACTCTCATCGAGTGGCAAAGGACTAGCGACATCGCGTGCATCTTGGAGCTCGCGGTTCGATCCGAAAGCAAGAGTAGGTGGACTCGCAGTGGCTGTAGGTATCGGCCATTCAAGCAGGCTCTCGCTTGGAAGAGAATACAATCTTGGCCTCCATTCATGATCGAGATCGCAGGCTTTGCTCGTCGGGGAGCCGTACATCTGAACGTTGCGTATTGAAGCTGGCCCGTAGATAGAATTGTCGTCGACACCGTTCTCAACAGCAACCTTCTCCTGTGTCTTTTTGTTGTCTATGGTAGTGTCGTCCGGTGTGCCAAAGTCAAAGGCATCCAGGTCTGGACGGAGAGAGTCGCACTTGCCATCTGCCACAGGGGACGGCAACTTCAATGGAGATTCGTTGTGCAGCGAGTAACCCGTAGGCGAGACCGTTGTGTATGCGTCCGCGACTGCAGCAAGATCGCTGCCTTGACCAGCAGACAGATCCTCTTGCTGATGATTGGACAAATCCGCCTGATCGCCTGAGCGACGCCGCTTCGATGGTCTCATCTCTAGAGGCCCGACTTCATACTCATCATCGCGAGAAGGAGGCGGTGGTAACGCCGGTAGATTTGACGGTGTAATCACGCGACCCTCGAGACGTCCATTCAGTGCCATATCGGATAGACTCCGCACATGCACCCTAGATATCGGAGGAGGTTCAAGCGCCGCATATCTGTCGCTCGGTTCCAGCGTTGAATACCCCGTCGAGGCCATAGCTGCTGAAGTCGCAGCAATGCTGTCATAGCAGAGGCTACGAGCTCTGCTTGGAGGCAATACTATCTCGGTAGGTACTTCCAGCATATTCATAACCTGGCCAGGCATGAGTGGGCAGCCTGCTGTGTAAGGTTTGTCATCGTCATATGTCTCGACGTCGAAGTCGAGACGAAAGTAGTACCAGTATACGCCGCCTTGCTTCAGTCCACCAGAGCGAGGTTTACTCCAGTCTGGCTTGTCGCCGTCAAAGACAATGTTGTCGAAATGAAAGCAGCCGGTGTGCCGTGCGGTCCGGCGGTCGAAGTGCATCTGGTAAGGCACAGTGAAGTTGTCCCAAGAGCCTAGCAGCTCGACTCTGTGGACGTGTTCCGGTGCCTTGAACCAGAATGTGACCAGTGTTTCGGGATCCATGATGGCGGAGAGCGAAGGAAGGTGCGATGTTAGAGTTGCGTGCCTACACTGCGCGACCTAGTGAGTATGTCGCATTTTCCGGGTTGTATTGCAAGGTAGAGGGAGCGCAGGTCTGCGATAGTGTTGTCGCAACTTTCCAGAGGTGGGGGTCTTCAGGATTAGGAGGCTGGGTGGGGGTTATAAGGTTTGGGTGTGGAGAGCGGCGCTTGCAACCAAGATCCGTGATGTTCGTGCAGCGGCTGCACCGAGTGTATATAGTAGCTGCAGTCGTCCTGCTGAGTGCTGGTGGAAGGCCAAGGAGGTGGCAGAAGATATCGCACAAGCAGCCGGATCTGTACAAGTCCAGATCAGGATTTCTCAAGCAATTCCGCCTGTTGGTAGGATGACAGTCACGATAACCCTCGGCGTTGTTGTTCATCAGAGCATAAGACGACACACTGTTTGGCTTATAGCTGCTGTTGTTATTGCAGTTTCAATGAAATTAGTGGACAGAAGGGGCGACTTCCAGTAGGCGCCGTTGAAAGTGTCTCATAACGCCATCACCTTTACAGGATGCCGGTTGGCCTTGGACTGACAGCGCCTAGCCTTTCGCGCAAGCCCGGTGTACCACGACGCAGTTCATGCGGCTTCGGTTGCTTGGAGCTCTCGTTGGCCTCAGAGTGTGCGTTGAGGCGTCACATGGCTCCTCGATTGGCTGAGTGCGACGCAACATGGCGATCATCTCTTCGCAACACTTGGGGTTTGCCAAAGTCTGGATTTCCCCTTCAATTTCCGGGACGAACGCAGACCAGCGAGGTCGAAACAAGGCAGGTGGGCGTGCAAGGGTTGGCGGAGACGATTGGCAAGGAGCCGTGCCGGATCTTCGTCTGCTATTCTGGTTCGCGGGAGGAGCCTATGCAGGGTGCACCGTGCATTATATTTCATGGTGGGACTGCCATGACTCTCAGAGTCTACGTAGATATGAGTGAGTGCCGTCAAGCAGTTGGAGATCGGAGCGAGTTTGTTTGCATTGCTGCGCATCTGATCATTCATTACTATGCTATGGAATGCTAGCCAAGGACATGCTCTTGGATCTTAGAGACTTGTCCGAATCGCTGCCGCGCCCGACCCCAGCCTCAAACATAACCAAGGGGTATCGTCCGCAACGCCATCTACCGCAATGCAATGCCCACTAATGCCACACGTACGTAGACCAGCCTTCGCATCAGCCCGTCATTCACGTTCCTGCCACACTATCCGCAAGCCATACGCTGGCCATTTCCGCTGAACTATGCACATGCAATAGAAGGGAACAGTATGCTGGGGTATGATGGGGGTTGGGGTGTGCTAGATCAAATTAGTAGTCAGTGCTGTCGCTTACCTTTGATCCGGTCCCGTAGTATATGCTTGTCCGAAATGCTTTCGCTATAGGTCGCCGTCAGTATGTCTGCTCGTATCGATCCAGGTGGCCAGGCGTCATGTCTAGGCACCAGGCTGCGCGCCGCCAAACCGCGGCAGTCGGGTTAAGCAACCTGGTATCGCAGCTTGACCAGATCCGTGATGTTCTCCAGATTTAGTAGCAGCGTGCTCCCGTGCTGTCAGGCCACGCCAAATATGTGAACGTGAAAGCAGTGATGATGCTTCACAAAGAGGTCGGTCATGTTGGCCACGCCTCTCAACCAGCCCGCACCTTTTTCAGATCCGGCTCGTCGTCGTCGGAGTAGAGATCATCGTCAGCGTGCTCATCAAAAGTGCGCTTCCCAAGGGGCGAGTCGGTACCATTCGCCACAAAACCGGACTCCGAGGCTTTCCTGGCTTCGTGTTGCTCCGTGGTCTCATCGTCGAAGCCGATGTCATCATCAAAGTTGATCGGCTCGTCTACGATGGTGCCATTGTGACCTTGATGTCCTGTTACGGCAGCAACATGCTCAGTCTCGCCGGCGTGGTCCTCGCCATTCGGCTGGTGCTCTAGTCCGTGTTCGTAGTCGTCAAATTCATGAGCAGCAGGGTACTGCTCATCTGCGCCATGCCCTTCATAGGCGGCTTCTTGCTGCTCTTCGTAGGTGTCAGCCTGGTCAAAATTCTCCTCGTTATGCTCGTGGTGGTCCAAGTCGTCGGCGCCATCATGTTGAGCACGAACGTTGTTGCCCTCATGAGTCTCGGGAAAATCTTCCGAGTCAAGATTCAACTCATCGCTCACGTCGTTCTGCTCAGGCAAGTTCTGCCCATCATGAGCGTCGCCATTTCCGTCGTGACTCTCTGTCTGCGCATCGAGTGCCGCTTTCGCATCGTCAGCCTCGTACTCCTTAAGGAGCATGGCGAACTCGTCCTGGTCGTCAACGGCTAGCTCTGAAGACAAATGTGTCAGGCTGCTGTCATCATCCCAATCTATGAGGTCGTCTCCGTGATACTCACCGGCATGCTCATTGGCAACATCGCCTTTGAAGGTCTCCGAGCTAGCGATTGAAGTAGCCTTGGGCAGCTCGCCACGCAAATCTTCTTCGGTGCCGTTTGACTGATCAGCGGGAGCGGCAACAGGCTCAGGACTGTTGGCCTCGTGGCTCTCGTCGGCAACTTGCTCAACAGCCTCATCATACGCTTCTTCGACAGCATCCTCATGCTCAAAGTCCTGGTCAAGCTGCTCAGCGCCTTCTGCATATTGCTCTGCTTTAGGCTCTTGCGAGACATGGCTCGCTTGAACTTGGTCATGGCTCTCACCATCATGTTGCACATTATCGTGCGCATCGTCATCATACTCTTCACCTTCGTGGTATTCCTCTCCTTGCTGATCCACATCTTCGCTTTCTTGCGCCAACGGCACTTCGACGTGGGTGTTGTTATTAGTCTCACCGTCCTGGTCATACTCATCTTCCTCGCCGTATTCGTTCCCATCTTCTTGCAACGTAGGCACTACTCCCGTGTTTTCAGCGGCGGTTGCGTCACCTTCGTAATATTCCTCTTCTTGCTGATACTCATGCCCTTCTTCAGGAGCAAGCGATTCACCCTCAGCCAAATCAGCTTGTTGCTGCTGCTCAAGATACCGCCGATATCTCTCTTCATCATCGCCGTCTCCATGCTCCTCTACCTCATCATACTCCTCTGCTTCTTCCTCGACGTCCTTTGGCATCAACTGTGACATACCTGTACCCATCCCGGCTGCCTGCTTGAACATTGCAAACTGCCCACTAAACCCTTGAGTGGTAAGCACGATGCTCAAAGGCGGGACCTCCTGCTCGCCATCGTTCTGCCACAACATCAAATACATATCCAAGACGTCCTTCAAACTCGTCTGAAACGCCGAAGTAGACTCGGCGGCAAGCATCAACCCAAGCCCGTCGAACGAAAGAGTGAAGTCGCGCGCTTCTGGTACGGCATCCTCACCTAGCATCTGTACGAGCAAGTCTCGGATTCCAGCCATGAGGTCGTGGAGGTGAACATTAACGAGATTGTCGTTCTTGAGGAGGCCTTCAGGCTCGTGTTTGGACCTGAAGAGTGGCATGCTGTGCTCGCTGTAGTAGAGCATAACGGGGTGAAGACCAGTATCAGTAGGAGAAGCTGGTCCATCTGCAAGAGAGTTCGAAGTAGTATCAATGGTCATGGTGGGATGTGCTACTTGCTCAAGCGTTTCGCCGGTCTTCCCGGCAGGGTATGTGAGGTCATCGACGTCGCCGTTCGTCAGTTCAGCTGGGTGCTGCTCGACCTGAGCATCATCGGCGGCTGTGTCGTCCGCTGGATCGTGGGCCGCGGCATCATGAACGAGCTCGTAGCTTGAAAAGTCCTCGTTATTCTCTGGCTGCTCGAATGTGGGGTCCTCTGGCAGCCGAACAACCTCCTCGCTGAACTTCTCTGCACCATCTATTTGCTGTTCGTGGAAGGTGTTGAACCCCTCTTCAGCATTCATGATGGTGGTGTCTTCTACGTGCGGCTCGAGAAAGTCCTCCTCGTCTCCATAATCGATCAGCTCCTCGTCGTACTGGTCATGTGCAGGCGGCTGCTCGACTGGTGTGTCTTGCATTTCAGCCTCGGGCGCGTCTTGCTGCACGTCATCCTCCATCACGTCGTCTGTGGCAGCAGTCTGCGGGCGTGCTTGCTCGCCATCCGTGAGCATGGCATCATCGAGCAAGTCCACGCCGCCATCATACTCGCCATCGCCAAAGTCGAGCTCTATGTCTTGGTCATGCATCTGATTTTGGGGGGGTGAGATGTCCATTGTGACTTCGGGTGCAGGTACGGAGAGTGGGAGGAAGGACGCGGTTGTGGCCATGCTGGGCAATGCCCTGATACTGAAGCCGGTCAGGTCCGCGAGGTATTGCGGTGGATGCTGTTGGTGAGTGCGGTGTGTGTGGTTGTTTGCTGCGATCGCGTTGTGTGCGTGTCCGCTTTGTCACGTCGCCGGAAATGGCTGGTGGGTTGTCGAAGTGCCGGTCGCGTGCAGTGGGTGGGCGTGTCGATAGAAAATGAGAAAAGGAACGTGGTGATGTCGATGAGACAGTAGTGTTTGATCGGTCGGTGTCTTTTGGTGAAAGTGAACTCGCGCAAGCAAGTGCAAGTGCAGTGCCGTTTGTGGACGAGGCGGATTTGAGTCATGCGCCAAGGAACATCAAATGTTTTGCCACTCAATCCACCTCTTCCTCTTGACACAACGATCTACTGCCACGAAAGTTATACCCATATGCGTGTATGAAGGGACTCTCGGTACCACAAGCATTCGTTCAATCGCATTCACCCGCTCACACTGGGTGAAGCATGGCGCGGCTCCGAAGCGGCCCACTACGCACCAACAAGCTTCGATCTACGAGCCCAGGAATATTGACATCGCAAACTCGTTGTTCATCCCGGCAAGGCCGAATTGCCCGAACGTACGCTGTGTGGACATGTGGTACTCAGAACCCGCCGTGGCCGATTCTTGAAACGCAGATGCGAGTATGCGATGTTACGGCCGTTAGTCTTGCGTGCGAGAGAGCGCGACGTAGATGCGCGCAGCATAGCTACCGTGTTCAGGGGACCTTCGGACAACGTAGGATTCGGATAGCTCAACACGTTATTCGTCAATTTTGGCCTGTAAGGCCTCCCATAGGTTGAAAGTGACGATAAATCCGAATCCTACTGAGTCCGAAGGTGCCCTGAATACGGTAAAAGGTAAAAAGGTATAATTGAACGTGTAGACTCTGCTATTCCTCCTTTCTTTCGCAGCACCGCTTCCACAGACACTATTTGGACATTGAACGTATCTACTCTTCACACTTACAATGCTTCCGGCAAATCAACCCTTCACAGGCCTCATCGCCCCAGTCTCCGGTCAACGGCCTCCAAGCAACTTTTTCGCCAAATATTCTGGGATTGTAATTCTCCGCGACAACTTCACCCTCACGACATTGCTGTGCTTTGGTGCAATCATCCAGAGCCTGTTGTTCTTCACCATTGGCCGGCTGGCTGTCCTTCCCGCCGTGGCATATCTTCTATGGCGAACACTACGCGCGTACGCTATGACTGTAAGCTTGTTGAATTCGCGAGGTAGTTGAGGAAACTGCTAACGTTCCTGCTCAGGTCGGCTGGCTGCATAACAGCTATATGGACAACGTGAAGCTTGGAAAGGCATCCGCTCAGTTCCCCGACGCTGAAGGCAACTTCTCCACCAAGCCAGCGGACGACAATATCGTGGTCTTCTTGATTGGGACGCGTGTGAACCACCCTATGGGCCTCTTAGCGCCAGGCTTCAAGGATCTTGGCGATATGTTTACGCAGATGGCGAAAGACTGCGATGATCATGCCGAAGAGTTTGGATTCCTCGGCATGACAAGCTGGATCAGCAATGGACTGCGGGATGCGAACAACGAGCTTCTCATCGTTGGCTACTTCCGCACTCCGGAGGGTTTGCACAACTTTGCTCATAGCAAGTATCATACCGATGCCTGGGCTTGGTGGAACACCAATCACAAAACCCACCCTCACTTGTCCATCTATCATGAAACTTACGACGTTCCCAAGGTGAGCACCTCCTTGTAGTGCTGAACGTGCATGCATCTGCTAACGCTCTTCCAGGGTCACTGGGAGACCATCTACATCAACTCGCATCCCTCGCATCTTGGGTCCGCGTCGTTCAAGGTCTACAACAGCGAGAAGGGAGAAGATGTGTGGCAGAGTGGGCTAGTGGACGCTAGCAAGGGAGCATTAAGGACTTCGAAGGGTCGCATGAGTCGGAGTAAGGGCGATGAGAACGACCACTTCAAGGAGAAGTATTGAGTGTATTTATGTTTTGAAATCATGGAGGCGTCGAGGTTTGACTGGAATCGTTGGATTCCATGTATCCGTTGAAGCAAAGTACTAGTCTTGCACTCCAGTTTGCTGCGTTTCAGTAAGAAGTTTAGTCTGACAAGGTCTCGTTATCGTAAAGTGAAGGTGTCTTGAACTTGCTCATATGTTTACGAGTCAGCAATGCCAAGGATATCACAAGCTGGAGAACAACGTGTCTGGAGGCATTGCGATCTACACAACACATACCCTCTCAATACTACAACCGCCAAGATGGTATGCCATGCTACAGCCACTATGCTAGACAGTACTGACGATTATAGGTCGTCCTCTCAGCAGCCATCACGACCCGCTCGGGCAAACCCATCCTCGCCCGCCAGTTCCGTCAGATGCAACGATCGCGAGTCGAAGCACTGCTCGCATCTTTTCCCAAACTCACCGACACCGCCAGCCAACACACAACCGTCGAGCAAGACAATGTGCGCTTCGTGTACCAGCCGCTGGACGAGCTGTACATGGTCCTCATCACCAACCGCCAAAGCAACATTCTCCAGGACATCTCCACATTACACCTGTTCGCGCAAGTGGTAGGCTCGATATGTAAGAGTCTAGACGAGCGGGAGATTGCGCGATGTGCGTTCGAGCTGTTGTCAGCCTTCGATGAGGTGGTTACGCTGGGCTACAGGGAGAACTTGACGCTGTCGCAGATCAAGACATTTTTGGACATGGAGTCGCACGAGGAGCGCATACAGGAGATCATTGCTAGGAACAAAGAGCTCGAGGCATCCGAGGAGCGAAAGCGTAAAGCCAAGCAATTGGAGATGCAGCGCAAGGAGGTCTCACGGGCAGCAAGAGCAGGAGGTGGAAGCATGGGTCAACCACGGACACCCACGTACCCAACATACACACCTCCACCAGTCACAGCACCTAGCATGCCGGATACATACGACAGCTACACTGCTGCCAAGAACCAGTCCTTCAACAAGCCGCTCGCATCAAGAGGAAAGGGCATGCAGCTTGGCAAGAAGAAACCGGGCAACAGCATGTTCGAGCAAGTCCGCGGTGACCTGCCCGAAGCGGAGACTAACGCTCCTCTTGCTGGCGTGCCCACAGCACCCACCACACAAACCGTCCAGCCCTCGCTCCCAGCCCAAACCTCTCATCACCATGGACAAGCCGACGCCATCCACATCACAGTCGCCGAGTCCATAACCGCCCGCTTCAGCCGTGAAGGCATGGTAGAACATTTCGAAGTCAAAGGCGACCTCCAGCTGCGCATCACCGATCCATCTCTCACACAACTGAAACTGGATCTTGCTGTCGGCGACACAAGAGGTGCACAACTGAACGCTCATCCCAAAGTCGACAAAGCACAGTTCAAAAACAACAACACCATTCAACTTACCGATACAAGCAAAGGCTTTCCTGCGAACAACTCAATCCAGATCATGAGGTGGCGACTCGTGGCAAAGCCGGACGATGTGTCGGACCCGCCAATCAAGTTCACGGTGTGGACATCCGAGATCAGCACGAATACGTACAGCATAACAGTGGAGTACGAGCTCACAGGCGATGATCCACTGAAGGACGTCACGGTTGTGATCCCGTACTCAACTTCCGAGCCGGCTGTCTCGAGCTTCGATGCTGTATACGAGGTCAGTGGTGACAGTATTGACTGGACCATTGGCGACGTGGACGAGAGCAATTCTTCAGGCAGCTTTGAGTTTGAGGCGCAAGGTGAAAGCGAAAGCGAGTTCTTTCCGATGAGTGTAAGGTTCGCGAAGAGTAGGCCTTGGGTGGATGTGGATGTCACCGGAGTGAGCTTGATTGGCATGGGCCAAGAGGTCGATTTCGGGAAGGACGTGAGGAGTGTCGCGGAGCGGTATGAGATTGTTTGACGACACGTAGATCATGATAGATGGTAGCGTTTGGTGTATGGGTGCGCCTTTGGCAGGCCCTTTTCCATTATTGAAGCACGTGTTAGCGCGATCTCATTTTCGCGCTAGAGTAATGCTGTACTTGCCAACTCGCGTCAACAACTATCCTCTCAACATCATGACAACAAAGTGAAGCAGTGCCCTGGGGACACTTGAGCTCGTCATGAATCCCGTGCTCTCGGAGAAGAGGCTCGCCCATGGCATTGCCTCCGACCTCGTGGCATACTGTGATGCTCACGATCTCGTCGCCATCGCCACCGACGCTCACGACGTGGTAATCTACCGCATCACTGGGCATGTCGCATTTACGGTGAAACGCAAAAATGCTGGTGTGGAAGTCACGGGTCTAGCTTGGAAGGAAGACGGGAGTGTGCTCAGTGTGGGATGGAGTGATGCAGAATGCGCAATGCATTTGGGTGAAGACGGGAGACTCATGGCCACGATAGCTCCGGAGCCAAAGATGGTCGCGAAACACACTGATGCTGAAACCGACCTGAGTAACATCGCCATCAGTGCTTTCAAGTGGACTCGCTATCGCTTCAGCGAATGGCAGAGCATTGAGTCTGATGTTAGAACTCTAGGTTTGAACACAGAATCTAGTCTCGATGTCTCGAGCGACGGCAGCCTACTCCCTGGCTCGAGCGCTTCAATCGATGCGCTAGCGCGATCGATAGCCATTATGGACGCAACTTCAGTGTTGCCCAAACTCAGCGCGCTACCATCACACGGCCTACGTACGGACCTGCTCGGAAACAGATTCAATTCTCAAGCCTTGACGAATCATGTAATGGACTCCTCGAGTGGTGTCGAGCCAGATCAGGTTGACATAATGGTTACGTGCTCCCGAGCTGGCAGCGTGAGGATACAGAGAGATTACCTTGGGATCGTCCGTCGCTACGAGGACATGGGCACTCCTGTTCTGCAAGCTTCGCACAGGCACAGTCATTATCATAGCATCCTCTCGCGGACCGCAGATGATCAGCTACAGCTCAACACAGTCATAGTGCCACTTGACACAATTAGCAGATCGCTTTTCCAAGCGGTCTCATTGCACACCAAACGAATTACTGATATCTTCGACTACACTACTCAGATCATGCGCTGTATCACCCACGACTATACTACGGGCCTGCAGTTTCCGGGTCGCCTCATTACCAATATGCAGAATGAGCTTGATGAGAAGCAAGAAGGCGACTTGGTCACAAATCTCTACCACCTTGCACTGACAGGGAACTACTCGGAGACCATGCGAGAGTGGCTGGTCGACATCGTCAAGGACACGAATCATAAGCGATGGGATCAAGCTGTCAGCGCTATGTATACCAATATCCAACAGCATCTTTTCATCCATCTCAAGCCTGCTCTCGATCGTTTGTCAATTGCTACGACGACGCTGCGCGGACACGCCCGCTACCACGAAGAGAGCACAAAGTTGAACTTCGAGGTCCCCATCGAGCTGTTCACGAGGGCCCTGGATGGAGTTGATACCTTGCGCATTGTGTCGCAAAAGCTGCTACTCGTGGTTGCCGAGGAGCAGAAGCAGTTCAAAGCATTCAGCAAGTGGTTGCGTGTCATGATCGATGTTGGTGCTGCTGGACCCGGGTCAAAGGGCGCGGCGGAAATGGAGGCGAAGGAGAACCCAAACATCGATTACTCCTTGGTGTTGAAGTACATCGAGGATACGCTGATGACATCCGGTCTGGCAAGATTCGTACTTGAGAAGAAGACAGGTTCTGCAACGACTCACGCAGGACAGATGCGGTACGAGCTGGCGTGTGCGGCAGTGTCGAGACTGGACATGCTCAATTCGAACGATGACGATATGCCTAATCTAGAACACCTGATTGGGCTTCCGGCGTTGATGGTAGACTTTTCGAAGAACCTGCATGAGCTCCTGCAACGAGTAAACCTGGTGCAGCTGAAGTCGCTTTGGACACCCTCGCACGTGCCGGTGAAAGTTGAAGTCAGCCCGGAGACGCGAGCACTCGATATGCAGATGATCGTCCCGCAACGCAGAGGCGTGAGGCGGGATGCTGGAACTATGAGGCTCTTAATGGTGGGACCCGAGAGTCCCAAATACCTCCTGCTTCACACTTTCCCTTACGATCCTGACAATAAAGACGCGAAGGGCACCGTGAGCGAGCTCCGTTTCAAACTAGATATTGTAGATGCTAAATTTCACTCCAACGACGGCGCAATAGTCCTTAGCCGGAACGTGGACAGCATAGGGGTTGCGTACCATCTCATCAGCGAGGCACGCATCTCTCACACGAATGAGCTAAGCGCCGGCTCTGATTTGTGGACGACGGAGGCTCATCCTGGTTTCATGCCCGAAAGGATCATCGTAGGTGGCCGGCAGGATCACAAGGTGTGTCTGGTCTTCGGCAACGGAGGCAGGCATTGGATCACGTTAGACCTGGACTCGCTCCGTCGGTCGAAGGATACTCGCGGACTGAACGGAGGCGCAGTCGTGGCAGATGAGATGGAGGAGTAGATGGTCACAGCCGAAATGGCGCTTGAGGCTGTGACATGAAGTGCACTAAATCGCTCAAATTGGTATCTTCGCATAGCGCAGAACGCTCTAAGCATGCCATATCAGATCCAGTCTGTAGCCAAAGCATCTTCAAGGATCTTTCGCACTGTCGTAGCTTCGGCAGTTTGATGGTGTCAGGTCGGCCCAACCACAACATTTCGACTAGGCAGCCACACCGCTGTTGAGGCCCTGCAATATAGTTTGATCCTGGTCGATGGTGTCCAGTCCAACTCAATCATCACGACCGCCCAAGAACACTACTCCTCAACCCACCAGTCCCCTTCATGTCCACCCTAGGACTATGCTCACCACTACCACTCTCTACCCTCTCTCTATCCCTCCGCCCAACATCCGAATGACTGTCAATCTCCGCCACACTATCCGCGCTTACGGCACCATGCATCGTCAGCCCTTCTGCCGCACTCTGCTGCCGACCAACATATGACGGCGTTACATTACCACTGTACACAGGCCCCGGACCTGGGCGTGCAAACGTGCGTTCAGGCGAGTTGGTAAGCGAGTTGTCTGCTAGCCTGGGTGACATCGCTGAGACAGGCGTGACTGTGCTGGGTATACTGGGTGATCGACGGTGATCGAGCGTGGCGTATGAGTTCTCGAGGTCCATTGTATTTCTTCGATCGAGAGTACCGGAGTAGTTGCTCCCGCCGTCTGTGCTGAACGTTGTCGAGGCTTGACGTTGGCGATTGTGCGATTGTGAAGGCAAAGGTGCTCGGTTGGAACTGTAATTCGGTCCATAGTTCGTGGGCTCGATGGCAAGAGGCGCTGGGCTCTGATAACGGTCGACTGGGTCTGCAAACGGATCATTGAACGATCGATCATCGAATGCTACGGTCAGCGGGCCGCTACTTGGTGGACGTGATAGCGAAGCTGGGTTGGCAGGCGGCGAGAGTGTGTGCGGTTGGTGGTAAGGTTGGATTGAGCTCGGCGGTGGTCCAGGAGGTGGCATGTGACCTTCGTAGCCGTTCGTCGGTGCTTGCGGAGGATATTGAGCTTGCGATTGTGCGAACAACGACTGCCCGCCGTCTTGGTACGGATTCTGCTGCGGTGGTGCTGGAGCTCGCGCGAACAGACTCTCGCCTTGCGGTGGAATAGCTGGCAATGGCGCATTCATGTATCCGCCGTTACCGTTCTGCTGTGGAGGCGGACTGGCACCCATCGCTCGCCTTGCAGCAAGTATGGCACGCTGATATCGGCTACTCGCCAGAGATAGTTGCTCATTCGTCTCGATCAACGTCTGCAGCGTGTCGTCGTCTGGTGGAGGACTGTCACAGCTTATGTAACCATGTAGGCTCTTCTGTGCGCTCTGGCACCGCTCACTGAACTCCTTGATGAGTTCGCTATGCATTACCTCCTCTGGTGGTGTAGACTGAATGAGCTGCATAAGGATCTTGGCCGTGTTCCGCGCTTCCTCGACTCTACTTGCGAGCTCAGACGGCGAAGGTAGCTTATTTCGCGACTGGCCTTGGCCTCGACTCCCTCCATACTGCTGGCTACCATTCGTGTACACAGGCTGATATTGCGGCTGCGCAGACGGCTGCTGCTGCCACGATCCGCCATTTGATGGAGCTTGTTGCTGCTGCATCTGTCCTTGTGGTAAGGCTGGCGCTCTCAGCTGCCTGTTGACAGCTCTATTATCGTTCAAAGCTGTAGAATGTCCCTTCTCCTTCCTCCACATCTGAAAAAGCAACTGCAGACCCTCATCATATCCCTTGTTCACCTCAAGACTGTCCAGTGTCTCCCGCAGTATTTGCTGTGTGTTCTGGTCTCTGCAATTCCGCAACAGCTCCTTCACTGTGCCGACAAATGCTTTATCGAAATTCCGCGTAAATGTTGGCCCAGGATTGTCGCTGAGTATGCGCACCAGCATGATTGAGTTATATTGGACATACGGCTTGACGCTCCACTCTCGCGTTAGGAAACGACGGATCTGTTGCGCTGCAGCCGCAGCGGCTTGAGGAGACGATTCGGCTGCTTCAACAATAACGGGCAAATGCAGCACTTCCTCGCCGCCATTGCTGTTCGAACCGGATTCGCAGAAGAGACGAATCGCACCAACGGCGTTGGCTTCGGGAGAGTCGGCGGGAGCGTTTGCGAAGTTCTGGGAGGTCGAGGTATCGTTGCCTGTTATTCTTTGTTAGCTGTCACATGTCAATATATCGTGGTATGAGTTGCATGCTTTTCGACCTATTCAGTAAGCTCGTGAAGCGCTTCATTTCGTAGGAGATATTACGAGTATACTTAGGGCGTTAGGAGAGCGTTGGCGCATACTGTCGCAATCTTGAAGGGGATGTTGTCTTTATAAGCTCTTGGATAGTCTTTAGGCCCCAGATGCGGGAGGATGCGGACGGTGGAGATGATGTGTTTCATCCTTGGCGGTGACGAGTTCCATACTCTTCGCCATCTCTTCCACTGACATCCGCTGCGTACATTCGTGGCCAGTGTCGTCTGCTTCCCAGGTACCTGTCCGCAGTAAGAAGTCAATCTGTACCGGGGCGCAGCCACTCTGACGCGTCTTCTGCCTACGAGTAGTGAGCCGGAATCTCGATGACTTACATGGCAAGACATGATGATGGCGCGCATGTCAAGCAATGAAGAGTGCGAAGGGTCAAGAAGCGAAGCAATGAAGAGGCTGAAAAGTGAAGGATGCCCATAACGAACGTTCCTTCCCTTTCGGGAGATTCTGCACCGGCTATGCGGCAGATGTGGAGTGCTGTGCCCATCGGCGCTGAAGTATCGCTCGACTGAACAGCTTTGAGCAATGACTCTAATCGACACGCCAACACTGAACGCTTTTGCAGGCAGCACACATCGAACCGAGCGCAAAATGGACGAGGAGCAGGGTAACTTCAATATTGCCGCGTTCATCTGGCTACAGCTAACACAACACACAGCTGAGCCATCTTCTGATGACTTCACCATGCTAGATCACCACATCAGCAAACGCATAGCGGCTATCGACGAACCAAGAAAGATGACATGGTGTTGCAAAGTCTTTACTCCGCTCTTTGAGCTCGCGACACTACCAGGTGGTGCGCTGCAAGCGGTAAAGCACGCGATAGTGTTGGCCGACGTATGCGATAGCTTGACTAAACGTACCAGTTGGGGCAGTATGTCTGGCCAAGACTGCCGTGTGTTCAGCAACATGGACTGGAATCTCAACATCATTCTCACTGCCAACTGGCAGAGCTTGATTGATCCACAGACCGATGGTGGGTGGAATACTTCGGTCTTGCTCGATCAGATCAGAACTCCCTGCACGGCAGTCCAGGCTCCGGGGCACTTTACTGGGAAGATCTACTTCTGTCGGAGTGTCCGGTTACTGAAAGCATGCAGGGCAAGGCGCAATGCAATGGTGAGGATCTTGGTCGTGGTAGGGCATCGGTTCCCTTCAGAATTGGTGGAGCTCATTGGCGAGGAGTCTTACGATAGAAAGAAGTGGGCATCGCTAGTCAAGGGATGAAGTGGCGGCCATACCATGAATACGCAAGCTGCAAAGACCAGTGCCGCCGAAGCGGAAATGGGTTGAGTGAAGTACATAAGTGAACCGAAATGTGCACGATACCGTAAATCTCACACCGCAGGCTATGATGCCACCGTGCGGTGAAAACCGAGTCTATATGCAGTGTGAGGTGAGCTTTCTGATCGCGCTAAAAACTTCGCTTTGACTGACATAGAAGAACCACTTCTCCTCACATTCTGCTCTTTCCTCCTCTTCTCACAATATCGCAGACCAAACATGGGGGACCCAGAAATTGTCTTATCTTCCGGCATTGCCGAAAAGGGATCCGCAGAGAACCAGGGTAAGTCTATGGATCGCCCTTAACATTGGATTCTCCCCCTGACATAGCCGTCAAAGTCACCACTATCAAGAAGCTGAGCGGTGCCATCAAAACTAGCATCGCTAGACTTCAAAAGCCAGACAAGATAGGCGGGAGCGAGGACATTCTTGTCGCTATATCAAAACTCGGAAAGAAGCCCAATGGTGCTAGTGCTGCAGCTCAACTGGTGCTACTGCTGGCCAAGCGATACTTCAGGCACCTAGCTGGCGATGTCGAATACGGCGAATTACCGGATAAGGACCTCGTAACGTGCTGCGACATGGACAGCACACTGCTGCGTCTGCTACTGCGCAACCAGAAGGACATCCTCAACCCGCAGAACACAAAGGGCTGGAATCTGCCGGTGATGCTGGACAAGCTTGCTGCTTTGCATGACGAGCTTGACCGCAATTGTGTCATGGAATGGCCCCTCTACTTCGATAAAAGCTTGCGTACACTGCAGGATCTCGAAACTCGGCGTCTGTTCAGAGTGAGAGTGATGGTTGCGGTGAGCCACAGGCTCCCGGCGGAGATGGTTGATATGATATGCGAGGCGGCGATCTGAGGCAATGCAGGAGGTTCGCACGCAACGATCGCGCGCAATTTGCTGCTGTTCGCTGCTAGCGATGAGCGCGATCATGCTTGCTACGCATCTGTAATGTTCGCAGACACAAAGTCTTCAGCAGTCTTTGTACATGCATGCTTGTCAGACCACGCAATGCTATCATAGGAAGACAGCAGCACGGAGAAATGTTCAGCCCATCTCACCACTTTTCACTTCTCGGCCGTGGACTCCAGCCGCCGGTGTTGTTGTGCACCTGTGCAGGAGCGTCAATAGATCATACTGCCGGAGCAAAGGTTGGTAATGTGTTACTTGAATTTGATGTGTTACTATGTACGTAGTTGTGTTTCGGATGTCTAGCATTAATGCATGCTCTCCAACATGAATAAACTCCCATCATGTACATATCAGACCCAAACCCTTAACGTCCCCCATATCATTAGAAACCATCAATCGTGCAATGATCTACAGGAATCGTATGCCATCCGTTGATCAAACCTATCCTCCCAATTTCAAAAGACCTTACAAGAATAGAGCCAGAGCCAAGATGGCAGCGAAAAGGCTCATCAACGGCTTCAATGCCGAACCAGCGTTGGTGGTCTGCTGGGCAGCGCCTGGTCCAGTTGCTGAACCAGTGACGTGAGGTCCAGAGTAGCTCACAGCTCCGGCACCATAACCAGTGCTGTTCGCAGAAGTTGGGTATGGCGCAACGACCACGCTACTAGTTGGCAGACCCATCGATGAGTACGTGCAAGCATCGCAGCCGAGCGTAACGTACACTGTCTCCGTAACAGCAGGCTGGCTTTCGCAAACTGCAGGAGGAGCAGTGCCGACCGGAGAAATTGGCGAGCTTCCCGCTGGGATCGTTGGGATAGGGCCGACCGAGGTGCCAGGCACCGATGATGCAGAGTAGGCTGGTGCGCTCTGGCCCGGCGTGCTCTGGACTGGAGGTGCCGGCGAAGTGGCCACCGAGGTGTACTGAGCCGGCGAAACGGGAATCGCTGGTACAGATGATGCAGAGTAGGCTGGTGCGGTTTGGCCCGGCGTGCTCTGGACTGGAGATACCGGCGAAGTAGCCACCGAGGTATACTGTGCCGGTGAAACGGGGATCGCTGGTACAGATGAGGCGGGTGCAGATGGTGCCGGAGCAGAACTGTAGGGTGCTGGCGCACTTGGTGCAGAACTTGCTGGAGCAGAGCTGTAAGGCGCTGGCGCACTTGGTGCAGAGCTAGCTGGTGCTGAGCTATAAGGTGTTGGCACAACAGGCGAAGACCCGGCCGGTGCGGAGCTGTAAGGAACGGGTACAACAGGCGAGGACTGAGCGGGTGCCGAGCTGTAAGGCACAGGTACGATGGGCACAGAGCTGGCAGGGGCAGAACTGTACGGCGTTGGTGCTGGGCCTGAAGACTCGACTGGCGATGACTCGATTCCTGAAGAGTACGAGACTGGGAGGGCAGGCACAGTGGTTGGCGCAATCGGAGTCGTTGCCGGGATGCTGGCTGATGGCGATGGGACGATCAAGCTTGTCTGGCTCTCAGCAGTGGCTGGCGAAGAGTAGACTTGCGGCGTAGTCTGCGGAATTTCGGTTGTGAAGGTCACCGGGGTGGATGTCGTTCGCACTGAGGTGCTATAATACGTGCTCGTCAAAGTCGAGAGCGTGACGGGAGATGAGTAGGTCGAAGACTCGCTTGTGTAAGTCGAGTATGAAACCGGGCAGGTAGTCGTGTAGAAAGTCTGCGTCTCGGTGGTGAATCCAGTATTGTAAGAAGTCAAGGTGAGGACCTGGCTGGAAGTAAGGGTGAGAGTCTCCGGCGTGGTCGTCAGAGTGCTGGTGCTGGCCGGGTATACCGGAGCAGAGGGCGTGATAAGTGTTGTCGAGATCGGGTAGCTCGTGGTCAGGACGTTGGTCGAGCGAGCCGGGCAGTTGGTAACACTTGCGGCGCAAGACGAGATTGTGATCTCGGAGGTAGTGTAGATCGTTGAAGTGTACGGGGTCGGCGCAGGTGGCGTGGACTCGCTTGCCGGGCTAACGGGCGTGCTGCTCGACTGGCTTAAGGTAAGGGTAGTCGGGTAGCTGCTCGTCAAGGTTGATACCGTGGTGTACGTGCTTGTGAGAGTAGTGCTTCCCGATGTTATAGTCGTAGTTGCTGGGCATGTTGTGGTGTAGACAGTAGTCAAATCAGTCACCGTAGTCGGGTAAGAGGTTGGTGCAGGTGGCGTAGACTCGCTAGCTGGGCTGATTGGCGTGCTGCTCGTCAAACTCAAGGTCAGAGTCGTCTGGTAGCTGCTTGTCAAAGTCGAAACAGTAATGTATGTGCTTGTAAGCGTCGTGCTTCCGGATGTGATGGTTGTAGTTGCTGGGCATGTTGTAGTGTAGTACGTAGTCAGATCCGTCACCGTGGTCGGGTGGGCCGGGTAAGAGGTTGGTGCAGGCGGCGAAGATTCGCTTGCTGGGCTGATCGGCGTGCTGCTCGTAAGGCTCAACGTGAGTGTAGTATGATAGCTACTTGTCAAAGTAGATACGGTGGTGTAAGTACTTGTAAGCGTGGTGCTCCCAGATGTCAAGGTAGTGGTTACGGGACATGTTGTTGTGTACACAGTCGTCAGATCGGTGACCGTGGTTGGCTGAGCCGGGTAAGAAGTTGGGTAGACCGGAGCGCTTGTGGTGCTGTTGGCGCCGTAAGGCGGGAGCGAGCTGTAGGGCGGAGGGCTCACTGGCGAGCTGCTGCTGCCGTAAGATGTCGCACTGACCGGTGAAGAGCTTGGGAGCGTGACGCTTGAGCTGCTGTAGCCGACAGGGGATACCGGCGTCGAGCTTGATGAGTAGCCAGTCGGGACAGGGTAGCTTGACGGTCCAGTAGAGAGCGGCACAGAGTGGGAATAGCTCGGTGGCGCAGTGGCACTGCTATATGTCGACGCGCTGCTGGAGCTCGAGATCGGCGATACTGGCGACGATGAGGTGGGTGCGTAGCTTGAAGGCGTGATGGGCTGCGAATGGGTGTGCTCGGTGATAGTGCCATTCTCGGTGCAAGTGCTAGGATCACGTTAGCCTATCCTCGATCTGTGTTATCAGATAGGTAAGATTCATACGTAACAAATGTCGTGTAAGACGTTATCGATGCGCTCGAAGATGTCGAATCGGTTATCGGGCTCACAGGGGACGAGGACGAGCTCGAAGCATAGCTTTTTGCTGAAGTCGTGCTGTTTACCGAATAGCTCGGTGGTGCAGTGGCGCTATAAGATGTCGATGCATTGCTGCTGGAGCTCGAGATTGGCGACACCGGAGATGATGAGCTAGGAACGTAGCTTGAAGGAGTAATAGGCTGCGAGTGTGTATGCTGGGTAGTGGTGCCGTTCTCGGTGCAAGTCCTGCGGGTACGTTAGCATATACTCGATATATGGAGATTGGATGAATTCATACGTGACAAACGTCGTGTAAGATGTTATCGATGCGCTCGAGGACGTCGAATCAGTCACTGGGCTCACAGGGGAGGAGGAAGAGCTCGAAGCGTAGCTTGTTGGTGAAGTCGTGCTGTTCACCGATGTCGAAGATGAGATCGGGTAAGAGTATGGTGGCGGCGCGGTTGCCGAGCTGGAGGAGATCTGGCTCGACGAGGACGCCGAGTACGGTGGTGGTACTGGAGCGGAACTCGAAGAGCTTGCGCTAGATGTCGAGTAGGGAGCGACCGGTGTAGATGAGTTCGAGCTGACAGAGTATCCAGATGGTAGTGGTGCTGAACCGGTTGACAGCCAGTACGCTGAGGACGAGGAAGAGGACGATCCTCCGTACCCGGCAGGTCCAGCAGCAGAGGCAACGCCTGCGAGGGCCAGAAGGCCAAAATTGCGAACCATGGTGAGCGACAGTGAGTAGGATCTGTAACGAATCGTGGGTGTTCCGTCGATCAAACGATTGAACTAAACACTGGAGCAGTGAACGAAAGCACTGACTCTCAGGTAACAAGACAAGCAATATAAAGCAGACGAGATGTTTTGAGGTCCAAACAAAAGAAACCTGAAGGCAGGGAAACTGGCGCATATGAACTCGCAGGAAACCTACCTGGCCGGCCATCCCTACAACAGGTGACGTCCCAGCCTCGTACCCGGGAGCCACCAGGTACCGCGTGCCCGTTGCAAAGAAGGCGCAGGAAGGTTCTTGCGAGCGTTCTTACTGGTCGGGGCCTGTAATATTGATCGCCGTCGGCCCACACCCGGTGGGAGGAGAACGTGTAGGCTAGGTTTGCCTGATGGAGACAAACTCACAATATTGACATCCTCGTATGCGATTCGATTGGCTTCGATCGTTCACGGAGTACTCGCCGCACTTTGCTCTAGAGGCTGGCGCTTGGAGACGCTTATGCAACGGCCTGCGGGATGGTGCTGGGGTGTCGTTGATGGAGCTGTTGCGTTTTCCTGCGCTTTCATTAACGCAGCAGACGCGAACGTCGCACATGCGAGCGCTGGTGCGACCACGATGTGGCTTTCCAGCCGCCGGATAATAGACCGTCCGGTCTCACATAGGTGTGTTGCGAATGGCCATGCGATCTGTCAATCATTCGACGACGTTGCATCGCGCAGCGGGTAACTGCCACTAAAAACGCTAAGGTGAGCCGCCCCCGCATCCAAGAAAAGAAAAGGTTCAGCAGAAAGCACGCAACACCTTGATCGTTGACGGGCAGACGAGCGATACATGTCGCTTGACGTGTCGCAAATGCCCACCAAGAACCGAATATTAGTCGCCGAACGTCAAGGATGTGCTCGCGCGCGAACCGCCTCAAATCTGCCATTGCCCAACATTGAAAAAGTCATGCATACGGATCGATCGCATGCAGGTACAGGTGAGTGCTGTAAATGCCGCACAGAGTTAGAGCTTGTCTACGCGAAGGCCTGACGTCGGCGACCTCGTGTTGCTGTGGATTCTTAACCAGATAGCCGAGCCATTTCTGTCACTTTCTCGTATAAAGTGTCTCAGACTTGTTAAGAAAGCACGCGAATAGTTCCGTGATCCTCGTCGCATGGTGATGTCAGCAGCATGGTATGCCTGGCTGTCTCGCGATGGGAATCTGGACGAGGCCTCGGTTCTGCAAACATGCGCAAAGCAGATGGCAGGAAGAGTTTGCGCGTACCTGCAGCAACCGAACCTTGTCCGCTGTCTGCGGACTCCACCTCACTCCACTCCACCCGTTGCTAGGCTGAAAAGCCATGGGGTACGTACCAGCTTTCACTCCACCCCCTCCATCTCAACGTCGCTCCGCAACAACGTCTAGACCCGCAACGGGATCGATCTCAATAATGCTGCGGACTGTACTGCCCAAAAACGAACGCAGATGGCTGACTTCTCATGAAATTATTATGGCCGAACTCTTTGGCCGAGATGTCGCTCAAGCTCTTCGGTGTCTCTTTTGCGACATCGATAACCTTGTGTCGATACCATCGCATGTGCTTTAATGGTATGCGCAGAAGGCGCACAGTAGTCATGACGCCAATGCGTCGAATGGTTTCATTGCAGGTGTCCTGGCCATGGATGATGGGATCCAGGGCCAGTGGTAGGGGCCAGTTCATCAATTCTCCGGTTGGTTGTCCTCCTCAACGCGTGAGACTGTTGTATTTCGCGACCGGCTCAAATGGTGGCAAGGGTAGAAGCCGCTGATTACCGCTAAGGCCCGGGGCTGTTGCTCTCGTCGGCGGCCACATCGATGAGATTGTAGGCCGTCGATGTTCAAGCCCGTGCGGATACATTTGCCTGGCGTCGGAAGTACTTGGTGACAACGAGCAAAAACATCAATCTCCCCCAAAGTCATCGTCATCGTCACTCATCCAGCCTTCTTCATATCCCTCCGCCATGCCGACCAAAGAATCGCACAGCGCCTCCCGCTCTTCGACTTCCACCCCAAACCCTGTCCTCACCGAACTTTCCAGCCCTCGGATTCTCTCCGCTACTCCAGAAGTCATGGATACGGACGTTTTAATGGCAAAATTCTCGTTTTGACCCTGGAAGCGAAAGATAGGGGGAAAGGAAGACAGGCCTGGAAACAGGAGGCTAGAGCGATACGTCGCTACCCTTGGTCCTTCGCCCATACGGTCTCGGAGTAGTGCGTTCATCTCTTCTTCTTCGTCTATCGAGTTGGGATCATGGCCGCGGCTTGATGTGACTGTGCTGAGAAACCGCGGTCGCCTACCAAGAGATCGTTCATTCGTGGCTGGCGGTGGCAAGAAGCTGATATCGAGCTCTGGTGCATCACTCCTGGCACCGTCTTCCGCTCTAACATTATTGTACCCGTTTGACATGCGAGCGTCGTGATGGCCGTTCCCATTCGTCTGTACGGTGCCAGTCGCCTCATCATGGGCCTCGCTAACCGACATACTCGCAGCAGCTACACTTCTGTTCCCCTCGTTATTGAGAGTAGTCTCCAGCATGTCAAACGATGCTCTCCCATCTTCACCTTGCCTCAATCGGCTCGGCAAGGTAAACGACTCCATCACCGCTGCTTGCAGAGCGGAGGTCTGCCACTTACTTCCACTGTCCAAGCCCGAGACGTACGCTGGTAATACGCCAGGCATTGAAGCCAGCGGGACGTGCATACTCGCATTATCGTTGAACGACACTAGACTTCGCGCCACATTCGCATTCTGCACCGTCTGCCTTTGCCGCGTGGTACGTTGAGAATCCTGCAGCCCGAATACCCATCGAGAACCTTTGCCCATCTCATCGTTGATGCGCTCCAAGTACCTCGCAGCAAACCCGCCCCAGGCATCGTCAGTCCCGGTAAGGATCTGCAAAGCTTGAAGATGATCACACTCTTCCAGCCAAGGTCTCACATCGCGATCAAGCAAGTAGTGCTCTCTGTCCAAATCGCGGAACAGCTCTTCTCCAGTGGCGAAGTGCTCAAATGGCATGAGCGAGCTATTCGACTCGTAGGAATTAAGCTGGATAAGACTCCGAGGGTGGTAGAAGATATGGTTGTAGTCTGACCAGTACCGAACGGTATCGTCTGTTAGTCGCGAAGGCGCAGAGCCTTCGTCCAAAGCCTGCTGGTATGGACTTGGTGCAATGGGTGAGAGCTGTAGTGGGATCGTTGCTCCGCTCCATCCTCCTGGCTGGCCTTGATCCTGCTGCTGGATCTCGTATAGAGCATTTTCTCTTCTCAAAGTACCAAAGGCGCCTTTAAGATCGTAGATGAGGGTCCTCGGTGAGTACGTATCATCACCATTGGGACCGAGTCCAGGCCGGAACGAGATGTCGTGGTTGACGGGAGAGTCTGGCTGGCCAGTGTACGTGAAGTAAGACTCTTGGGTGTTCCAGTAGTGCGTTCCTAAGTAATTGGCTTGAGGTCCGAACTGGAGAGTTATCACCTCGTGCATGTTGAAGCGGGTTTGCAGGCTGCGTATGTTTGCATGTCCATGAGGCTACAGTAGCGCTTCAGATGACTTGGGAAGACGGCTGTCCAGAGCTGTGCCTTCCTGTTTTGGAGTGCATTGTTCGACAACCAAGGTCGTGCAGGAGGTCTTCACCAAGCAATTGACATTTGATTGACATTTGATTGACGATAGTCCAAGCTTAGCGCTGCGTCCTATCTAACCAACCAGCGCTCGCTGATCCCGCAGCTCTCCTCCGTAAATTTCACATGCAAGAACATTTTCTAGATTTGCATACTCGACATACACAATGGCGACTGCGCCGTTGTACAAGAGGTACGTACCTACAAAGCCGACAGATGGATTGGCCGCACCTCCTGCGATTGTGAGGAAAGCCACGGCTGCTCCACCGCCTTCAGTCGTGCAGAAGCGCAAACGCGAACGCTCTGAGGATGAGGTCGCCGAGCGGAAAGCGAAAAAGCTGAGAGGGAAGGGTCTCGAAGCGACCAAGGAGAGTGTGTTGGAGGAGTTGAAGAAGGAGAAGTTGCAGAAGAGTGCAAAAGATGAGGCTCCAATACCAGATGTGCCGAAGGCGCAAAGTAGCAGTGTCGATGTTGAAGTACAGACAGAGAAGCATGACGCAGTCCATCTTGATGCAAAGGCGGAGGATGTGGCTGGTAGCGGTAAGATGAGCATGAAGAAGAGACATAAGCTAGAGAAGGAAGCGAGGAAAGCCAGAAAGGATGCAGAGAAGACTGGGCAGACTGCGGAAGGCGAGGATACCATGCAGAGTGCTGAGGGCGGTGAGGATGCTGTGCAGGATACTGAGGTTAGTGCGGCTTCGGGCGAGAGGGTGCAGAACGGTTCACCAGCCGTGCCCGAGAATGTTATCGAGGATGTGCCGGAAGTGGTGAAGCCGAAAAAGCGGCGGAAGAAGGCAGAGGCAGAGGGAGATGTTGAGGCGGTTGGACTGGGGGACACTTTAGGAGAGCCTGTTTCTACAGAGAGCAAGCCTGAGCGCAAGAAGAAGAAGAGTAAGAAGGATCAGCAACAAGACGAGCCAGTTGAGGATGAAGCTGTCGGTGAGAGCTCAGAAGAATTGCCAAAGCAGCTCGCTGAGACCGGTGTTGCGCCTCAACCCAAGAAAAGGCGACATAAGCTGGAAGCAGTACTTCATCAAACCGACGTGGAGCCTAAGAGTGGCCAAGATGATGTTGAAGAGCATCTACGGAAGCACGATGTTGTCCTCAGCAAGTTTCAGAAGGCGGCAAAACGTTCCGAGAATATGGCGTCAAAAGCTGAGAACGAGACCGTAGATGTCGACGAGAAGGAGCCGGTGGTGTTGCGCGACCTGGTCCCGATACCACAACCCTCTGCACCACCGACCGCTGCGTTCAAACCAAATTACTCTACTCTTCCACCTTGGCTCGCCAACCCCACTACCATCTCTAGCGATAGTAAGTCGACATTTGACAACCTTGGCCTTGATCAAGAACTTGTGGGCCGTCTTTCAGGTCTGGGCTTCTCGGACGCACTACCCGTACAACAGGCTCTGATACCTCTGTTACTTCCTCCTGGCATCTCGGGCGCAACCTACTTCCCAGGCACCGAGTCTGTGCTCCCTGATCTCGCGGTCAGCGCTCCGACAGGTAGCGGTAAGACGATCGCTTACCTTCTTCCTCTCATCGAAGCCTTGAAGCAAAGTCGGCCAGTAGGCAAGCTTAGCGCGTTGATCGTCGTTCCAACTCGGGAGCTCGTCGTACAGGTCGCTGCAGTTGCTGAGAGTCTATGTAAAGGCAGTGATATCAAGGTGGGTACAGCAACGGGAACTGGCAAGCTTAGGACGGAGGTGGAGGAGTTGATTAAAAAGGGCATGAAGTATGATGCTGCGGGTCACCAGAAGCTATTGGCGGAGGCGCACTCGCAGAGTTACCCTCCTGATGAGGATGACGATGAGTACGATGCTTTTCTTGAGACTCTGGAGAGCGAAGATGTTCGGCAAGCTCAACGGCTCGTCGATGCTATCGCTGCACCTACAGGCTTCGTACCAACCTATACGTCCTCGGTCGATGTCCTGGTCTGCACGCCTGGCCGCCTGCTCGAGCATATTGGAAGTACACTTGGTTTTGACCTGAGCCAGTTGGCTTACCTCGTGTTGGACGAAGCAGACAAGATGCTGTCACAGGACTATGATGGCTTCTTCCAGAGCGTAGAGACAGAGATGGGTAAGAGCCGAAGTGAAGGGAGATCGGATAG